>OY998262.1:29581388-30225000 GCA_963922045.1 Persicaria maculosa
ATTGACTGATGATAATGTGGGAATTTTCCTGCTTACATGACTTGTCAATATGTACTGACATGATGTTAGATAGCGACCATGATGAACCTGATATGGATTGACATTACATGTTATGCAACACCGAAATCTAATTGGTAGTGACTAGTGTTATCATGATATATTGAAGCATTAATATCCTGCTATGCGTTTTAGAAGCATGTTACGACGTGTTATATGAATCATGAGATAATGACATGCTGCTATGTGAAAATATGATATTATAATATGGGGTGATAAAGCATGATGTTATGTTATATGCTCGTTAAGCATGGTTATGGATATGTTAAATGATGAATATGACTTGAAGTATGAACATGAATTGTATACATGAGATAACGGTGACTGGTTACTAACTGATCGTCATTTGATATTGTGATGAGCTAAGGCGGTGTCTTTTGGAGCATGTTGACATTTGGATGATTTATATACTGCTTGATCTTCCTTTCTGAATCTTGATAACCTGACCTTTTTGTGTTAATGTGTTGTCAATTAGTTTTAGTTTGTTGTTCTTATGATGAAATTCCGTGGTGAATCTGTTCTACTTGTGTTGCGATATTGATATGCGATTGTGAGATTTGATGCGTACTGACGTACTAACCTCATAACACCTAACCGTTGATTTCTGGACATGTGTGCTTACGTGATGAGTGATGAACATTTGATTATGCACTTGTGATGCCTTCAGTATGATATAGACATACTTTATTATTCGTAGTATGTTGAGGCTTGTTGTTCCTTTGGTACTTGTTGAGTTGTGAATGATGTTGCATGATCTGGAAACTAGGAAGAGAATATGGGATTAGCCCTTAGAGGTGGATGATTCCACCTCTGAGCTTCTGAAATTGATTGATTGTTGTGCGGAAAACTGATTTGGTTTTGGAAGATTTTGACAAAATTTTAATTGAAAGGTTTTTGCTTGTTTTGGTGTAAAGTTGCTTGGTTAAACGTCTTATTTGAAGATTTTGAGCGGTTTGAAAAGGAATGACTTGAAAAATTTAAAGAATAAACGTTACCGAGAATTTCAACGATTTTGAGGCCAATCTATTCCAATTGCGGAATCCCTTTTTGAGAATTTTCACACCCGGGCTTATATTATAACGCCTCACGAAGTGGATACAAGCATTCTATAGGGGCGCATATAGAATGCTTGCTAAGACCCGGTAGAGACGCTATGATTCCTTTTCGAGTTATAATGTGACCGAAAGGTCGGGGTAAGGGTGTGATAGGGGCCCATATCACATACTTGCTACGACCAATCGGGAATGTTATGATCACGTCAAGGGTGATGTGAGGATCTCATACGGGCCCTATGAGATGCTTACGGGATCAATGGCATGATCCTTGGACTCACCAATTTAAAACTTCATCCCCTTGTTTTAGAGTGATTTTAGTCTCGGGGACGAGACTTGTTTTTAGAGGTGGATGATGTAAAGACCGGGAAATATTAGAATATTAAATTATTAAAATAGTGATTTATAATCATTCCGATTTCTAAGATTTGGGAGGATGGAATTTCCGCCCTTGAGGCATTGGTTTTATTCTAAATATTTCGAAATGAGTTCCGACATTATTTAATTGAAAATTTAAAATATGTTATACTCTGCTTTTATACACCGAAAATTGAAAAATAATGTTCGGATTTCATTTATTAAATTCAGATTTGAAAATTTGAGGAGTATTTTAAACGCGTCGGGATAAGGTCGAGTGAGCGAGTTTCAGATTTATATTCCGGGTATTTGACATTTGAAGTTTTGAGACCATCTTTAAGTTGTATTATTTTCCTCCTTACCTTCAATTTCTACAACAGTAAAACAATAAAAGATCACCCTTTTGTCCCCTTGCCTGCACGCCTACTGTACCTTTGCCTCCCTTGTTTTTGCTTGCTCAGAAGCACCTCCTCTATGCCTTTTGATTCCAAAAGAGCTGCAACCCATCTGTGCTTCAGAATCACACGACAGCTCCCACGCCGCCTGATTCTCACCCAATTTCAAAAGCAAATTCGGGGAAGTCACAATCCCTACACATACACCTACATACTCTACTCCACCTCCATCTCCCTTCTCTTTCAAAGACCCCCAAACATCACCAATTTCTCTGGTTTTGGCCTCCTGTCGCCACTGACGAGTCGGGCAGCAGCCCTGTTTCCGAGCAACCCAGTCAAGCACCAACAGTTCTCCCTCTTCCTCCTCTCTCTCGGTGAACAACAGCAGGACCAGCACCCACCGCCAGGTCCCCTTTCCTCGCTGTTCGTCGTCGTCGTCACCGAGCTACCGAGTCCGGGCTCCCCTGGCTTGCCAAGAAGCCGCTGAGCACCTTCCTCATAGCTCTCGTTGCAGCAGCCCGCACCCCCTCCCTCTGAGTGGTAGCAGCAACACCCGGAAACACTCAAAAATCTCCTTCTTCATCTTCGGAGCCGCGTCGCATCTCAACACCCCCAGATTTGTCTCCAAGGTCGATTTCCGTCCTTCACTCCTTCTCATTCGATTTTTGTTCAATTCGCATTAAAAATCCGCCTTTAACCTCTCTACATATGTCATAGGCCAATAGCGGCTCGAATCCATCTCCTTTGAAGCCAATCGCGCCTCCGGCCAGCATTTCCGGCGAGAACTCAGCCTCGGTAATTTCTTCCTCTCCTCCCTTCTCTCTTTCCGCATTTGTAATTGCCGGTGTGGGTCTTGGTCGGATTTCTGTGTCGGTCGGGTGGGCAAAGTCTGGGCCGGAACGGAGCTCCGCCGAGCCTGGGTTCCCTCTCTTCTTCCTCCTGTCTTTCCTTCCGTCATGCCTGTGCCCAGTTCAGAGGAAGAGGATGATTCCTCTTGCTTCTCGTTGGGCCATCGGGTTGGGCTTAACCTGGATTCTGGCTTTTGGGTTATAAGGTTTCGGGTTGGGCTTCTCTTCCGGGTCTCTCCATTGGGCTGCTGGGTATTCTTTTCTGGGTTTTGTTGTTGTCATATTACTTGGGTTTAAATGTGATGTTATATTTTGGTGTATATATATGTATCGCTATTTTATATATAAATTTATATGTTATGATTGTGATTTATTTGGTTGGGTTATCATTATAATTATTATATTCTGTTTTATGATAAGTTATTTTCTGGAATTTGTTATATGGTTTAAAAAGTAATATTATATGTTTTATGTTATTATAAGATGAATTTTATACGATTGTTAAATTGTAAAACGAGTTATTGATTTTGATTTATAAATATGGTTGTGGGAATAGAATTATTTTGCGACTAAATGTCGGAATTTGGCTAAGTATGATTTGAGAAATTGTTTTGAATATGAGTTGACTTAACTTGATATTTAAGAGTTTGGAAAACTTCGGTAAATGAGTTTGGAAAATCAAAATGCCGGAATGATTTCTATAAGATGATTTGAGGCATTCATTTTAAGGTTTAAATGTTTAATGTTGGGATTCCTTGTCTTGATTTAATTTGATATTGGTTTTAAGACGAAAGTTTGAAAGATATTGTTAGTATGATTTTATTAAAGAGTTGATTGGAAGAATGATTTTGGTTGAGTTGATCGTATCGGGAATGTTTTGGAAAACGGACTTTACCATCGATTGGTTTTGAGGATGTTGAGAACTTGGGTTCTGTGTGTATGAACGTTAGTCCGGTAACTTATGGAAATGACTTGATGGTAGGTTTGTATTACTTTTGGATTGCTCTGGACTTGCATTTGGGCCTTGCTTGTATTATCCTGCTGTTCTGCATCTTCAGGTAAGTTCCCTAAGGGGCTTACTCAGGTTGGACATTCATGCCTGTTGTTGCATTTTATGTTAGGTGTTGCATATGCATAAAAACACGCCATGTAGTATCCCGTTAGGCTGCACTAATTGAATGAGCATCTGGTTACTTTATGCGTTTGAAACAGAACGACCGTTATCTGTGATAGTCCTAGTGTCTTTGCTAGGGTCATAGGGTAGCCCAACCTCATCGGGTACCCTGAGTCGATCGAGTCATGAACTTCCTTATATTATGAGATGCCTGCGGGCTTTATTGTGGAGCGGGTTAGGCATGCGTGCCGCCCGATTATGATGGAATGCATTCACGAGCTGGCCAGTCTCTGCCCTATCGGAAGGGGGTGGAGGTAGGAGAGGGATATGCCACTTGGCATTGTCTTGGGCCCTTTACAGTATTTTTACACATTGTTATGACTAGGAGCATGATAGTGTGTTTGTTTTTTTGTACTGCATTAGAGCATCTTTATTAGGTATAGCACATACTATGTGGCCTCTGCGAGGACTGTCGGTCCCGCATGAGTGGCTCGATCTGACTCCTTTCCCCCTTCTTCTTTCAAAGGTATTTTCTGCAGATTTGAGTGCTCGATGTCTATATGATGGGCTTTTCCTTTTTGCGAATCGAAGAACCTGGCTAATTCTCTAACTTGTTATAAATGGTAATCATCCACTTATGTTTTGGTTTTGACCCGGCTCTGCCGTGGCGCTTTGTATCTTAATTTTGCTTCCGTCTTGCTTTCGTTTGAAATGAATTTCACGAGCTAGTCCCTAGGACAAGTTAAGGGTACCCAACGGCCCTACGATACTTTTAGGGTTCGAAATCCCTCTTTATTACTGATCTTAAAATTGAATTTGAAACCTCGACCCGTACCTGGATTGCAAGATCCGAGCAAGGGTTTTCATCCCTTGAAACGTAACCCGGAAATCATAATTTTGGGCCGTTACAAGAGTTTATATAGATATAGTAATAGATAGGTAGTAAGATTAAAGAAAAAAAAAGAATTAAAATAAAAAGAAGAAAAAAGGAGAATTAAAAAAAAGGATTAAAGAGAAAAAAATTATAATTGGTCAAAACCCCTAAAATCTCTCTAATGTTGACACCTCAGCATAAACTCTTCTAAATTAAGAGTTTATATAGAATATAGATAGATAGTTAGTAAAATTAAAGAAAAAAGAGAATTAAAGGAAAATGAATAAAAAATGAGAATTAAAGAAAATAAAAAAAAATCAAAAAAATAATAACGATTAGTTAAGACTCCTAAAATGTCTCTAAGAATGACACATCATCCTAAACTCTTCTAAATTAAGAGTTTATATAGATATAGATAGTTAGTAAATAAATTTGATTAAACTCAATAGTTAAATTAGGTTAAATTCAATGTTTTGAATCAAGCCCAATAGTTAGTAAAATTAAAGAAAAAGGAGAATTAAAAGAAAATGAATAAAAAAGGAGAATTAAAGAAAATAAAAAAAAATCAGAAAAAAAATAATGATTAGTTAAGACTTCTAAAATATCTCTAAGAATAACCAATCATCCTAAACTCTTCTAAATTAAGGAGTTTATATAGATTATCGATGTCAATTGTTCTTGTTCTCTAACAAAATCCATTTAATTTCTTCTATTTTTTTTTTTCGCTGGGAATTTCTTCTATCTTTATGTGACGTACTTTCTATCCATTTGAACAAGTGATTCCAATTTTTTATTTTTATTGAACTAGCAACGGTTTTGGACATATTCTAACAAATTCAAATAAACAACTTAATAGGACAAAGTAAATAAATAAATAAATAGTCATTACCAACCACCCTTCCCTTAATTACATTTATTTAATCACCCAACGAACATCGATCATATGTTCCAAAGCCCAAAATCAATTAATCATCTCCAAATCAAACTCAATTCAAACCCAATCCATCATCCATGAAGTGGTATTCAATCCTAAGTCTCGCATTCCAGCTCGGCGTTTGGACGTTCGTCGTGTTTTGCGTCACCTGGTGCTTCTTCTCCGCCTACAAGTACTGGCTGCGCTGCTGCCTTCGCCACCGCCGGCAGCAGGACGCGGCCGATGGCTCCGCCGCCGGGGCCTCGTCGCCGGAGAGGGGGCTGCAGGCTGGGGAGATTGAGGGGTTTCCGAAGTTCCGTTACAATCCCGAGGCGGAGGGAAACGAGATGGGACGCGGGATAACAGAGTGCGTCGTTTGCTTGGCGGCGTTCGGGGTCGGCGAAACGCTGCGTTTGATCCCGGTGTGCGGCCACGTCTTCCATTCGGACTGCGTTGACGTTTGGTTGCGGTCTCATGCCACGTGTCCCTGCTGTCGAGCCTATCTTAAGCTTCCGTTGACGTCTCGGACGACGGATGAATCACCGGTGTGATTGTGATTTTTTTTTTTACTTTTTTTTTGGTTGTTGTTGAGGACGCCGTTGTAATTAAGATGATTTTGTGTATAGACATTTTAATTTTTTCATTTTAAAATACTATTCGAAAAACGATGTACGTTTAACAATGCAAATTCATATTTTAAAAATGATTTTTTTTTATAAGAATGAATAAACTCATTCAAAAGATTTGAGTATATAAATATTTATACAAATGTCAATGAGGTGTGGATGAACACAACCCGTTGCTTGCTTGGGGGTCAAGTTAAACTAGCAATGGGGGCCGGGGGGTGACATGCTTGTATTGTTATATACTGTCTGTGTGTTTATATATATATATATATATATATATATATATATATATATATATATATATATATATATATATATATATATATATATATATATATATATATATATATAATATAAGCCGTTGATTGATTGCAAATGGAAGGACGAGATTAATTATCGAAATTAATTAATTTTAATATGAAAAGATAAAAACTATCTTTTTCTCCTAACACACGCGCGTGATATCCCAACCGAAATCCCCCCTTTTTTTGGACGATTAGAAAACAATCGTCTCTCACCCTCTTCATCGCATCTCATACTAGGGCAATTCCGGCGAAATTAGAGGGCGACTCCGGCGAATAGTGCTCATCCGAGAGTCGCACATTTGGCTGTAACGCCTATATAGTGAACCTAGTCGGCGGAGTCTGTAGGCGGCTTGAAGGGACACCACGATGACGCCATTGTAGCGCACCATCGAATTCGCGCCGGGTTAGGGATGAACGCGAATTTTCATTAGAGGGGAGTTGAAAGGGGATTAATTTGATGAATATTTGTTGTCTTGATATGAATATTGTAGAAATTTGAGTCACTTGTACGAAATAAGTCGTGTTTCATACTCGGGGGACGTGATATGAATATTGGTGAAATGATTCTTGACTTTGATGAATAATTGTGTTACTGTGATGAATATTTCTTAAATTTTGCCGAATATTGATGAATATTTGGAAAATTGTGAATAATTGAGTAACTGTGATGAATATTTGAGTGATCGTGATGAATATTTGAGTGACGGTGATGAATATTTGATAAATTTTAACAAAAACTATGATGAATAATTGAGTAATTGTGATGAATATGTGAGTGACTGTGATGAATATTTGATAAAATTTGCCGAATATTGATGACTACTTGGAAAATTATGAAGTTAAAAAACTTTGATGAATCTTCCTCTTCTTCACCGTTCGCTTGGATGAAACTGTCACAGATTTTCAAGGATTTTACATACCAGATTAATAGATCATGATCTTCATTTGTATGCCCAAAAATCTTTTCAAAAAGGAAATTGGAGTAAATTGGCAAAAAAAATTAAAATATTAAGCGTAACCCACGATTTTCTCTTTGGAGAATTCAAGCAGTTACATGTCTGTGCATCACACGCACTTCCCTTGTGAGATTGGATTAGTTTTCCCCGTGGGTCCCACTTTTTTATTAAAAATAAATTACTTAAATTCAGGATTAATCATAATCTTTGATTTTGATTCGATCAACGGCCTATATTTGTTAACACAAAACACAATAAGACTTGTAAACATTTGATCCATCCTCTATATATATATAGTATGGATCTTTTGTTCACAACTCTTACGATGTACCTTGTACACAAATGTGGACCATTGATTTCATTGGGATGGATGGTGGAGATTAAAAGATAGTTTTTTTTTTAATTAAGAGCAAATGGGACCCGCCCACTTTTGTGACTAACTGGCAAAACGCTCCCATATAGGCGCGTGAATTCCATTTTCGGGAGAGGGTGATATTGTGTAGCTACATGTGGGGCCCGGCTGATAATCAAATCTGTATTTTTTATTTAAAGTAATTCTATCTTTTCTTTTTTTGTATAAATAATTCTAGCTTATTTAATGTAACTATCCACAAATTTGGTAATTCTAATCATATATCATCTTTTACACCGTACAAATTTGGAGTTAGTTACAGTAAATTATATAGTACATCCATTCCCTTTTTTAATATATTATAATTAGCAAGTAATTTATCCATATCTTTTTTATTTTTAAATATTTCGATTTAGATAAAAACAAATCATTAAGGAACACGATCAATTCCGCTGTATAATGTCAATATTATAGTTGTACGTAGAATTAAAAAGGTTAAATTACACTGAATAATAATGGTTCTCTTATTTTAAAACTGATGAAAAACTGGGATCTTAAAGGGAGTCATAATGGGCTAGAACACAAATGCACTTGTATTAAAATCAAAATATAAATGGGTTAAAAATGGGCAACCAAGAAACAAAAACACAAACGAATATTCTAAACTGTAAACGGGTTATAAAAAAATGCCGATTCCGCTGAATAATATCCATAATAAATTTGAACTCATGACTAAAAGAGGTCGAATACACCGAATAATAACGGTTATTGTATTTATAAAACGATGAACAACTAAAACCACGAAGGGAGTCCTAATGGGCTTGATCACAAATGCACTTGTAGGCAACTCTGAATAACAGTGGAGTCACTGTGGGCAACCTAAACAAAGTCACATTAACGGAAACTCTTAACTCTAAACGGACGGAACAAACTAACAATCCGCTGAATAATATCCATATTATAGCTCTACGAATAATAAAAAACGTTCAATAACACGGAATAATAATGGTTATTTAATTAATGTATAAATCGATATCCAACTAGAAGCATAAATATAGTACTAATGGGCTTCGACACCAATGCAGTTGTGATAAAATAAAAATATAAATGGATTCACAATGGGCACCTAGAAACAAAAACACATTAATGAAAACCCTTCACTATACATGGACTGAAAAAACAAACCATTCCGCTGAATAATATCCATAATAAAGTTGTACGTCGAATTTAAAACATTCGATTACACTGAATAATAACGGTTATTGTGTTGATAAACTGATGACCAACTAGAAACACGAAGGGAGTCGTAATGGGCCTGATCACAAATGCACTTGTAGTAAACTGAATAAAAATGGATGCACAATGGGCAGCTTAGAAACAAAAAAACATTAACGAAAACTCAACTCTAAACGGACTAAGAATACCAGCAATTCTGATGAATAATATCCAAATTATAGTTTTACGCAGAATGAAAAACATTCGATTATACCGAATAATACCGGTTATTTTATTTGTAACCCTACACATGAATATCAAAACTCAAAATCGATCCAATACATTCATCAAAATTGGGGTTACCCATCAATAGAGTTCCTTTCTTCTTCCCTACAACAAATTGGCCCCTACCAGTCTACCACCGCCGGAGTTGTCCAACCAGTGATGCCGTTGTTCTTGTCCAAGCGAAATCGCCCACCATTGAAATTCAACCGCTCAGAATGTAATAAACCAAAAAAACCATCATTTGACTGAATAATTTCATATGAACAAGTCAATTTCAACATACTACTTACAATAAGCCAAAATGGTCCTAAACATCAAAATCACTTTAAAAACAGTGAAATCGGTGAATAATCTCAAGGACAAAGAGTGCAACAATAAAATCATGCATTTGTTGAAAACAGCCCCAATTACCTAACCATTATCAAGGAAAAATAGTGAAATCAGTGAATAATATCCCGTAAACACACATATCTGACCGAAATCCAAAAAAAAAAAACTCCAAACCAAACCAAAAATTCATCAAAAGTGGACCTTACCCATTATTGGTGTTGTTGTCTTCAACCCTTCAACAACCCCACTCCCAATCACCACCGGAGTGAACAACGCAGTCGGAATCCCCTACCGGAATCGCAGATTTTCGCCTCCACATCGACGTCGCGCGGCTCTTCCTCACGAACACCAGGAGCCAAAATCACAGTCGGAACTGCCGGTATGGATGCGCACAGCGTTGTCGTCGCCGGCGATGCTTCTATAGAGAGCTCCTATGGCAGTTTCGAGTGGTTACAGCAATGGCGATTTTGGAGGACCACTTTGAAAAGGCGTTGGGAAGAGGACGACTTTAGTTTTAGGGTTTTAATTAGCTTCCTTTTCACGCGCCACACTCTCCATTGTTTGGGTTGAGAATAGTTTTTTTTTATTTTTTATTTTTAAATCCGGCCACACGGCGGAATCTTCTCCCTCCATTCCATTAAGATCAATGGATGAGATTTATGTACAAGGTACACTATAAGGGTTGTGAACACCAGAACCACACCCTATATATATATATATATATATATATATATATATAGGTAAATATTCAAATGAAAATGGGGCTTAAGATGAAAATCTCTCTTAAAGTGAAAATGGGCTTATTTATCGGGTTGGGGCACAGGCTTATTAAAAAAAAAAAAGACTGGGCTGAAACGCACCCCTTAACTTCGCGAGTTTCAACCTATTTCTCAGCTGCTTAGTTTTTCCGATTACTTGTGGCTGTCGACGATTGGTGACCTATGAAAGACGATGAAGAGGACATTTCTGGCCAACGGAAAGACGATGAAGAGCACGTTTCCGGTAACTGGGGGGTGATGCCAGGGGATGATGCCGGTGATAGCTCACAGGTATGATTATCAGTTGGGGTTTTTTTCAAAAATTAGGGATTCTCCCTCTTTGTTCTATTTGCTTGGCTATGTACTTCTTCTAATGAGCTTCTCTTCTGCCCTCACAAGCTCGTCTCCCTGCATTTCCATGGCGGCTACTCCACCTTCGCTCTACTTACTGCTTCAATTTGGCGATGTCGATCCTAATGAAGAGGTAAATTCAAATCCTTGTTTTTAACTCTTTCATTACGATGCAGTGCAAATTGAATATGCAAACCGGATTCAGAAAGACAGAAACCATTGAATATTTGAAAAAAAGTACTCCAGGAATATCAAACCTATTGCCAGGTTAATCAAATTGAATCAATTCTTGAACTATAGGAATTCAAATGCTAATTTTAATCCAACAGGTCTGTGTTAGGAATGTATTCCTGGAGTACTCTTTTAGATTCATAATTGACCTCATTGGCTTTTTTGTAAGTTGTTTTGACATAATCATTTTGGCCTTTAAGAGACTATTTGTTAGTTTGTATTGAACAAAGGTTTGATATCTTAATAGTTAATACTGCACGAGTTTGTATTGAACAAATAGGTTCGAGAGTCTATTTGATGTTTTTGTAGCTAAACGTCCTCGCACCAGGGGCGATTTCAGTTCATTGCTTGATTCTTCCATACCAACAAAGATATTTGATGTTTGTGCTGCTGAAGATTATATATATGTGATGGGGTGGGGGAGCATCTGAATTGTAAGGAGGCTACTACTGAGGCTATACATGATGCGTTTGGTGTCGATTCTCTCTCACATGGGGTGCAGATTGTAGAAATTAGAGCACAAGATGAGAGTGTAACGGCCCGGAATTATGATTTCCGGGTTACGTTTCAAGGGATGAAACCCCTTGTTCGGATCTTGCAATCCAGGTACGGGTCGAGGTTTCAATCTCATTTTTTTATGGTCAGTAATAAAGAGGGATTTCGAACCCTGAAAATATCATAGGACCGTTGGGTACCCTTAACTTGTCCTAGGGACTAACTCGCGAAATTCATTTCAAACGGAAGCAAGACGGAAGCAAAATTAAGATACAAAGCGCCACGGCAGAGCCGGGTCAAAACCAAAACATACGTGGGTGATTACCATTTATAATGAGTTAGAGATTTAGCCAGGTTCTTTGATTTGCAAAAAGGGAACCCCGTCATATAGACATCGAGCAATCAAAATCTGTAGAAATTACCTTAAAAAAAGAACGGGGAAAGGAGTCAGATTGAGCCACTCATGCGGGACCGGCAGTCCTCGCTGAGGCCACATAATATGTGCTATACCTAATAAAGATGCTCTAATGCAGTACGAAAGTCAAACACACTAGCATGCTCCTAGTTATAATAATGTGTAAAAATACTGTAAAGGGGCCCAAGACAATGCCAAGTGGCATATCCCTCTCCTACCTCCACCCCCTTCCGATAGGGCGGAGACTGGCCAGCTCGTGAATGCATTCCATCATAATCGGGTGGCACACATGCCAAACCCGCTCTACAATAAAGCCCTCAGGCATCTCATAATATAAGGAAGTTCATGACTCGATTGACTCAGGGTACCCGATGAGGCTGGGCTACCCTATGACCCTAGCAAAGACTCTAGGACTATCACAGATAACGGTCATTCTGTTTCAAACGCAATAAGTAAGCAGATGCTCATTCAATTAGTGCTACCTAAGCAGGATACTACATGGCATGCTTTTATGCATATGCAACACCTAACATAAAATGCAACAACAGGCATGAATGTCCAACCTGAGTAAGCCCCCTAGGGAACTTACCTGAAGATGCAGAACAGCAGGATAATACAAGCAAGGGCCCAAATGCAAGTCCAAAGCAATCCGAAAGCAATACACACCTATCATCAAGTCATTTTCCTAAGCTACTGAACCAATATTCTCACACACATGAACCCGAGTTCTCAACATCCTTAAAACCAATCGATAGTAAAACCATTTTCCAAAACCTTTCCGATACGATCAACATCAACCAAAATCATTCTTCCAATCAACCCATTGATAAAATCATACCAACCATATTTTTCAAACTCTTAAATTCCAAATTAAGTCAACTCATATTTAAAATAATCTCTCAAATAATATTTGGCCAAATTTCGACATTTATCATTTAAATACTTAACAAATTTCCAAAAAAAACATATAATTAAAACGATTCCGTCATATTTATTTTCAAAATCACAATATAATAATATCAGTGATAATAGGCTATTCAAATGGCAATTATAGAATAAGAAAATAACATCATACTAAATACATGTAATTTATAACGAAATAACATCATCATGTAATATAACTCAAATATTAAATCACATCAACCACACTCAGCAGCCCACACCTAGAAAGCCTTGCCCAAATCCAAATAGAAACAAGGAAGGATGAAACCGGATAGAATAGGCTCAAACCCGCTCACAAACTCTCACCTTTCCAAAACTCAGAACAGACCTCTGCAATTCAACGGAGGAAATACGGGAGAAAGAAGAAGAGAGCCAGGCTCGCCGGCGACTCGTCTCCAACCAAAACCTCGCCCAACAGATCTGAAAACCTATTCCGACCACCCTGGACCCATAAAGCCTCAAACGCGAGTGAAAGAGAAGGGAGAGAGAGAGAGTTTACCGAGGCGCGGTTTTCCGACTCCGAGGAGGAATCCGACTGCGAATCCGGCTGCCGCCAACAGGAAAGGAGCTTCGATCGATGCCTAAGAGAGGGAAGGGATGAACAGAGGTTCACGATTATACAATTTCGAGCGGAAGCGAAACGGAAGGAGAAGAGCGACCTTGCGCACGAACATGGGATGGAGATGCTGCGCCTGGGCTCTGGTGGCGGCGTCGGCGGTGCTTCCCCGTGCTTCTGGGAGCGGAGGAGGAGTCAGTGAACGATTGAACATGGATTCGGAATGGAGGAGGCAGAATCGAAGGGATTACCGAGTTTTAGAGGACGAACCGAGGCAATGAAAGGGAAGAGTAGCCCTCGGCGGCGATGGTGTCTCTCGCGGCGTCATCGGGGATCCGGGGAGTTGCTGCCGGCTTGGGCACGGAGGAGGAAGGAATGGTGAGGAGGAGGAAGACGGAACTGCAATCGGAAATGGAGGGAACGTGGTGGAGGAAGAGTTGCCTGGATTCTCAATCGGTGATGGTGGGTTGCGGCAATAGGGTAGTGGTTCCTCTGAATTTCTGGGTCTCTGCAGAGGAGAGAAATAGGAGGGAGAGAGAGAGAGAGAGAGAGAGAGAGAGAGAGAGAGAGAGAGAGAATGCTCTTTTGTGGATTTTGGAAATGAAAATGAAAGGTGAAGAGGAAACCTATGGATTTTGAAGCAAAAAGGCAGAGGGGAGGCTATGAAATGACAAGGCTAAGGGTCTTTGGGCACAGCTGCAGAGGCGTGAGAGATGCAGGCAAGGGGACAACCGGACAAAAGGGTGAGTTTTACTGTTGTAGAAATTGAAGGTAGGAAGGGAAAAAAGAATACAACTTAAGATGGTCCCAAAACTCCAAACGTCAGATACCCGGAATATAAATCTGAAATCCGCTCACTCGACCTTATCCTGATGCGTTTAAAATACTCCTTAATTTTCCAAATCCGAATTTAATAAATGAAATCCGAACATTATTTTCCAATTTTCGGTATATAAAAGCAGAGTATAACATATTTTAAATTTCCAATTAATTTATGCCGAAACTTGCTTCGAAAGATTTAGAATAAATCCAATAGCTCAAGGTCAGAAATTTCAAATCTCCCGAATCTTAGAAATCGGAATGATTAAAAATCACTATTTTAATAATTTAATATTCTAAAATATCCGGTCTTTACAGAGAGCGGTTGCAAAACAATAAGACAATTGGCTAGTGAGTGAGCATATTTTCAGTAGCTATTCTTTAGAATTTTCTGTGGTATAGTTTCTCGTGCTCTTTTGCTACAATCTTAGTAAGAACAGCTCTTTAATGCAGGTTGCCCGAATTCTGCTGTTTGTTTACACATTTTATCATGTTTACTTGCACTTGGACCAAGTACTGATCTCTTGCCTTAAACTTCACATGGTTTATATGCTTTCAAGGGGAGCGACTACTAAATGCACTAGTCATAATGAGAATCGGATGAAGAGTGAACTCGCATTTAGAGAGGGTTGCGAAATTTTGATCTCCTTACACCTGAGATATCTATTTGGTCATTGCAACTGGTAGAAATCCAATTCAAACTTCTGGTGGAATTGAAAAGACTGCAAAAGCCCTTGTTTCCGAGCTTAAATTAATGTCTATAAGGTAAATCAAATCTTGTATCTTGGTTCTAAAGACCAATTTCCATCTGCATGTGTGCAACACTTCACACTATTCTTTAGGCTGAATTGGACCTTCTAAAAACCTAAAAGTATCTGCAATAAATCTTTTTCTGTTTTTTGGGAAGCTTGCAAGTTAAAAAAAAATATGTTTCTGATTATGGAGTATTGTCTAAATTGATTTTCAGATTAAGGATCATAAAATTGCATATGTAGCTGCAGTTAGCGCAGGAAATGATAATGCAGTGGGAAACATGATATCTGATGCTCTTAAAAAAAGTGGGGTAATTTGACCGTGGGTTTTTGTCCCCTTACTTTGATTGCAATTGTGGTAATCCTGTCACAGTTTATTGCATAACACAAAAGTCTCCAGGTAATTTGAACCATTGCCTATCACTCTTATTAAATTTAGATGCTCATTCATCCTGTAAATTTTCATTCTAAGATTCTTGATTGATGTTGGTCACTACCTAAGCAATGCAAAGCCTTTATACCTAAGCCTTCTTTGAATTTGAAAGCCTTAGTAATTGCTACTGACTTTTATGAATTTCTGGAGAGGTTCTATCTCTTCAAGACTCGTTTGGTACTGGATCTATTTGGTTAATTTCAATTTCTTTGAATTTTGATCTCTTGTTTAATTTCCTACCTTGTTGTCATGTGATATACTTCTGAGATTTGCTGGTTGATTTTTTGCTACTGTTCTTTTCAAATTTTCAGGTTTTGACCTTTTTGTGCACATAAACTATTACACTACATAGATATATTGTCATCTGGGAGCAAAGAGATGGTAGTTCCTTGGTGAGTTTGAGGATCGAGATAAATCAACCAGCAAATAATAAGGTCACAGATACACTGCATTGTTATTTGATATGCCTACTGCTTACTGCTGAGAGATATGGTGATTGACTGTTTTGTGGGATATGATGCTGTTTTTGGCAAATGTAGGCGCTGGTCGTTTGTTGTGGTCTTGCAATGATCAAAGTGTATGTAATCCGAGGGATTTGAAGTTGATTGTGAATAGAGAGAGTTTGGCTGGACTGATATTGGTTGTGCAAAACTCGATCACTAACCAGGCTTTGAAGTCCTTTGAAATACAAAGCTATAAAGTCGAGGTTTTCCATGTGTGCTCTCTTGTACCATATTGCACAATTGGGATCTAAAAGTGCACAAATACGTCTTATTTTTACACTTAATATAGTTCAGGTTGCACAATTAGCATCTAAAATTGCATTAATATACGCGATGTGTCATTGAAAGCCTATTAGCTCAAAATGGCAGAGCAATGTGCCCACGCACAAAGATGCGGGTTCAAATCCCGCATAGGCTATCTATGTTTATCTCTTAATATGTTTCTCTTCATGAATAAGGTGTAAAAATAAAATTGTAATGTGCAAATATAATATCATAAAGGGCCCAAATAAAATTATAAAGTGCAAAAATAACCTTATAAGGTGCAAAAATAATAATACAAAGTGCATAATTAATATTAATAGGGTTTTAGTTTCTTAACAACTATGCCGATTTCCATATGAAATTTAGCTCCTTTTCCCTCTATTTTTAGATTTATTTATGGGCTTTAGTGATTGGCTTTTGCATCGAGTGCTTTTGGCATTGTTATGGATGCCCTACTAATAAAATGATGAATATGAATTGCATTAATAAGAGTATGAAGTGCACAATTAAGAATATAAAGTGCATAAATAAAATGATAAAGAGCAATAATATAAAGTGCATTGTTATGGATGCCCTACTAATAAAATGATGAAGTGTATAAATAATAATATGAAGTGCATTAATAAGAGTATGAAGTGCACAATTAAGAATATAAAATGCATAAATAAAATGATAAAGAGCAAGAATAAAATGGTGTATGAATAATAATATAAAGTGCATGAATAAGCACAATTAAGAGCAAGAATAAAATGATGAAGTGTATGAATAATAATATGAAGTGTATTAATAAGAGTATGAAGTGCACAATTAAGAATATAAAGTGCATAAATAAAATGATAAAGAGCAAGAATAAAATGGTGTATGAATAATAATATAAAGTGCATGAATAAGCACAATTAAGAGCAAGAATAAAATGATGAAGTGTATGAATAATAATATGAAGTGCATTAATAAGAGTATGAAGTGCACAATTAAGAATATAAAGTGCATGAATAAAATGATAAAGAGCAAGAATAAAATGGTGTATGAATAATAATATAAAGTGCATGAATAAGCACAATTAAGAGCAAGAATAAAATGATGAAGTGTACGAATAATAATATGAAGTGCATTAATAAGAGTATGAAGTGCACAATTAAGAATATAAAGTGCATAAATAAAATGATAAAGAGCAAGAATAAAATGGTGTATGAATAATAATATAAAGTGCATGAAAAAGCACAATTAAGACTATAAAGTGTATAAATAAAATTATAAAGTGCAAGAATAAGATTATAAAGTGCACAAATAAGATTATGAATTGCACTTTTATCAAAAAAAAATACAAACTACTAAAATTAAGCAAATTAGCCTATGTAGGAGTCGAACTCACGTCTCTGCGCATAAGCACATTGCTCTACCATTGAGCTAATAGGCTTTAAAGCACATTGCTATACCATTGAGTAATAGGCTTTTAATGCTTATTAAGTACAAGAGTAGAGATAAGAATTAAATACTTCCACCATATTATATAACATTCATTCGACCAAAAAAAAAATATTATATAACATTCAAAAGTGCACAAATAATACTATATTAGTGCAATTTTAGAGAGCAAGAGTGCAAAAATAAATACAAGATAACATCCTTTTACAAAGGAGCCCGAGTAAGCAAAATGGTCAGATTTGGTTTGGCCTTCCACCATATTATATAACATTCAGTCGACCAAAAAAAAAATTATATAACATTCAAAAGTGCAAAAATAATACTATATTAGTGCAATTTTAGAGAGCAAGAGTGCAAAAATAAATACAAGACAACATCCTTTTACAAAAGAGCCCGAGTAAGCAAAATGGTCAGATTTAGTTTGGCCTTCAAAGGAAATCCATCTGGCCAATGATATCAGCAATTAAGGTGCTGGTGTGATGTATATTATGTATAGATTATGGAATCTCCATATATATGTGGTTCCCTGATCAGTAGAAGTGATTCTTGGAGACTTTATAAGTAACTTAACACATCAAAAGATTCCAGCAACCTCACACACATCAGAAGAACTCTAAAAATGAAATAACTTGGCAGAAAGAGAAACCAACATGCCCAGTTGCATACTGTATTCATTCAGCTGATAGCATTCAATGAAGGAGCAATTTTGCTTGGTCCGTTGAGAAATTAGGGTAGCTACTTGCAGGCAACTAGCTCCCCTAAACACATCATATATCCAGATTCCGCACTTCCTGTTTGAACCAACAAATTTTTATAATTTCATATTGCAGAATTTCAGGTTACCGATTTTCAGATTACAGATTATATTCACATTATAACCAAATTAATACAAATTAATTCAGAGTAAAATAAGCTATCTAATGTTCATATTATAACCAACAGAAAAGACAAGCACAAGCAACAAACCTGCACCACAAACACAAAATCAGATGCCAACTGCCTTATTGACAATGTTAGCCAAGTTTCATGTAACTAGGAGTTTTTTAACAGCTTAAAGGCGCTAATAGCAAGGTAGCACATGTGACAATATGCACCTCAACTACAGAACAATTCTAAATCATGCGTAGTAGGGGCACCACAGTAGCAACAGAGGTGTTAATTGTGAGTTTTATTATCTCAAATCCAACTCTCAATTAATCTAATTCAACAACGAATCATTATAAATAAGTTTCAATTTCACTCATTCAATTACAAGATTCTAAAAATTTATTCAATTTAGCAAAACCTAGAAATTGGGGTTTTATTAGAAACTTACCTTGCGGATTCGAGGAGACGAGGAGAGGATGATCGAAGAGTGCCGTCGGTGTTCTGGTCGGAGGTCGAGCTCTATTTGCCTGGCTCGGAAGGAGGCTGTCGGCGCCACCGTTGGCTGCTCGACACTCCGGAAGCACTCGCTGCTGCTGCTGCTGGGGTGAGAGGTCGGAGTCTTCTCGGGATCGGAGGTCGGGGCTTCGGGACTTGCCGTCGGCGGCTGGTGAGGTCGGAGAGATGGCGGCTGGAGGAGCAACCGAGGAAGGTCTGAGAAGACGCGTTGCAGGCGAGAGGAGGAAGAGGAAGAAGGGTTTTTTTTGGGGGCCGGTCCAGTTCGCTTCTATTTTTTTTTAAATCTTTTTTTCCGGTTCACAATGGTTCAGTGTTTTTTTTTAGATGAACCGGGGCGCGTGTGTTTTGTCTTCCATTTTCACTTTAAGCAAATTTTTTATCTTAAGCCTCATTTCACTTTAACCTCACCCTATATATATATATATATATATAGTTGATTTTAGAAAAGAATATATATATTAAAATTATTAAAACAATATGTTGATTCTAGAAAAAACTATTAAAAATTTAAAAGTTAAAACAATATGTTGTTATGATTATTGGCAGATCCACTAATTTTTGTAAGGGGGTTGAATTTTTTTTTTTCCAGAAATGACTATCCATTGAGCCCTGAAAACTATGTCTTTAAAATCAAAAGGGCTATGAGTTCAAATCCCTCGAGCAACCCCTATCTATGAGTCAATTTGTCATAAAAACCCCTCATTGAAAAATATTAACCACTTTTGTTGTCTATTCTCCCACAACTTCAAATCGGAAAACATTAATTTTCTGAACATGATACGCGCTCAAGCTGATTTTTGCAATTCTTCAAGAATTTTAACAATAGTTTTGGGTATCTCGTGCATGTTTTTTTCACAAGTGCGATTCTCTCTTGGAACTGTTTTGTCAACTTCTCGATCTCTAAGTTAGTTTAGTAGGGCAACTACATGTAATGATTTCTTAACGCTGACCATAGAATTGAAGCTCTTAGCATTGTTGGATGTCATCATATTGTATCCGTGCCCTCCTGCATGTGCTCTGGACCATCTTTTAAACCCTACTTCTATCAAATAATTAAACTCTCTAGTGAGTCCGGGGTAGTGTCGATGCATAGTACGAAGGAGGCGTTCGGCGCCAAGAATGCCGAATGCCTCCTCTATACCTCGATGCATGCCAAGCAGCTCCATATCAGGGTGGCAATACCAGCGGGCCCCCTCAGCTCTCTGTGCAAAAGCGATGCTGGTAATGGACGGGATCAGCTATCTACACATCAGGGTCCATAATAATCTGTAAAAAAGTTGTTAGCTAAGGTAAGTTTTTTACAATAAGTATAAATGCATAGAAGGACCCCATACTTAATTTCTGAACCTAACATGAAATATATATAAACTCTAGGCTAGTTCATATTGTTAATCATGTAAAATTTCAAATATCCTGCTCAACAGAAAGAGTGAAATCAATCGAAGAACAATATATTCAAATTACTAATTAAGGGCCAATTCAAGAAATTAATCTGACGAATTACGGTCGATATAAACTGGTACTTGGTCGATATCGACTTCTAGCAATCTACTGCAGCCCAATTTCGACCCTACATCGCATTATTCGGTGAGTTCCTTCCTTTACCCTTGTTTTGTTTTATTTTTACAGTGAGGACACTATATATTCTAAGTATGGGGCGGGGGAAAAGCTCATTATCATTATTGTTTTATTCTTGATTTTGCTACTACATGGTAAAATTTGGGTGAAATTTTAATTTTTGTGCTTAATTGCTAAACTCAAAGTTTGTTTGATGAGACATCTCCCAAAGCTTGTAAATTATTCAAAGAAAATAGTGTCATGGAAGTTTAATTGAACTCGACGATGCAAAATTAGAATAGTGTCACAATGAAGTGCATACTTTTATGAAAACCGTGGAAGGAGGTAAAAATTGAAATTGCTTTTGACATATTGCATGATAAGAGGATGGAGGACTTTATATTTCCATATAATGCTCATATGTTTATATTCCCTAGCCATACCTATGCTTATGCACCACAAGCCATATTATGCCTTATTTCATATATTGGTCCACATGATCTAAATATTGTCATTCTTTACCTTATTTCCTATCCGAGGATTATGTTGAGAATGATGTCACATTATGGAGATTACTATATGGTTATTGTGTTGTTGTTATCATATTTGGAGTTTGGCAGGAAGGTTTGAAATATATGGAAAATTTAATGAGTGAAAGAAAATCCGGTCACCTCAGGAGATAAAGGTAGATCGACCCTGCCTGCGTCGAGATAATAGTTCCGCAGGATTGGACACCAAAGTGAGGAGTCCAAAGCACTAAGTATCCGGGGCCATTTATGGCACCCATGTTTGCGACTCGCGAGAAGGCAGTACTGAGGTTAGAGAGGTAAAAGCATTGTATTGAAAAAAGCATTGAGCGATGAGAGAAAGTGAGAAATCAAAGGAAGAAGGAATGTGGTATGAAAGTTTGGAAGTTACTCCATTTCCCCGGATCATTAACACCACATTGCCAAAAATTGCCCACCTTAAGCCTTTTACCAAATCTACTCCTTATTGAGCTTAATTAAAGTTCTCTTGATTATTAATGCTTTGTCACATATGAACGTTTTTGCATAACCTTCCTTTTGTGAGTAGGTATTGCTTTTATTGCACATGCATGGATTTGTGACATTAGTACCATTTCGATGATGGTAATTGATTGCACATGCAAGAAGTGAAGACCAAAACAAGAAAAGGACTCTTTTTGTGGTTTTTGTGTTTATGAAAAGAAAAAGACTCAATCTTGATGTCGGAAACCAAAGCTCTGATACCAATTTCATACGGGGTTAGCCGTGAGATGCCCCGATCTTCGACAAACAAGCAAGAAACTCAAGAAAGACTCAAGAAACGAAAACTGACGCAGGAAGAACTCAAAGATTCGATCAAGAAAACAGCAAGATCGATCAAGAAATTAAAGACTCGAAACAAGAATTCAAGAACAAGACTCGACAATAAAGAAAGACTCGAAATTGAATGCAAGAATTGAAAGACACGACCGATAAGGACCGAGTCGATATATATAGAACAAGATAAAGACCACAGGCCTTCTAAGAGGGTAGGAACTAATACCAATGACTATATAACCCGCCTCTGCCATCCTACACAACCAAGCGGACAACTTGGAGGCACAAGGAGGGGGCTTGTGGATACTAGGATCACCAAGTCTTGCGAAGTTGATGAACACAAAGCAAACCAAGCTGAGATATATACCAATTCGTGAATGATGAGCACATCTCTAATCATCCAACAATCACTCAATGTGTTTCACACTATTTGAGAAGACTAATTCTATTCATTATGTTCCCACTAAATTACAAAGGGGGAATTGAAATATATAGGCCTTAGATAAGCTGATGGGCCGAGTTTAATGATAAAAAGATAAATCTAACATCTAATTAAAATACCTAAAACATAAGTAAATAAGATCTCTAGAAATAACACTTAAAATAGCCCAATTCGGCCCAATAGGATCCATTCCCGTCAAAACAGTGACAGACTTGCAAAGATGGTGATTTTCAGCCAAGCTCCATGTCGAATCTGGAAAAACCTTCAACACCAAAGTTGTAGATCTCTTCGTCCTCGTTCCAAAAAGGTATGGCACGCCTCAATACGATCAATATTAAATCCGTACGACCCATTTTACAGAGACGTCGAAAAGCTGTCAAATATTCTGAACGAGTATAAAACGTCATTTGCACCTTTGGATCTTCTCCCAAGGTGGAGCCTTCTTCTTCCTCTTGAGAGGGACATTATCCGAAGGTGTCTTGGATGGTCCCGCATCAACGAGCATGGGATCGATACAAGGATCTGTTTTGATCTTGCCCTACTCATGGGCAGCCACCATATGTCATTTAGGAGATTTTCTACAATTCTCTTGATCTGGCCACCAAGGAAAGGATCAATCAATATACTCAATATGAGTATCTAACGCAAACACCAGCAGAGGCATGGGCATCTATCGAACGGCTCACCAACTTCGACAACACCTATGGGGCTTCTGCGAATTATGACGACAACAACTATGCCAGGCAAGCCCCATCCATGCCCCTCTATGAGCCTTCTAAGGAGATTGATCCAGATGTCAAGGGGCAGTACTATAGATATCAGAATCGCAAGCTCCTCAAGCAAGTCAAATATCTATCTGTCAACCAACCTTGCATCGAATGCGGCTCACAGCGGCACACCACTCCAGAGTGCCCACATATAGAGCAAGTCAGATTGGTAGAAACTCATGAGGAGGTAGCTATATGGGGGACCAAAGGTTCTATCAACCACAATGGAACCAAGGTGCCCCTAGGAACCCCCCATCATACAGAGCTCCATGACATCCAGAGAGGGACCAGCGGAAAGATGATCTACAGATGATCCTCAACGAGATGAGGAGGAATCAGGCACAACAGCAGCAATCCAACAGCGCCATCCAGACTCAACTCCACGACCTCAATGCAAGATTTGAGGAGATGGACATCTGGAAGAAGAAGATAGAGACCCAAATGGGTCAACTCGCGCAACAAATCCCAAGGCCAGCCGGAAAGCTCCGGGGGCATACATACCCAAATCCCAAGGGGCAGAACGGACACGACACTGCAGTACAACCGAGGAGCGGTCACAAACTGCACGAACCAGAGAGCGGAGAAGAAAACGACGGCACTGGACAACAGGTCATTATCGACCAAGCACTGGTCGATATCGACCAACCTCAGATCGATATAGAACAAAATCAGGTCGATATTGACCCGTTTACACCAGCAAACTCGGATCTGACCCCACCAGTCGATATCGAGCAACCACAGGTCGATATAGACCAAAAAGTGGTCAATATTGAGCAACAGCTAGTCGATATCGAGTCCCCTCCAGGCGACATCGACCACTCTGCATCACCTCCGATGGCTGATTCTGCTCTGAAACCAGAGAAGACACTTCCGTTCCCTTCCAAGACGCTGAAAGATCCCTCTGCAGGTAAGTTTAAACGCTTTGTTAAGATGCTTCAGGAACTAAATTTTTCAATTCCTTTTACAGAAGCTCTTCAAGAAATGCCTGCAAATGTCAAGTTCCTCAAGGAGATCCTTAGCAACAAGCGATCAATCACAGAAATCGCCAGCGACTGCAAAAGGATGGATTTCCCTGAGTAGAGACCTGACCCTGGTAAGTTTTCTATTACTGTGGGATTTGGACAATATAAATATGAGGCACTGTGTGATTTAGGAGCAAGCATGAGCATCATGCCCTTATCAATGTGGTAAAAGGTGAAGATAGGAGCAATAGAGCTTGTGGATGTCAAGTTATACATGGCAAACAATACAGTGGTCATCCCTATAGGTATGGTTGATATTGTCCCTGTCCAGGCTGGTAAGTTCTATATTCCCGCTGATTTCCTTGTTATAGACTGTGCGGAAGATCCTACGTGCCATATTATTCTTGGTAGACCTTTTCTAGCCACTGCAGATGCCAACATCAGCGTCAAGAAGCGATTACTCACCTTCACGATAGGTAATGAGGTCTTAGACTTCTCTTTTGGCCCTACGAAGGAGGAAATTCCATGGCTGGAGGTGAAGAGCATAGGCAACCACGGGGAAGAGCTTCAGACCTGCCAAGAGCCTAAGTATGGGGTCCCTGTACTCGACGTCGACCACTTCCACTCGACATCGACTAACCCTAAGCCCAAAGATAGCTGTTTTGGGCACAAAAAGGTAAGTTCAGGTACAATCCCTACTCCTCCTCCGTCCATTAATAAATTTAATAAGAATTTTAGAGGAGACAAGGCCCCGTGGCGAGCTAACCTGCACAGGATTAGGACTGGAAAGAAGAAGAATGAAGGCAAGGGATTCTATGCGACCAACAACCTATAAGCAGAGCTTGCATACTACAATCAGGACCTAGATTATCCAGGAGAAGGGCCAGGCACAAGAAGGCCCCACATTGAGGGTTCCTAAACACAAACGGAGAAGTCGGCCTAGCGACTCTAAAATCTAGAGCATGTACATAAAACTTTTAAATTTTAGGATTTTAAAACTTTTGGTTTTGGTTTTGGTTTTAAATACTTCATGTGGAAAATCTTGTCTTCGTGCGAAAACTAACAATTTACAGGGCGAAACACGGGAATCTTCCCTAGCCATACATATGCTTATGCATCACAAGCCATATTATGCCTTATTTCATATATTGGTCCACATGATCTAAATATCGTCATTCTTTACCGTATTTCCTATCCGGGGATTATGTCGAGAATGATGTCACATTATGGAGATTACTATATGGTTATTGTGTTGTTGTTATCATATTTGGAGTTTGGCAGGAAGGTTTGAAATATATGGAAAATTTAATGAGTGAAAGAAAATCCGGTCACCTCAGGAGATAAAGGTAGATCGACCCTGCTTGCGTCGAGATAATAGTTCCACAAGATGGGACACCAAAGTGAGGAGTCCAAAGCACTAAGTATCCGGGACCATTCATGACACCCATGTTTGCGACTCGCGAGAAGACAGTGCTGAGGTTAGAGAGGTAAAAGCATTGAGCGATGAGAGAAAGGTGAGAAATCAAAGGAAGAAGGAATGTGGTATGAAAGTTTGGAAGTTACTCCATTTCCCCGGATCATTAACACCACATTGCAAAAAATTGCCCACCTTAAGCCTTTTACCAAATCTACTCCTTATTGAGCTTAATTAAAGTCCTCTTGATTATTAATGCTTTGTCACATATGAACTTTTTTCATAACCTTCCTTTTGTGAGTAGGTGTTGCTTTCATTGCACATGCATGGATTTGTGACATTAGTACTATTTCGACGATGGTAATTGATTGTAGGGACATATAAGAATGAATCTTTGATGTTGAGAGTTTGATTTCTTCCCCTGAATGACCATCCAAGTTATTGCTTGGGGACAAGCAAGCTTAAGTATGAGGAGATTTGATGTCCATGTTTTATGCCATGTTTTTATACTTATTTCAGTTCCTTATTATATCATTCTGGGTTGGGAATAGTACATAATCTATGTAGTTTATGCTTATTTTCCAAATTATGGAGTCTACACTAGTTTCTGTTTAATTTCGCAGAAATCGGGCGCACTTTGGAGCTTAAAGGAAACTCATGAAAAGCTAAGGATGGTGCAGCTGGAGGAAAACCCACTCTTCGTCATTCATCATTCTGAATCATGTTCTGATGTCTTCATGAGAGTTGTATCCCTCGAAAAGAGCTTTCCAACCCATACTCATATGCGTCAATCGGACAAACGAGGACTCGGGAAAGTGCGTTTCAAGACGGAGCAGAATGCTGAGAACTGAAGAGTGGTTGATATCGACTAGAACTGTTCGATATCGACCTGATTCTGGTCGAAATTCCTAGGATGACTCGACATGGACCAGAAGACACGAAGAAGCGAAGACAGGTCTATATCGACCTATGTTGGTCGATATCGACCAAAGACCAAGTCGATTTTCCTGCTAGAGTCAATATCGAGCGAGTAGAATCTGAATCCGAGCAGACTACTCGATATCGACCAATCCCCAGCGTCGAGTACTGGTCGATTCCGAGTTCTATCCTGATTCCGAGTGAGAAGATATTCCAAGAGAAGATAGAGTGCTTGCAAGTGAAGATATGTGGAATTCTATCCACCCACATGAAGATTTATCAAGTCCAAGAAGGATTTATCCACATTAGTTCTAGTTTCCTTATAGATTTATTTTCTTTATCATTAATGTTTTATCTTATGATTTTAGATAGGAAGTTTTTAGATAGAGATAGATGTTCCTTCCTAGATTAGCTAGAAGGCAGTCAGGATCGATCCACGAAGAAGCGTGTCAGCGCCTGCCTTTTCAGTTCCAGATCTTAGCAGATTTCGACTAGAAGAGTCCTCGACTTCGAGTAGGGTACTCGACTTCGACCAACTCTGTCGACTAAAACAGAAAGTAGAAAGCAACAGAAAAGAAAACCAAACAAGAGAACTCGACCTCGACAAACTCAATTCGACTTCGACCAACTTCCTCGACGTCGACCAAAACTGCTCGAAATCGACTAACACAGAAACAAAGTTCGCAACTTTTCGCAACACAGAACACGAATTTAATGAAAAAAAATCAATGAACTAAAGACTTCCAAGATCAGGGCATCAACGCCACAACGATAACCATGTAAAATAACCCATAAAGGCATAAAAGATCATGCTTTTCATCAAATAACTTTCGTTATTAACAAATAAGAATATAGAGGCTTTCGCATAAACCCTAATTGTTACCAACCCTTTTTCACATAATTAATCCAAGTATCACTTTTGCTTCAATAACACAAACAAGAATCACCTTCAACTTTCGCAAAAGAATCATGCTCATAGGGATAGAAGAAGAATTCGCATCAAAAGATTGTACCTTTACCGCATCACCTTACATGGCTATCGTCGGGCGCACCCCAACCCTAGAAGTTGGGTGACTACTCGCTCTTCATCAACAAGAAAGACATTAATAATAAAAAGGAACTCAATTGCATTAAATAAAATCAAAGAAAGTTTACAACCAATCAAAGTCAAATCGTCTCTCAACTCTTCACCTTCTCTCGCCGCAAGCTCTCTCTCTCTCCCTCTCTCTCTCTCTCTCTCTTTCTCTATGTATGTAATTGGAACTAGAATTGAATGAATAAAACTCAGCCCCTAAGGCCTTATTTATAGGCTTCAATCCCTAGCTAATCTAGGAAAGAAATATCTATCTATATCTAAATCTATCTATCTAATACTTAAAGATTAAATTTGGAAATAAAATAATTATATCTAAAAAGAAACTAGGATTATTGTGGATAGATCCTTCTTCTCTTGATAGAAATTGATGTGACTTGATAGAATCCCACGAATCTTGGCTTGCAAGTAACCACAATGCTCGGATTTCTCCTCGATCTCGACTCGGACAGCTTATGGAATCTCCTCGACGTCGACCAAGTTCCTCGACGTCGAGTAGAATTCTTCGTCTCGAGTGGTCCTATGCTCAGATCGTGCTCGATCTCGTCCTCTGGAGCAAATGTCGAGTAAAATTTGGTCGATGTCGACCAGTTTGGTTGACTTCGACTAAATCTGTGCGCTTTCAGCATTCTGCTCCGTTCTTGAAACGCACTTTCCCGAGTCCTCGTTCGTCGGATTGACGCATGTGAGCATGCATTGGAAAGCTCTTTTCGAGGTCTACAACTCTCATGAAGACATCAAAGGTTGATTCAGAATGATGAATGGTGAAAATGGCGTTTTCTCCAGCTGCACCATCCTTAGCTTCTTCATGACTTTCCTTTAATAATCAAGAGGACTTTAATTTAATCTCATGGTGAAGAAAAGGTAAAAGGTAAAGTGGTGGGCTATATTTGGGCGATGTGGTGCTAAATCCGGGGAGAACTCTTCAAACTTGCTTTCTTGCTTTGATGCACTTTCTCCGTCATAATTTCCACATCACTCATCCTGTCATAATTCACTCTTTGCTTTTTTCACTTATATGCTTTTACCTCTCTAACCTCAGCACTGCCTTTTCGCGAGTCGCAAACATGGGTGTCATGAATGGCCCCTGATACTTAGTGCTTCGGACTCCTCACCTGTGTGTCCCATCTCGTCGAACTATTATCTCAGCGAGCAGGGTCGATCTACCTTTATCTCCTGAGGTGACCGGATTTTCTTTCAATCATTAAATTTTCCATATCTTTGAAACTTTCAATTTCCTGCCAAACTCCAATAATAACAATAACAACACAACAACCATATAATAATCTCCATAATGTGACATCATTCTCAACATAATCCCCGAATAGGAAATAAGGTAAAGAATGGGATATATTTAGAATATGTGGAGCAATACTATGAAATAAGGCTCAATATGGCTTTTGTGATGCATAAGCATAGGTAAAGCTAAGGAATATAAACATATGAGCATTATATGGAAATATAAAGACCTCTATCCTCTTATCATGCAACATGTCAAAGCAACTTCAAATTTTACCTCCTTTCATGGTTTTCAATAAAAATATGCATTTCATTGTGACTTCCCTTTACTAGGCCATTTCATGCTATATCTCTAATGAATCCAATTTTGCATCGTCGAGTTCAATTTAACTTCCACGCCGCTAATCAAAAATTTTGATGGGGGTGATTTTTCGAACTTTGGAAAACAAACATGTATATAAGAACATAAATAAAATATGAAATTCAAAGTAGCCATGTATAAGCAATTCAAGAAATATGATTAAAAAATGCACACATAATGTCAAATATATCAAATGTGCACAAAGTAAGCCCTTCCCCCACCCCATACTTAAACATTACAGTGTCCTCACTGTATAAAAACAAGGGTAAAGAAAGAAACTCACTAGACAGGTGTGCTAATCGTCGGAATCGAGTGTAATGTTGCTGCAGAACTAGTCGACATCGACGAGGGCTGGTCGATTTCTAGGAGGTTGGTCGACGTCGACCAAGTCTGCTCGAGATCGAGTAACCTGTTGCCTCCAGGGTGGCCTTCTCGACCACAGGCTCCTTTCTGCTCGATATTTTTGGTCGATGTCGAGGAGTTCTACTCGACGTCGAGTAGATCTGCAGCTTCTCTTTCCTGCAAGATTCGTTAGACGGAAAATATCCACAATAGATAAAACTCAAAAACAACGTCCAAAACCAAAAACCAAAAACACAATGTCCAAAAATCCCAAAAACTAAATGTCTATTTACAAGCTCTAGACTTTATAGTCGCTAGGCCGACTTTCTCTGTTAAATTCAAGGTGGCATTTGCAGGGCCCATGTAGCTTGGGCTTCAAACATGACTCCATTCTTGTCCATCAGCTGCAGTCCTCCTGAATGGATCTTGTTCACCGTGATGGGCCCCATCTTCTTCTTGCTGAATTTGTTGGGAAACCAATGATCCTTTGATTTGGCAACATACTTTGTCACCAACTTCATATTCCTTAGGCTCATCATTGGAAACCCTGCATAATCGCACATACCAAGGCAAACCTCTCCCATGTATAGATAAATCATTAATGGAAATAGGAGAAGAGATGTCAATACCTTGGCTTACCTTCGCAGAATCGGATTTCGGGACCTCGAGGTCTGGTCGACATCAAGTAGGGTTACTCAACGTCGAGGAAATTGCTGCGTCTGGTGGACTGTTCGATAAGGAGGAGGGAGTCGAGGAAGTTTTTTGGTCGACGTCGAGGAGCTTGGTCGACGTTGAGGAGTCCTCGGCTACGGGTTGTTTGCTTGACGCTGTTGCTGTAGGCCGAGGGTTTGGGTTTCCGTCGACGTCGACCAAGTTACTCGACGTGGAGTAACTCTGGTCGACTTCGACCCCATACTTGAATCGTGGCAAGGCATCCGAAAAATAATTAGTCGACGTTGACTTACCTTGGTCGATGTTGAGTAGATCCTTTGTGTCGTCATTCAGGATGGCCATGATCTCCTCCACTTGGGCTTTCATATCCCTCTTTTCCAGCTCCTCGAGAGTAATATTTCTTACCTTAGGCTCCCTGCATGTGATGTACCTAGCTGATATCGACTTGACCTCTTCCATGGGACATGTATGCCTTTCAGTTTTATTAAAGGAATACTCAATTACCTCATCGCCGATGTTGAAAGTGAGCACTCCCTTCCGTACGCTTATGTTGACATCCACCGTCAACAAGAAGGGCCTTCCTAGAATAATGGGACAAGCAGGGTCCTCTGTCATATCAATAACTAAGAAATCAGCAGGGACGAAGAACTTACCTACTTGTACTGGCACATTGTCCACCATGGCTGTTGGGATGACCACCGTGTTGTTCGCCATGTAAAGTTTAGCATTCACGGGCTCTAGGGCACCTATCTTAATCTTGGACCAGATTGATAAAGGCATTATACTCACATTGGCTCCCAAGTCACATAAAGCATTAAATTTGTATTGACCAAATCCAGTGGTTATAGCAAACTTACCTGGATCTAGCCTTTTCTCAAGAACGTCCATTTGGCCGCACTCCTCTGCGATCTCAGCCATTGACTGCTTTTTGCTCAGAATCTCCTTGAGGAACTTGACATATGATGGCATCTCAGTAAGAGCTTCTGTGAAGGGTATTGTGACGTTGAGCATTTGAAGCATCTTTATGAAACGCTGGAATTTCTTTTCTGCTGGATCCTTTGTAGATTTTGATGGGAAAGGCAGCCTTTTCTTCGTCGGAGGTGTAGAAGGGTGGTTGACAGGGGCAGAAGGCTGGTCGATGTCGACTAAGGTTTCCTCAACGTCGAGTACAATGGTCGACTTCGGGGCAGACTTTTCGTTCTGGTCGATGTCGAGTTCTTCCTGGTTGATGTCGAGTTGATTTTGGTCGACGTTGAGTGGCTTGCTCGATGTCGGGTACTCTTCAGCAGCTTCTCCGTCTGTATTTTGCTCGGGCGTTTACATCTGCCGCCCACTCCTTAGGTTCATGGCAGCTACCTATCCAGTAGATTTACCCTTAGGGTTAGGTTCAGAGGTTCCAGGGAGCGTACCTGACTATTTGGGGACGGATGTTGCTAGCTGGTCAATCTGTGTGTCAATCGATTTCCCCAAGCCTAGAGTTGACACCATGCATCTGAGTGTAGATGGAATTGATAGACTGTTTGGTGTCTGAATGATTCCTCCGCATCTCTTCAAGAATAGTCTGCAGGTCATCTTTCTTTCCTTCTCTGTCAGGGTGACCAGGGGCTCTGTAGGGAGGGGGATTCTGATACTGGGGCTGGCGATAGTAGCTCCAGTTTTGGTTCTGATGTGGCCCTGAGTAGTGTCCCCCCGCATACCTTACCTCTTCGTGGGTCTCTCCTTGCTGAACTTGATCGACATGTGGGCATGCAGTAGTGTTGTGCCTCACAGACCCACATTCCAAACAAGGTTTATCTTTAGAGAGGAATTTTACCTATTTGGTGAGACGGCGCACCTGATCGTTTTGGAACTGGTCCCTGATATCTGGATCAACTTCTCTGGGTGGCATATACAATGGCATAGATGGGGCAGGCCTTTCATACCTTTCGCTAGAAGCGGCCGCAGAAGTCTCATATGTGTTGTCGTAGTTGGCCAGTGTCTCAAATACCTCCCATGCTCGGCGCGGAGTGTATTCGAGATACCCATAGGCTGTGTAGTTGTTGATCCGGTCTTTAGTAGGTGCATCCAGGCAGTTGAAGATGATCTACTGGATGACGTAGGGTGGTTGTCCATGCGTAGGACAGGATTTCAGAAGCTTCTTGTAGCGCTCCCAGACTTGTGCTAATGGTTCCCCTGGCTTCAATCTGAAAGCCGTGATTTGTTGTCTGAGGGCAACTGTCTTTGCAGGAGGGAAGAACTTGTTGAGGAACAGGTCATGTAGTTCATTCCAGGTGCAAATAGATCGTGCAGGCAATCCTTCTAGCCACTGTTGTGCTATTCCTGCAAGGGACCAACGAAAAGCCTTTAGTTTTAAGTATTCAAGATTAGCACCATCAGCTATAGCTTCGCATAAGTCTATAAAGTGGTGATATGCTCTAAAGGACATTCATTTATTCTTCCCCTAAATTGACTCATTCTAATTTCAGTAATAAAATAAGGACGAATTTCATCATTAATAGCAGGAAGAACGATCGGTGATTCTGGAACTTCCAGAGTAGGATGCAGATACTCCTTGCCTCCCACCGTTGACCTCGCGATCTACCCTTCTCGCGTTGACCTCGCGATCTACCCTTGCCTCCCACCGTTGCTGATTTTGTGTATATTCCGCCTCTCGTCGGGCGTATTCAGCTTCTCTGGTGGTGAATGCCTCAATTTGTTGGCGGAGTTGCTCAAGCTCCTGTGCAGGTGTGAGCGGGACCGCATTCTCATCGTTGATTTGCGACATCCTCCTGAACCTTTGTCGAAGGTGGAAGTATCGCTCCGGTTCTAGAAGCGGATCGATAGGCGTGCGATCAGTTCTTCGCATGCACCTAAAAAACAAAAACAAAAAGAAACAGGTAAAAAGAAACTAAAAAGCAAAAACAAATATAAAGAAAAGAAAAAAAACTAAAAAGGGCGCGATTGATGGCTTCCCAGGCAACGGCGCCAATTTGTTGTTGCAGGAGGATGGTCAAGTATGAAATAAATATGAAATCAAACTAGCTCCCTGTCTCAGCAAATAAATCCAAGAGTTCCTCCCGTTGTAGTAGACGGCAGTCAGGATTGATCCACGAGGAAGCATGTCAGCGCCCGCCTTTTCAGTACCAGATCTTAGCAGATTTCGACCAGAAGAGTCCTCGACTTCGAGTAGGGTACTCGACTTTGACCAACCCTGTCGACTAAAACAGAAAGCATAAAGAAACAAAAACGAAAACCAAACAAGAGAACTGGACCTTGACAAACTCAACTGGACGTCGACCAACTTCCTCGACGTCGACCAAAACTGCTCGAAATCGACTAACACATAAACAAAGTTCACAACTTTTCGCAATTAATGAAATAAAATCAATAAACTAAAGACTTCCAAGATCAGGGCATCAACGCCACAACGATAACCATGTAAAATAACCCATAAAGGCATAAAAGATCATGCTTTTCATCAAATAACTTTCGTTATTAACAAATAGGAATATAGAGGCTTTCGCATAAACTCTAATTGTTACTAACCCTTTTTCACATAATTAATTCAAGTTGCATTAAGATCACTTTCACTTCAATAATACAAACAAGGGTCACCTTTAACTTTCGCAAAAGAATCATGCTCATAGGGATAGAAGACGAATTCGCATAAAAACATTGTACCTTTACCGCATCACCTTACATGCCTACCGTAGGGCTCACCCCGACCCTAGAAGTTGGGTGACTACTCGCTCTTCATCAACAAGAAAGACATTGATAATAAAAAGGAACTAAATTGCATTAAATAAAATCAAAGAAAGCTTACAACCAATCGAAGTCAAATCGTCTCTCAACTATTCACCTTCTCTCGCCACAAGCTCTCTCTCTCTCTCTCTCTCTCTCTCTCTCTCTGTATGTATGTAATTGGAACTAGAATTGAATGAATAAAACTCAACCCCTAAGGCCTTATTTATAGGCTTCATTCCCTAGCTAATCTAGGAAAGAAATATCTATCTATATCTAAATCTATCTATCTAATACTTAAAGATTAAATTTGGAAATAAAATAATTATATCTATAATCGGGGCGGATATTTCCACCGCTAATTTTTACTATTTCCACTGCTAATCACCGCATAGGTATGCGGTGGTCTTAATCCACTTTTTCCCAGACCCACCGCATATACATGCGGTGGATCCGTTGACCATAGACAAACCCACCGCATACCTGGTTATGACTACCGTGTACATGCGGTCAGTTTTTGGGCAATTGAAAACGGTTTGTAGAAGTGGTCCAAAACCATCGTCATAACCCACTGCATACCTATGCGGTGGGTTATGGCGACGATTTTGGATCGTTATGGCGACGGTTTTGACTGTTATGGCGACGGTTCAAACCCATCGCATACCTGTGCGGTGGGTTATGACGACGGTTTTGAACCGTTATGGCGAGGGTTTTGGACCTGTATACTCCTCGACCCACCACAAAGTATTGCGGTGTCCCACCACATAGGTATGCGGTGGGATCATTGACTGTCATTAAACCCACCGCATACCTATGCGGTGATTAGCGGTGGAAATAGTAAAAATTAGCGGTGAATCTATTATCACCCAAAATGAAACTAGGAATATTGTGGATAGATCCTTCTTCTCTTGATAGAACTTGATGTGACTTGATAGAATCCCACGAATCTTGACTTGCAAGTAACCACAATGCTCGGATTTCTCCTCGATCTCGACTCGGACAACTTCTGGAATCTCCTCGACGTCGACCAAGTTCCTCGACGTCGAGTAGAATTCTTCGTCTCGAGTGGTCCTATGCTTAGCTCGTGCTCGATCTCGTCCTCTGGAGCAAATGTCGAGTAAAATTTGGTCGACGTAGACCAGTTTGGTCGACTTCGACTAAATCTGTGCGCTTTCAGCATTCTGCTCCATTCTTGAAACGCACTTTCCTGAGTCCTCGTTCGTTGGATTGATGCATATGAGCATGCATTGAAAAGCTCTTTTCGAGGTCTACAACTCTCATGAAGACATCAAAGGTTGATTCAGAATGGTGAATGGTGAAAAATGGTGTTTTCTCCAGCTGCACCATCCTTAGCTTCTTCATGACTTTCCTTTAAGTTCCAAAGTGCGTCCGATTTCTGTGAAATATAAGAAAAACTTGTGTAGACCTCCAAAATTGGCAAATAAACATATACTACACATATTCTGTATTATTCTAGCCCAAATGTATGAAATGCATGCAGAAAGCGATATAAAAGTAAGTGTAAAATATGGCAATTTAGGCTCACAACAGAGAGCGAGAGCAATTTGGCTTCAATCGGTTGTAAGGTTTGTTTTATTTCATTAATGCAATTTAGTTTTCTTTTATTATTGATGAGTTCCTGACTTCCTGTTGCTACATCGGGAGGAAGTCTTGGAATTATTTACATTGGCACAAATCTGGTTTGATCTATTTCATTATATTTGGAGCTCGATTTCCTCCTACAACATGTGTCACCATAATTTCTAGTAAGGAATGTTCCATCAACCACAACACCCTATAAAAATGCAGACATTTTATTGTTTTATTTATTGTTTTGATAGTGCAAAAAAACGACGCTGACTTTTTGTAGAATGGTAGTTAAGTGATGATGACATCTTATATACTGTATTGAAATCATGCTGACATGCATTATATAAATGATGTTGACGTTAATCGTTATATATTAATGTCATTAAACACATTAAATCAATCTTCTTCAAAACATGGAATGCTCGTTGGCATTGTCCGAATGATAAGAATAGATATTTAAATCTGTCAACCTCATCGGTAGCAAACAAAGAAATTGTTCCTTGGTTTTTCTTTCAATCATGTGGCAATATGATGGTAAAGCATCAAAATTCGACTCTGGTGTTCCTTTTTCCCCTACCTGTGCCAATTGTGCTGCTTTCCATGCTTTCTAGTAAGTGATTGGAATTTTGTGATCTTTTTTCATCTTTTCCCTAATCTGTGTTGGATTGTATGATCAGTAAGCATAATAAAGTAATCAATCTATATCCACATTTGTAATAATAAACTTGAGAAATTTGATGTTTTTATGGCATACTTTGATTTTATAAAGTTAACAACAACATTGTAAGAAGTTTTTCTACAATGTGTGAATCTAATCTCCTAGTTGCACATATGTGTTTCATTGTGTAATATGACTTTGTGTGATTCTGAATAGAGCTTTTTTTAATGCAATCTCCAACCACATTTGACATCTATGGATTTGGCTTTGAAATAGCGCAGAGTAGATTTCTTGACCTCAAATCCAAATATTTCAATCATTAACAGGAGATATAGAGTATCCTTTAGTGCATGCTTAGATGGAAATATATTCCTGACATACATTGTCCCAAAACTCTCAATTTCAGCATTATAAGAAATAGCAACACTATATTCTTCTATTGTATTCCATTTCCTCTTTATTGAATTAATTGTACCTTTCCCTCCAAATTTTCTGGTCCTCCTAACTGGTATTTGAATTAAGGGTGGGCCTGGGGGCTGGGACGGGACGGGATGGGATTGGGGTAATCCCGCGTCTCGTCCCTCATATTTTTACGGGACGGGATTGAATATTTTTTTCCAATCCCGCCAAGTCTTATCCCTCATGGAACGGGACAAGATCGGGACGGAACAGGATTTGCCCCTCGTAAAAAATGAATAAAACACAATCCAAAAATAACGAGTAGAAAGGTGCAAATTAAAGTCATACATAATAATTAAATAACCCCATTACATTAAAAAAAATCAGGTAGTTGCAACAAATTGAATTGAAAGAATGAAAATACAGTAGCAACAACAAATTGAATTGAAAAAATGAAAATACAATAGCAACCACCAATAGTAGCAACAACAAGTGACGACAAAAAAAAAACAGTGGCAATATTCATTCATTTCTTATATATTTTTAGTGTTTTTATTATTATTATTTTAAGTTTTATATTTTGAGTTTAAATAAATGTTAAGGTATAATATAAATACATTCTTATATTTTTATTAGTTTTAATAATATATATAAATATATATATGCGGGACGAGACGGGATTTGCGGGATTCAAACTCTCCGTCCCACGTCCCGTCCCGTGTAATTTTTGCGGGATGGGATTGAAAATTTTCTCTTTAAATCACACTGGGATCGGGACGGGATTTGTGGGATTTGTGCCCACCCCTAATTTGAATCATCATTCTCTCCTTCATCTAGATTTGTAATGCATATCCCTACGGTTTCAACTGCATTAATTTCTACATCATCGTCAACAGATTCATGAAAAGGAATAAGCCCTTCAACGTCTACATGAATATCAACATCATCTCCATAGTAATACTCATAATCCTCCATTGACATATATTTGTTGTCAACTTTCTTGTCTTCAACAACACAGAAGTCTTTGAAATATTCATCATATTCAAAAGTTTTCCAACTTTCTTGGTCTTCTGTTTCAGGTATATCGATGTTAGCTTTTGGTTGTATGATAGACAATATTCCAACCTTCTTCCTTTTAATGACACACAATTCAACGACAAAAATCACTCCTTCTAGCTTATTTAATGTCAAGAATTCCTGTAAATTGGCATTAGAACTGACAATAAAAGGTGTTTTTAAAACCTTGCATGGGTGCAAGTAGCTGAATTCTAGATCATAAAAGTTATGATCAATGTTGAATCTGTTGAACACTCTCATAGACAATGAACACAATGTAACTGGATCATCTACTAGGAAAGGCTTTGTTGTTGTATCACCAACGAAAAATAAGTTGTTGTCAACAATTATCCGTTCTCCACTACAAATAACTGTAAGAATGAGGGTTGACATTACCGCTTGATCTGACAAGAGAACAATTTCATAAGCATGATTATATCAGTATTCACATACAATGACAAATGCTAATATATATGATGGTATAAATAAATAAATATATATATATATAATTATCAGAATGTATGCTGATATTGAAGAGATTTATATATGAATAATTTGTTTTTGTGTGCTATTAAATACCTGGATGGCAAAATTCGACGGACAGGGTGTCGGAACTTGTTTGGTGAATGGGGAACTTGCTTCACAAGAAACATAGGTTGGGGAGTTGGGGGCAATCTTGGGGAGAAGAGGGGGCATAAGGTAGGAATGTAGGATGTCCGGTGGTCGTTTAATAAACATAAGGGCTACTGACAGGATGGAGAAATGACTATTGACAAGATAAAATCTTGTAAATTGCACAATAAGGTATTTCCAATTTAGAAAATATTTACGAATTGAACCGAGAGGAAAATGAAGAACAAAAACGAATTCATCAAAATATTCAAAACGTTAGGTGAATTGTTATGTCAATCTTTCAATTTTGAAAACAATAAACTAATTGAAATGTATTCATAAACTAATTTATATGGTTAGTCTATAATTGTTGTTGTTTTTTGTAATTTTCGATGAGTTTTCGACAACCCTAAGGTGATTTTCGATTGCAAAATTTCGAAACTAAGGTCGGATATTTGCGTTGAGGTTTAGGCATAAGCTCGACACATTTCATTGAGCTAAATCATTAACCTCGTCTAAGATTGAAGCAATAGGCTCAGCTTACATTGCCAAGCTTAAGCAATTAGCTCGGCATATTACGTCTCAGTCAAAGAAATTTTCCTTGAAATTAAGGAGCTCAACATTTATCTAATTTTGTCTAGTTAATACTTAATAGTTACATTTTACAACCATTTATTTCTTATTATATAGTTTCTTATTGACAATATTTTCCCTCTTCTACTCTTTTCAAATCATGAACTAACATACACTAACTTACATCGCGAGTGGTTTTTGCACACAATGATTTGCTTTCTAGAAACCTGATGCTAAATGGAGAGCATAGTAAGTATGTTTCTTTGGTTGCTAAACCACAGTTGGTTTATGCAAAAACTCAAAAACAATTTGCTATTCTTTGTTCACTATTTCCTAAGTTTTCATGTTCTGGTTGAAGTGTGTAGTTAAATGAATAAGGAATTAGTGTATGTTGTAATCCTTGTACCCTTATATTTGATTTAAAGTCGATCAATTTTGATTTTTTTGTGATAAATTATATGCAGTTTTACTGATGCTTTTGATTTATTAATGACTTCATTGTTTTAATTAAAACATTCATTAATCTTATTAACTTGAATCCATATTCTCATTGAAATTTTCAAAGAAATTGTATTTGATAGATATATAGTATGGCTCATACAACTACATAGGCTTTGAAAATGGAAATCATTTTGATGAATACATTGGATATTACAGTAATCAGCTTGTATTTAACCTTCTTTAATATGTACTTTTTTTTGAAGATTGGGAAGTAGCTCGGCCGACAAAGGCGAGCTCCTTAATTCACCCCGGCCAGAAGATACGAGCATCACATTTTTCCTTGGCTGACAGAGACGAGTTCCCTCCATCGCATCGACACATCTCAACGAGCCACCCCCTCGACAGAAGTTCTACAATGGCAAATCGACAACCCAAAACGTACCCCGACCTCCAAATGATTAATTTCTATTGAAGATTTGACATTCATATGGACCATAACACACAAATCAACATCAATTAACAAAACACAAATCAACTAATTTCATTCATGTCAATTCGGGTTTTCACAAAACCTATAACCCCCGATTTCAAATCAACGAAGGTCAACCAAAACCAATTGTAACGTAACCTTACACTTGATAGATCGATTGGTTGTCGAAAACAGAGAGTATATGAGGTAATTAGAGGCCGAAAGCGAACCTTGAGAGTTCTCAGCCATAGCGGCTGGTTTTGGGTTCGATTCCCTAATGTTGCGCTTTATCGCTTGGGTTGTTGACAATGGAGAGCATAAGAGGTAAGAGGGCGGCGTCGGACGTTCATCTCTCAACCGTGGATGGTGGCTGGCAGTTCCAGGGCTCTCTCTTGAAGCCAATTTGTGATTGTTTGGAAAAAAATGAAAATGATATGTGTCTAATTTAGTTGAAATTATCTTATCAATAGTTATTCGAGTGTCTTGCCTCTAGCCTCACTTTTTTTTTTATCCAAGAGGAGGATAATGCCTCTAGTTATTTATTATAATAGCAGCAAAGTCAAAATGGTTACATAAGCAAAGGGGAATAGTGGGAAACAAAGTAAAGAGGGTTGAATTTGAAAAAGCCGATTTCGCGATTGTGTCTGCCAATTGGTTAGCCTGTCGTCTAACATGGGTGACGAAGACCTCCCAATCGGTTTGAGAAAGTCGGCTACGACACTGTGTGGCAAGATGGACATCAAGCGAGGAGCATCTCGCTGGTTCAGTGAGCAGTTCCCAAACCTTCCGAGAGTCTGTCTCAAGTAGCAACTAGGTATCCTCTGCTTCTCGCCGTTTTCAGGCCATAGTAGGCTGCCCAGAGCCTAGTTGTGCGGGGCTTGCAGATTCCACAGACGAAGGAGAAGGCTAACTGGAACTTGCCGGAGTGGTCGGTAAAGACACCACCCCCACCAGCTTTTCCAGGACCTCCCTTTACTGCGCCATCGACATTTAGCTTGATCCATCCTTCGGGTGGTGGGCACCAGTCCAGTCGTCCTCCGTCATCATTCCTCGCAGCCAATGACATCAGTTGCGGGGAGGTCGTCAATCGGATGTAGTCATGGGCGTCCCGGATTGCCTTTGGGAGGGTTGCGTCTATCTCGTCTTTGCCATCAAACACCAACCTGTTCCGACATTTCCAAATTGCCCATGCCATCAAGGTGAAGAGCGAAGCTGGCCTATCCCCATTTTTTGTGCAAGCGAAGATCCAATCCTTGATCAACCCATGGGCGAAGAAGGATGAGGATTCCGATTGCAGAGCCTTGACCCACATGTCATGGATAACAGGGCAGCCATGTAACAGGTGGAGACTTGATTCCACGGTTTGCATCTTGGGCATGAGGCAGAGGTTGAACAATGTCGAAGGACTCGATTCACATTGGATAATATGCAATCCTGAGCTCTAGCCTCACTTTTTAATAAATAAAATTAGCTTGGTGGATATTTACTAAATGGGGTCATATATACTAATGGTACCTAAAAGTTCATATGCTCCCATTATTCATTATTAAAAAAAAAATTAAACCTTAAATTCTCTTTACAAAAGAAAAAAATCACAGTATTTTTCGGTTAAAATCAAGGATTTGTTTCATCATTTGTTTTGCTGGAAAATTTTGAGCAAGAGACTCGTGCACCACACCACGTAAAGATATTTTCTTGAAATTTATTTTATTTTTTAATTAGAAGAGCTCACAAATTAAACCTCTGATTTTCCAGAAGCTTCGTACAGTTGAATTGCTCTCCTCCCTCACTCAAGAAATCGATCCCGATCTGAAACCGCAGATATTTTCATTTCCTTCAAATCAATTATCAATGAACGGGGCCAGTTACTCAATTCTCTATATCCTGATCTACTTTTTCTTCTACGCTTTCATCGCCGCGCTCCTCTCCATCTGGATCTTCATCCTCGTCTGCAAGTGCTACCGGTCCTCGCCCCGATTCCGAACCGCCGTCGCTCCGCCGCAATCGCCGCCGCGGCCTAGCGGCGGACTCGACGCCTCGGCAATCGAGACGCTCCCGAGCTTCAAGTTCGTCAGCGGAGGGGAGGGGCCGTCGAACGGCAAGAGCAGGTCTGAGTGTGTCGTCTGTTTGGGGGCTTTTGAGGATAATGAAACGCTGCGTTTGATGCCTAGTTGTGGACACGTGTTCCACTCCGGTTGCGTGGATGTTTGGCTCCGTTCTCACGCCACGTGTCCCTACTGCCGTGCCGCCGTCGCTTCTCCTCCCGCCGGTGGCGTCTTGCCGGAGGTTCGGATCGTGGTGGCTCCTCCGCCGCCCCAAGCGGCAGTTTTGTGACGGGGTCGGATTAGATTTTTAGATATCGATTTTTTTTCGTTTTATTTTAAAAATAACTTTCACAAAACATTGAAAAAAAAGTAAAATCTTGTAAAATCCCAACAAATTGTACTCCGTATATTTATTTTGTAAATAATGAATTACAGTATTTTTTTTGTTTTCTTTGGTGTAATTTATTACTGCAGTTGCTTGATTATATACTTCCCTCTACGACTTCTACGTGGTGATAAATTATACTTAAATCATTCATAAATTAGATATATTGTTTTATAAAATATTCACAATTTTTTTATAATCATTTATAAATTACATTTATCTTATTTAAAATAACCTATAATTAATTTGTTCATGCTTAAAGGGCTATGCTATTATTTTTATTTATTAAAATAACTTTACCATAAATAAATCAACATCTTTGAAAAATTTTTAAGTATAAACAGGAATGTGGCTGATTTTTTTTAAAAAAAAAAAACTTATGAATGATTTATAATATATAGATATATACATTTTTAATTAATTTACAGGTGATGGTATATAAAATCTTTTAACTAAAGATGAGTGTTCATATAATGGATATTTCCAAATCATTTCCCCTAATATTATAAATGTTTATATTTACCTGCATATTTAGCTTAAATTTGGCTAATTTGAGTATTGAATTAACGTAAGCTAAAGTTATATGAAATTATGAATAATGGATTTTTATTATTTATAGAAAGTGTTGTTGAGTGCTAAGCAACCCAATGATTAGTGGTTAACAATCATCCACACCCCGGAGATAATGTCGCCTATTAAAACTAGAATATTAAATTAAGGGGCTTACTATTAGCACGGCGAATTTATCGCCCTTTACACGGTTTGCAGTCCGCGGGAGTTTGCAAAATCCGCAAACTCACGGTCCGCGATTGCAATTTTTTTTTTTTTTTTTTCATTTCCGCAATCGCGCATTGCGAGTTTGCGGAATCCGCAAACTCGCAATGCGCGATTGCGGAAATGAAAAATATTAATTTTTTTTACATCATAAGTATTATAATAGAAAAAATTTAATTGAAAAAAAATTAATATTTAATATAATTTTTAGCTCCTTAAACTATATGCTCTAAAGTCAAATGTTGTATATTAATAATCGGAGGGAGTGTATGGTAATCTGAATTTTATTTTAAAAAAAAAACAACCGCAACCGCGGATTGTGAGTTTGCGGAATCCGCAAACTCGCAATCCGCGGTTGCAGAAATATAAAAATAAAAATAAAATTGCAACCGCAAACTCGCAATCCGCGGTTGCGGAATTTTTTTAAAAAAAATTACAACCGCGCATTCAGCCTATGCGATTGCGATGCCCATCCGTGTATCGGACGAGATTTTCACCGTGCATATAGCAAAACCGTAAATTAAACTAGTACTAGTATAATCCCCGCACCATGGTGCGGTTTTTTTAAACTAAAATTTTAGCAATAAAAAAAAAATATTATGAAATATTAATAAAAGATAAAATAAAAATCATTACCACAAATGTATTTTATAATTCTCTGAAAAAAAAAATATTTTTAAAAAATCTCATGCAATGTATAATAGATAAATATAGATTGAATCACTCAGTAATAATAATAATAATATCATTATAACTTTGTTTAAATGTGATGTGTCATAACCAATAGTTATATTCAATGCTTTGAATTAAACCCAATAGTTACATTTTTTCTTTAATGTTTTAAATTAAGCTCAATTGTTAGTAAATGGTTACATTTTTTTTCTTTAATGTTTTAAATTAAGCCCAATTGTTAGTAAATATGTTAAAAATAAAAGAAAAAAATGTGATTAGTTTAAAGAGATAAAAAAAAAGAATAAAAATAATAATTAAAGAAACTAAATAATTAAAAAGGGACAAAAAAACTTGATTGGTGGAAAAGAGAGGATTAAGGAGAAGTTGACACATAAGCATAAAGTGTTCTAAATTAAGAGTATACTAGTATAATCCCCGCACCATGGTGCGGTTTTTTAAACTAAAATTTTAGCAATATAAAAAAATATATTATGAAATATTAATAAAAGCTAAAATAAAAATCATTACCACAAATGTATTTTATAATTCTCTGAAAAAAAAATTTAAAATCTCATGCAATGGATAATACATAAATATAGATTGAATCACTCAGTAATAATAATAATAATATCATTATAACTTTGTTTAAATGTGATGTGTCATAACCAATAGTTATATTCAATGCTTTGAATTAAGCTCAATAGTTACATTTTTTTTCTTTAATGTTTTAAATTAAGCCCAATTGTTAGTAAATGGTTATATTTTTTTTCTTTAATGTTTTAAATTAAGCCCAATTGTTAGTAAATATGTTAAGAATAAAAGAAAAAAATGTGATTATTTTAAAGAGATAAAAAAAAAGAATAAAAATAATAATTAAAGAAAATAAATAATTAAAAAAGGGACAAAAAAACTTGATTGGTGGAAAAGAGAGGATTAAGGAGAAGTTGACACATACGCCTAAAGTGTTCTAAATTAAGAGTGTATATAGAATAGATTGTTAGTAAATATGTTAAGAATAAGAGAAAAAAATGTGATTAGTTTAAAGAGATAAAAAAAAAAGAATAAAAATAATAATTAAAGAAAATAAATAATTAAAAAAGGGAAAAAAAAACTTGATTGGTGGAAAAGAGAGGATTAAGGAGAAGTTGACACATAAGCCTAAAGTGTTCTAAATTAAGAGTATATATAGATATATAGATATAGATTGTTAGTAAATATGTTAAGAATAAAAGAAAAAATGTGATTAGTTTAAAGAGCTAAAAAAAAAGAATAAAAATAATAATTAAAGAAAATAAATAATTAAAAAAGGGACAAAAAAACTTGATTGGTGGAAAAGAGAGGATTAAGGAGAAGTTGACACATAAGCCTAAAGTGTTCTAAATTAAGAGTATATATAGATAGTTATATTTTTTTTCTTTAATGTTTTAAATTAAGCACAATTGTTAGTAAATGGTTACATTTTTTTTCTTTAATGTTTTAAATTAAGCCCAATTGTTAGTAAATATGTTAAGAATAAAAGAGAAAAATGTGATTAGTTTAAAGAGATAAAAAAAAAAGAATAAAAATAATTATTAAAGAAAATAAATAATTAAAAAAGGGACAAAAAAACTTGATTGGTGGAAAAGAGAGGATTAAGGAGAAGTTGACACATAAGCCTAAAGTGTTCTAAATTAAGAGTATATATAGAATATATAGATTGTTAGTAAATATGTTAAGAATAAAAGAAAAAAATGTGATTAGTTTAAAGAGATAAAAAAAAGAATAAAAATAATAATTAAAGAAAATAAATAATTAAAAAAGGGACAAAAAAACTTGATTGGTGGAAAAGAGGGGATTAAGGAGAAGTTGACACATAAGCCTAAAGTGTTCTAAATTAAGAGTATATATAGATATATAGATAGATATAGATAGTTACATTTTTTCTTTAATGTTTTAAATTAAGCCCAATTGTTAGTAAATGGTTACATTTTTTTTCTTTAATGTTTTAAATTAAGCTCAATTGTTAGTAAATATGTTAAGAATAAAAGAAAAAAATGTGATTAGTTTAAAGAGATAAAAAAAGAATAAAAATAATAATTAAAGAAAATAAATAATTAAAAAGGGACAAAAAAACTTGATTGGTGGAAAAGAGAGGATTAAGGAGAAGTTGACACATAAGCATAAAGTGTTCTAAATTAAGAGTATAATAATATATAGATTGTTAGTAAATATGTTAAGAATAAAAGAAAAAAATGTGATTAGTTTAAAGAGATAAAAAAAGAATAAAAATAATAATTAAAGAAAATAAATAATTAAAAAAGGGACAAAAAAACTTGATTGGTGGAAAAGAGAGGATTAAGGAGAAGTTGACACATAAGCCTAAAGTGTTCTAAATTAAGAGTATATATAGATATAGATGATTCCCGCGCCATGGCGCGTTTTTTTAAACTAAATTATTATACATAAATATATAATAAAATATTAAAAATTATTAAGATAAAAATCATAAGAAAAAAACTTTACAATAAATGTATCTTATAATTATCTTGGAAAATTATTTTTTAAAAATCTTATGTAAAGTATAATAAATAAATATAGATATTTTAAATTACTCAGTAATAATAAGGAAAAATGGACAAAAATAATACCAAGTATCAACTTTTGGCCAAAAATAATACGAACTTTGAAATTGACAGTTTAATATACGAACTATCGCTCTATTAACCAAAAATAATACATATGTGTATTCCGGTTAACTTTCCGACCAAATACGCCACATGGACGCCGGAAAACACACATGGCATAAATTTTTGCCACGTCACCAAACTTGTAAGTTTTGCCATTTCATAAATTTATTTTTCATTTTTTTTAAAAAAAAAAATTAAACAAATAGGCAAATAGCTACAGTACGTACCTTTCGATGCTTATAAATCGTCTACATCCATCACAACTTCTTTAAATATTTCCATCCTCGGAAAGCGCAATCGTCTATAAGCATTGAAAGGTACGTACTGTAGCTATTTGCCTATTTGTTTAATTTTTCTTTTTTAAAAAAAATGAAAAATAAATTTATGACATGGCAAAACTTACAAGTTTGGTGAGGTGGCAAAAATTTATGCCATGTGTGTTTTCCGGCGTCTACGTGGCGTATTTGGTCGGAAAGTTCACCGGAATACACATATGTATTATTTTCGGTTAATAGGGCGATAGTTCGTATATGAAACTGTCAATTTCAAATTTCGTATTATTTTTGACCAAAAGTTGATATTTGATATTATTTTTGTCCATTTTTCCTAATAATAATATCAATATCATTATAACATTGTTTAAATGTGATGTGTCACAATCAATAGTTATATTCAATGTTTTGAATTAAGCCCAATAGTTAGTAAATAAATTTGATTAAGCCCGATAGTTATGTTAGATTGAATTCAATGTTTTGAATTAAACCCAATAGTTAGTAAAATTAAAGGAAAAAAACAATTAAAGGAAAAAGAAGAAAAAATGAGAATTAAAGAAAATCAAAGAAAAATGGCAAAAAAAAAAAAGATAAGTTAAGACTCCTAAAATGCCTCTATGATTGACACATCATCCAAAACTCTTCTAAATTAAGAGTTTACTAGTACGATCCCCGCGCCATGACGCGATTTTTTTATAAATAATATTTAGATATAGATAAATCATAGAAATTATATTTAATTCAATATTTTTAATTAAACCCATTATTAGTAAATGTGTTAAAAATAATTGAAAAAAATACACTTGGGTTAAAGAGATAAAGAGAAAAATAAATAATAAATAGTGAAACATAAAAGTTTTGAATTAATCCCATTGGTTAAAAAATGTAAAATCAAATAATATTGGGTAATTAATATTAGAATATTTTTCAAAAAAAAATAATATTAGAAAATCTAGTTACCATAATAAAATGATATTATGTAAATAATATTTTCACAAATAACTTTGAACATGGAGAGGACATGTGACATAAATTAATATAGTATATAGATACAGATAGTTAGTAAATGAATTTGAGTTAAGCCCAATAGTTATATTAGATTGAATTCAATGTTTTGAATTAAGCCCAATAGTTAGTAATATTAAAGAAAAAAAGAGAATTAAAAGAAAAAGAAGAAAAAAGGAGGATTAAAAAAAGGATTAAAGAGAAAAAAAAGAAAATTATAATTGGTCAAAACCCCTAAAATCACTCTAATGTTGACATCTCAGCATAAACTCTTCTAAATTAAGAGTTTATATAGAAGTTAGTAAGATTAAAGAAAAAAAGAGAATTAAAAGAAAACGAAGAAAAAAGGAGAATTAAAAAAAAAAGATTAAAGAGAAAAAAAGAAAATTATAATTGGTCAAAACCCCTAAAATCACTCTAATGTTGACACCTCAGCATAAACTCTTCTAAATTAAGAGTTTATACAGATATAGATATAGATAGTTAGTAAAATTAAAGAAAAAAAAAAGAATTAAAGGAAAAAGAAGAAAAAATGAGAATTAAAGAAAATCAAAGAAAAATGGCAAACAAAAAAGATTAGTTAAGACTCCTAAAATGCCTCTAAGATTGACACATCATTCAAAAGTCTTCTAAATTAAGAGTTTATATAGATATATAGATATAGATTAACCAGGGTGAACTGCAAATTAATATACTCCGTATTATTTAATTAAGAAGTAATTTGGTTCAAAGGCCGGACCAATTACTAAATATCCTAAAGGCTTTTCTTTGCTAGTAAAGGGCCAAAATATTTTCATAATACCTAGACTACCCTCGTTTTAATTATTCCCCACCCGCTCCTATTCAGATCTGAGCTCATCCATGGTTGCTCCTCCATTCTCACTCCTCCCCTCTTCATCATTTTGCCCTTGGCCCCGCCATGGCCCGTTGATTCCCCTTCAGATCTGTCTTTCCGCCATGGCCGCCGTTCTCCACCGCCATGGTCGCCGGCATCTCCGTTCCCGCAAGTGTAGCAATGAATCACTTTCCCCTCCACGAAAGCTCAGTTGTTTGGGGCGGCGAGCCGGGATCCATCTCGTGTCTCCTTTGGAACGTCCACACTAGAGATCCTCGAAGGCGGAGGCGGTGCTTCCAAAGGCGGAGGAGGTGGCGCCGCCCATCCTCCTGTGTCTCCTTTGGAACGTCCCCAATCGGACCGATTCGGTTGCATAAGAGCTGTTAGCAATGGATCGGTCAGATCCGGTATGACGTTCTACGAGCTTTTGGGTGTGCCGGAGACCGGGACTTTGCCAGGGATCAAGCAAGCGTACAAGCAGTTGGCTCGGAAGTACCACCCCGATGTATCATTGCCGGAGCTGGTCGCAAAGTACACGTCGAAGCTCTTTTTTGAAATCTTGGTCACGTGATTCCTTTGCTTTTAAAAGTTGTTGCATCTTGCAGCTTTTAATTTGGCTTGGGTTATTTTGTTGACCTGGGACCTTTTGCCGTGTGTAATAGAAATTGGGGGCCATTTTGCTTAGGTGGCATATGTGGAATTTATGGTAATTTATGGCCGGCCCTATTTTACTTGTGGTGACAGTGTTTATGACCCTATTTTACTAGTGGTGACAGTGTTTATGATCCTATTTTAATAGTGGTTACAGTGTCTATGACCCTGTTTTTATTTTGATTACAGCATCTATGACCATCCTACCCGAATATATATTAGAGGAGAATTGTCACCACATGTATTTTGGCTTCTCATTAGCCCTTTTAAGGTTTATACCTCTCTTGTCGTATGGTTTTCATTTGATTACAATGTCTATGAACCTTTTTTCATAGTGGTGACAGTGTTTATAAAGCTGTTTTTATTTTGGTTACATCGTCTATAGGGTTTTCCTTTTGATTACAGTGTCTATGACCATGGTTTTTAGGATTGAGATCCTAATGTAGGATCGATGCAAGGGTCTAGGATCGGATCGTAGGATCGTAAGATCCTAGTAAAAATTGAAAATCAAATAAAAAATCAAATATAAATAAATCATACCAAACAAATACCTTCATTTTTAAACAAAACCAGTCATTTCCTCCTTTAAATAAACTAAGTAACTAAAATATGCCAATAATAACTCCTTAGCATTCATAATTGGTCAAAGATCAATTATGAATAAACCTAACAAACGATGGAATAAGGAAAGGTTAGAATCAACCCAGAAGAAACTGTGGAACACTATATCAGTAATGGGGCTTGGAATAAGGAAAGGTTAGAATCAACTTTGGAAAATGATGTGGCACAACAAATTGCGAACATCCCGCTGCCGGTTAGTCAAATACAAGACCGTATGTATTGGTGGCCAGATAGAAAAGGATGGTTCACAACGTCTAGTGCTTATAAACTACAAACAAAATCAATAAACCTAACAAACGAGGTCAATGAGTGGATTTGGAAGCTCAATGTCCCACCTAAAATAAAGAATTTCATGTAGAAAGTCTGCCAGAATGGACTACCAACAGCGGTTTGCAACCATCATGAAGAAGACACTGCTCATCTCCTGTTTGAGTGCAAGTACTCGATTTGTTGCCCAGGTTTGTCAAATACAGTAAAATCTAAAGTACGTGTAAAGATCAGAGAGTCTAGAAACATTGAATCACTGATGGCATTCACAGCAGGCCTACTGGATGGCCAACAAAGAACGCAACTTGCGTTTCACTGGTGGACTCAATGGTTATGTAGAAAGAAACTAATCTTCCAGCAACAAAAGCTGTCAAACATAGAAGGATTCCTTAAAATGGTAAACTCGTTCTTCGAAGAATGGAAAAAGGCCGATAGTCCTATGGGATGGGACACTAATGAAATCAGGAATAAGGAAAATTGGACCCCTAATAAATCAAGGAGAAAGCAAAAAGTCAAATGGAAAAAACCACCACCGGGGAAGTGGAAATTAAATTTCGACGGTTCAACATCTGGGAACAGACAGAGCTCAATAGGATTCGTTATTCGAGACAATAAGGGGGACGTTATTGCCATAGGGGGGAAACGAATTGGGTTACAAAAACCACTAATGTCTGAGGCACTAGCATTAAGAGAAGGAATTCTCAAAGCCCTGGAATTGGGGATTCCTAGTCTAATTATTGAGGGAGACTCGTTATCAATCATAGAGCAAATGCAATCCAAGATAAAATGCCCTTGGGAAATTGATCTTCTTATATATGATATTAGCACCCTCATTTCTGGGTTCTACGAAGTATCGTTCACCCACGTTCTTCGTAGCGGCAACTTGGTAGCAGATAAGGTTGCACACCTTGCTCACGTTGCCACCAACACTTCGTTTCACAATGATCCAGGCCTTATTGACCTCATCCGAAAGGATGCTATCGGGTAGCTAAACACTCCCGAATTCTTACCCAATCAAAAAAAAAAAATTGGTCAAAGATAATATGTCAAAAGGTATAATATGATACATAAAATGTTTAAATAAGTCACTTAACATCCATAAACCAAACTAAAAATAGTCTAAGAAACAAGATTAACAAAAAAAAATTAAAACCCCACATCCCACATTACATGATTGTTCTGGAATGTCATATGTGATAGGTGCTAACACTCATAGACATTAGAACTTCCTCCTCCCATCTTTAGTTTGTAATGTCATCATAAACAATTTCAGCATCTCTCTCAAGAAAATCATCATCGTCACCATCATTTATCTCGATAGCTTCATCTTCACTACAAGTTATTATAGGTTCACTACTACCACCACCAATACCACTTCCATGGGTTGATTTATGGGTGCCACTTTCAACATTATCACCTATGCAGATTCAAATAAGGAAAAAATAAATATATAAATACTTTTGTATTGTAAATTTGTAAGTTTAAATAAACGTAAAGGAGAAATGAGAAAAGTATATAGAAAATAGTGATTACCTCTAGAACATGAATAAGTATCATCATCTTCAGTGCATAAGGCTTTCCCAATCATAGCTTTCCACTCCTCCTTTGTGAGGGGTGCAGTTGCATATTAAACAAATAGAGTGACAAGCACCATGTAAAAACCAATTTCAGTCAGCAAAGAGGGAAGTCAGCAAACCACAAACCACAAACCAAAACAGATCCAAACACATTCACCTCGTCAAGCAAAGAGGGAAGTCAGTAAACCACAAACCAAAACAAATCCAAACACATACACACAGTGACACAGACTCACCTCGTCAAGAACTCAAGTCCGTTCGTGCTGAAGCAGCAGCTGCTACCTGCTCGCCGCCGCTGCGCCGCACCGCCAGGAGCCTAGGACCAGGATGCTCATCGTCGCCTCGTCGGCTGCCACCAAGAGCCACCGCCAGTATGCACTATTGTCGCCAGATTTTTTTGAGAGTTCAGGCTTCAGTCTTCAGACATTAGAGTTAAGGGAACAAATGATGAAATGAGTGACATCCATATTTTAGGGTTTAATGTCCCAAAAATTAAAACACAATTAAAAAAAAATAGAAATGGGCCTAATTTCATCAAAATAAAAACATGTGCTTTGTAGAACAAATTCTAGATGGGCCTAATTTCACAAACATCTGAAATTCTTAGGATCGGTTAGGATCGTTACGATCGTAAGATCCTAAGGATCCTAGCCGATCCTACCGATCCTACCCCCGATTCTAGTATAAACGAGTATTTACAACCGATCCGGATCATAACTCGTCCTAGGATCGTAGGATCGTTAGGATCGTCTGATCCGGATCGCGATCCTAATAACCATGTCTATGACTTTGTTTTTACAGTGGTGACAGTGGCTATGACACTATTTTTATTTTTATTACAGTGTCTATGCCCCTCTTACCCATTCATGTATTAGAGGAGAATTGTCACCACATTTATTTTGGCTTCTCATTAGCCCTTATAGGGTTTGTGCCTCACTTGTCTTAGGGTTTTCCTTTGATTACAGTGTCTTTGACCCTTTTTTCATAGTGGTGACAGTGTCTATAACCCTATTTTTATTTTGGTTACAACGTCTATAGGGTTTCCTTTCATTACAGTGTCTACGACCTTGTTTTTATAGTGGTGACAGCGGCTATGACCCGGTTTTTATAGTGGTGACAGTGTCTATTATCCTGTTTTCATAGTGGTGACAGTGTCTATGACTCTCTTACCCATTCATATATTGAAGGAGAACTGTCCACCTAATGTCTTTTGGCTTCTCATTAGCCCCTTTAGGGTTTGTGCTTACCTTTTGTCTAGGGTTTTCCATTTGGTGACAGCAATCATCTCTTAACGACGTACTGTACTTAACATTTTAGGGTTTAGGGTTTAGGATTTAGGGTTTAGGGCCTTGGCCCTAAACCCTAAAGACTTAACCCTAAACCCTAAACCATACTGTACATCACATGTTAGTTTGGCTTCTCATTAGCCCCTTTTCCTAGGGTTTTCCTTTGATTATAGTGTCTATAAACCTTTTTTCATAGTGATGAAAGTGTCTTTAAAACTGTTTTTATTTTTGTTACAGCGTCTATAGGGTTTTCCCTTTGATTACAGTGTCTATAACTTTATTTTTATAGTGGTGACAGTGGCTATGACACTTTTTATTTTGATTACAGTGTCTATGACACTCTTACCCATTCATGTATTAGAGGAGAACTGTCGCCACATTTATTTTGGCTTTTCATTAGCCCCTATAGGGTTTGTGCTTCCTTTATGATATGATTTTTCTTTGATTACAGTGTCTATGACCATGTTTTTATAGTGGTGACAGTATCTATGACTTTATTTTTTTATAGTGGTTACAATAGTAGTTACATTTTTAATTTTTTTTTATTGTGGTGACACTAATTTAAAAAAATTTAAAAAACTAGAAATTAGAAATTAGAGAACATCACTAGACGTATTTTGGCTTCTCATTAACCCCTTTAGTGTTTATGATTCCCTTTTCCTAGGGTTTTCCTTTGATTACAGTGTCTATGAACCTTTTTTCATAGTGATGACAATGTCTATAAAGCTGTTTTTATTTTGGTTACATCGTCTATAGGGTTTTCCTTTTGATTACAGTGTATTTGACCGTGTTTTTATAGTGGTTACTGTGTCTATGATTCTATTTTTATTTTGCTTACAACATCTATGACCCTCTTAACCATTCATATGTTATAGGAGAACTGTCACCACATGTATTTTGGTTTCTTATTAGCCCCTATAGGGTTTGTGCTTCCGTTGTCCTATGGTTTTTTCTTTTGATTACAGTGTCTATGACTTGGTTTTTATAGTGGTGACAGTGGCTATGAAACTTTTTTTTTATAGTGGTTACAATAGTAGTTACATTTTTATTTATTTTTATTTTGGTGACACTAATTTAAAAAAATCTAAAAAACTAGAAATTAGAAATTAGAGAACAACTGCCACCACATGTATTTTGGCTTCTCATTAGCCCTTATAGGGTTTGTGCTTCCCTTTTCCTAGGATTTTCTTTTGATTACAGTGTTTATGAACCTTTTTTCATACTGGAGATAATGTCTATAAAGCTGTTTTTATTTTGGTTACATCGTCTATAGGGTTTTCCTTTTGATTACAGTGTATTTGACCGTGTTTTTATAGTGGTTACAGTTTCTATGATCCTATTTTTATTTTGCTTACAACATCTATGACCCTCTTAACCATTCATATGTTATAGGAGCACTGTCACCACATGCATTTTGGTTTCTCATTAGCCCCTATAAGATTTTCCTTTGATTATAGTGTCTACGACCACGTTTTTATAGTGGTGACAGTATCTATTACTTTGTTTTTCTCATGGTGACAATAATAGTTACATTTTTAATTTTTTAACGGAGATTATGCGAGTTAGAACAACTTCTATAATTGCGGGATAATTTCTGAAATTTTAGAAATTAACACAGGGGCATATTTTATAAAAACAGACATTCTGGGAGGTTTTGCGTAATTAGTCTTCTTCTTCCCCCATCTCGAGCAGCTTCAACAGTGGTTTTCTCAAATCTTCCGACGGCTCGTTCTCCTTACACAGAGCTCCGTTTGATGCGTATGACCTATCAAACTGACGAGTGCAATCTCTACTTCAGTCTCGTTGTATTTATTTTGTCGAAGGATGATCTTACAAAACGCGACGAATGCTTGAACAGGGACTGCTAAGCGGGTGTTTCACGAAGCTCCAAGGTGTCCAACAATGGCGGTTAGCGATTTTGTATAAATTTGAGAGGGGTTTTTGCACGAAAACCATCCTTGAGAGATGTAGAACGTGATTGAGTGGGTAGAAGGCTTAGATTTAGGGTCGAACGTGATTTAGGGTGCACGAGGAGCTTTGCTTCGGCCTTCAATGGAGGAGGGCTCGGTTGTGAGGCTTGGGAGAGTGCAACAGCAGCAGGGGCGGATGGCGCTGGCGACGGTGCGGTGGTGGCGGCGCCGACGATCGGTGGTGGTGCGGTGGTGGCTCGAGATCTCCGCGCTCCCTCTGTCTCCAGATCTGATTCTTGCGGCTTGTTTTAATTTGGGGAGAAGGGGGAGAAATAAATGCAGGGGTATAATTGGAAATTATGGACATTTACCTAATATTGCCACCCTTGTGTCCTTTGACTTAAAATTTGGTTCCATAATGGCCACTTAGCAAAAAACCCCTTTAATTAATTGGTAGGTCCATTTGAATAATCCTGCCCATTATGACTTATAATAACACATACGAAGTAATATGAATATTGTGTATTATTTCCACCCTGGGTAAAATATGTTATACTCCTTATGCTATTTTAAGTGTTACTCCCTCCGTTCCAAAATAAGTGTTGTTTGTCTTTTTCTGCACGCTTTTTGAAGAGGTAAAAACATTATAAAATATTATTTTTTTAATCAATTTTTTTTAATGATTTCATAGTCGGTATTCATAAGTATAAACTTATAAAAACAAATTCATTAAAAAAAATAATATTTTATATAGTTTTTACCTCCTTAAAATGCGTCCAGAAAAGTCAAACGACTTTTATTTTGGAACGGATGGAGTAATATGTTTTGTTTAGAAAAACGTGTCATTATAGGTATTTTGGATTTTACTTTATAAAAATGCGCTTGTAATGATTAGAGATTGTTGGTTGTAAAAAACTAATGCAAGTAGACCAAACTTATATGAGAATTTGATAGAGATGAGTTGATTAAAAAGCATTAGCATCAGCATCAGCAGGAGGCCGTATAAGAAACGTTAATGATAAAAAAAACGCCAACGATAAAAAAAAAATACATATCTTTCAAATTAATGTGACAGGATTTCACCAATATATCTTGGTTCTTTGCGCTCCCCACAACAACAATGGCATAAATACTCTATTATTATTGTCTTAATCCACTCTACCTAAAAACCCAAAGCTCTCGATCTCATCCTCCCTCGCGCTCGCGCGCACGCGCTCACACACACATTCACATCACATTTCTTCATTACATTACAGAAGAGCAGATAATCGATGTCCTTAATTAAGCTCGCGATCAAGTACATTGTTGTGTCGAGCTGACCTTTACAAGGGTGCGACCCTGCAGTACCAACTCGATGCGCGCGTAAGTACGTACAGTGTAAAAGTAGAACATGTCCTCATTGTAACCAAAGGCAAGTAAGCTAGCTAAGCAGTACTGCAGCACCTTACCTTGTTTGTACTATTTCAATTTTTGTTTTTCTTAAATGTCTGTGATTGTACGTGAGAACTTATGTAAAGCAAATTTGCTTATCGTGTACGTGTTTGGTGAAAAAATCACCTTAAACGTTGGAAGCAGTCAAGAACAACACTAGGAATATAGATTTATGTAACATCTTTACCAACTTTGAATCAGGCTCTAATCCGATATATGTTGACAACCGAAATTTCCTATGTCATTACTATTACTGCGAAATTCATAGGAAAGTTCGGTTAATTAACAAGTTTGAGATAATAAAAACGAAAATATTATTCCTCAATCAATTTTTAGCAAATGGTAATGATGCTACTTTTCGCTTTAATTAAAAATTATAAAATTGATTCCCTCTTAAATACGGAGTAATTCTCTATTCACCCACGTACAACCCTCAAATACACTCCGTATAAGACTAATTAAGTAATTAAGACAAGTTATATATATTGACAGTACTGGACAAAAATTCTCACGAAAATCAACCCAACATGTGTCACCCAAACTAATTGACTATCACTGAAATTGGTTACCAATTTAGTTAGTTCGGTATACCAAATTAAGTTTCATAAGTCGGTACGGTAACGGTAATTGAAACAGAAAAGTTGGTATTACCATTACCAACGCGATTTGAAATCGGTTGGCACAGTAATTATCAACCAATTCCTACCAATATATATTCAGGTTTTTTTTAATTATTTTTTAATTTATGTTTTAATTGTTTTAAGTAACTTTTTATGTAAAATACTAAAACTCACTCAGAAAAATAAAGAAAGAAAAAACTAGCCTTAGTTCAGATTGAGAAATCTGAACTTTTTATGTAAAATACTAAAACTCACTCATAAAATGCTTGTAATTAAAGGAGGAATACTAGCTCAACCTCGGTTCAGACTAAAACCTAAACTTTATTCGGAAGTAGACATGTTATTTTGAATATTGTCGGGACTATTTTTTAAGTTTTTATTTTGCTTTACTGCTTAATTGCATGAACAATTTAAGTATTTATGTTGTTGCTACTCAAATTGTAATAACTTATAAGTTTTAATTAAGTTGTATTGTATTTGACTATTTGTATGTTTTTTCATCAACACCCAAAACATGGTAAAATATCATTACCAACACGTACCAACCAACTTAATTGGTAACCAATTTTTTTTTATTAGGTAAAAATTTGAGTTCAGGCATACCTGAAACTCAATGGCTGACCAGGTCGATAGATGGAGAACCGTCAATACAAACATAATGTACACGATAACACAAATCAACAGAGAGGACAGAAAAACCCAAACAACCCATACAAGTCGTCCGCCAACAGAAAAGACAGAAAAAACCCAAACAACCGTCAATACCCAACTTAATTGGTAACCAATTAAGTTGGTACAACCCCTTTGGTGGTTGGTAATGGTTCAGATTTTACGATTATCAATTCAAATAAATCAAAAAAAGAAAGAAATTGGCGATTGTTTGGTGGTGCCTTTAGACATCCAGAAATAAAAAAATCTCCGACAATGAAGACAACGTGACGATCCAAAACATGAAACATATGGCAAAACAAACAATCATTAACTAGGGAAAAAACATTTGGATAAGCCAAACATTAATGCTACCACAAAAAGTACAGGAATCTGAAAGAAACGACATTTGCGATGGAAAAACCACCGCACGTCCTGAAGGAACATTCAAAATAAATTTCGACGGTAGTGACAACTACTCTGGTAATTTTGGTGCATGTTTCATCATTCATGACCACATGAGTTTGTTGGTTGGCTGCGGAGGCAAGCAGATTACTCTCGAGTCGCCGCTCAAGATGGAAGCTATGAGACTTTTGTCAAGCATCTATATGATGAAGGAGTTGAGTTTGTTTAGCATCCACATTGAAGGTCATAGCCTTACATACTGTGATCAACGCAATCAAGGGATGCTGGTCTTACTCATGAGAAATTGAGATACTCACCACGAACATTCTCTTGTTGCTCTCTGGTCCTTTGATGATGTTAGCCTCTCACATTGCATTCGGGAGATTAACAATTGCGCGGATCACATCTCTCGCCTCTTCCAATCTGACACCTCTCTAGATGCTCGGGTAGATAGACACCTCTGTATTCTCATCCGTAAGGATGCTCTTGGGTGGTTTTTTTTTTATTAGGTAAAGATTCGGATGAGCTAAGTTCTATCCGAAGCCATCCTAACGGATGAGGTCTAACAGACCTTTATCGTTGTATAAGTTTGCTCCCCTGGTAGAGTAGCTAAGGTGTGCGACTCTATCTGCTACCTGGTTACCAATGCGGGGAATGTGGGAAACTCCGAAAATTGTTAGTCTTGCAATAATGGATTGTATGTCGGACATTATAAGTTCTATTTCCCATGGGCAGTTAGTTTGTGTGCATAAGAAATCTATAATTATCTTAGAATCGCCTTCGATGATGAGGTTGTTGATCCGTTGCTCTCTTGCCTTTTCAACCCCCAATCTAAGGACAAGTGTTTCCGCCATTAGTGGGCACTAGCCACCAATCTCTTTTCCTCCTATACTTACTGGGTTGCCCAACCAATCTCGTATAATGTAGCCTATCGAGCATTTTTTAGTTGATATGAAAGATCCATCAAAATTTAACTTGTATTTTCCCCATGGGGGCTTCTTCCATCAAGTGGTCCTCTGTTTATTATTTGGTGTCTGCCTTTTCTCCTTTTTAGGGGCAAACGACCTGCCCACCCCTAAGATTGTCGTGTCCATTGAGCATGCTCTTTTTCAATTGTCGATATTATCCCTAATTAATTTCGTTAAACCCTCATTGGAAGGGGTACTGGCATTTATGAAAATTAATTGGTTTCTAAAAAACCATAGGGTCCACCATCTAAATATTATGTTTTGTTTATTTTCCTTTGATGCTGCGCGCCCCACCCAAATCCTTAACTGTATTAAAAAACATATCCATTTTGGTAATTTTTATCTCAAACAACTACACGAAAAGTTACTATAACCAAACATCGAGAGAGTCGGCTTTAAAAAAAATGCTCATTTGAATCGCTATGTCAAGCCGCTCACCCAACAGTTTCAGCTAATTTAGGCGCTTCAACTACCCAACCTGCTCCAAAGTCCAAACCACTAGTTGTGCTAAACGCGCACAACCTTAGAGTTAATTGATTACACTAATTAAAAAGAGTGGGAAAGGAAAATGAAATGGTCTCCGGACAAAAAGTCACACACGACCAAGTAATAAAGAAGGGGACTGCTATGCGGATGGTGATCTTTTCGCCACCGGCACGGTGCCGCCGCCGACCGTCGAAGACGGCAACCACCCAGAGCCGAAGTCGACTTCCTATGTCGGCAGAAGGCGGTCACCTTCTTCATCCGACAAGTCTGTGTGAAATCCTCTCCCTCCGGTCACCTTCTTCATTCACATGTCTTCGTTCGGCCGTCGTGCCTCCTTCACGCCGTCCATGGGAGGCAAGGGCAGCTCGAACGCGACCATCTTCATCAATCTTTAGCAAGGCGTTGATGGGAGATTCCACGGCGACAATGGCGAAGAACATCAATTTGGCAAGGCGTCGCCTTCATCTGCCCTCTCTTCGGCGCCGATTATGTCCTCGACTTCTTCACAACCGCCTAGTTGCCTCCTTCATCTACCTCTTTATCGCCGATTTGGGCATGGGCACCCTGCTGACTTGGGAAGCCGATATCGGCACAGCCGTCAGGCTCACCGACCTCGGAATCTGACTCCGGGATCGTGCATTCGGCGAGATTTGGCTGTGCCGATAGCAGATCTGTAAAAGAAATATACAATGTTTTATATACACTGTGACATTAATTGAGCTTTACCTTAATTTCTTTAGCTAAAATTTTCTGCTTTGTTTTTTTCTTTTTGATCGAATGTTTAGCCAAGATGTGTCAAAAATTATACTAAAAAAACGTACAATATATCTTTTTTTTTTAAAAAAAAAACATTGATACTAATATTGTTTTTTAATAATTGAGAGCTTGGTGGCTGCCAAACTAATGTTTCATATAGGCTACAAAATCAGTTATGGCTTTAAAAACCTATGTCTTGCCTTTTAGTAAGAAGGTCCAAATGGTTCTGGTATTGTCATCCAATACAGTTAGAAAGTATTAGAGTTCATAATATCGTAAGGGGGAGTCTTATAAGGCCCTCAAACATCCATGTAAACAATATCAAAAGGCTCTTTAGCAATATCAAAACTTCTCTCAAATGTCAATCTGTGATGTTTAGCAACTGAACATGATTTACAAACAAAACCACTTAATTCTGTCTCATTAAACATATGCAAATGCTTTAATTTTGATACAGAGATATGCCCCAATCTGGCATGAAAAAGATCTAAAGATAGCCCGTGCTAAAACTGCTAGATGCAAGCATTGAACACATCTTCCCAGCTTTATTGGTGTTCTGTTGCAACTTCCATTCTTCCACCTAATCTGAAGACAAAACCTTATAGAGACCATGCTTCCTTTACCCAACCAGCACAATTTGATCAGTTCTAAGGTCCTGAACAAAGCAAGCATGTCTAGTAAATACAACAATCAAGTCATTGTCATCCAACAATTTTCCCACTTATAATAATCTGTGCTGAAAATCAGGCACAAGAAGAACACTAATTAAGGTAACTTTCTCTGTCACCTGTAAGCTCCCCATTTTAGTTACCATCTTTATTGAACCATCAGGTAATCCAATATGCACAGATTTATCAAGTTCTACAAATGCTGAGGCATGTTGACCTCTAGGCATCATGTGACCACTAGCACTAGAGTCGACTATCCATTCAATAAGAGAGTTAATGTTTTTTCCTCTCATTTTCTTCATGACTTCCTGAAAGTCAGCATTGACCATGTATGAGTCCATCTGTCCATCCATCTGTCATTTATCACTGAACTTATCATCCAGAGGACTATTTTGAGAGGCACCTAATGTCATACTACCTACTACATTAGCTGAGCTCCCTCCTCCTCCAGTGCTCTTCTTCTTCTCTTTTAGGGTCTTGAATCATTCAGGCACTCCATGTAGCTTAAAGCACTGATGAGTTGCGTGGCCTCTATAACCACAATGGTTAAATTTTTTCTCACATTTCAGCCTCTTAAGTTCTTTCCAGTCCCTCTTAAAGGGTTGATTTCCAAATGAGCCACCCTGATTATGCATATTGCCAAACTTGTTGGCAGGAAAAGCACTACTCTCAGTAGTCACAGATTGGGGATCTGTGGAAGCATCCTTCCCTCCCTCAATTTTTTGAAGACTATAACAAGATCTGTTCAAAACAAGAAGGGGATCCATTGCCAAGATCTGACTCATTGCACCATCAAAGTTATCATTTAGACTCATCAATAAATGCATCACCTTATTCCTTAAGTCCATCTCAGTGAACATTTTCATGATATCACAAGAACACTGACTAAGGACACTACAAGTATACTCAAGCACACCCTCAAGAACTTGAAGCTCATCCCATAACTTCTTGAAAGTATTATACACATGAGCTAAAGACATATTTCCCTGAGTAACATTCCTTAGTTTCTTTCTCACCTGATGGATTCTAGGAGCATTTGACTGACTGAATCTCTCCACTATCTCATCACAAATATGCTTAGATGACTCAACAAACATAAAGGCTCCTGCTATGTTCTCACTCATCGAGTTTAATAACCAACACCTAACTATGTAGTCAGCCTGAATCCAACTTTCTAAATCAGTCCCCTTACTCGTAGGCTTAGTACATGTACCATTAATGAAACCCAGTTTGCATTTTGCCCTAGAGCAGTCATGACTCCTCTACTAGCTCAATCTCATGTAATTAGTTCGATCAAAAGAAACTGCAACGAGTTGAGCACCAAGGTGATCAGAGTTGGACAAATGTAAATGATCTTCAAGATTACCTTGTGAAGAGTCACTAGATTTCACTCTCGCATCAGAACTCATGTTTTCGTCGCCGCTGAACATCAAATGAGCTATCCAGAATCACGTAAAAGAAGGATCTACTCCCTGAAACTCTATTACCATGTGAAAATGGTGATCAACAGCAATATAAGCACTGAATATAAATGTGCTAAATGCTGAGCAAAAACATAGATGAAGTCAGTCCCCTTTCTTCTTTATTCACTAGCGGCCATATGCCCCTTTAGGAAGGTAGCAATCCCAATACAAAACCCTACCTGATGAGGTGACAGATTGAGGTTTCATAGTCCTACAAACCACGTGATCTGCACACCTTATTACAAGAAGAGGAACAACTAGGAAGAGAAATGGGAAACATGATATCAGCTAGGAGGAAATTACATAAAAAGAACCCTTATTCTTCATATAGAGATACCCACATGTGGATCTTCAAGTAAGTGTAACCAAACATAAAAGAAAAAGGGAGCAATGCGAGATGATTTGTGACAAAATTTGCTTTTATAGAGATATGTTGGAACGAGATTTCTCATGTTCTAACATACAAGTCTTAGCATTGCTAAACTAGGATGAAAAGCGTGTAATGATCTGCAATTTTTCTGTTTCGACAACAATCCTTCAAAAAAAAACCTGTCCCAGGCAATTCGGAGCCATATCAGCAACTAACTAAATTTTGTCAAACTTTTGCCCCCATGGACTTAGCTCAACTGGTCACATGAGTGATATTTTGGAACAAGAGACTAAGGATTGAGTCTCACCAGCGGTAGTGTGCGAGCAACGAAGCTTCTTGTGTGCAGTACGTGAGCACTGATTCCAACCTCTGCTGCTAGTTGAGTCACCAGGATGACCCATACACCTTTCATCTTTTGGAGTGCCTGGGGTACGATGAACAGAGCGATTTCACCTTTTGGAGCAAGGAGTATTAGAACGTAAAGATCAACCACACGCCTCTATAGAAAGGGAAAATACATGTAAACAAACTCATGATGTATGACAGATAAGGTTTCACTTTCTGCAACAGCTTTTCTCATCTACTTCCTTCGGATCCATAGCAAACCTCCATCCTCATCCTCCACTTTCTACCGTTTCATTCGATTTCTATTTCTCAGACAAACCTTGATTGATCATTCCCCAAAACATGAGCTGTAACAAGGAGCCATAGCCCATAGGCAACCTTTCAATTAATGTACAATCTACACCCTGGGATTGGATTGATATAGTTGATTTAAAGTGAATTAATTACACTAATTAAAAAGAGTCCGCAAAGAAACTGAAAAGATCTCCAGATAAAAAGTCACGCACAACATTTTTTACTTTGTTTTTTGTTTTTTGTTTTGATCGAATATTTAGCCAAGATGTGACAAAATTATACTAAAAAAAACCTACAATATATCATTTAAAAAAAAAACATTGGTATTAACATTGTTTTTAATAATTGAGAGCTTGACCGCTGCCGAGCCCGATCCGGTTCCCTCTCCGAGAGCTACCCTCGGTCGGACTCGGTGCGACGCAGCTCGTAGTCCGGCTGAGCTTCCCACTGATAATTTGCCTCCTGATCTCCTCCGGGACCCGCAGGGTAAACCGCTCCGCATTCTCCGAAGCGACCGCCACGTGTCCCGTAGAGTACGAGCGCGCGAACAATCCAAACCATCTCCGCCGTCCAGATACGCTGCTCCACCGATTGAGCGAGCCACGTGTACGGCTCCGGATAAGCCGCGGTGGATTGAGCGGCCGCTCCATCGATTCGCAAGCACTACCACCGGATTGAGACGCGACGACGTCAATCGCAACGTCGTCGTTTTGATTTCCCGCTCCGGCTTGGGTACTGGCGTTGACTGGCTCGCCTGGATCGGGAACGAGATAGGCGCGACAGACGGGGCAGGTGGCGTGCGATGCAAGCCAGAGATCGATGCAATCAGCGTGGAACAAGTGGTCGCATTTGGGGATCAATCTGAGAGATTCGTCGTCCTCGAACTCGCTGAGGCAGACGGCGCACTCGAGCGCTCCTTTGCCGATCTTCAGCGCCTTGACGGCGGAGTAGTCGAACGTCGGGAAGCTGTCAATCACATCGGAGTTAAGGCCGCGGTTTCCGCGGCGGACGGTTGAGAGGCGGCGGGCGAGGGAGTTGGAAGATTCGTCGACGCAGCAGCTGCGGGCGAAGAGGCAGAAGAAGGCCGTGAAGAAAATGACGACGGTGGCGACGAGCACGATCAGGCCTACCCGGGGGTTCATAGTGCCGTAGTAGGTGTTCGGGCGGTCGGAACCCCAGGGCGGTGGCGGCGGAGACGGCTGAGAGGCTGCCGGCAGCGGGAGGAGAACGGTGATGATCAGTAACTGGATCGCGATGATGCAATTGATCATAGAAGCAGGAGATTTCATGATGGAGATTGTAGTTGGTGAACTGAAGCGCTCGTTAACGTTGATTAATTGATGGATGGATGGATCGATCCTTTGTCCGGGATTGGATGAAGAGGGAGGGTGATGGATTTTATTAGAGGGTTTGGCAAATGTCTGACTTTGGGAGGAGTGGGGCCCGTTGCAGTGATGTTCTTGTTGGTTAGCGAGTACGGCCTCTCTCTGTGTCTTGGTCTTGATTCTTGAAGAGAAAGTTTCCAACAAGGGAATTCAACCATGTTATATTTGACTTCAGATTGTAGCACATTTTTATCCAAAAAAGAGCAACGTTTCGTTTTTATTCATCTCATTTTTTATCTTATCATTCAAATTACTTATCTATTTATATTAAATACTAGTGTAATATCCGCGTCATAAAGACGCTCAATTTTATATTTGTGTCATGTATGTAATTCTTTAGAAGTATTGTTCAACCATATATGTACTAAAGTCATATAGATAACATGATTTCAATAGATATAAATATTTATTTTTTATAATCTATTAATAATCAGAATAATCATTTCTATATAAATATTTTATATAAAATAACTCAATCACGCTATTATATAAAATCATGGTAAATTTGTATCTATTGACGAAACCAACCGAAAAAATGTCTAAAAATAGATACATAAAATAATGGTAGTAGAAGGGGATAAGGCAACTGATCCTCTATCCACGGACCAAGGTGACAAATCACCCCCTCAACATATCACCCGCGGACAGAAAGAGGAAAATACGTGCCTTACATGCCCGCACCCCACGAAGTAGACACGTGTCAATCAAGAACCAACACGTGGAAGAGAGCGGGAGAACCCCCGTCAACTATAAAAGGGAAAGCCCAGCTAGTGATCAGGGAGACTTTTGGCGCCGGAGAGAGAAAGAAGAGGAGTAAAGAGTGGACTAGACGTAGTATTTCCTAAAGAATAAGATCCAGAGAGAGAGATAAAAGGAAACAGAGTGTGAAAGATCTTAATTAAGGAAAGGAATCGCTCCGCGGATAGGATCTTCCTTCATCCGCGTATAACTCAGAGGCTCTTTCTTGTAAGCCAAGAGTCTGAATTGAGGATCAAGAAGTCGTGTCCGTCTACTAGTACCCAACGGGCGGTGACAGGTATATGATTGATCCCCATTTCGTTGATGAAGCTTCGGCAAGGAGATAGTTCGGATAGGATATTTTAGCTCCCACGGCACAGGTTGGGCCGTACCGAATTTCTCGATGCGGGTCAGGTAAGCCCGTCGGGAGTATTTCGGATCCCACGAGGTCTACCTTCGGGTCCCACCAAAAGTGGAGACCTTTTTTAGATCGAGATTTATCATTGGCGACGTCTGTGGGAAAAGACGCCCAATCCAAGGCCATGAAGAACTGTGAGGAAGAATGATGAATTGGGCGGTAGAATTAACAAAATTCGAAATTGAGTACGTCCCACGACGAGCAGCATTGGCACAGACCCTGACCGACTTCATCTGTGAAGCAAGTTTTGAAATGGGCGATCGAATGGAAAAGAGCGAGTGGACACTCAAAGTCGATGGAGCAGCCAATAAAGACGAATGTGGAGCCGGAGTCACCCTCACCGCACCTCATGAACAACAATACAACTATGCTTACAAGCTAACCTTTCAGGCTACAAACAACGAAGCTGAGTATGAAGCCCTGCTCGCGGGTCTTGAGATAGCTTTGATCAAAAGAGCCAGACAAGTGGCCATCTACACCGACTCAGAGGTCATGGCGCGGTAGATAACAGAAGAATACGAGGCCAGAACTGGTTTGATGCCCGACTATCAGAGAAAAGTATAAGCATTGTCAAAAGCTTTCATGAGTTTTGGTTTGACAGTAATTCCAAGAGATGACAATCAACAAGCGGATGCACTAGCTCGAATGGGGGTCGTCATGCCTGCGGAAGTAGGAGAAGAAGTCTTTCTTGAGAGAATGAACAATCGCAGGCTTATTCAAGAGGTTTATCATGTCCAAGTAAACGGGGAAGAAGACTGGAGGACATCGCTCGCGGACTATCTAGGAAAAGGCCTACTACCGGTGGAAAAGGACGCGGCCAGAAAGGTGGTCACAAAAGCAGCCCGCTTCACCATCATAGAGGGAAAGCTCTATAAAAGAGGCTACTGCCTCCCAGACTTATTGTGTATCTCAGAAGAAGAAGGTGGTGTTGTCGTGAAAGAACTACATGATGGGGTTTGTGCACATCATCAAGGATGAAGAGCCTTGGTAGCAAAAGCTACGAGGCTTGGATATTACTGGCCGACCATGAAGCAGGATGTCCAAACCTTCATTCAAAAGTGTGACGTGTGCCAGAAGTTTGGAAATTTGAAACATCTCTCCGCGGAACCAATGAAGAGTATAATTGGGGCATACTCGTTTTCTGTTTGGGGAATGGACATTCGAGGTCCATTTTCGACTGCTCCAGGACAATTGAAATACGTGCTTGTTTTGGTAGACTACTTCATAAAATGGGTAGAAGCTGAAGCTATGAGGCTTATCACCGCAGAAAAAGTGAGGAGGTTTTTTTGGAAAAACATAATTTGCCGATTTGGGGTGCCGGACTCGATAATCACAGATCACGGTCCACAGTTCAATAGCGAATCTATCAGAGATTTTTGTAGAGGTTTGGGCATAAACCTCAAATTTTCATCCGTTTCCCATCCCCAGACGAATGGGCAAGCAGAAACAACCAACCGGCAGTTACTGCATGGGATACAGAAAAAAATTGGAGGCACGACGAAGGGGCATTGGGCAGAACTTTTGCCATTAGTCCTCTGGTCCTACCGGACCTCAGCGAAAACCCCGACCGGAGAAACTCCTTTCACTCTAGTTTACGAGACAAACGCGGTCATTCCAATGGAAAGACTAGTCCCATCAGCACGAATCCTAACATACAACCAAGAGACCAATAATGAAGCTCAGGAGATTGAATTGCATCTCATAGAAGAACGAATGATGGCAGCAGCATTGAAAGAGCAGGAGTACAAAAGGCGTCTATCCAGATACCATGATAGGCGAGTCCATTCGCGACGGTTCAAAGAAGGTGACCTTGTGCTCCGAAAAATATCCACCGGAGGAAAACTTGATGCCAACTGGGAAGGGCCATACATCGTCATGAAAGTAATCCAGGAGGGAGCTTACCAACTTGGCACCCCAGAAGGCATAGTTTTAAACAAAACCTGGAATGCTGAAAAGTTGAAAAAGTACTATGTGTAAAAGGTTGTATGCATGAAAAATCTAAGTCGCCCCCGCAACAGTTAAATAAGCGGTTAGTGGGCTCTTTTCTCATCATGTCATTTTCATAAAGTCCCTAGGACGTTGGAGCTTGCCTCCGCGTCGGGCCTCCGATCGAAGCAATCTAATTCTCGGAGATAAGCTTTTCATAAAGTCCTTAGAACGCTGGAGCTTGCCTCCGCGTCGGGCCTCCGATCGAAGCAATCTAATTCTCAGAGATAAGCTTTTCATAAAGTCCTTAGAACGCTGGAGCTTGCCTCCGCATCGGGCCTCCGATCGAAGCAATCTAATTCTCGAAGATAAGCTTTTCATAAAGTCCCTAGGACGCTGGAGCTTGCCTCCGCGTCGGGACTCCGATCGAAGCAATCTAATTCTCGTAGATAAGCATTTTCATAAAGCCCTTAGGACGCGGGAGCTTGCCTCCGCGTCGGGCCTCCGATCGAAGCAATCTAATTCTCGGAGATAAGCTTTTCATAAAGTCCATAGGACGCTGGAGCTTGCCTCAGCGTTGGGCCTCCGATCGAAGCAATCTAATTCTCGAAGATAAGCTTTTCATAAAGTCCCTAGGACGCTAGAGCTTGCCTCCACGTCGGGCCTCCGATCGAAGCAATCTAATTCTCGGAGATAAGCATTTTCATAAAGTCCTTAGGACGCGGGAGCTTGCCTCTGCGTCGGGCCTTCGATCGAAGCAATCTAATTATCGGAGATAAGCTTTTCATAAAGTCTCTAGGACGCTGGAGCTTGCCTCCGCGTCGAGCCTCCGATCGAAGCGATCTAATTCTCGGAGATAAGCATTTTCATAAAGTCCCTAGGACGCTGGAGCTTGCCTCCGCGTCGGGCCTCTGATCAAAGCAATCTAATTCTCGGAGATAAGCATTTTCATAAAGTCCTTAGAACGCTAGAGCTTGCCTCAGCGTCGGGCCTCCGATCGAAGCAATCTAATTCTCCGAGAAAATTCAATAATCCCATGTGACGCTGGAGCTCTGCTCCGCGTCAAGCCTCCGATCGAAGCATTGATCTCTTGAAGAAAATTCAATAAATCCCTATGACACTGGAGCTCTACTCCGCGTCGAGCCTCCGACCGAAGCATTGGTCGCAGAATGTTTGTTTAATAAAAATTAAGTCGTGAAAACCGAGAGACACAAGGGTTTTTATTATTATAGGGACTACAACCACGGCTTATGGTTGAAAGAAACTAGATAGCAAACGACATAAGTGTTGCATCATGCAAAAGAGAAGGACATGAGATACCCTATAAATATCATTGGTTCACCTCCACCTAGGCCTAGCCGGAATAAGACGAGTCCTACCTTGGTTCAAACGAAATCCATTTAAGGGCGGACCCTCCGATTGAGGAGGAGCCCATTCCGCATCCACTTCGTCTCCCACCGCATCCAGAGTATGAACCTCAAAATGGATTCCTCCTCTGTGAATAAAAGTTACAGAAGAACCAAATGTCGATACTATGCGACTCGACAAAGTCGTTCCATCCGCCACCCAATAAGGGAACTCCATAATCTTCACGAACAACTTCTACGGAGAAGTCACGAAGAATCCTAGTCGATAAAAAAAACATTCCTAGGGAGATCCGGGCGGATTTCATCTTCAAAACATAATGGTAAGGACTGAAATGGCGCGGAAAAATAAAGATCTCAGGAAGACATGAACTCTAAAAAAAAAAAGAGGAAAGAAAAAGTCTCAGAAACAAAAACTAACCAAACGGTAAAGTTGTTCTGGGAAGTGGATGCGCGCTCAAAGAACGACCAACTCGACTGGCTTGGAGAAGGCATGCTAGGGAAAGAAACCAAGTTAGGAAGACAAATACACCCCAATGTATTACTCTTTATAAAAAAAGCCCTAGTAAGTGGGTCGAGACCCTAAGAGGATGAAAAATGCACTGCGCGTGTAGAGACGGGTTCTCGAAAAAATTAAAAGGTCAAGGGCTGAACCTGACAAGTGGCACGCCATGCATGAGGCAATTGAAAAAAACATCAAGTAATACAAACCTAAGAAACCCGTGAACAGCGTATGACCACAAAATAGAGTCAAAGAGCAGACCATGAATCTGATTCACGTGGCCAACATGCATAACACTGAAAAACCCGAAGTCAGGAGATTCGTGATGGAAAACAGCTGCAATAGCAGTATGTTCACCCGCTTGAGGAGATAAGAGCCTGTGATTAAGGGCAACCCCAGAGGAATAGCCGAATTAGCGATTAAACAAAAATTCAAGTACATCTTGTCAAATCTCTCGCCGACATGTCCATCGCCTTAACAACCACAAGCTAAACCTTGAACTTTATTTTTTGTCACACATAGACGCGTAAATAACAGATCAAGAAGAGTTACATTAAAGTACGGACCCGAAGGGTGGCAAAGGCTTACAGTCGTGGAGGAAGCTTTCAGTATCATTTTATTTCACAAAGCAAGGCTAAGTTATTAACACGAGCAGAAAATGGACTAAGCCCGGAAGCCATTTGAAATCGGGACTTGCGAAGTTGGATCAATATGATCAATCACGCGCTCACCCTCGTGTGGGTCCATCACCTGGACTTCAAAGCGCGCATCACCCACATGGATGAAGACCATGGAAGTGCCCCTCTCAAAGCCATGCGACTCAGCAAAGTCGTTCCATTCGCGGCCCAAGTGGAGAAGTCCGTTGTCTCGCCGCTCTATACAGACCGGAAAATCTCTCAACAGATAGGAAGAAAGTAGAACTCGCTCAGGATAGGCATCCTCATATACTTCTTCAAATCTGAGCGGCAGGAGCTAGAGGGAGAGGAAAAATATGTCTAAAAAGAGTCTGCGAGAAAAGAAGGAGACAAGAAAAGACAAAAATCTCACCATCCGCTCGAGCTACTCCGGATAATCGATTGCCTGAAAGAAAGCCCATCGAGATTCTTGCACGGGGGCCATGCCAGCCCTGAAAGTTAGAGGGGGAACTATTGTGGATCCACGCATCTCGAAGAGGAAAAAGGATCAATAGTTCTGGCTCTTGTCCCATTAATCACGAGGAAACACTAAATCAACCAAAACAAGGAGGCTGCATGCACAACGTGTATTGTACGAGAGAGAAAAGTATGGCACGCGTCCTTTTCAGGCAGAGAATTGTCTTGTTATAAAATGACAAGTTGTTTCATCCAAGCCCAGCAGTCCTCTCAAGAGGGATTCCCCAAGCGACAAAAATAGTTCAAAAAGCCATGCAGAAGTATGAAGGACTACCTCATAACCATGGGCGATAAAAGCTAGGCAAAAGAACCTCAACCGGCGGATATAAAAAACGCACAAGAAGGTTTGGTGTGATAAGCATCCTCTGAAAAATGGATCCCGGATTGCCTCCTAGAGCTTTCTATCGGGTCATCATGAGGGAAGAACAACTCCACACACTCCGACTCCCGTTAATGTATGTTCTAATCGATGAAGGCGCGCACACTCTAGCTAGGCTCTGGTCCCGCTCCAACTAGGAGCATGAAGTGAAGGTGGAAAGAGATGGAGATGGTCTTTTCTGGTTAACTCAAGGGTGGCGCGAGTTTACTCAAGCAAACCGGGTTAATGTGGGAACATCCTTAATCTTCACCTACACGGGAGATTCCATCTTTGAAGTTGACGTCGTCAGACCAGACAGTGACGAGAATGGAGAGGTAGGATATCCATGATTTCTTAAAAATAATGTAGCCGCGAGGTCGGTCTTAGTTTGAAAATTTTGCTTTGGTATGGTTGTCCCTGAGCTTCTAAAAATAATGTAGCCATGAGGTCGGTCTTAGTTTGAAAGATGGATTTGGTGCGGATGTCCTTAATCTTCTAGAAATAATGCGACCACGAGGTCGGCTTTAGCTTGAGCTACTAGATTAATGAGGTCACCATGTTCCGCACGCCAGATTTTCTCCGTTTGTAATGTTGAATAAAAAAACCCTTTTTTTAAGAGCAGGGAATACTGTTGAAGTAAAAATTGATAGATAAAAAGCACAATTCTGATCCAAAATGCACACGAAAAACACGCATGAGAAAAGTTACAAACACACTCCGTCCCCTGACAAAAGTCAGCAGGACCCACTTGAAGAGGACACAGAAGGGTCAAGGTCCGCGTCATCTCCAACATCACGTCGCGGGCAAACTTTGAATGAAGCCTTGTCTGTTTGAAATAACATCATGGCACTGCCCAATCCAAGGCCATGAAGAGCGAAGAAATCTTCCCATCCGCGGTCAAGTTGGAAGAGGCCGTTATCGCTCCAGGACACCACTACCTGGAAATTACGAACCAAATATGAGGATAAAACGCCCACTCTGGTGGTAATGGTCCGTACTCAGCCTCGAATTGAGGAGGTAAAACCTGTACGCGGTCAAAGAGATAACAAAGCAAGAAAAATCCGAACAAGGATTAGTTTAGCTTTTTTCATGAGAAGCCAAAAAACATTCCAGTTGAAGAAAGAATTTACAAGACGAGAAAGTTGATCCGCGGTCTCTATTTTCTGGAAAAAAAGCCCAAGGGTTAAAACCCCCTGAAGTCATGATTTTTCAAGAGAAATTCGAGCGGTCAGACGGTCTTAGAACACAGGGAAGACAAATCCCCAGAGGGAAGATTTCCATTAAAAGGAAAATTCATGCTCCCGGATGGAGCACAAGTGGAGGAGGAACCTCGAACACCTGGACTAAGATTCTACACACTTGGAACGAACACCAAAACACAAATAGATAAAAACTTAGTAAAGATAACGAGAAACGTTAATTGTTCGACAATAGCCATCCACGAGTTTACAAGAAGACACTACTTAGGCAAAAAAGGGCCACAACGAGCACTCAACAAGAGTTTTGTATCAAATCCAGACAAAAGGTGGGATCAAACGAAGTTAATTAGTTACATACAAAGCCTCTTCGTTCTCGGCATCATCCCCATCATCATCTTCCTCTTCAGCGTCAGACCCGTCCGCGACCATTTCTTCCTTGGATAACCTTAGTCCGCAATCTTCATGCTTGGCTCAAACTTCTCCAAAGGAACTCTAGGATTAGAAGCTGAACGCAATACGCTTTGGTTTATGCCCGCAATCATTCCTTTTCGAAAGTAGCTAAAACATTTATCCTTCAAAATGTCGGCACCCTCTGATGTCTGAAGACAAGCCCTGTCCACAGATGACAGGAACGATGTGCCGGCATCGGTCTTAATCCATTCAGAAGATAAATACATCAAACCTGTGGGAGTCTGAAGCCATTGAAGGGCCACATCATGACCCGAACGAGACTTATCCGCGTCAAGTTCCTGTTTCATAATAGACTGCTCCTCGCGAAGGATTGAATAATCCTCTTCCAATTTGTCGATGGCATCCTGGCCTGATTGTAGATGATTTTTTAGACGCTCTTCTGTAGCTTTAAGCTCTTCAGTTTGCAAACGAGCGGCGTCCAAAGCAGACTTCAGTTCATTACGCTCCTTGGTCACTGCCTCCAATTTCTCTTTGGTTGCTTGAAGCTTCTTATGAAGCTCCGCAGATGTCTTTTTAAATTTCTCGACTGTCGCAGGATTCCCAACAGTGCTCCCAAGGATCCGCAACTGATGATTCAGCTTTTTGATCTTCGGTCCTTGCTCGTAATATCCACCTCGCCACAAACCATACGCCTCTCGGCGTCAGTTTGAATCACCCTCTGCTAAAATAAGAAACAAGCCATGAACATAATAAGGGGCAATCCTCCACATTAATAAAATAAAGGAAATACTCGGGATACAAAGATCATTTACCCATTGGATGATCCGATCAAATTGCGTGGAAAGGTTAGTGGCATCCAAACGCTTAATATAACGCTGTTCGTTGAATGCAAGCTTCTTCACAGGGAATGCAAGGCTAACAAGATCCGTCATCCCAAACCCAGGAATAGGGAACTCAGGGAGGGTCGCCTCACCCTCAAGGAAAAGACTTTCTTCAGCTACGGCAGATGCCTCGGCACTTTCATTAATTTTCCTTTTCTTCCGAGAAGGAGCAGGAACAGACGAACAGGCAGGCTTTTCGCGAGTCTCGGGAGCTGTTGGAATGCCTTCTACAGGGGCACCAGATTCCTTACCCACTGCAAGATCAATAATGGGAGTGGCGTCAAGAGCTGGAGAAGGACTGCGAACACCGGGGCTCTTTTTTCGGCCTCGGGCCTTTGTTTTATGACGCTTCAAAAGAGACTCCAAATCCATTTTTTCTGAAAGCAAAAATATTGAAGCATGAGTAACCGAACAACGCGAATAAAACACAAAAAGGTAAGAGTTAAAGAAAAATTTCCTAAAAAAGGCTTAGTGAAAACAAAGGAGACACCTAAACGTGGATGAGGAAGGCTTAATCCCGCCAACCGTGTGGAACACTACTAGAAATTTGTTATTTAACATCGGGTAATAGCCGATGTCTTTCAAAAAAAAATCGATGTCTATGTGGGGGATGTAAAAAGTCAAAAGTTTTTTACATCGGCCAGAACCCGATGTCTTTGTATGTTATAACATTGTTTATACTTTTAAATCTGATGTGTTTGTTATCCTGTAACATCGATTATAAAATATAACCGATGTTATAACACACAAATACATCGGCTATTAGCCGATGTTAAAAAGTTTTGACTTTTTACAACCCCCACATCGACATCGATTTTTTTTTTGAAAGACATCGGCTATTACCCGATGTGAAATGACATATTTGCAGTTTTTTTATATTATCGTAACCTATGCGGGATTTGAACTCGCATCTTTGTGTTTGAACACAATGCTCTACCATTTGAGCTAATAGGCTTTAAATTGGATAGAATGTTCTTACATAATAGCAAAAAGAGCATTAATAAAAATAAATAGGAAAAGGTGAAAAATGCCATGGACAATTTGCATAGAAAAAGACAAGCTGATATTACAACCATTTAAGAGATATTATATACATAAGAATGCAAAAACAAGTTCCAAGTCCAGGTGAAAATTCTATAAAGTCGGTAAGAAAGGCGGGATAAAGAAAGCTAACCTTCTTTTCTAGCTCAGTAATGAACTCTGCAAAGATATTCTCACGGTCTCTAGATCTCTCAACGGCTTTGAATCGTTCGTTTTCAAAAAGTATGTGTACTGCTTTGTTGTCTAGTTGCACACATTGTCATTAATCTAGATCACAACATGTAAACCATCATTAAGATAAGAAGAGTGAATCCAAAGATACCTCCATCTAGTCGCTGAAGTCAGCTCACTACATTCCTGCGATAGAATTCATGAGTTCAAAGAAAGATTATGAACGGAAAAGATATAAAAAGAGATGAATAACATCCAGAACATACATAATCTCAATGAAATAGAATTTGTTCACGGGAAAAAATAGATTGATAATCCCATATCTAATACAAAACCAATGCTTAAAAGAGCACAATGATGCAATCATACAAGTAGATACACCATATTATCATCAGCGCACTTTAAAGATCGGAAATGATAACATAAATAAGTAAAATAATACAGCTTATAAAAAGCAGTGATGCGTCAATCATGTAGGAAACTCGGATGTTTTGAAGTTTCTCTTGGCTAAAGTTGTTTGTTCTCTAATTCACTCATTCTCTAGAGCGTCAACCAGTATTTCCTAACATTGAAACATAGGAGTATTTCATCAAGTTTAAGAGAAGAAACTATTAAAATGCTAAAACAAGCTGAAAAAGCCTGAAAGAGAGCACTGCAAGGTTTTAGAGGTGTAACGCTTACCAATGAACTGCCCAGACCAAGATAATTGTCATATTCTTTAATCACGCTCACAACATCAGGGCGCCAGCCAAGCAAAAGTATGCATTCTTTACGTCCTAAACCATATTTTGTTGCCTACTCCTTAAAAGAGATAATAAGTCATCAATGATTCCTCTTAGTTTGCATGGAGCACACAATTTCTTATCAATATCTAAAGACATAATACCTTTGAACCCTTATTAGGAAGACGCCTTGTGATATTCTTCAGACGCTCTTTTCTCCTTTTGTGTATCTCACTGTGGGATTCAAGATTCCTTTCCAGAACTTTCAAATCATGGACTTCAGTAGTACCATCTTTTAAAAAATTTACATGGGCAAGCTGCTGACTTTTAATTCTGTAGACAGGAGCAATGAACAAAACCTTCAAGTTTTGTTAGAACTCTACCAACAAAGCTGAATATCAAAGAACTATTAGAACTCTAGCAACAAAGCTGAATGAGCCATCATCTAATAGTAATTCAATGCATCCCTAAACAATCTACATACCACGCCGATCACATAAGGAATGGCTGTATCAACACCAAGGGGCTGACATCATTCAACTGGGAGGCCTTGAGATGAGTATTTACAAATATACCTGGACAGTCAAACAACCTCGTACCATGTTCATAGGATAGGTTGCTGACATGTCTATAATTCCAGCAGTTGCTGCAGCTCCAAGACGTATTACAGGGGTGAGTTCAGCATCATCTGTAAGGTGAAAAGTGATTGAACAACTTTAACTTTTATTCATCAAAGCGAGACTTACCAAACTCATTAGATAAAATTAAAAAAAAAGCTAGATCCTTGTAGAATATTTAGAGCAACTTCAATCTATTAGAGTTCCTTATAGCAACTTTAAGTACAATAATCACACGATCTGCTATTCAAATTCTTCTGCTATATGAAAATGTAGCTATAACATAGATAATGCAGGGAACTAAAGCAAAAGCTAAAATTCCTCACATAGAAACACAGTGTAACAAAACCAATCACATCAAAGAAAATAGAGAAGCCACAACTGCATGAACAATATTAAGGAAAGTTACAGCAACATGCTAATATAAAGAACAAATGGACAACACTTGATATGCCACTACAAAATAGAACAACAAAGAAACAGGTACAAATTTAGGGGCCATACTATTTCCAGTTTGCTGCCGATAAAGAAATAGAATTCCCATGCTCAATATCATAACAATTTGAGGTTAGACACAACAAAATATCTTTGAGGAACAAAAACATGCTAGTCCAAGTGCTCTAGCTGAATGTACAATGTATTAATGATCTTTTAAGTCAATGGATAAAAAGGAAAGACCATGTATGTAATTATGCATTAAACAAGGCGACTCATATAAAAAGTTAACACCTTACGGCTGCCAAAAATATGATTGTCACTGTAGTTCTTCTACGATCATGAGAGTAATGCAAGAATTCTTTAAATTGAGTCTATTTCAAGATAATTTACATAACTTGTTTCTATTTTAAACAGAATAAAAGTATCAAATCTTAATTCAAAGAGGATTTTAACCGCTTACAGAAAGAAAAGGACCAAGTAAACAAGTCAAATCAGGAACACATGTAGGCTAGCTACCAATACTTTCGTACGTGATTCATTACGACAAAAATTGAATAACCCAAGTAACATCACATAGGTATAGAATTAGAAGAAACATACTTGGATGCCTGCTCGTATCTCAAGAACTATACTGCTGAATTTGGAACAATACGAGCAAAGTTAGTGCCATTGCCTTTGATCCACTATTTCTTTATATGAATCATACAAAAGAAAAATCAGGAATACCACAATAAATAATCTAAACATTTATAAAATATGCTATCAATTTACTATTAAAATCCAAAGTACATCTACCGCTTGAACAAATAGAAGTAAAGAAAATTGTGTATTCCAAGAACCCAAACTCATAAATCTCTCACACACAAAAACAAATATATAACTAAGGGCGTGTTTGGCAACGGGATGGCGGTAGGTGGAATGGGATGGATTTTGTGGGGTGGACGGGATGCGGATGGAAACCCAGGTGGGACCGGGTGGAATTTTGAAGCCAGTTTAATCTCGTTCGTGTTTGGTTGGGTTTTAAAGTTTTGGTGAATGGAGACACTCAAAAAGACCCAATTGCCCCCACTAACCACACAAAAAGACGAGTATGCCCATCTCAATTTCTCTCGCCCCAGTAACCTTCGCAATTGTCCTCCGCCGCACAGAGCAAATTCAACGCCTTCATCAAAAGCAAAACCAGCCATCAATTTGGAATCGGGTAGGTAACGGGGTGAGAGGAGGTAGGAGGAGGCGAGAGATCTTGGAATAGAAGAGGATCATTGGCCGGGAGTCGGCAGCGATCTTCAGGGTCTTGATCTCGGCAGCGGCGGAGGCGGTGGTCGAGGAGGAGGAGGGATAAGGTTAGGAGGGGGATCTTCGTCATCTCTGCGTCAGTAGCGGCGGAGGCGGTGGTGGAATTGGTGGCGGCGACAGTGGGGCCGGACCTGGCGATTAAGGGTTAGGGAGGGGGGAGATTGGGGTTTGGTTTCCGACGTTTGAAGCTTATCGGATAATCGGCGGCAGCCGCCTCCAAGAGCAACCACCACCCGCTCTTGCCACCCCCAAATTTCATCTTCCAAGATAATCGGCGGCAGATTCGGAACCCCTCTGGTATCTGAAATTGAGGTGCCCTGGTGGCAATTTCCGGCGGAAATTACCCAGAAATCTAGCATTTGCAGAGCCCACCGTTGCCCCGTCGATCGAAAATTGTAAAGAACTCGAGGAAGCCATTGAAGAGTTTAAGCGGAGCTAGTTGATGATGGTGGTCTATTTATGGATGAGAGGGAGGAAGAAGGTTGAAGATGAGGGCAAATTTGGGAGATTTCTATCCCCATCCCCTAAATCCCCCTATTAGAGGGTGCCTTTCCCATCCCATTTTTTGGGGTGGAATTTCCATCTCCATCCCCTTCCATCTACCTCCATCCCGTTGCCAAACACGCGGGCACGGTTTCCAAAGCCCATCCCCTTCCACCCACTCCCATCCCCAGCCAAACACGCCCTAAGTAATTGGATATAAACGTTTGCTCACGGTTGTAATTGCATAAATTAAATGGCTTTTAGATTTCCAAACTCCGTTTGGTAATCACAAACAATTGTGGAGAACTGCTAACTTTTGAAGTCTCTCTTATCCAAACTCCATTTGGATCCAGAAACCTGTAATTGCAGAAATTAAACCTCTAATTGCATAAATCTAGAGATCCACACTTCCCTTAAAGAAATTAAATGGCTTCCCAACATTGGGTATATACTAAGTAATTGCAGAAACCTGCAAGAATCGATGGTCACAAAGCCATCGATTGAGACCCTAAACCCTAGAATCCACAATTTTCGAATCCTGGAGAGGAAAGAAGATAGACGTGTTACCTCAGAGGTAGTCAGTGGTTGCGTAGTCAGAGAATGAACTAAAAGGTCGCGCAAAGAGGTGTCAAACGAGGCCAACAAGCAGAGGTGCAGTGATGACGATTTTGCGGTGGGCGAGTTCGGTGTCTCTTCCGAGAGAGAGGGAATGGATGACATCTCTGGTCCCCAAGTATAGTGATTTCCAACGGGGAGAAGATGATGGGTGGTTAGGATTCCGGTGGGGAAGCGACAAGAAGGGCATGAGATACGTCCGTGTTCCGGTGGAGGCTCCAGGTCGAGAGAGATGAGTTGAGGGAGAGGGGAAATTGAGGATCTAAAAATGATAATGGAGGGATACGCGGCCTTTTTTGTTTCAAGTTTGGGAAATTAGTAAAAATTACCGCCTATTATTTGAGTGGGTTCAATATAGCGCTTTTTTAAAATTTCAAAAAAAAAAATTATTTAACATCAGTCAGAAATTATAGGGTGATGTCTATTCTATTTTTAACATCTCAAATTTATAAACCGATGTAAAAAAATTATTTAACATGGCAGGTTTTTCTAACTGATGTTAATGAGCCGATGTTAAATAGCAGAATTCTAGTAGTGTCCCAAGGATCCGCAACTGATGATTCAGCTTTTTGATCTCCGCGTCCTTGCTCGTAATATCCACCTCGCCACAAACCATACGCCTCTCGGCGTCAGTTTGAATCACCCTCTGCTAAAATAAGAAACAAGCCATGAACATAATAAGGGGCAATCCTCCGCATTAATAAAATAAAGGAAATACTCAGGATACAAAGATCATTTACCCATTGGATGATCCGATCAAATTGCATGGAAAGGTCATTGGCATCCAAACGCTTAATATAACGTTGTTCGTTGAATGCAAGCTTCTTCATAGGTAATGCAAGGCTAGTTAGATCCGTCATCCCGAACCCAGGAATAGGGAATTCAGGGAGGGTCGCCTCACCCTCAAGGAAAAGACTATCTTCAGATACGGCAGATGCCTCGGCACTTTCATTAATTTTCCTTTTCTTCCGAGAAGAAGCAGGAACAAACGAACAGGCACGCTTTTCGCGAGTCTCGGAAGATGTTGGAATGCCTTCTACAGGGGCACCAGATTCCTTACCCACTGCAAGATCAATAATGGGAGTGGCGTCAATAGCTGGAGAAGGACTGCGAACACCGGAGCTCTTTTTCCGGCCTCGGGCCTTTGTTTTATGACGCTTCAAAAGAGACTCCAAATCCATTTTTTCTGAAAGCAATAATATTGAAGCATGAGTAACCGAACAACGTGAATAAAACACAAAAAGGTAAGAGTTATAGAAAAAAATTCCTAAAAAAGGCTTAGTGAAAACAAAGGAGACACCTAAACGTGGATGAGGAAGGCTTAATCCCGACATCTCGAGGCGAAGAGCCGAGACCATCTTTCGTCAGGGAAACCTAGGTTCGTGAGCAAACGACCCCTTGAACTTAGAAAGGTCAGAATGCACTGGTTTCTTCACGGTAATGAACCATTCGGGGACAGTCCAACAGGTCAAATTTTCCCCAGTTTTTTCGCGAACCAGAAACCACTTATGTTTCCAGTTAGGTTTTCTAGATAACCTCTCAACATAACCATAGCTAGAGTTACATTGATAAAACCTCGAATCTTGAGACCCTTTCTTCAGAGAAAAGATATTGAACATCAGATCCGCGGATGGGGTAAATCCAATCTCCATACACCTCGTGAGAAAGCTGGTAAAAAACATCCTGCCATTCGGCACAATCTGCGCAGGACTTAAGTTGTAACCCTTTAAGAACTCCACGAAAATAGGGTGAAGCGAAAGACGAAACCCTTGAGATAAACTGGCCGCGTAGACAACCAAGCAATCTTCGTACGCGTCCAAACATCCTCCACCCTCAATAGGAAGACAGAATTCCAACCCAGCAGGCCTAGGAAAGATTCGAGAAAGCTCCTCGAGGTCGACTAAGTCAAGCAAGTTAGTGCAGCCTCTAATCTCCCCAACCGGAGATCATCACGGGCGAACTCTCTCGGCTACAATTAGGGGACGAGCATAAAGGGGTGGTCGAAGAGAAAAATTCCCTCGAAAAAGACAAGTATCTAAGTCTTTGAGCAAATATGAAGGAATGTCCAGATCACTCAAATTCGCTTTAGAACGAATTCTTGAAGGCACCTCCGCATGCAAATAGGTGAGGCCGCGTACGGAACCCAAGGCATATCTGACTCTTGAACAGTCGCCCCTGGATGAGAAGTAGAAGAAGGGCCAGCGTCGCTAGAAGAATGAAGCTCTGATTTGTCTGCATCTGAAGAAGCATCATCCCCCGCGTTCTCCTTCGAAGAAGAAGAAAGTGGGTGAGGGGAAGAATAGTAATCAGGATCAGAACGCTTTCGTCGCCTTCTCACCTTAATAGGGCTGCCATTAGGGCCAGCCCGGACTGAAGTAGTTGGTGCTTGGGAAGAAGACGACTCTGATGATGACCCGATAGAACTAGAAGAAGAACTTTCAGAAGAGGAAAATGAAACTTCGAGGCTCTGACACGGACGAGAAGTTGACGCGACGTCATCTCTCCACCCCTCCTCCCTTTCAAACGCATCCAATGCCTCATGCTCTCCAATAGGGTTTGCCATTCCCGATAAAACTAAAGAAAACCGTGTGAAAAATTACACACGCGAACGAAAAATCCCGATCAAAAGGAAAAACACATCCAGTGAAAGAAACCATCCTTACTTTCGATCTAAGAAGAAGGAAATCCTATGAAAACCAAAGAAAGAAAATAAAAAGATTGCGGGAAAAGATGAACAAGAAGAACTACCTTGGATTTAGAAAACTTCACCGGAAAATTCAACTGGAAAGAGATCGCCGACAAGGGAACACCACCGGGTAGCGGAGAACAAGTAAAGACAAACTTTGATAAGAGAATGAGACAAGTGGGGGAATAAAAAACAGAACGGGGTAATTTATAAAAAATTACCAACCGTAGAACTTCTCATCCCAATTGGGCTCATTGGGCCCTTAATGGGCCTTAAGATGGTTTTGAGCCCATCCCGCTCACACGACTTGAGAGCAAATGGACGAAACACTCAGAAGTTTTCTCGCGTTGGAAATATCGGCCCGCGTCGATTCCATCCGGAATCAACCCAGCCCGAGGAGCTGTGACGAAAAAAACCGAAAAATGTCTAAAAATAGATATATAAAATAATGGTAGTAGAGGGGAATAAGGCAACTGATCCTCTATCCGCGGACCAAGGTGACAAATGACCCCCTCAACATATCACCCGCGGACAGAAAGAGGGGAATACGTGCCTTACATGCCCGCACCCCACGAAGTAGACAAGTGTCAATCAAGAACCAACACGTGGTAGAGAGCGGGAGAACCCCCGTCAACTATAAAAGGGAAAGCCCGGCTAGTGATCAGGGAGACTTTTGGCGCCGGAGAGAGAAAGAAGATGAGTAAAGAGGGAACTAGACGTAGTATTTCCTAAAGAATAAGATCCAGAGAGAGATAAAAGGAAACAGAGTGTGAAAGATCTTAATTAGGGAAAGGAATCGCTTCGTGGATAGGATCTTCCTTCATCCACGTATAACTCAGAGGCTCTTTCTTGTAAGTCAAGAGTCTGAATTGAGGATCAAGAAGTCGTGTCCGTCTACTAGTACCCAACGGCCGGTGACAGGTATATGATTGATCCCCATTTCGTTGACGAAGCCTCGGCAAGGAGATAGTTCGAATAGGATATTTTAGCCCCCGCGGCACAGGTTGGGCCGTACCAAATTTCTCGGTGCGGGTCAGGTAAGGCCATCGGGAGTATTTCGGATCCCACGAGGTCTACCTCCGGGTCTCACCAAAAGTGGAGACCTTTTTTAGATCGAGATTTGTCATCTATTATGTACGTTCAATGTACATTGGTATTTTGGAGATAATTGTGATAAATTTAAGATTGGAAACATATATTCAAACTTTTCAAAAATACAATCAACCAATAAGAAATTAAGTTCAATGTAAGTAGACCTTTTCGTAGAAGATTGCGATAAACTTAAAATAGGAAACATATATTTAAAAATCCAGATGATAAAACCAATCAATAAGAAAAGAGGTAGTTGATTAAAAAGTTCAACTTTAATTGTGAGTATGACACGTCAGCAAAATGCTAACAGAATTAGTAATATTAATAGATAGATTATTATACTCCCTCTGTTTAGATATAAGTGTACTTTTCTTTTTTATCATATTTTTTGAGGAACTAAAAACTATATAAAATATTAATTTTTTAATTATTTTTATATAATTTTATAAGTTTAAAACTATATTAAAAACAATAAAAATTTTAATATTATATATATAGGTATTAGCTCTTAAAAAACGTGTCGAAAAGTTAAACGATACTTATTTCTTAAATTTTTAAAATTTTAAAATTTTATATAGTTTGACAATCCCAAAGAAGCATGTCTGACCTAAAAAAGCCACTTATTTTCAAACGAAGGGAATATAGTTTGTAACTCTTCAAAATATGTGTTGAAAAGTCAAAATGACATATATTTTGGATCCGATGGAGTTAGGGGTGATATTCGAGTCGAAAGAGCCGAGCCTGACCGGTTCAAGCTTGGCTCAAACGAGAAACGAGCCGAGCTCAAGCCCAAAAATTATTCGAGCTTTTTTTAGCGCTCAAGTTTGGCTCGCGAGCCTAGGATGAAACTTGATCTCGACTGGTTAAGGCTCGAACAAGCTGAACGAATGAGCCTTAGCTCGTTTGAGCTCGTTAATTGGGCTCGTTCGAGCTTGGTTCCTAACTAAAAGTCAAATCGCAAATAAGAGAGTTCTAGACACTTAGCAAGCGTTAATTTAAAAGCAAATCTTAATTTCAAGAAGAAAAAAAAAGTAATTGTGCAATTACATAGGTTGAACAAAACTTTCCGTCACAAAAAAATTCATTCAAAATTTGAACCATTAACTATTGACTTGTGACTTGACTGCGAGTGCTGGCAAAGCTGGATCACAAGCGATCTCTTTTGACCGTATCTTCGCTATGTATACTAAAGCCCGTGGTTCAAGTGATTATCCCCAGACTGTTTTGTGACAGACAAATCTGACCTCAGTCGGGGGGCCTGAGAGACGGTGGTTTACCCTGTGGCGGATGTCAGCGGTACACAATTGCTAAGATCGACAAATTTTAATCAACATTCACGGCTCATTCCACCTCGATAGACTAGGGTTCCAAGTGTGACGACGACTATAGTGATCTCGAAGTTGAAGATATGAGTTGAGAAGCTCCAAGTTCGCGTCGCCTTGCTAGATATGGCAATGGGTCCGACCCGTCGAGCCATGGGTCCGACCCGCTGGGTCGACGGGTCGGACCAGCAGGGTCGGCAACCTGGAAGGTATGACCCTAACCTTGATCCGAGATTCCCACGGGTCGACGGGTTCGGGTCACCCGTCGGGTCAATGGGTTGGAGTCCCGGGTCGGCCACGTGGCATTGAATGGTGGAAATAGGCCGACCCACTGGGTCAGGGCAGGGTCAACCCCATGACCCGACAGATCACATTATTTTTTAAAAACAAATTTTAAAAAATTAACTATTAAAAATAAATAAATAAATGATATGTGAAGATAAAATTTTCACAACACATTTTATCACTTTGATATAAAGTGTTAAAAATGTGGGAATATTTTATATATCCATATCAATTCTTTCATCCACAATGATATCAATGTGGGATGTAAGAGGAAAAAATATGAGGATATATTTTTTCTCAAACTTCATTTCCAATGTAGGAAATGTAGGAATGAAGTGAAGTGAGAGAAATTGGATAGTGGGATACATATATATACTAGTAGGGGTGGGCACAAATCCCGCAAATTCCGTCCCGCAAAAATTACGCGGGACGGGACGCGGGACGGAGATTTCAAATCCCGCAAATCCCGTCCCGTCCCGCACATATATAAAATTATATATATTTTATATATTTAATTAAAATTAATAAAAAAAAGAATATATTACATTTATACCTTAACATTTATTTAAACCCAAAATTTAAAATAATAATAAAAACAGTAAAAATATACTCAGTATAAGAAATGGAGTAAACAGTTTGCCGTTGTTGGCCTAATGGCCTTTAAAAAAAAACACTTGCAGTACGTATTATGCTTAATGTTATGCTTTGCATGAGTTAACATTTACAGTATTATGTTTTGCATGAATTATGGATGGATTGATTTTTTTTTTAAAAAAAAACTTACTGTTATTTTGGACTATATTTTTTTTTTTTTTTATGAGGGACAAATCTCGTCCCGTCCCGATCCCGTCCCGTGAGGGATAAGACCCGGCGGGATTTGAAAAAAAAAATTCAATCCCGTCCCGATCCCGTCCCACAAAAAATACGCGGGACGGGACACGGGATTACCTCAATCCCGTCCCGTCCAGTCCCATGCCCTCCCCTAATATATAGCTTCATGTCTTCTCATTCTAACTCCATATTTTCGATGTGGGATGTAGTGTTTGTCCCACATTGGAAATAAGGGGATGAAAGGAAGACTTCCAAGTCTATAAAAGGAGAAGAATGGGGGATCATTTGTCCCACATTGCCATTTCAAATTAGTTTATGTAATATTATGAATTATTCTAAGAATAATTTATATAATTTACATAATAATTATAAATTTATTTTATTAAAAATAAATTTTTGAAAAAAAAAATTTCAAATGGAGGGTTGACCCACCGGGTCACGGGTTCTATTTCTCTCGACCCTGACCCTCAACCCGAGTCAACCCTTCGACCCTGACCCGACGAGTCACCGACCCGGCGGGTCACGGGTCGACTCGTGACCCGTGGCCATGTCTAGCCGCCGCTGTGAACTACAAATTTGGAAATGTAGATGAGTAGATCTAAGAGGAAGAATGGTGAGAGATTCAGATCTGAGTTCACACGGCCTCCATGGACACCGGATCTGAGCAGGAGGGTGACCGGAGCAACTGGATCTGGTGCGAGACATTGAGATCTGGGTAGAAGAAGGAAGACACGAACCATCCCTGCTATGGCGGTACGGTGGGAGGCTCGGATCTGATGAAGAACACACCAGATCAGCTAGAAGCTAAGACGATGAGGAGGGTGACCAACCAAGTGGCGCCTCCGTTAAGAGCCGGGCGTGCCTAGGATTTGAAACGGAAACGACGAGCAGATGAGGGACGATGAAATCCGGTGATGGGAGAGCAATTTGGGAGGAGGAGGGACGATGAGGGTGAGTGAAATCCACGAGGAGTACGAAAAAGCCGGAGTCGAGGTTGAGGAGAGGATGACGGAGACTCTAACTCCAAGTCTCAAAGAGTGAAACCTTCCCAAAACCAACTTTAATTGAGGGAGTATGCTGACAAAATCAGTAATATTAATAAATATTAATAAGTATTACATTGTAAAAAAAATAAGAAAAAAAATTGTTATTTTTATCTAGTTTATAGCTCCTTAAAATATGTATTGAAAAATTAAACGATGTATATTTGAGATCGGATGAAGTATTTATTTAAGGTATTTCCTCTATTTTGGAAACTATTTCTTTTTTTTTAAGTCGGAAATTATTTCCTAAATTAGGATAAGAGAATCCAAATTTTTTTTAATTGTGATAGATCGATATGTCCTTAAAATTCTTTTAAAGTTGTATCCAAAGATTTCGATAGATTTTTCAAAATCTAGATCATAAAACTAATCCAATCTATTTTTGGATTGGATAGAATATCGAATATCTTAATAGAGATTGTCAAACGTTTGAAAAAATTAGATTTGCTTTTTTCTTGTTGTTGGTAAATCCGTCTTATAAATCTCATTTATCTATTTCACTAAAGAATTTGAAACTTCAGATTTTGTTGTTGTTGTTTTTAGTAAATCCGTGTGAATCTCATTTATCTACTTTAAGAAAGAAATTAGAAACATTAGATTTGGCAAATCCGTGTGAATCTCATTTATCTATTTTAAGAAATAGTTTTGTTCACATCAATTGTCTATATATACCTTCAACTTAGTTTTCAATGTTCTTTTCATCTTGTCTCGGAATGGGAGAGCTGGTCTAGAAGTAGCACCATCCTGCCACCAGCCCCACCCCCATCGCGATTGTATGCTCTCTACAAAATCCCGCATAAACGGCTTCACGATTCCTCCCGAAAGCCATTTATGTTGTACTAGTAGAGATCGGATTTACTACCGCGATGGAGATGGGGCTGGTTGTTGGTTGATGTTACTCGTCCGCATTGATGAAGAGTTCCTGATGAAGAGTTTGATGAGGTAAACATATATAATTGTACATAATGCATTCACAACATACATTACTACTTATACTTCGTTGGTATCTCGATTTCACTTAGGGTGTGTTTGGTTAGAAATTGGAGAGATTGTATGAAATACATTAGATTGCGTGTATTAGTGTTTTACATGATATTGTTTTTTGAGATTGAGAAGATTGTGATGGAGATTATTGCCTTTTTTCTTTACCTATCCAATAATAATACTCGTCCCGTCAAACACCGACAATAATCTCCATCCTCGTAATCTAAAAAAAAAAAACTCTTCATCCCTAAAAAAAAAAAAAAAATCTACTACCAAACACGCGCTTGGTTTGTGGCCTTCATTGATCGTCCTGGACCGGATCGGATCCACGAACTTGGTCGACATTAGAATCTTCGATAGACTCGTTTGACCGCGGCGCGACGAGGCTGGCGCGGCAAACCGGGCAAGTGGCGTGGGAAGCGAGCCACGTGTCGATGCAAGAAGAGTGAAATAAGTGATCGCAAACCGGCATTAAACGCAGCGTTTCATCGTCTCGAAACACGCTTAAGCATACGGCGCACTCAGCGGCGCCGTTGCCAATCTTGAGGGCCTTGACGGTGGAGTAGTCCAACGTCGGGAAACCGTCGATGACCTCAGCGTCGAGGCCGCGCTCTTCGTTGCGGTATTGACCGGGCAGGGCGACGACGAGGCCGCCGCCCGATAAGGAGCCCGAGTAGCGGGTGCAATGGCGAAAGTAGAACGACAAAATGCTCGTCAAGACTAACACGGCGATGACCCCGATCAGGAGGATGCCGACGGAGGGCCTGAGGTCGGCGGCGGTCGTGCTGTTGGGGGTGGAGAAGTCGGTGGCCGGCGGCGGCTGAGAGACGGCGGGCATTGGGAGGAGGAAGACGATCAAGAAGGGGATGATATTTGAATTGATGCCATCGACGCCGATATTGTGATTGAAAATTCGATCAACGGGAAATTTCATAGCGGATTTTGAGATTGGGGATGAAAGAGATGAGATGGAGTCGATCGTGCGCTGACTTTAATCGGTGGTGCCGGCTGCAGAGTGGGGTATAGATTGAGGGAGACTCAGAAATGGTTATGACTTTGTTTGATGAGGAAATAAAATTGGTCAAATTTCATATTTTACTTATAATTGTTACAGGATTGAATGGTATGAATAGTAAATGGTGTCCCTATGTATACCATAAATTCATGGATTAGAGCTGCTAATATATCGAATTCGAGGTTAAAACGGTGTAACATGTGGTATGCAACGTTGTAAATCTAAGGCGGCGGATTGGGTAGATTGCAATGTCCAATTGGACGTTGCAAAGTGGGCTTTCAAAATGCAACATCTAATTCGATGTTGTAAAGTGGGCTTTCAAAATGCAACATCCAATCCGACATTGTAATAATGTTGAATCCAACGTTAATTTACGGTCACGTTCAATCGAATTTAGTCATTCTATCACTTAATTCAATCGAATTTAGTCATTCTATCACTTAATTGAATTTTAAACATGGGTGGCTTGTAACTATAATCGCTATTATAATTTGTGATCTGTGTAGATTATGAAATTATATAAAAGCAGAATATCAATATATCTTAGACTTTGATTTGGTACTTTCGTCTTTCGCCGTCAAAAACAGCCGAGAAGTATTGAAAGCACAACAATTGAGCTCAGGAATCAGTCCGTCTCCATAATATTGGGCCAGCCCAATATCTCTTCTGGTATGCATATGTATTACTCTCTCTCTTTTTTTTTTATGAAATGGCCGGCTAATGCCGTAATATGTATTACTCTCTCTACTCGACAACATATGTTATTTTAGAGTACTAATTTTATTTAATAAAATATTATTATTATCTCTACTTTATGAAATACTCTTGTAATATATAGTATATTGTTGGTTGTAGTTTTATGAAAGTAAAAAAAACAGTGTAATAAATGAGGATATAATAATGTGTTTTTTTTATGTTACCTTAGGACTTGATGTATTAGAATATGCTGGTGCAAATGGGTCTCACTTCGATTTTCACCGACGTGCACACACCAGTGGAGATCGACGATTTTGTCCGTCGGGACGCTCTTGGGCGGTGGGGTCAAGTGTGGTTGACCGTCCCTAAATCTTTGCCTTATATATGTGTGTGTGTGTGTTAGGATGTAATAATATATTTTTTGGGTGCTTTTGATTTTATTTTAGGTGATGTAAGGGGTCTGACTTTGCCCCACAACATATTAATTTAGCCTGTCTTTTTATTATTAATAAACTTGTGTAAGAGCTCTGTCTCTCCTTCTGACAAAAAAAATATGTTTATTGTTTTTTCTAAAATTTGTGAAATAAGCTAAAATTCAGTAGAAACTATGATAATACCCACAAGGCCACAACCTTATGCAGTAGTTGTGCGGAATATTATATAGACGATTTCAATAATATAAATTGTTACTCTCTCCATTAAGAAAAAAAATGCCGTTTTAGGAGTAAATTTTTTTTAAGAAAAAACATGTTTTAGGTATTTTGGTGTTCACTTTCCAAAATTACCCTTGTAATGATTAGAGATTTGTTAGTGGTAGTTTTCAATAAAGTGAAAAAGTAAAATAATAATTAGGGTTATAAGTGTAATTTTATTTACTTTTATTTGTTTTCTTAAAAAATGTGAAAATGTCTAAAACGACATGTTTTAATTAACGTACGGAGTATATCAACTTTAAGTTGACAATAAAAGGATAGGAAATCAATTAATATGTTTTCAATTTTTTTAAATGTAAATAAATTTGATATTAACATCTGATTTATAGATTTACTAAATAATTATTTTGGATTTTATAATATACTATTTAATTATTGAAAGTATATAATAGATTAATAAAATTGTCAAGAATTTAATTAAAGGGTTTATTTGGTGAAGTACATGATTAATTTTGAATTTAATAGACAAATTACTATACATATAATTGTGAATAATTTATTAAAGGGTGTATTAAATTATTGATTTTAGGTAGAACCATACCACATAGTAATCGAATGAAAATATGAGTATATTACAAATATTTTCTTCGTGTTATGTTTTAATATTATAAATATCAAAATACAAGGACATGATAGAATGCTTAGTACGGATATCCTCTTTAATTTTATTAAAATAGGATTAAATCTGATATACGATATTAATTAAGAAGTGGGCTCTGCATTTGCATCTAGCCTAGACCCGTCAAACGGGTCATTCTGGTCGGATTCGGGTTGGGTCACTTCGGGTTTTGGGTAATACACATGTAACGAAGTAGCTGATAAGGTTGCACAACCTCTCGTTCCCCGGCATTGTTCTAGAATCTCACTCAAATCTCTCTGATATCATCCAAAAAGATGCTATTGGCTAGGCTTTGCCAGTCGAATTCTTACCCTATAAAAAAAAGCAATTTGCTTAAAAAATTTAAAAAGTTTTTTTTTTGGGGGTAATTATATATAAAGAAAAAAGTTTCTTGAAACACCAACCAAGAATCTGTCTACCCTCCACTCATCCCAGCGGCTGCCACCCTGTTAGGCTGTTCCAACCTTCCCTATATATACTCACTTTCAATTTCGATACACACTATCTCCAGCAGCCGCGCGCGACACCCTCACGCGCGCGCGTCCTGCAATGAAGACCCCCGCCGATCCCCCCAAACCTCCGTCTCCGGCGACGACATCAAAGCCGCAACCCACCATACAATCACTCGTCCTCTGCCTGATGCTCTTCTGCTCCGGCGCCGCCCTCTTCGGCTCCTCCTCCCTCCCCCTCAAATCCATCGCATGGGCCCCCGCGCCGGTCGTCGACCCCGTCCCCTCCGAGATCCCACCCTCCCCATCTCCTCCTCCCTCACCAGGAGGAGGATTAGTTGTAGAATCCGAATTCGTCCATGAAATGGACGACGAAGAGCTGCTCCGAACGGCTACGATGGAGCGGAAGGCGGAGGTGGCGAAGGTGGCGTTCATGTTCTTGGTGAAGGGGCCGCTCCATTTGGCGGAGCTGTGGGAGCGGTTCTTTAAAGGGAAGCGCGGTCTTTACTCTATCTACGTTCATTCTCCGCCGTCTTGTAATCTCAACTTTTCTACACCGGGCGGCTCCGTCTTCCGTGGTAGAAAGATACCCAGCAAGGTCTGTTTTTGTATTTTACATTTCTGATTTTTCACCGATGCCTGCTCATCCGATCAATAATGTTTAATACTTTTATAGTTTGATAGGATTTTTAAGAATACGAATAATTAAATAAAAATGTCATTTTTTTAATTATAATATATACTCCATATTCTCTGTTAAAAAATATGTATTGATAATGATTAGAAATGCTACTCCTAATTTTAATAAAATGAAAATGTAGAGTAATAATTAGTGATATAAGTTTATTTTATTTGTCTGTTAAAAAAATTGTAAATATTTAAATTAATTTGTTTTAATTAACCAATGGAGTGCCAAATTAATATTATTGATCAAAATTTACATGTGAGGATGTTGTAAAATTTTGAAATAAATAAAAAAAATAAAAATCTATTAACAGATAAAATAATACTATGTATACAAAATTACATACGTTAAGATTGTAGAAATGATTTGAGCTATTCATTTTCTTCTTCAGTTCTTCATAGTCTATGGTGAGTGTGTGAGTTTTGATAAATTGTTCAATTTATTAATGGATGATATTTTCAAGAGAGAAAATTCAATGTTTATACGATCCCTAGACATCACAACGTTAATAATCATTAAATGAAAGTTAATAAATTCAGAAAAAAACTTAGAAAGGTAATTAATGTGATTTCCCACACACACAAAAAAAAAAAAAAGGCTGGATATGAATCGGTTGTAACGTATGAGGTCCGGCCGTGGTAGAAACCTGTCCAGGTAAACCGGGCCTAGCGCTAATTTTGGGGGGTAAACAGCCCCACAGTGTCAGGTGCAATTCATTTGACTTAATTTCACAAAATCACCAATTTGGTCTCTTTCTACATACAATTTAACTATTTAAACCCATTTTTCATGTTTAATTTATTTGTATTTTAATCTGCTAAAGTCGACTGAATCCGATGGGTTAAGACGAGCTGAAGGGAGGTTGTTTGTGGGCCCTACGGGGGGCAATGGTGTTTCATATCAAAACCGGCGATAAAAGGGTAGTCCGTCAAGCTTATGTTGTTCGAGACAACCTATATTCCAATATAATCTACTAGTAATATATGCATGAACCCATCCGTTTGGTAAAACCAATCACGCCTTGATCGAGTGATAAAGGAGAAGTGCTCCTTGTTATAGGAAGGGTTGAAATCTCACTTCTTACAATTTGTAAGAATGTAAGTATTCAAGTCTTCAGTGATCCAAGTGAGCCTAACTGGCGCGGTTCGAGTGCTTTACAAGCTAATATTTCACATCCATAGAGAATTAGTCGATAACCTCATAAAATCACTATCATAAATAAATAAATTATAAAAAAATCATTCGTTGTTTTTTTGAAAATGGATTTGAGTTTCCATCCATATCTGCATCACATCCATTTCTGCATGTTAATGGAGATGTGAGTTCCGATTTAACTCCTCCTTATTTAGTTGTTATCAATTGTTATTGTTTTTTCATCAATAAAAGTTATCATAGCATCATCAATAGATTGTGTAGTTATAAAAAAAACAGATTGTGTAAATCGGTTCCTTTCTTCTCCTCTTCTGCACTGTCGTCTTCTTTCCATTTTCACACAATCCAAACCAGTTTTGGTTCTTCAAATCGGTTCCTCCCCTACAAATCGAAGCAAAACGTATTTAATCGGCATTGTGAGGGTTTACTTACTTCAAAGTCGGCCTCTTCGTCTCCTCTTCTGCACTGTCGTCTTCTTCCTCGCCTTTGCTTCTTCTTTTCCTCTCTCGCTCTGTCGTCTTCTTTCTCTTCTTCTTCCTTCTCTTCTTGTTTTCCTCAGACTTGCATGTGGAACTGTTGCCCTCTCTCTCTCTCTCTTGTAAGCCGTGAGAGGCAGTTGGGGGTCGACAGTTTTCAATTGAAACTGCTTCCTCTCTCTCTCTCCACAATAACTTCCCCCACTTCCACTCTCTCTCTCCACAATAACTTCCCCCACTTCCACTCTCTCTCTCCACAATAACTTCCCCTTGCCTCTCTCTCTCCACCCCGCTTCCTCTCTCTCTCCTCCTTTACCTTCTCTCTCCTCTGTCCCGGTTATTTCCAACCGGCTAAGAGGCAATTTTTTGGTGGGGGGGTTTAACCTTTGCAATTGTTGTGGATAGTGGGTTAGTCTAGCAAACAATTTCGGGGCAAGGGTTATATACTTTAATTCCCTCTATATAAATATATCTATAAATATATTATATAAATGAATATATGTAAATAGAATATATCAAATATATATTGCCAAAAAAGCTATTTCTAAATATATTCAAAATAAATGTTGCCAAAAATAACTTTGCGTGAGGGAAAGACATGTGGCATAGGAGTTTTGCTTTTAAGTAATATATAGATATATAGATAGATAGAAAATTTTTACTCTCATTCTCCCACAAATTAATAGAGAGGGAAAAGAATTATTTAATATAAAAATACAACAATTACTCATAGAAAATGAAATAACATAGTCTAGTGATCTATACATATTCTAATTATATATATATAATAATAATTTAATTAGATAATCTAAAATCTACCCATAAACTTAAATTAGATAATCTAAAATCTACCCATAAACTTCAAATTCAAGTTCTTACTTGTGCATGGGTTTAAGTTGACTTTCTCCCATTTTATACTCCGCAATTTGGAGGGGATATTACGGCCTCAGTTGGGCCCATCTTTATAAAATTCATTCGTATAAACTATAATATAAATCTTCGGACAAAATAAAAGTAACTATAATATAAATATTTTTTTTGATCCAAAAACTATAATATAAATCTGGTACAGAAGAAAATGTAGATACTAGAAAGTTAGATTCAGGTGGAACCAACCGATCCCCTAAATTAGGATTAATTAACATAACATGGTGGATTGCAAATGAAGACAAATTAATTAAGTATCACCGACACTAAACCTCCCCAAATCCAAAGTACCAAACTCGCACTTTTTTGTCCACCGCCTTCAACTACCTAAAGTACCAACTTCCATTCCCACCACTTTTGCCCTTTAAAACAAATTAAAATTAAAATTAAAATTAAAATTGTATTTAGCTATTAGTTCATTCTTAAAGCAAAGTCTTCCTTTCTTCTTGTTTCTGTTCTCCTTTACTTGGATTCTACTCCTTTTCCCACACCCAAACCCAAACTGTACTTTGCATCTCACTTTTAGATCTAGTGGGCCGTGGGCCGGCCTAGTGGGCCTCTACTACACCCACAAGCCCATAGAAGAGCCTGCAATTTGAAAGTTGTCTTAGATCATCTACATTAGTTTTGGCTAATGTATACATTTGAGTATATAATATATACATTTGAATAGTGATGTACAAATTTGAGTAAAACATATCCTCCGTATAAACTTTTACAAAAAGACAATTTCATTGGCTTATTTTTTTATAATTTTATTTTTCTTTTTGTTTTGAAGTAATTATATTTGAATAGTTTGTAAAAAAAAATGCACATTTAAGTATTTCCCCAAATGGGTAAATTACTAAAAAGCTATATGTATTCTTAGAGCACCCATAACGCTCAACCTTGAGTGTCATCTCATTCAAAAAGAAAAAATCAAAAGAAAAATATTGACATCACTTGTCAGGAAGATAAAAAATAAGTTTCTTCTTTATGAGAGGAGTTTCTACTACAACACACTCATCACTGACATTTTCTGAAATTTTTTTACTCCTTCTCTTTATTTTTGAATGGAAAGACACTAAATAATGAGGGTTGTTGATGCTCTTACACATCATGTGTAAATGTATACATTTTAACCAAAATCATTGGGATGGTCTAAAGTATCCATATATTTTGCACAATAAGTATACAATATACATTATTTTTTTTTAGTATTTTTCTTTGTGATGAAATTTGTATTGTTTACCCATCACTCAAATTAAATTAATATCAAACAAAAAAAAAAGAAAAATAAAACAAAAAAAATTATCTTGATTTTTATTAAAGTTTATATCCATGGGAGGTCATGTGTTCTATTTGCTAGATTTACTTAGCATTAGCAATGTTTTGTATTGCATCATACCGATATTGCAGGAAGTGCACTGGGGCAGCTTCAGCATGGTGGAAGCCGAGCGGCGGCTACTAGCAAGCGCCCTCCTCGACACGTCGAACCAACGATTCGTGCTCGTGTCGGAGTCCTGCATCCCCCTGTTCAACTTCTCCACCATATACTCCTACCTCATCAACTCCAAAGAAAACTTCGTCGAGGCCTACGACGAGCCAGGCACGGTGGGGCGGGACCGCTACAACCGCAAGATGAGGCCCGTGGTGAGCCTCTCCCAGTGGCGGAAGGGGGCCCAGTGGTTCCAAATCGACCGTACCCTGGCCCGACTTATCGTCTCCGACAACAAGTACTTTGAAGTGTTCAAGAAGTACTGCAAGGGCTCTTGCTATGGAGACGAGCACTACTTGCCCACTCTTGTGAGCATCAAGTATTGGCGGGAGAACTCGAACCGAACGTTGACTTGGGTTGACTGGTCCCGCGGTGGGCCCCATCCCCGGACGTTCTATAGGCCGTTGGTGACCGTCGAGTTCCTGAAGAGGCTGAGGAACAACCGGAGTTGCGACTACAACGGCGAGGGAGGGAATGTGTGCTTCTTGTTTGCTAGGAAGTTTCCGGCTAATAGTTTGGTCAGGTTGTTGTTGTGGGCACCTAAAGTCTTGCACATCAAATGATTTTATTCTTTAATCCGTTTTTTCCCTTAAAGTTTAGAGGATATATATATTTACTCATAATTCATTCATTCAACCGTGCAATTAATCAGATCGATCAATGTCAATCTTGTGTTGGTTCGACGTGTCGAAGATCACCCACTGCTCGACTCATTTGTGATTTCGAGAATCCCAGTTGGGTATGAAAACGCAAGTCGTGTCGGGTTTATTTTTATTTTTGGTTATAAGGTCGGGATCCACCACTTTACACAAAAGTTTAAGCCAATGTGTAGCACTTCCCCTTCCTTATATTTTGGTTTGGTTTTCACCTTGAAAATCAAGGTGGGACTCCCACATCCCCAACACGTCTGGATCAGGTTCAAGACTCTCGATCTCTTTAAGGTACAAGTGTTGACAAATTAGAAGAGATAGATACAAACTAAATCAAGTAATAAGTTGCCTAAATCAAGTGCCACTTTGCCAATATTAGGAAAAAATGTGCAAGTTGAGCAATATGTATAATATCTCAAGGTACAAGTTGAAAAATTAGTGAAAGCATATACAAGCTAAATCAAGTGATATATTGCCTAATTATCACAGTGATACTAGTGATGTCGAAAATAAGCTCTTTTTCTATAACAAATAAGCAGGAAAACAATGCATAAAAAGGGATAATTATATACAATCTGTACAATGTACACACTCTCAAGGAGGGAAAGTGCTATCATCTGAAGCTAACTTGTTTCTAGTGATTTTTAATACAAAACTAGATACTCTCAAAGACAAGCACTTGATCAAATGAAAATTAACAGTGATTAATATAGATTCTATTCCACACATCCTGAACGCAAGAGGACAATATTTTGGCATTCTAATTAATATATTGGCCTATACATATTAAGTCATATGGCAGGTACAAGTTCTGGGATGTTTATGAAAAGGGGCAGGTACAAGGTAATCCAAGATTCAGAAAAGGATAACAGATTTCAGTTTCATTCCTGACAGACTAAACTAAACTTAATCTCAGAGTTTGTTTTCATTGAATGGAGACTCACTTGGAATAATTTTCAGCTATTGACAGAGAAGGCCTTGATCGAGAAACACAGAGATAGGAAGAAGAATCTGTACATGACCTTCATAGATATCGAAAAGGCCTACGACAGGGTGTCGATAGAGTTGTTATGGAGCTGCCTAGCTGAGAAGGGAGTACCGGGGACGTATATCAGAGTTATTAGAGATATGTATGATGGTTCTATGACAAGTGTTAGAACACCAAGTGGCGATTCAGAATACTTTCAGGTTCGAGTGGGGCTTCATCAGGGTTCGGCTCTTAGTCCTTTCTTGTTCACTCTAATAATGGATACCCTTACCAGTCCACTTCAAGAAGAGGTTCCTTGGAGCATGTTATTTGCTGATGACATTGTGCTAGTGGACAACTCAAGATCTGGTTTAGCGCGAAGGCTTGAAAGTTGGAGAAGGGTGTTGGAGTCAAAGGGTTTCAGACTGAGTAGGACCAAGACCGAATATGTGCAGTTCAGTTTTGGGGTAGGCAGAGATGTTGAGATGTAACGGCCCGGGATTATGATTCCCAGGTTACGTTTCGAGGGATGAACCCCTCGTTAGGACCTTGCGCCCCGAGTACAGGTTGAAGGTTTCAAAACCTAATTTAATGTTTTCAAAGAGGGATTTCATACCCAAAATCGAAGGGATCGTTGGAATCCCCGGGGAAGTCCCCTGTACCTGTCGTAAGTCTAAGCGTGGAAATCAGTAATCATGCGAATAGCGAAAACAAGTGTAATACATGGGGGTGTCACGGCAGAGCCGGGTCAAAACGGAGTCTAAAATGTAAATCCAAAATATAATCAGAGTCTGGTGAAGTCAATAACTCCAGCGCTCACTCTCCTCCGACAAAATGACCCGCGCAATAAGCAAAGAGCACCGATAGGATGAACATAAATAATACCTAAAAAAATTGATATGGGGCGGGATCAGATCGATGCCCACTTTAGCTCTGCATCCCAACCATAAGCACACATATACGCTATACCTAACAAAGATGCTTCTAGATGCATGGCGGAATATTAACACACTAACATGCTCCTAAGATCAAGTACATAATAATAATAAGGCCTTAGCACAGAATACCAAGTGGTATATCCCTCTCCTACCTCCACCCCCTTCCGATAGGGCGGAGACTGGCCAGCTCGTGAATGCATTCCATCATAATTGGGCGGCACGCATGCCTAACCCGTTCCACAATAAAGCCCGCAGGCATCTCATAATATAAGGAAGTGCATGACTCGATTGACTCAGGACGGGACCCGATGAGACTAGGTCGTCCTATAACCCTAGCAATGACTCTAGTTACTTCACAGATAACGGCCGTTCTGTTTACATACGCATAGAGAAATAGAATGCTCAACGGTCGATGCAACCTAGCATGGTACTACATGGCATGCTGATCATGAATGCAAGCACCTAGTATATCATGCACCTAAAGCAGGGAATAGCTCTATTCAATCTGAGTAAGCTCCGAAGAGACTTACCTGGCTATGCAGAACAGCATAATAGGAAGTCTGGCACACATCAATCATAGCACAAGGTATCGCCTATAGACATATCCGAACACATATATAAGTCTATGTCTAACCATTCAAGCACACAAAGCATACATCATTCAACGAGAATAACAATCATATCACAATCGTCATTTCTTCAAGTTCAATCATTCATCACATTTTCACATTCCCCAATACCATATCGTTCTCATCATTCCATTCATTCACATTCATATATTCATAACCATATATTCGCATATCACATAGTTCAAGTGCATCATATTCATCACATCTCAACGCATAAGTTAACGATAAATAATCTTAACATTTCATCATGCTATTAGTCGACCAATCATGCCATTAGTCCGCACAAATCATGATATTAGACAATCATCACACCAATCATGCTAGTTAGTCATCGAGCACATAATTCCCGAATTAGTCCCGAAACCCGTTTTGAAACCCGTTAGAAATTCCGTCATTGGGAAATGTTCGTCAAGTCCCTTTTTAAATCTGATAATACCTTTTTAAAATCTCCAAGCCTCGTAATACTATATTGTCCAATCTTACATTTTAAATCTTCATACTTTACAAAGCCATAATATATTTTTTAAATACCTTTAATGTAAATATATTATTATAAAAATAGACCCAACCATTTGTATTTTTATAAAAATCACCCCTTTTTAAAATACCAAAACCGCCCTTATTTAACAAAACCCCAAAATTTAGCCCTTTTTGTAAAACTCCCAAAAAATTGGATCCATTGGAAAACAGGTCCAAATACTTTCTGAACAAAATTAGGCCCAACTCCCATTTAAATGAACTGAACCGGTTTTGGTTAAACAATTAGCTGAACCGAACCCTCAAAATAAGAAAGTAAGAAACCGGACCAAAATAGCTACTGTTCATTGTCTCTCAAAACGCACTGCTCGACACAACTGGGAAAACGAAGGGGAAGGGGAGGGCCTCGCCGGCGACAATTCAGGATTCCGACCACGAATACCCGACATCGACTACCCGACACACACATGGATGAAGAGAAAGGGAAAGGAAGGAGGAAGGGGAAAGCGCTCACCGAGGGCGTCGACTCGCCGGAACGTCGTCGGTGCACGATTGGGCCTCGCCGCAGACGAATCAGCACTGGCTTGGCCTATAACAACGGTAATAGGTTCAAAGGCGGGGCTTTATGGCGATTCCGATTGAAAGGAGGGAGAGAGCCTTACCGATCTTGAATCAAAAATAGGGCGACGAAGCACTCGAGCGGCTCGGTGGTACGCTCGGGCGGTTCCGGGGACTCTCCGTCGGCGCTGCTGCTGCCGGCGGCTATGAGGATGTGTCGAGGGGTTGCTGCTGGCGTCGTCTCGGGAAGAGGAAGGGAGCGAGAGGGTGGAAGCTGCTGCTGCGCTGCTCTCAGAGACGGAGAAGGAGGAGCTGCGGGTGGTGGTGGTGGTCGCCGGCAGAACAGGGAGGCGGAAAGGAGGAGAACGGAGTTGTGGTGGTGGAAGGGCGGTGAGGGACGGCGATGGTGACGGAGGGACTGAGCAGAAGGGCCTCTTGGAGCTTGGTGGTGGTGGCTCTTGGCAAACCAAATGGAAAAAAGGTGTGTTTGAAATGGAATTGTGATGGGGTGAAATGGATTCCTTACTTTTACTTTTGTAGAGGAGAGACTAAGAGGGGGATATGCCCAACAGATCTTAGGTAAAACCAGAGAGGTGAGGTGTTGTGCATCAGACAAAGCAAGGGTCAAAGGTTTGTTTGTCTCTTTTCTTCTTTTGCTACAATCGAACAAAGGGTGGGGGTAGCAGTTGTTTGTTTGCCAAAATAGGGGAATCAATAAGGTCAACATAGATAGAATTTTACCCAAATGAGAGGGTATGAGTTGGAATGGGTAAGAATGGGAGGAGATGATGGAGTTTTCGTTCCGAGTCGGGAATTTGAATTTCCGACAATTGTTCTTTTGAATTCCGCTATCTTGATCCATTAAATTTTAGAATCTGAATAAGATATCACTGACGGAAGAAACTTTTGAATCCCGAGGTGAAAGTCGGATTCGATCTTTAAGGTTAAAAATTGAGTCGGAATTCGATTTAAGAATTTCAAGTTCGATTTATTAAATTTAGGACGAGTTTTCTTTGAGATGTCCGAATTAAATCCATTTTAAATTCATTTTTAATTTCCATTTTCCAAAAATTAGGCTTTAAAAGTCCGAGCCTTTACATGAGACTTCCGTTGTGTTAGGGGAGGATCTAGTCCCTAGAAAAGAGTTTTTCAAGTACTTGGGCTCTTACGTCCAAAGCAATGGGGGTATTGACAGGGATATCGATCATCGAATCCAGGCGGGATGGCTAAGATGGAGAAGAGCTTCGGGAGTGCTTTGTGACAGGAAAGTGCCGGCTAAACTGAAAGGGAAATTCTACAAGATGGTTGTTAGACCGACTGTTCTGTGTGGCTCTGAGTGTTGGCCTACAACTAAAGCTCAAGAACATAAGTTGTCTGTGGCAGAGATGAGAATGTTGCGATGGATGTGTGGGAACACGAGACTAGACAAAATCAGAAACGAAGACATCAGGAGAAAGGTGGGAGTTACGAGTATAGTAGACAAGCTGCGGGAGTGTAGATTGCGTTGGTTTGGACACGTGCGCAGGAGACCGGCTGAGGCTCCGGTTCGTAGGTGTGAGAGCTTGGATCTTGGAGATATCAAAAGGGGGAGAGGTAGACCGAAGAAGAGTTGGAAGGAGGTCATTCAGCACGATCTTAATCTTCTGAATTTGTCGGAAGCTATGATTGCGGACAGGGACCACTGGAGGCGGTGCATTCGGGCCGTGGATGTATAGAGTCTTGGGTCCTGATGTTTTGCTCTATTGTCCTTGCTATTTTCCTGTCTTCTTCATGCTTCGTTTCTGATATTGTTTTCCCTCTATGAGTAATGCTTTCTTGTTGTTCTGGTATCCTATTGTTCTGGGTCTATCGGAAACACTCTCTCGACTTGCTCGGGGAATGAGTGCGTACATCCTGACCCCCCAGACCCTGCTTTTGCGGGATATACTGGGTTGTTGTTGTTGTTGTTGTTTGACAGAGAAGGCCTTGACAATTAAAGAGATTAGTATAAATAACTTAAATAACTCATGTTCTCTATAAATTCAACCAAGGTTTCATAGACTAAATTGAAAGTTTTATACAAATTTTGGAGAACTTTAAATAAAATAAACTAAACCAATTTCAACACTAAATCAAACAACATAACCAATTTTAACCCTAAATCAAGAACCCTAAATTCCCATCCTAAATCAAAACACCCCAAATCAAATAAACTGAACCAGTTTTAACCTAAAGAATAGCAAAATCAGTGGGATTGAAAGTGTAAATTACCTTCCTCTGTGACAATTTTGTAGTAGGTAGTAAGGAAGAAAAGAGCAAAGCCATAGCTCCTGCCTTTTGGTCGCCGACAGAGAGTAAGGGAGTGGAGGAGTAGCTCTTGGTGGTTGTCGAGCCTGCTGCATCATCAACGAGCCTTGTCAAATGAACTCTTCATCATCGAACTTGCTCGAGGAGCCTCTTCGCACCACTGCGAAATCTCTTCTGCTCTCCCAAAAGAAAACCAAAACCCTAGATCTCATCCATTGACATGGTTGGCTTGCTGTTGAACTCTCCTAATCCATTGATATGGTTGGGTTGGTGTTGAGTGTTGATGGAAGATCTAACAGATTCTGGGAAGAGGGAAGGAAGAAATCGAGAAGATTGAAGGAGTGCTCTCATAATCGCTTCAATATTTCGCCCTCTTTCTCTGGAGAAAAATAACCCAGACGACCGCTTCAATATTTATTTTTAACAGCAAAATCTCTTGTGAATTAAAACCGCTCCAATAGACTATAATACCGCCACACTAGACTATTAAAAGCCGCCACAATAGCTTATTTTTTAACATTTTTGAAACCCGCCTCTATAGATTAAAAAACCGCAACATTAGACTTTTGAAACCGCTACAAAAGAGTTTTTATTTGCTAACAGCTCTTGTATTATCAAAACCACTACAAAACCGCTGCATTAGCCTAAACCGCCACAGATAACGCTTCATTAGCCTAAACCGCTGCAACATACCGCTTCATTTGCCCTTCATTGTTGTAGTGGATCCACCACTTTACACAAAAGCTTAAGCCATTGTGTGTGTAGGACTTCCCCTTCCTTATATTTTGGTTTGATTTTCACCTTGTTTTTCAACGGGAGACTCTGATAACCCCAACATCATTCGACTCGAATATTAGGTTGACTTTATCCAGTGGTGGATTTTGAATCTTCTCTTTAGGTTGGGACAATATTTTTCATTATTACAAATACACAAGTAGAAGAAAAACACAATATTGTATGCTTATAAAATATTTCCATATAATCTAGGGTAAACTGCGAAAAAACCACCCCTTAAATAGGATATTTTGCTCAAAATCACCTCTTAAAATCAATATTGCAGAAAATCACCATTTATATAGCTTTTGTTTACCAAAGACCACCCTATCTCTGATTTCGTTAAGTTTTAGAGAAAAAAATTGGTAAAATACTAAAATACCCTTTTTATATGGAGAGACAATATTGAAGGGGATCGATCAAATAGGAGTTGTGGAGATATTTAGGCATGGATAGAAGGGGGTCTAGTATATGACCGTAAGAGTTGTTGAACAATTTCAATTAACAAAGTGCGTGTAGAGTTGTAATTAAATATGTACATAAAGATAGGAGGAGAATGAGTGATGACAAGAAAATGATGTGTATAGGAGTAATTTTGGTTTTTTCAAAGACATTTAATGAAACTTTAATGGCACATAGAGGCGGGGTGGTCTTTGGCAAACAATAGCTATATAAAGGGTGGTTTTCTGCAATATTGAATTTAAGAGGTGGTTTTGAACAATATGTCCTATTTAAGGGGTGATTTTCTCCAATTTACCCTATAATCTAATAATCTAGTATGAAATTTCGTAAAAGGTAGAAGCATCAGCGGATTCATCAAATTATATTTGAAGTGATTTATGACGGTTTAATTTTCAAATGTTTTAACATTTTACTGGTGTGTAGAATTGAAACTTATAATATATCAAATCAAAGATATCAAACTCGAATTTTAGTTTTTCTTAAGGGGGTAATGATCACCTTTTTTATTTGATACAAGATAAGAGTTTGAATTGGGTGGTGTCATGCCCTACTGATACACCATCCAATTGCGTCTATGTGGACGAGCTCGAATCGAGCTCGAGTAGCTCGCCAGCTCGTACCCCATTTGAATTGACAAAATTGCCCTCAAGTTGTATGTGTGTTTTTTCCGCTTCAATGAGTCATCCCGGCCATTTCCGAACGTGAAACCCTAAATCCCTAAGCGGCTGCTCACTACTGTATTCTTTCGATCACCATTCACGGATTCACCCGTCATTCCGTCAACCGTCGCCTAGTCACGCCCTATTCCGGCCGAAGGTGCGCCTCTCTCCGGCGGTGTAGGGAGGTCTCTCCGGTGGTGCAGCTCATTGCAAAACAGCGCCCTTGCCCCTGGTACTTTGTAAGTTAAGTTTATTTCGATTTTCAGATTTTCGATTTAGATGATTTTCGACTCCGGCGGTGTAACCTCTCTCCGGTGGTGCTTCGATTTTGCAGATCTAATTTGTTTTTTTCTGTTCATTTGATGCTTCGATTTTGCAGATCTGATTTTGCAATTGACTCACCAGCAGCGTAGCGGCGCAACCTTCATCCCGAACTGACGAGCTGCTCTTTCTCCTCCCCTCCCATGTGTTTCCATTTCTCTAGAGTCGGTAACCGGTGAGTGCTTCCTCTGCACTTTCCTCTGCTCTTTCTCCTCCTCTCCCCGGTGGTTTTTGCTGTTTCTTTTTTGTTCTGAGTCTGAATGTACTGGATTCAGTTTGATTTGTGGATCTGTTGGTTCAATAGATTTTTCAGCTTGGTGCTTAATGTTATGGTGTGTCCTATTAGTATTTGTCTCACTTTAAAATGAAGGTGTTCATGGATTCAGACTCTACTATGGTACTGATCTTGATATCCATTTTAAAATTAGGATGCCTTTGTTATGGTTTTGTGCTAAATTGTTTTATTGAATTTGGGACTGATCTTGAGATCATGATGCCTTTGTTATGGATTCAAACTCTACTATGGTACTGATCTTTAGATCCATTTCAGTAAAATTGTTTTAGTGAATTTGTTATTGCTTACTGTTTTATTGGTTTTCAGTTTGATTTGTGGTTTGCTAAGGGAGATTGCTGAGTTTGTTATAGTTGTGCTGAATTTCTGGACTAAGATTTGGTTTGCTTCATCTTACCAGTTTATTGGATAAAGAAACAAAGAGTTGAGCTTCTTACTTGTGGAGATAATGTCCCTTGTTGGCCAAGTAAGTCAAGCAATTTCTGGACTGAGATTTGTTTTGCAATTCCTTGATGATTGAAATTAAGGTAATTCCATCTCTCATTTTATTGCATTTTAGTTATATGATTTTAGTTACTTTGAATTTTAGTTATATGATTCTACTTATTTTCTCTCTAGTTGCTGCGTTGATGTTGCTGGAATCTTGCTACTGTTGTAATGTTGCTGCTGTTGTAATGCTATTGTAATGTTGTTGGAATCTTGCTGCTGTTGTAATGCTGTTGCTGCTGTAGCTGTAATGCTGCTGTAATGTTGCCGGAATCTTGTTGTTTCCCTCAAGATGGTGTGGAATGTTGCTCACTTTAATTTCAATTTCAATTGGGTTTTGTTTGTTGAATTAATTCTGAATCTTTGAATGTTGCTGGAATGTTGCTCTCACTTTGTTGATGTAATGTTTGAATTTTAATTGCTGAATTTTAATTTCTGTTTGCTGTGTTAATTGTTGAACTTTAATGTTGCTCATGTTAGTTTCTGAATTAAATCGAGCTCGTAATGAGCCCAATCGAGCTTATCGAGCTCGAGCTCGTGTTCGGGCTCGTGGACAAACGAGCTCATCGAGTCGAGCTCGAGTTCTACACACTGCTCGCGAGCCGAGCTTGAACACATATATATATACTCGAATAGAATTTGAGCTCGAGCTTGAGAAACTAGTACTTGAGCTCGTAGGCTCGTATATCAGGCCTACCTTTATCTACGAGCCTAGTTTTCGTAGTGAATAACCACCACCTCTAACCCTAAAAGAGATTCGTCTTTGCCTCCATCGTTTAAAATCATTTATTATCAATGATATTTCAAAAGGGGAAAGTATCGATATTGTTATAGATTGAATGAAAGTGAATGCTCTACACCGATTACAAACAATACATATCCTTAAAATTAATGGAATAATAATAATTAAAATTTCGCCATTAAAACAGAAATAAGTTGCTTAATAGACGCGATTGCCTAATTAACTACCCGTTTCACTTACATCCCAACAATTCGCTCGATCACTCTATAAATAACAAATCCAGAGAGCACTTTGCAATTGCGGAGTACAAATTTAAAAAGAAAAAAGGAAAACAAAATAGTACTCCGCATTACTCAATTAAAAACCACCATTGAAATGGATAAATCTGCAATCAGAGCGGTTGCCTTGGTAGCTTTGCTACTTGTTAGTTCCACAGGTAAACTCGATTAACGTCGTTTTGGTTAACAATCAGTTAATTTGATTAGAATCTGTTACTATATTGCATCGCTTTTATGTATGATTCGTGCAGGTTTGCTCGGGAGGGTCGAAGCATCCCGAGAATTGATAACGACGACGGGTGAATCCGTTGCAGCCGGAAGTGCGGCTGAGGCGACGAATGCGGGAAAGTGTAAGTTAGACAACGATTGCGTCAAACTTTGTCCTCCCAACTGCTTTGCAGTGCAATGTACCCGAAGTATATGTTTTTGCACAGGTTGCTGATTCATTGTCGTTTCACTATTGTAACGGAATAAAAGATATATTAACAAAAGAGTTTATATATTATGAATAGAGAAATTTTTTTCGTCATAATTTATTTTTCTAAAGTTCATGCATATATCAAATCTATCTTCTATATTACAAAAGTGGCATTTTTCCAGTAAATGCACCATTTAATCATATATTCCATTAAAAAAAACGTGAATCTAAGTTCAAATTTCAACTTTTGTATTGACCCCTGGATCCCTGATCACAATCTTTCAAGCTACCAACAATATTTGGCCCCGGATCTCAAGGTTAACCAACTCTTCAACATTAATAAAGAATGGGATGTACCCCTCCTCCATGATATCTTCCCTAACAATATTGTTAATCACATAACCAAAATTTGAATCCCACCCTGGAATGCCCCAGACAAACTGATTTGGAAATACAACTCTAATGGGCAATTCTCGACTAGATCGGTACGACAAATACCTACCAACAACAACAACAACAACAATATAAGGGATTATAAGTGGATCTGGAAACTAAACCTCCCCCCTAGAATTAAAAATCTCTTATGGAAAATAACATCAGACAGTCTTGCTACTAAAGACCATTTAAACAAATACTTCAATAGAGTTCCAGCTAATTGCTGCCTCTGCGATAATCACAATGAAGACAGTAACCATCTCTTTCTCCTATGCCCCTTCACAAGAACTACCATAGCTGCCTATGAGCATTTGGTAGGAAAAAACACAACACTAATACCAAATTACTGTCACAATATTGATGATCTCTTAATCATGAATCACAGTAAAAAAGACTTAGAAGAACTATGTTTTATATGGCAAAAAATTTGGGAATCTAGGAATGACCGGATTTTTAGGAACAAAAACCCGTTAGCATCTTATCACATAGCACTTCGAGCTTTATCGGACCTTGCTGATTAGCAATCAGCAACCAAAAAAACACCTCCCCAAGCAAATCACAATATGAAAAGGAAACGCAGCTCGAAGTGGACAAAACCGCCTATGGCTATCTACAAAATTAACGTAGATGGCTCACTAAAGCCCACGGGCGATTGCCAGGTGGGAGTGATCATCAGGGATCACAATGGTTCTGTGATTGATATTTTTCAATCTGAAACGGCAGCCACATCTGCTATCCAAACAAAAGCTATCGCGTTTTGTGCAGGTGTAAATCTAGCCATAGCTAGAGGCCTAAAGAGAGTCATAGTGGAAGGAGATTGTCTGGAAGTCATCAAGACCATTAATGACAGAAGTCACGTTAGATGGGAGATCTTGAGGGAAGTGGAATTTATCAAGAATCTTAGCTCGAGTTTTGACAGCATAGAGTTCAGACACTGCTACAGGGAAGCAAACAAGGCAGCTGATTTTATAGCTAAATCTAGGGATACTTGTACGCTTTGTAATCTCCCTACTGCTAGGGATCTGTGTAACATCATCCGCGAGGATGATCATGGTGGCACCTTGCTTCGGTAAGGACCACCTACTTCTTGCCTACTGTAAAAAAAAAAAACTTTTGTATTTGAAAATTTTTAATTCTCTAATTTAATCATGTGAATTAAAAATCCACCAAATACAATTTCACAATTCCCATTAATTATATTTCATGATAAAAGACGTAACTTTTTGATAACCTCAATTTTCATGTTAGCTACTACGCAGTATATACGTTCTTTATATTTATAGGTATAAATTAAGTTTTACTCTCTCCGTCTAAAAAATATTTGATGAACTTTTTATCGATGTTGTTTACAACCCAAAAAATCAATAATTATTGATTTATTTCAATAATTTCATAGATTATAGTATTAGATAGGAAAGTATAAAAATAATTGATATTTTATATAATTTTTTTTAAAATATAAAAAAAAACATTCAATTTTTTAGAAGAAAGGGAATATTCTTAGGTAACACATGAATTAAAGGCCATGAATTAGCTAGAATGAGCATATATAGACATAAACTGTGTAGGCGGATCCTCAATCGGAATAATGAGGTGGCTAACAGCGAAATTTTACTACAAAAAATTATGTTTTAAGGGTTTGGAATTCGGTCATGTCGGGAGGCTTATCCTCGTGCCTATGAGCCTATAAAGATTTTTAAAAAATGCATAAATTTGAATTCATTGAATAAATTTCAATTGAAACATGCTGTAAAAAAAATTGATTTTCATGAATTTGAGCTCATGGAACAAAACACTACTAAAAACGCAGGAAATAGCAACGGAAAATAGTAATGGATTTAGCCACGAATGTCCGTTGCTAACAGGTTTAGCCACGGAATCAGCCACGAGCGGGCCATCCCTTGCTATAGCTCTCGTAGCTACTAGCGACGGGCCGTCAGCCAAGGATTTTAGCAACGAAAATTTAATGGTCGTGGCTACGTCCGTGGCTAATAGTAGAAGACATATTCCGCGACTGTGGCTACGAACCCGGTTTGAAAACAGCGTCGAAATTAAAGTCGTGGCTAAGTTCGTTGCTGAGTTCATATCTACAAACAGGTGATGAGCTTGGCCGAGTTCGTTGCCGATCCATTGTTATGGTCGTTGCTAACGTTGTTACTCGTTTCATTGGTAATGTTGTTGGTAGGGTTGTTGTCAGGGTCGTTGGTAACGCCAATATTCGTGTCATTGCTATTGTTGTTGCTCATTTCATTGGTAATGTTTTGTATACTTAAAAAATATACAAAACTTTTATAGATACATCCAAAGCAATATCAAATCCAAACATACATAAATGGAGTACAAAAATAAAGAACATATTATACATACAAAAGAAACATACTACAAAAAGAAGAAATTAAACATCCAATTTCTTGTTAACACTTCACGTTGCATAGCATCCTTGAACCAACCTGTGCAGACATCAAAATTGTAAGATTATGAAGAGTTATCACTTGTAAGATTATAAAAAGTTATGAAGATGCATCGCACGCACATTAAAAAGAAGCTTGGTACTTTATAGAAAAGAAATTGCATAAGTAATTTGCATATAAATGATCCTAAACTCCCCTAATAGTATTTCATACATCACAATTTCCCTTTTAAAACCCAAATCAGATTTCTAATGAATAGGCCCAAATCGGATTTTCCAAAACAAACAAGCCCAACAATCCCAACCTGTTGCACTGTTCACTCTCTTCCTCAAGAGACCCGTTCGATGGTCAGGGAAAGGAAGGGGAAGGGCGACGCTGGCCTCTCCGACTACAACCAACCCGGAAGGATTTCAACGAGAGAAGAAAGTAGAAGAAAGAGCCTGCTCACCGAGTGCCTTCGAAGACAGTTTTCGGGGTGCTCAAGGGCGGATCTGGGCTTCGTCGTAGTGGATTCGAGCTCGTCGGAGGCTCAACTGCGCTGGCTCATTCAGGGTCGAAGGTGGGAGGTCAAAAGGTGGAACCTTACGACGTTTGAGAGTGAAAGAAAGTGAAGAAGGGGGCATTACCGCTCGGATTTAAGGGAAACGGAGGAAAGGGGATGCGGAGTTGTCGGCTCCGGTTCTCGTGGTGTGTTGTTGCTGCCTGGAGGAGACGTAAAAGGGGATGGAAGAGACGACTTCTACTGGCTGAAGAACGAGCGAAAATCGCGTTCTGAGCATTAACCCATCGGATTTGGGGAGGTGAAGGCTGGATCTGGGAGCTTGGGGGCTAGGGAGGCGAACAGTGGTGGAGGAACCTCCGGCCACCACCTAGGGCGGCACCGAGAGGAACTTTTTCAAAGTGCGAGTTGGAGAGAGGGAAAGTTTAGGCATCGATTAGGGGCGGATCTGATGAGAGGAGGAGCGGCGGGTCCGGGCGGATCTAGTGGCTTTAGGGACAGGGAAGGGCGGCGACCAGTGGTGGCTCTTGCGGGCAGCTGGTGGCTTTGGGGAGGCTTCGGGTTCGGCGCTAGCAGGAGGAGGCGGAGGGTGAGAAATTCGATAGAGGGTAAGACGAAGCGGAGGTCATCGACTTCTTCTTTGGAGCGAGATATGAGAAGGTGATCGGCGGAAATGGCGGCCGCAAGAAGAGATTGAGCAGAGGGCGAGACAACGACATTGAGCGGAAGGCGAGAAATGAAATGGAAGTTGTTCACAATACAGATAAATTTAGGGTTAGCTTGGCTCTTGGAGGGATTTACAAATTTTGAAGAAAATTTTAGCGGAAAAAATGCCACCAAACTACCAATAAGAATTTATTAGTTAATATAAGGTTTTATTAGCTAATTATATGAGTTTTACTCAAAACATACTCCTAGAGTATTCTAATAAGAATTTATTAGTTAATATAAGGTTTTATTCGTTCCTTATATGAGTTTTACTCAAAACATACTCTTATAGCATTCTAATAAGAAGTTATTAGTTAATATAAGTTTTTATAAGCTACTTATATGAGTTTTACTTAAAACATACTCTTAGAGTATTCTAATAAGAATTTATTGCTTAAATATAATGTGTTATTAAACATTTATTAGATACTTATGTTAGTTTTCCTCAAAACATATACCCTTATAATATTCTAATAAAAATTTGTTAGTTAATATAAGGTTTTATTAAACATTTATTAGTCACTTATATCAGTTTTCCTCAAAACATATTCTTATAGTATTCTAATAAGAATTTATTACTTAATATAAGGTTTTATTTAAAATTTATTAGTCACTTATATGAGTTTTCCTCAAAATTAAACATATCCTTATAATATTCTCATAAGAATTTATTAATTAGTTAATATTTTTTTTCAACACTTATTAATTTATATAAAAATATTTTATAATCATACATGGGCCCATCAATGGGCCAATCGGGGAAAGCATAGTCATATTAGGGCCCATCGTAAATTAAAGCTTATTTGTGCTCAACTGTAAATAGCCACGGATGTGACCGTAGCTAAAATCGTGGCTACTACGGATGAGCTTATCAATACGATGTACGAGTGATTTATTGGGCTTGCATTCATTGGGCTTTGACTATTTTTAACGGGTTTGACCGCCTATAGGGCTTAATAGCCACGGATTCATCTACGATTCAAGCTCACTCACCTCATGTCTGACCCACCTACAATAACTGATCCAAGCCCACTCACCTCGTGTCCATTCCATCATCGGATTTCTGATGCTGAATAGCCACGGATTTAGCCATGAGGTTGATGTTGTTGCCAAATCAGCATCGAATACAACCACAAAATAAGTATTCGTAGCTTATTTCGTGGCTAATTACCACTATCATCCACTTCTTCAGCCACGGACATTGTGTTCATTGCTATTAGCAACGAATTTGATGATGTGGCATTCTTGGGTGAACACCAGCCACGAAAATAGCCACGGTCAAGAACATTTGTGGCCAATGTCATTGCTATTGGCAACCAAAACAGCGGCTAAAAGTCCGTAGCTATTTCCTGTTTTTTTAGTAGTGAAATTTCAACTGAAATAGGTTGTAAAAAAATACATAAATCTATATTATGCTCTCCTAGATAACCAAATACACAGGGAAAAACATTGAACAAGACGAGCAATTTACGTGCAGTCGTCACTCGACATAGACAACGACTATGATTTAGGAGCGAAAACGGAGTCATGGAAAAGATCTAGAATCTGATTGCGAGGAAGAAGATGGCGACTACGATTTCGAGTTTAGTCCATGCGAAGTGCGAAAGGCAATATTTGTCTTGTGTATCCGGTCTCCAACCGAGAATTGCTGCGAGATTTCGATTTGGTAGGCGAAGAAGAATCTAGCCGATCACATCACGAGGAGAAGTACACTCGCGTTCAAGGAGGTTCACAGTGAATATGATTTACCTATCGGTTGCCATATCGAACTAACACTCGTGTGCGCACCGGGGGGGGGGGAGCTGCCCGTACTAGCCCTTTAAGCCATCCACCATTGCCAGGGAGGATAGAATGTGAAAATCTTTTAATCTTTTCATATATCAACAATTACAAATATATATGTCTTCAGTTACACGATTTAAATGGCGATAAATTAGCAGCACGTCTGAGCAAAACATTGACTTACGCCACATTGCGAGGCAAAACACCTGGAAGGCAAAACTTGATGCATTCCTTGTCGAACTAACACTTATTCGTATTCGTCACTTCAGTTGTGTTGCTCTAATCTGTTCCAGCTTTTATTGATCCGATCGTCATCTTCATCGATTCTCGAGTTGCTTTATGTTAGATGTAATATATAGATAAGCCCAATGGCTCATTTGTAATTAGATTATTATGTACAACTATAGTATATTATAATGATAGCGAATGCAACCCCTGCGGGGAATATTCACTCTGACATGATATCAAACTTTTTCTAGGGTTTTTCGAAATTTACCTTAGCATACTATTGATTATCTCTCCTCCTCCTCCTCCTCCTCTCCCCATTGTCGGCTTTCTCTCCCTCCGATCCCTAGCTATTCTCTCAACAATCCTTTGTTAATCCCCTCTCTCACACTTTTCTTTGTTGTTGTTGTTGTTGTTGTTGTTGTTGTTGTTGTTGAATACTCTCCCTTCGCCGACCCTCTTCCTGTTGCTTTACCTCCTTTGCCAAACCCTAATTCGATGGATCTGTTACTACCTATCGTTGTTCACACTGTGTTTTGTCACCATTGACACTATGTTTTGTCACCATTGACATTGTGTCCTATCATCTGCCTAGTGACAATACCCTACTAAGCACTAGCAAAAGACGACTATGACTTTCTACAATCAACAACACCCATCGTTGCAGTTCCCCCTCCCCCCCCCCCCCAAAAGATTATTCACAAAGGGGTACTTAATAGACGCCTACCTTCTGCAGGGCTTTCTGCCATCGGGATATCAACCACCCATTGGAGTTTCTTCTCAAGACTATTCGGCTTACGCATGTCTTCCTCCGCCTTATGCCCCTCCACCAAGGCCACACCCAAGCCAACAAGAGCTTGTTGACCCTTCTTCATACCGTTTGTTTCATACTCTTGTTGCGAGATCATTGGCGTCGCTTAGTTCCCAACCGTTGCAATCGCTCCATGATTTCAACACTGAGCATGTCGCATTTCAATCTGACCTGGTACATGGATAGCGGTCCCACTTCGCACATGTCGCACAACGCAAGTATACTTTCTATCCCTACTTCTAAGAGTTTTTCTTCATCTATATATTATTGTTGACAATGGTGAACGCATTAAGCTTATTTACTCAGGTATACTTTCTGATCAAAACTTGCCATTTTTTGTCCACCATCTTAAACTTATTACTAATAAGTTTGAAATTATTTTAAAATTTTTGAAGAAATAAAATCAAAGTATATATTTTATAGAGTTTTTAACACATAAAAAAACGTGCTAAAAACTTAAACGACCTAAATTATGAGACTGAGTTAGTAATAATGAGCACTAGTGTGACTTTCGGTTTGAAAAAAAAACAATAACCTTTTGATCTATCCTACATAATCCTCGTTTAACCACTAGGGTGGGAAATTTTGAGAGTAAGAAGGTAAAACTTTTAGCACCTACCCAAATTAAGAAATTATGATATGACACGTCATGTTTTAATAGGTTTTATAAGAGCATGCACATTATAGGGCCCAAACTCAGACCCTTAACTTATTTTTTTCTCTGTCAAATCAGCTTAAGAATCACATTCAAACTTTTTATTATTTGCACTCTCATTGGAGAGTCTAAGTCTTGGGCCCTTAAGTTATTTTTTTACTATTTATATTTTTCATCTATTCAATTATTATTATTATTATTATTATTATTATTATTATTATTATTATTATTATTATTATTATTATTATTATTATTATTATTAAATTGTTGGGAAGAGGGAAATATGTTGGGAAGATTGTAAGATGTTGGTATTGTTTTAAAAAAAAAAACATATGCAAAATGATAGTAGAAATTTTGGTATTTTTTTATTTTAAAAAAAGTAGTATATGGGTTTTTGTTTTTTTTTTAAAATGGTATTTGGTTACCTTATTTATAGGACAAATTGGCGTAATATTTTTTTTTAAAAAAATATAAGCAAAATGGGTGTCTACGAGTAGATAAAATTATTTCACACTCAAATATAATTTTATTTTATTTTTAATTTCAGAAAATGCCTAAGATTGAATTTTTAAGAGTTGAATTTAGAACTTTTCTCGTTGAGCGTGCTAAGGGCCTCATAATTTGAGGCTCCTATATAAGGGCTTCCGGATAGAGCTCTTACCTTCTTTTGATTTTTCTTTTTAAATTTTGCTTATTTGACAATTGGAAGGGTCCAAAGGCCCTCTAATGGGCATGCTCTAACATTTTGGTTGCATTTGGCAACAACTTTTGAGAGCATTTACCCGTCCATGAACAAGGAAACGCTCTGAAATCGAGTGCTTGGTAGAAGTAGTGGTTGAAGCAACGCTAGGGGTTGAAGAAGGCGATTGAAGCATTTTAAAAACTAATTTTGAGAGCTGCCTCTACAAACTTTTGGGAGCTTTTCACTACTAGAAAAACACTATATAACCTCGAAGTTTTTGGCAATACCATTTATTTCAAGGGTACTATAGTAGCCACTACCCTTGAATTTGGCCTCGAACAAATATTTCGAAGGCATAGTTGAGTGTATATTAGTCTCGAAATAAAATTCGAGAGCACATTTTTGAAGCTATTGTCAAGTGATGTTAGCAATGATGTTTTTAGAAGGTACACGTACTCGAGGCTAATTTCAAGGGCATATAGGATTGAATATTTTTTGTAGGGTAGAGTGGGAGTGTAACAACTCAATATATATTACGAGGCTAATTTCGAGTGTAAGTTTGATCTTAAGAGCATCCCAACAGCATCTCTATTATAGAGAAAGAAAAAACTTAGAAAAATATTGGAGTTTTTTTCCACCCAACAGCTCATCTATTTCTTTCTCTAATAGAGAATAGAGGAAAGAAAATGAAAAAATCTCTATAGTCGTAGAATTTGAGAAAACCTCTAAAAGTAAATGCTCACTAACTTTCAAGACCTCATCACACCTACATCACAAAAAAGAAAAAGAAAAAGAATAAAAAAGTGTTCCCCTAATTCAAATTGAACCAATGAATTATCAAAATATTCTAATAAAAATTATACTTCGTATTCGAGAGGATGTAAGCTAAGAGAGAAAACGCTCTCTTCCTACCTTATCCTCATGGAGTTTCCACCGCCGAAGAAACAATGGTACTTCGTACCGGTCCGTGTTAGATGGGTTCTTCCCACAGATCTCTCTTCCTCATGCAGTTCAACACCTCCTCCGGGAGCCCTAAATCTCCTCTGTGATGCCTTGGTTTCTCGTTTCAGTTCTACTTCACCTTCGGTTGGTGCACATCTTTTCCTCCGTGACCCTTGCATTATGGCCCAAGGATCCCGCCACTGCCCCACCGCCAATCTTCTTTCTGGTGCATTCGGTTCGGGTATTGTGAGGTTCTACTTTAGTGTGTATCGAGACGTCTCCTTTTTCCGGAAGAATGGTTCCTTGGAGGTTCGTCTTCACTGGCCACAAGTGACTCCTGATGTGTCGCTGGCCTATGGTGCTGCTTCAGGGTTGTACTTGGCTTCGTCCTTCGTCTACGTCCTCGTCTTGTTTGGTTTAGTCGTGTTTTGTCTCACCTTTGTAGAGTTCTAGCTTGTACTTTTCACCAACTATGTATTTTATGTTTGTTTAGACGGTTATTCATCTGCCGAATTGTCGACCTTCGAAGTTCAGGTACGTCTGACGTCAAATTCTTTCCTAATAAAAAAAAATGAATGATCAAAATAGTAAATGTAAAATCTATAAAATAGAGTAACTGTTGTAGTTGTAATGTAAAACTTAAAGAGATTTTGTAATTTTCTTCTCTATTTTAGATATTTTTTTACCAAATCTGTTGGGAATGCTCTAAATGGTTACGATTTTTTTGGGGGCTAACAATGTGGCTAACTAACCTCAAATTATGTATTCGAGGGTATATTTGTAGGTGTATAACCCAAAAAAAACTGAATTTTCTTCGAGGGCAAGACCGAGAGCAAAGTTGTTTGTCATACTCAATGCATTAAATACCCCAGCTACATACTCTTCTTTTTATTATAAAACGGGGTGGGGTCATCAATTTTCCTTCCTCTATGCCTTGAAATGTGTCTCTTGAGGTCGAATTCGAGGGCATTTTCAAGGGTAATATGTTTTCAAGGGTAATATTAAGGCTATGTTCGAGGTTCGAGGTTACTTTCGAAAGTATAGAAGCGTTTTCTATATAGTAGTGTTTAGAATTTATTTCCTTTGTCGCCCCTCCCTTCTCAATTTCAAGGTTGCCACTAGTTGATGAAAACCGTCACTTTAGAGCATGTCCAACAACTTTCTCATTACATTCTCCAATCCAAAATAGAGAATTATAAATCACATATCCTGATTTTTTTTTACTAAATTCCAATAATTTCCCCATTATGGAGTTTACCCCAAAATATATAGAGTTTTCGCCAAATTTAGGGAATAATCTCCACTTTTTCTTCTCATTCTCTATTTTGGATAATATAATGGGGAAGTTATTGAACCAAAAACAAACTCAATATTCTCCAAAAACTCAAGATATAGAATTTGTTGGGGTTGCTCTTATAAAGCCAAGACACACATTTAGCTTAATAACACCATTAACATAACAAATCTATTTCTATTTCCAAAAGTAACCCAAACCAAAATAGATTTTATATATAACTATTAAAAGAGATGCATTTTTTTAATATAAAATGTCACTAGCACAATAATTATAGGGTTTTCAGTCAATCAAATCAAAATAGAATTTTTAAAACATTTTCTTAACATATTCTACATTGCTTAATAACCTATAATCTATATATTATAATCTATGATACCCATTTTCATAATTTTCGCCTCGATCAGCTATTCGAAACGCTACCACAATCAAACTCCCAAGTAGCTTTTCAAAATATAAAACATTTATTTCACCCGCTATTTTTAAAAGCTATCCCTACCTCTTCAGCTACTTCAATCACCGTTGCCGGAAGTCTACACCCCCATTCTCTGGTGTCAGTCGAGCCCGAAAAACCCCCCAAATCCCTTTCCCAATTCGTTCACATTATAGGCTTATCTTGCTTATGGATGGGTCATGTCCCGGTGCTTATGAGGCTAACCCGGTGGGGCGAGCCATCATCGGCTATGCTCTGGGCAGGTGTCGGTCGCTCCCTTGTCGTTTGGTAGTCCCTGGTGTGTTGCTAGCTTGAAATCCTTGGCGTGCAATTTCAGTCATTTGCCTTGCACGCCAAGGCCGGCTGTATTGTATGATCTATTTGAGGAACCCCTATAAAATAAAATAAAATAAAATAAAACCCGAAAGGGCTTAAAATAAAACCTGAAAGGGTTTGAACTAACAACTCCACTTTTCTTAAGTGGCTTTTGAATTCCTGCTCGAAAGAGCTTGAATTAAATCCGTTAATATGCCTTGAATTTGAGTTTATTATCTATTTTGGATTTAGGCCCATAGTATGACTAGGGTTTCATGAGTCCCTATATATACTCATGAAACCTAGGTAACCCTAGTTTCTTGTTTGCATCCATAATAAAGAACTCTATTCTTCTTTCCGTGGATGTAGGTAACACACCGTTGCCGAACCACGTAAATCTCTGTGTCGTTCTTTGTTCGTTTATCATTCTCGTTACAACAAAATCCCGAGAGGGCTTGATGAAATTGCGTGCCCGACGTTTTTGCACGAGCGGGGTATGGCTATGTTTCTAGCGTCTCTAGGTGTTCTTCTGCTTGTTTGGGGTCGTGGAGTCTAGAGTCGGGACTGGCTGGGGTCGTGGTGGTGCTTTTAGGACGACTTTGTATTTGGGAAGGAGCTTCATTGGAGTTTCGTCTACATTACCTATAGGGCTACAGGAGACAAATTCCTATTGTACCGCAGGCCGGCGGTGCTACTTTTCGTTGGTGCTTGACTTTGTTTTTTGATGACGCCCTCAACTTATTGGGAGTAGTTCTGCTTATGTCGTCTCATTGTAGAGTGTATTTCTGCTTGTTTCGATGCCCTTTTTTGTTTTTATTGTATGTTCAGGCAGTTTTCGTCTGATGACTCGTCAGACTCTCGAGAATCATACTTTTCTGATCTTAAATCTTTACTTAATTAAAAAAATAAAAAAAATATGTTTTAATAATAAAAAAAAAGGTTGATGAGTCAAATGGGCCTGACAAAATACCAAACATTGAGTGAGGCCTATGTCTGCATTTCTTAATTAATTGGGCTGATAAAAATAGGTTCAGAAAAGGCACAAACGGATCTAAAGCCCACCCTAAAGTGATAATAAACCCCTGCTTCGCCTAAATACATTTCACTCCCGCTCCGACGCCGCCTCTCATCGGCGACAAGGGTTTCTCCTCAAGGTAATCTATCTCCGCTACAGTTGCTCATCTTTGAGGGCTTTTTGAAAATTTTCCATTGCCTGGTTGTTTGGAGCTTCAATTTTTACATATCGTGTTGTGATATTTTGAGAATCTCGAGTTTTAAAGGTGCTCGGATAGTCAGGAATTCGATTATAGTTTGCTCGCGTTTAGCTAAAATGGCATCTGTTCGAAGTAGTTTGCGTGTACGTTTCTGGTTTGGAGCAGTAGTTGTGCTAGCTTTCATCCTCCCTTGCCTTTTGCTGATTAGATCTTATGCCTCAACACAGATAGCGAAACCCTAAAATTGATTGATGTTCGTTTCTTATATACCGTGTCTTGAGTATTCCATGCCTAAAGAGAGACAGTAATCGACTTCGTATCAGTTTACTTCATCTATGTCTCCCAGTTTTGCACTTCCTGGTGTTATGTGAAATTGACATTTACTAGGTTATTGTAGGAATTAGAATCCCAGCTCAAGTAATTTCTTTGATTAGTTTGAGCTGGTGATTTCAGCTTGGGGTTTATTACTTCTCAGTTAGAATTGCGTCTTATGTTTGCATTTATTTAATAAATGTGATGTAGAATGATAAAGAATCATCTAAGCTCTAGAATTTTATTTTGATTCTACCACCCTTACCCTGCAGTTTTAATTTGACAATTCTAGTTTCTGGATCAGAATCAGTGTTTTCAGTTTGATCTACCTAGTTTCATTTATGATTTGTAATGTCCTGTTTGTGTTTGTTATGCTGAGTTGTGATTTGCATCTTGCATACAGACCGTAGACTCTGATCTGTAGTGAGCAGTAACAATGAGATTGGAGAAGTGTTGGTTCTGCTCTTCTACAATATACCCCGGGCATGGGATCCAGTTTGTACGTAATGATGCAAAGGTATGCAGTAGTACATGATTATGGATATAAGTTGGTAAATGTTTTTGTCATTGTGTCCGTGTTTTTTCCCTGTTTTCTAGTTTTATTTCCATCATCCCTACATACGGTACCTTGTGTAATTTAACCAAATTGGCAATGTTATATCCAACTTACGCCAAAGCAACCATTATAAATGCCTATGATGACACAATCTTTCTTCTATTGATTGATTGATGTACATCTTAACCCTCAGCAAAAGGTCCTTACTAATTTCTTGGGTATACTAGTCTGTATATAACCCGAATTATGAACATTGGATCTTAGACTATTAGCACCATTTAATAAAGGGTCAAATGCTGTTTGTTGTTGGAAATTCTTATCATGTTTTTGTGTTCAGTTATTATATATCTTGAAACAAATTGATTTATAGCAACTGCTGAGTTGTTGACTGGTCAATTAGATGCCCTTGCTTTCTTGTCAGTTGTCACTCCAAGTTATTATTTCATCAAATTCCCTGTGTAGTGTGTATTGGTTTAAATGCTCTTTTTTATGACCACCTTAATCACCTCACATGAGTGCAAAAAATAGATTGCCAGATCGTGATCAAACAAGTATCATGTACTATTTTACCATCATGGACTTTTATACCAGTGCACCTGTGTTAATTGGCCAAAAAAATACATTGTCTTTGTTCATTGGGGCAATTTTTTGGGCTTTGCAATTATGACCAACTTAATGAAATGTGTCCATTGTACAGATATTCAGGTTTTGTAGATCAAAATGTCACAAAAACTTCAAAATGAAGAGGAACCCTAGAAAGGTGAAATGGACCAAAGCTTACAGAAGGTTGCATGGAAAGGATATGACACAGGTATGATGAGTTTTCATCAATGAAGTATTTAGCATATGTTCAAAGTTATGATTCCTGTTCAAGAAATATATTGTGAATCGTTTTGCATTCTCTGTTTGGAATAGGATTCAACCTTTGAGTTTGAAAGAAAGAGGAACAGGCCGGAGAGATACGACAGGAATCTCATCCAGGAGACTCTTAAAGCTATTCCTAAGATTGCTAAAGTAAGAGCTGAGAGGCAGAATAAACACATTGAGAAGAGGTATACACATTCATTCGAGTTCTATATTTATTCACGTGAGATGACTCTTCGGTTTGTGAAAATTGCTAAATTTCTGTGCTTAAATCCTCTTTGTCAGGATGAAGGGGAATAAAGCAAAGACCATGGTGGAGGACCGAAAGGAGCTGGAGACGAGCATCTCTCTCATCAAAGCTCCCAGCGCTCTACAAGAGGAGCCGACCCTCACCCTACCGAAGATCAAGAAAGCAAAGGGTGTGGTGGAGGAGAAAATGGAGCTGGAGCAGGGCATCTCTCTCGTCAAATCGCCCAGCAGTCTACGAAAGGAGCCAAAGGTCACTGTGCCGAAGATCAAGATCAAGAAGCAACAGAAAGCAGAGGAAAATCATGCAATGGAAGAGTGATTTTGAGTACTGTTATAGTTTTTATAGATCAACTAATTCGGAAAGTTGTATTAAAATTTTGTTTGATGAACTCGCTTGTTGGTTTCGAATCAATGAACGTTGTGTTTCGACCTGTAATGGCTTGAAGGATGTTGGTAGAGGTCACTTGAGTGTAAGCTTGATTATAATCCTTGTTGCAGAAAGTTGTACTAAAATCCGTGGCCGTTTTCAGAAAACTACCCCTTATTTTCATTTTTACAAAAAAAAAAATCCATTATTTAAGCATTTCTTTGGAAAAAAAAAAAAACCACCATTTCTCCATCCGTTTTGTTCAATGTGGTAAGACTGGGTATGTATGGTTGCAAAAAATAACGCTGCGGCTATATACACCCCAAATCATGCACGTTCTCATATACACCCCAAATCATGCACGTTAAGAACGTGCATGATTAAAAGGGGTTAATTTTTTTTTTTAAATATTAATCAGACACAAGGCTTGCACGTGTGGTGTATCTAGCAACACCCAAAAATAAACAGGTAAAAAATAAGTTGAAGTTTGAAGGTTTTTTTTAAACAAGTTAAAAGTGTATGGATAGGAAAAAATAAGTAAAAGTAGGTAAAATTTTGAGTTAAAAAAACATAAGGGCTTAAGACAAGATGGGAAAAGGACTATTGACAAGACCATTTTCATAAAATTACACACAAGTCTTTCCCATTCTAAAAATACAATTACAAATCTGCCCGAGAGAATAATTGAAAACTAACGCTATTCAACCTCGTTTCACTTGGACGGGCCACAAACGATAGAGAGAAATCACTAATACCTTGTTCATTGCGATAGATTTGTGAGGGCTTTCAACAAATCTATTAAATTTAAGGCAAGAAGCTTTATTTACAATTGATTTTAATGATTTTTATTTTAAGAAATTGTGTGTTTTAAGGTTTGAAATTAGAATTGAAATTGATTAAATTGGTTGTTGTTTGTGTTCTGTTTGATTGTTGTTGATTTGGGTGTTGTTTGAGTTGAACTATGAGTAGCAATTGTAACGAAAACGAAAGAAATTGCTCGTTTTGTTGCGATTGGAGTTGGTTTTTTTGAGGTTTTTTCATGGCTTACTGTCGGGCAAAAGGCTCATGTAGATCTCACGAGGTGATGATATATGCTCGGCTACTGTCACCGAGCCTCTTGTGTACCCTCACCACTTTTTGCCGAGGTTCCTTCATACCCTCAACAACTTTTGCCGAGCCTCCTTTGTACCCTCAACATCATTTGCCGAGGTCCCTTATTTACCTCGTCCTCTCCGAGTTCGACAGATTTATCAAACGACGACTACAAATAACCCTTGAATGTCATTCGATAATCATCTAAATTGATCGACATACGAAAGTGAGTGTCGGTCAATTCGCTCCTTGATAAATTTCACCGATTTTGGCCAGTTTTCGAGCAAAAAATTCATTCGACGGATTTAAGTTTTTTTCATTCGCTTTGATTCGTAGATGAGAGCTTTGGACCTTTTTGTAATTTGTTTGAAAAAAGTGAAAAGGACCTACGTTAAATTACATAAAATTGTCTTGACAATAATCGTTTTGGGATCTTGTCTAAAGCTTCACTCTTAAAAAAAAAGCTAATGGAAGTTGCTTTTTTGGTGTTTAAATTTTTAATTACAAAAATCAACACTCTTTTTTCATTGTTTATTTATTTATCACAATTAAAACACCTTTGTGCCCCGTACGGATATTATCTTGTTTAAATTTTTAACTACTTTTACCAACTGTTTATAAATTTTACCATGTTTATAATTTTAATCAGTTTATTAACACCGCCCCATATAAACCCCATCTCCAACCGTTTCTCCAAAACAGAGAAACAAATTACATATTTTTCAAATTATTTTTACTTCAACTCCAACAGCTTTTCCATTTCTAAGATTTGGAGAATGATTTACGTTTGAAGAATGCTGCAGATTTAAGGAAGTCTCTCTATTTTTTTTTGTTTCTCTATTTTGGAGAATGTGATGGTGACTCCGTTGGACCAAAAAACGCCTTAAAATTCTCCAAAAAGCCCAAAATCCTCAAAATAGAGAATCTGTAGGAGATGCTCTAACATGTTACATGTTCTTTTTTTTTTTTTTACAACAGTCAAGGAACAGAATGTCCTGGCAACACAGGGTTCATTCTTGATCATCCTTAAGGATGATGTTAATAAAATCCTCATGCAAGGGGAGAGTTGGCAAATTACATATCTTTCTAGTCTTAGCAATATAATCAGCTCATGCGTTTGACTCTCTAAAGCAATGCTTGAATTCAATGTGTTCAAATCTTCATTTCATCAAGTTGATCTTCTCAATGATCATGCAGATTTCCGAATCGACCTTGGAGTAGTCATTTATTGCATCTACTACTTTTAGGTTGTCACCTTCAATGATCACCTTTGTAAGCCCTTTGTCAATGGCTTGCTGGACTCCTAGGTATGTCTGAAGAATAGATTCCTTTCTTTCTTTATGGTGAAATATGTCGATCACCTGACCCGAACTGTCCCTAATGATGCCCCCAACATGACAATCATTAGGAGCTCTTACTGAGCCATCTACATTTACTTTGCAGATTGCATCCCAAAAATGTTACATGCTCTATTTGTTCATCCCTTTGTTTAAACCCAAGGAAAAAGGAAAAATCAGATGATTTTTTATTTTATGTATTACTCCCTCCTATTGACTTTTCAACACCCATTTTAAGGAAAATATTATTTTTTTAAAGCTAAATACTTACTAATAATAAATATTAAATTTATTTATAAAAAATTAATAAAAGTTAATATTTTATATAGTTTTTAACTTCTTAAAAAACGTGCTAAATAATAAAAAATCTGAAAAATAAAATGAAAAGGGAAATTAGACACGATAGATCAACTTTAACATAATAAGTACACAATTAATTGCATATTAAATAATACACAATTTTGCATCCCAAAAAACGTTACATAAATTGAAGCACATTACACGGTTACGGAATCGGATACAAGATGCAAACTATAGGGCCCAAACATCAGTTGGCAAGGGAAATCAAATGTGGCTCAGAAGCGAGGTGGGCCGTGTGGGCCTGGTGGCCCAAACACCGGCCCACAGCAGGACTCCAGTACGCAGCAGCAGCACAGGAAATAAAAGCTGTCCAAAATCGATACATGACAAAACAAGGCATATTTAAGGAGGTTAGTTTACAAGTTACAAACTTACAAAGCATGAGAAATTAATCTAATTAATTTTAATTTTAATTACCAGGTGGAAATGAGGTGGCAAAATCCGTGACAAAGGAAGCTGAAACAACCGCACGGACCGCGCGGTCCTCCTGGCGGCGGAGGTCCCCATCCTGGTGGCGGCATTCTCGCTCCTCCAACGACAATCGAATCACCCGAACGCGATTATATACCTAATTGGGTTTTCTGTTAGGCCCTTGACAATGGAGGAGGGCTGCAAGAAAATCAATCGTACAAAGTTTGATTATATATAGACAAAAAACGCATAAATTATACATTAATCATTTATATATAATTATTATTTGGCAGTCCTTGTTTTTATTTTTTTAGGATCAAGTTAAAATATTTAATTTCGTTGAATTTGGAAGCATATAACTGATCGACTCAGCAAGGGTAAATGTATTCCAAAACAAATATAATACAAAATGGCAAAATTGAAGGTGAAAAGGCTTATGATTTATTTATTGAATATTATTCACTTGGTTTATTTAAAAGAAGGTATATTATTTACAATGATAATTATTATTATTTGTTTATGTAGTCAATCATTTTCGGTGATGAGTCATTGGTTGTAAGTTACAGCCAGCCACGGCTTGGAATGGCAATTGGAAGAGGAAGACAAATCTTACAAGAAAATACAACTTGGTTCCGATCTACCACTCACCATAAGATTCAGTTTATGGATTTATTTAACAAGATGTACTGATTATTTATTCACTGAATATTAAAAAAACTCATTATATGTATAAATTAAAGTCAAATAAGGAAAATAATTACGTCTTTTACTATTATTTTTGGATCTTGTTAGATACACCGCAAATTGTAGTTAAGGATTTGCACGTCCTTATTGACGTGCAAGCACGTCCTTATTGACGTGCATGCACGTCGTTAACAACGTGCAAGTGTGGAACTGTGCACGTCGACTAGCAAACTAAGGTTTGCACGTCGAAAATAACGTGCATTATTTGCACGTCCTTAACAACGTGCAATATTTGCACGTCACGTTATTTTCGACGTGCAAACCCTAGTTAGGGTTTGCACTTAGGGTTTAGGGTTTAGGATTTAGGGTTTTTTAGCGTTAATTGAAAGAAATTGAAGGGTTTAGCTAGTGGAGTTTAAGGATTTAGAGTCTAATTAAATGGCAAGCAATAATTGTTAAGGTTTTCATTCGGATAATATGCGAATAATGTTACAAGGAACGGAAAATAAAGGTTTACATCCATAATTGTAATAAACTAGTGGAATAAAATCTAGGAAAAGTTTAAAGGGCGACCAGACTCGACACGTAAGGCTCGAAATCTCTCAAACTGATCTTGAAACGGAGCATCCCATCCTTCGACGCTCGGTTGATGATGTGCGACCCATTCTAGCGCAGGCGGCGGAATAGGAGCGTTAGAACGCAACCAGATCTATGAGAACGGAAAATTAGAGTTAGAGTATTGACATAAAGATGAAAAGCAAGAATAGGTAATAAAATAAGACGTTTGAAGTGGTACCGCGGCAAAATGGTCTTGGTTTCCGATGCAGGCTAAACCAAGGGTTGCTGATTGAGGGTTGTTAGCAGGTGTCGGCGAGGTCATGGGGAGACATGTGAACGGATGATACCAAGCTAGGACAACGAGAGGAATCTGATATACCGTTGCAAATACTAAACCCATGATGGGTAGCTCTATCCACAGTCTCCTATCACCATGCACAGGTCCCGCCCATCTCTGGTTGTCGACGAACTGTTGTAATGGGTACCCTCCCATATAACAACTGGTGTAGAGATGGGCGTGATCCTCCAAGTGATTGCATAATAACATTTTGAGTTCCGGGAAAGCAGACTCGCCGATAGGTGATGTCAATGACGCCAAAGCTCGGTAGTTAGGGTTGCTCAAAATGTGGCCCGGCCCGAAAACCGACCCATAACCGAACCGAAAAAATTGATTTTGGGCCGGCCTGACATGTTACGGTTCGGGCTTCGGGCCGAGGAAATCTGAAATTCGGTTTCGGGCCGATAACCGAACCGAAATTTTCGATTTTGGCCCGAAAAAACCGTTTTCTTTTTTCTTTTTAAAAAAAACCCTACTTTGCTCTTTAGTTGGAGAATGGAGAGTGAAGCGGCCAGTGACCTGTGAGTGCCGTGACCCTTTCTTTCAAACTTCAAAGGCGAGCCGCGAGAGTGAAGCGGTGCTCCTCGCTCAGTCCGTGTCCGTCGGCCGCTCCCTGCCCAACGTTCCCTCACCCGCCTCCCTCTCCTGCAGTCCCGGCCTGCCCGGCGTTGCCTCCCTCTCCCGCAGCCGCCTCCCTCTCCTGCAACCCATGCCCGGCGTTGCCTCCCACTCCCGGAGCCGCCTCCCTCTCCCGCAGCCCCTGCCCGGCGTTGCCTCCCTCTCCAGCAGCCGCCTCACGGCCTCAACGGCAGCGCCTCACAGTCCACGGGAAAGCACAGCAACAATCACCAGTTGGTTCGATTTTTTTTATTTTTTTTTTTGCAAAATTTCACATTCTCTTTGTATTAATCTCCTCCTATTATCAACAGTTTGTTATATTATAGTTTCAATTTCAGAATTGTAAACCAATTTAGGATTGTTGTGAGGCTTTTAGAAATTTAGGATTGATGAGAAATTTAGGCTTTTAGAAATTATGTGATTGTTTTGAAGCTTACAGGTTTTTGGGGGGACAAAAACACACCTTAGTCAATTCGGTTTTTTCGGATTTTTCGGGCCGAAAACCGAAAAAACTGTAACCGAAGGTTCGGTTCTCGGTTCGGGCTTCGGGCCACTCCTCCCAAAAAATCGGGCCGTCGGTTTCTGCCCGACCCGTTTAGGTCGGTTCGGTTCGGGTCGGGCTCGGCCCGTTGCGCCACCCTAACGGTAGCCACAATGACCATCTCCAATAGTGTCCCTCACACCCTCAATATGACCTAGCATGAAGGGATCAACGTTGTCTCAACCCCAGTTGAACCCTCCGAACACATCATCACGTCCTCGTCGAGCTGAGGTCGCTTGTGGACGATGTCGAGCAGCACGTGCTTCTTCTCTCTCAAATCTTTCCCTTAACTCCTCGTATGGCAATGGGTTGGTTCTGCAGGCATTCCTTGACCCCCGAGGTCTCCCATTCCTTCGGACGCTTGCAGATGAGGGTGGGTGGAGCTCATCGTCGCACACATTGTTGGAAGCCGTGTATGAAGATGACAACTCTTACGGCAGTGGGGTGTCGTCGATGTCAATCCATGACAAATCCATCCAGAACGGGTGGATGTCCTCGGCGGGTATCGGAGTACCGGAACTAACGTATGTCTGAATCTCATAGACACAAGGGATCCCGTAACAAACCCTCTAATGTCGGTCCGTACATTCCGGAGGAATGTTTTGGTTCACGACATCCTGCCACAACTTGTATAGATAACCGAAGCACTTTTTGGAGATTAAAGTTTTTACCTCATCAAAAAGGTTGACTTTATATGCCCCTGTTGGCCATTTGAAGCAGTCGATCTCCAAAGCAATTTGCAGCTCATGCAGTTGACAATCGTTGTCTCTATGGATTGCATCGATCACGATGCGAAAGTCACTAGTCGAAGAGTGCAGTGCCTCCTTCAGAACCTTGTGTTGACCCTCAACTCTGTACACATTGAAGTGCATACCACTAAATGTTTGATGTCATATCATATTGTAATGGGAGATATGAAGTAAGGTGTACCTGTTTGTCGTACGGGTGCCGAGATGGAAGACATTATCTACGTAGCATTGTACGATGTTCCTGCTGTACGGAAGCCACACCGCCTCTAAATACGCCACCACACCTGGGAACGGGTGTCATGCAGCGTGTAGCGCCCGACGACGGCGATTGAATGATTCCTCCGACCTCGATTGGAACAACCCCCAACAGTTGCCCTTGAAGGTGCCAGCGTGGTTTAAATTATTTGTGATCTTTAGAGCAGCTTCCTCGCATCTTCTGGTCATGTGTAACCAGCAAAGGAGATGCTGGACGTTGGAGAAGACAACATTTAGCCCCGCCAAGAGACCTAGCTCTCGATCAGTCATAATAGCTTGAGGTTGAACCGTCCCAAGCAAGATCTGAAGCTGACACAACACCCATGTGTATGTGTCTTCGTTCTCGTGCGACATGAAGACATAGGCGATGCAGTAAGTATTTCTTGAGGGTGTGAACCCGAACACCTCGCACAATGGGATCCCATATCTGCAAGTGTAAATATGTTACATGTACAATACTTTATAATTGGCTATATGTGCAATAATGTAATCGTAATTAAGTGACTTACGCATTTGTTTTGTACGTGTTGTCCAATACGATGACGTAATGGAACCTTCGGAGTAGCTGTATCCCGTCAGGATGCGCTAGGAAGAGGTCGCTCAAGACGTTATCGTCATCCGGATGTCGTCTGAACTCGTAGTAGTACCCTCTTTCCCGCAGACGATGCAGGGTATCTTGGGTCATCGTCCGACTATCCCTTTCATCGGTGACCATCCCGTTGAGCGTGTTAGTAAAATCATGCATTGTCTCCAACTCCCCATACTGCTTGCAAGCAAGAAGAACCCCGCCTGGACGGTTCGACACCCCCGTCCAAGACCGCTTGATTACTAAAATCATGCAATGTCTCAGACCCAAGTCCTTGAAATGCGTAACCATTTCGTTACGGTCATTCCAAACCTTTGGGTCCGAGAACTCAGAGGTGAAGTCTCGAAACTGTAATAACATTAGTGGAAATATAAACAGAACGCAAGGCATACGAAATATATTGAACTATACGAAATGTATCCGTACCTGGCAAACTTGGAGACGACGATTACCTTGTGACTCGGCCATAACGTAACTACGCCGGAAAATATCGAACTACGTCGGACTTTGTTTTGTTTTGGAGGATGCAGATTCAAGCTATCCCTCTCCACTTCAATTAGGCAGTTGTGCGTCAAAAGAACGCCTGATATGCACGTCATTAAGTACGTGCATAATATGCACGTCGTTACGGACGTGCATATTATGCACGTCCCTTTTGACGTGCAAACCCTAACCCGAAGCCTGCCAAACACACCCTAGCCCTAGCCAACCCTAAACCCTAACCATAAACCCTAATCATAAACCCTAACCATAAACCCTAATGTGATACAAGAGATTCAATCTGGACGTTTTCATTTAATATGACTCAGAAGAAATGAGAGGAGTCTAGATTGGCCATTTCGTTGAGGATCTACTCAAGATAGAAATATAGAAATATAATATAAAGATATATACTACAACAGTTGTAACATAAAAATATAATATAAAGATAGATACTACAAAAGCAGTAACAGTCTACATGTACATCACTGTCCAGGGGGATGGCGTATATCATCATCCAAAATATCAGTAACCTCGTGGTCCTCGTCTAAAATCTGCTGAATACGAGGGTCGGTAGCCAGGGCCCGTATATATCCCTCAATATCCCGCATCTGAGTCGCTACCTCTGGAGGGATGGCTGGAGGATGAGGCAGGTCCACCCATGGATCAAGAGCGATCGGATGGATGGGCACAGGAGGGTCCGGATGGGGTGGCGTGGTGGGCAGCACATACGGCCAGCTCTGAGATGCGTACCAAGCCAGGTGATCAGCAGTGACACCGGCCTGACAGTCCTCGCTGGTGCATCTATGATCAGCCAGCCGGTAGAAGCAACCCTCGTCCTCCAAGTCCTGCCACCTGTCGTGCCCGCGGTCAAACACGACGACGTACTTAGGCGTTAAGGTGGTGCCGCGGGTGACCTGACTCGGCTCGATGACGGCCAGCGGGACCCCCTGGACTCGTCCGAACTGCCGAAGGCACCTATTGGGCATATATAGCTCGTCCTCCCCGCAGAATGTGAAGGTGCCCCGATAGGTGGACTGACGGTACTCGTCGTCGAAGTCCATAACACGCCCAAAGGGCATCGACTCCACCTATAATTAAAAAAATCAGGCGTAATTCACATTAACGAAATATATGTCATATAGTTAGAGTCTCGAAGACATACATCGGCGACGGTAAGGCGATCGACCTCGTCCCGCATCTTCTTCATCTTCGCCAGCTTGGCCGCTTCGTTCGCCCGGATAGGTGCCTTTGGAGGGATGAACTTCCCATACCAGCGTCGATCGGTCATCCTAGCCGGATCGCTGGACCACTCGCCTTGGAAGCGAGGGAAGTATTACTAAACTATTACTAAACTATAAAACAAATTCAGCGGTCTCGTATCTGTAGTAGCGGCGTGCAGCTATCTATACCCTTCGCACCTGCTCGGGTAGCCTCGCCTAGGCCCCTGTAGAGACATGCGAGGGCACTTGCAGCCCATGCAAGGGTGACCGTCCAGGGGATGTCCCAAACAAGGCCGAAAATCTTCCATGGTATCCGGCTCTGCGACTTGTCCACAAACAGAGTCGCGGCGACAGCGGTGGCTAGGTAATCAAGGTGGAGAAACCGACGCCGTGCAGGGTCATCCTGGTGCTGCCCCCCTCCCGTATGCGTGCGTAGGCGAATCTGCTCAGGATCAGCTGCGGCCTCGGGGTCATCAACAGGGGCGGGGTCGATGAGCGGCCCGTGTCTCGCTATCCACTGGCGCATCAACCAAGTAACGGGAGGGCCGCCAGCGTGTCTGTATGAGGTCAGGGCCTGTGGGGTCAACTGGTAGTACTCAACCCGTGGGGATCAACTCCGCCTGGGCCAGATGTGACAGACACGGTAGACCATCAATCGGAAGCCCTAGGAAGCAGGCAACGTCGTGCAGCGTGATGGTCATCTCGCCCCATGGAAAGTGGAAGGAGCTGGTCTCCGGGTGCCAATGCTCCAGGAACGCGGTGGCCGTGAACTCGTCCACACCCTCCCAATGGAGGGACCTCAGCTGCGGGATGCCCGATGGAATCAGATCCTGCCACCAGGTCCCCGGGCCCTCGAATATGTACGGGTCAAACGGCAGCAAGTGAGTCGCCCGATGGTGGAACTTTAATAGTGGCAGATCCACAATCGGCTCCCTCCACACCCTGTATGCTCGGTGATGCATGTAAGACACCAGCAGATCACCCGGTGGTAAGAATGGGTCGACTTGCACAGCCGGTGCGGCAGCCTGCACAGGGATGGGCGCGGGCTCCTGTTGCCCCCCCTCCTGTGGGGCCCCCTGTCCCTCAACCCGCCCCTTCTGCCCCCCCTATGGCCCCTGCTGCATGTCATCCGCAGAACCCAAAGAAATCGCCGCTGGTGTGGGGGAGGTCGAAGCCCCAGCGTCCTGGGTGGCGGAAGTAGAAGCCTCGTGGACGCCTGAAGTAGATGCCTCGGGGATGGCAGGGGGTAGACGAGCAGGCGGTCTACCCCTGTCGGCCCGTCGACCCGCAACTACATCAGTGATGCAGCTGCTCGGTATATCAGCGGGCTCCAAAGAAGGCTGCTGCCCCTCCGTCGGATCGCCAGAAGGATGGAAATCTGGCAGACCCCCCCAGAAGCTGTCATCCTCGTCGGCCGGGGGGGTCCCCATCGACTGCTGGTAGCCCTCTACAGACATCAGCAGATTATCTACTATATGTGTCTGATTGTGAATATCATGGGGTACCGTCTCCTCCGCAATCTCACTGACCGATGCCCGGTCGCCGAACCTAACAGGTCGTAGGGTACCGTCCCCCCTCAAGAGCCTCCCTGCATGTTATTATGAAATTTTAAGAACCTGTTACTTTCTATATGCTAATTCATTTGATCCAGTTGGCTATTAATATGTTTTCAATATATTTTAATGTATTTTAATATATTTTAATATATTTTCATGTTTTTTATTTTAATGTATTTTAATGACTTTTAATGTTATTCTAATGTCTTTTGATGTATTTTAATGTATTTTAATATGTTTTAATGCCTTTTAATATATATATTTATTGCTTTTAATGTTTTTATTGTCTTTGAATTTTAATGTATTTCTATGTATTTTAATATATTTTAATATATTTTATTTTAATGTATTCTAATGACTTTCAATGTTATTCTAATGTCTTTTGATGTATTTTAATATATTTTCATATGTTTTAATGTCTTTTAATATATTTTAATATTTATTTATCGCTTTTAAAGTTTTTTATTGTCTTTGAATTTTAATGTATTTCTATGTATTTTAATATATTTTAATGTTTTTTATTTTATTGTATTTTAATGTAGTTTGTACTTTTTGTGCAAACTACTACAAAAAAAAACATTTTAGCAACGGCTGTTTCCCGTGGCTAAAAGATCATTTGCCGTGGCTAAAAGGTAGTAGCCACGGCTATAGCCACGGGAAACCAGCCGTGGGGAAACCTTGGGTGGCAAAAGAGTATCTACGGGATCTGCCGTCGCTAGTATGATAGCCACGGCTGTAGCGACGACATTTAGCAAAGGCTGGCTTCGTTGTTGCGACGGGTGATTGCCGTGGCTACTAACTACTTCCCGCCAAAATTTTGGCGCTTTATTTCTAATCATGCGACGGGAACATGCCGTGGCAAGTATTCTAGCTTTTTTTTTCCTGTTGCGACGGCAAAATGCCGATGCTAAGCTTGTTAGGTATCTTCCCTTGTTTTGCCTGTTTGCGACGGCAAGATGCAGTGGCCAGTGGTAAGTCTTGCCCCTGTTTTTCCTATTTCACCTATTTCTTCCCTATTTTCATTCTAATTATCTAATGTGATCAATGATAAACATTCCACAAGTAGTTACAACCATAATACAATCTGCCAAAACCTTAGATTAAACATTGAAAGTATATAACAAAAATATGTTGCCAAGTCAGAGTTTTAGCATTCCGACAAAGATGTGGTGCTCAACAGAAGCAAATATACAAGTTAAAATGCTTCCATCAAATTGGAAAAGCAAGAATTCAAGTAACCCTGGAAACATATATAGCATGAACCTTTATTTGTCCATCTATTCCTCTGTACCAGCAGCAACAATCCTTGTGCCACCCTTTGGCAGCTTGGCAAACAGTTTGTAGCATATGCCTTAAGTATTTTTTGGAAGACCTGTCAATGCATAAGAAAGCCGATACCACGATTAAATCTTAGAAATAGAGAAGTTCTGACATGTTAAAAGCACAAGATAAGTTTTAATGTTTTATTAGACTTTGTGCTATGGAATAAGGCTTATAGTACTCCGATAATGCATAAGTTTGAATTTCCGATGATCTCAAGAAACAAGAGTGTACTGTACGGGAAGTATTCATGGTTTACCTTCAACAAATTGAACAAGGTTTGGTTCTTTATCAAAGCACTACATCGCTTTAGGCCTCGTCTGATAATCAAGAAGACCTGTGAAGTAGCACAATGGATGATTTAGTTGAAGGATTGAAGTGAAAGAACTTTATGGAATATATTTCATTATAAAATCTATGCTTAGACATGAAAATAAGGGCAGATATGACCCAATTAGTCATGAACCTGATTTCACAAATAAATTAAAAGTACAATATACTTACTACTTAGGCTCTCCCAGTTGGTGGGAAAATTGGGTGCAAGAAACACTGCCATCCACCTACAATTTTTTGAAAATGGTAAATAATAGTTCATTCCTTGAAGTGAACCCAATAGATAATACTGCAGGTTCATCCAACCGGCAATCACCAATCCTCAGCTTGATGTCTCCAACATAATCATAAAGAAAATCTTTAGTCTTGTCATAATGTTCGCTGCAGCAGCTGAAAATTGTATTTTCTCAATATCTGAAACGTGAACTAATGATATAACTCACAGATGCTCAATCAATAATTTATTTGACCACAAAACTTTCTAATTTTCCATCACCTTCCCAGAACAATAGAAGAAAATACGAAGCATTGCCAGAACAATAGGAGAAAAGGAAGCATGAATCTAAAAGCAGGAGCTGCCTCTTACCTTGAATTGCAACTCTGAACCGCCGTATATGAGATTTACTATTTGTAGAGATTTACCAGTCCAATCTACACCATAGCTCTGGGTTTACTGAAAAGCATGGTGATGCAAGATAAGTATACAAAATTGAAAGAATTTTAGGATAATAATTGTATGGAAAATTTCTTACATTTAATTTAAGACTAGTAAATTGAATTGGCAACTCCTAAATTATTAGTATCTCAGGATATCAATAAAATTATAGTATGCAAAAAGACGAAACATCGTTATAGGATTTAAATATTACTATAAAGTATAGCCTAAATATTTTTTTAACTCTATATTAATTATTTCTGAAATCATACCTTGACTAATATATAAGCCATATTGGTTTGCATTTCACCTATGGACTGGAAAAGTGGTGGTAAATGGCTAAAATGGTTTTTCTTTCCTTGAAAAAAGTTATATCAAAGGGGAAAATGAAACCACAATGTCCTTTATAAACAATACTCAGGTCACATATCTAAATGAAGATATAACTGAACTTCATTATGATGTTACATGATCACCGATTAGACCTTTTAGAATGAGAAGTGCCAACATACGCATATACGGAGTATAATAAATAATATTTCTTCTTTAACTTCAAGCATAGTTTTTCAAGGATAAATTAATTAGAACCATCAGTTACCAACACAGTACAAGCATCCAAGTTCCCTTTAATGGCAGTCCAATGAAGAGGAGTAGAACCTGTACATATCAAAGAGAAGAAAACCAAGGGTTCAACTAACGAAAAAGGGTAAGAATTTAGAACTAAAAGATTATTAAGAGTAATAAAATACAAAGCCTACTTAGACTAATGAAAAAGGGCAAGAATTTAAACCTTGAAGTCATACATACAAAAACACAATTTTAGATATATAAAAAAATTTAACCCCTTAAATAAATTTCTGGATCAGGCCATAATCTAGTAGATTCAACATAGTTAAGTATTTGTTGCAATAATCATGCCTAACTGATGATTACCTTTCATTATCACTTAGTATCACTGTTCACTGTAAGGGTAACACTGAAATGAGGTTAACATAGAATTTTTTTTCCCTGTTATTAAACTCTTCAGATTTTGTAAGGATATATGAGAGAGCATTGTTGTTTTAAAAGCTTTAGCCAGAAAGATGATATGAAGGAATCAATAGCTTTGCAAGTACATGCAGTGGTGAGAGTGATTGTGAAATTTCCAGAGAGATATAATAAAGATCATATATGAGTGCAAGTGCCAACATGAAAAACTAAAAAATTCAGTGGATTTTTTTTCTCCCAAAGTGGGATTAATTGATATCTAGATGTTTGCTTCAGATTCATGTTCACAAGGGATATAAGCTTCTTGTATGGAGAGTTCCTCTCACTTATAGTTGGATTTTTTTTTCATGTTGGCACTTGAGTTGTGATTTTTCAGACTGTGTTTAACTGTTTCTTCTCTAAACTAAAACCTCAGCACCAGTTCACTGAGAAGATCAGGTTGCAATTATGTGTTACAAAGTAGCTATTCTGTACATTTCACATGAAAATTATCATTGTTTCTATGTTGATAAATCTAAATCCATAAACTGCACAAAGGAATATATTTTCTTTCTTCCACTAGTAAAAAGTCAAAATTAACACTCCTGATAATTAATGGGTGATCAATAAATCCAACTGAAATTTTACCAACACTTGCAAGATTCTAAGGAAAGTTTAAAAACAATTACAAAATAAAAATAAAAATCCAAATTGGAAGTGGTTGCTCAGAAAGTCTATGCAAGTTGCAAATGCCCAAGGTTTTGCCTATTTAGAGGATCAAGGAAGTAGCTAATGAGTATATATAAATAATTATTACTTAAAAAAGTAGATAATAGTTAAAGCATTTAAGTATTTAAATGTTGTATTTTTCATGCACATACTCTTCTCAGAAATATTCACCATGAGAGAATTGGATTGAAAGCCCAAACTTTCAAATTGTTTAACATTTTCTAGAGTTAGCAATAATTACTCCCTAATGTACGTGGTGCATAAAATATGAATTATGTTTCTTTTAGACTATACTGATCTTGTTTTACTTAGGATTTGTACCACGTCACACTAGCTACCAATCAAACCAGCAAAGAAAGGTGTGCAACATAAAGGCATTGAATTCATTCGATTTTAGTAATAAAGATGCAATCACTATGACAGTCCTAAAAAAAAACACCATGACATTCAAAAAACGGAGAACATATTAAACATAATCGAGTACAAATAGGAAAGAAACCATGAAAATCATAAAGATTGACAAACCATCTAAACAACTAAAATTGATTGACATACAAGGTCAAAATTTGAAGTTCAGCCAGAATCAAACATGACACACTATGGCAGTCACATGAAACATAAGAACGATGTTGCCATTAACACAGATGTTAATTTAAGTACAACGATAGAAAGGAAAAGGTATGAAACATAAGAACAATGGGTATGAGAGACTCACATCTAGAAGCAACCTTGGCATCTGACATCCTGAAACAATAAAATCAGAATATTTTACAATCAGAACAAAAGATATGACAAATAAAGATCGGGAATGAGTACAAGGAAAAGGAATTGGGAGACTAGATGAGACACTTAAGCTTGTGCTCCTTCTCAAGCTCAACAAGTGGATTCAACAGATCAACATCGTTTTGGAGATCCTATATTCCAAAATCCTTACATTAATAACCGATTGGAAACTCAAATCTTACAAGTAACAACTGAACTAAATCCTAAAAACTAGGCCCAATTCTTCCCCATTCCCACTATCCCCAAATTAAACCCTAACCGTACAAAAATTCAACTAAAACCTAGAAAACCCCTTTCAATATGTTCGTAGGACTTGAAATTTAAGGATCTGAAGAGAGATTACCTGACAATGGAGATGTCGGAGAACGTTTTTGGGGACGACCAACAAACGCGCATGAGAAGATAGAGGCGCGCAAGATTAAGGAGTGAACTAGCAGACAGAGGGCGTCAAGGCCATCTCGGACGTGGCTCCGGCTTATACACAGATGGAGAAAGAGAATATTGGAGGCGCACAAAAGTAAGGAGAAGATGACGTTCGCGCTTGGAATCTGGTTATAATCCGAGAGAAACATCGGTGGATTTCCTAGTTTGTTTGCAAGGGCTAGAAGAGGTCGTGGGTTGGGGAAGGTCAGTGACTTAAAGGTGCAGCAGTGGCACAAGGGAGTTCGACACCGCCGGTTTACTGAGGACCCGGCAAGTGGTGGTTCGACGGAGGACTGAAATAACGAATTGCTCTTCTAGGGCTCTTCGGCCCTTCTCTTCCAAGGCATTGAAATGGAAACAAGGAGGTCAGATGCGGACAGAGGAGATAGGGTTGAGAGGGAGATGGATGCAGCGACTAGAGACAGATTAGGGAGAAAACAATCTGAGAGCTGAGAGGGAGATGGACGAACAAATGAGATAGGGTTAGGTTTAGATCTGAACGAGATGCGGTTGTCTAGAAAATGAAGTGGGAAGACGCTTATATACTAGGGTTAGGGTTAGCAACGGGAAGCCCACGGCCGTGGCAAAATTCAGGAACAGCAAATGGGTTGCGCTTATGTTGTACAGTAAATATCGACTCAATGGCCACGGCAACTCCTGCCGTTGCTACCTCTGTGGTTAATTTGTCTCTTTTACTACCTAATGGCCACGGCAAAACATGCCGTTGCTACCATATGTAGCTAATTTGTTTTTTTGCTACCCAACAGCCACGGCAAACCACTGCCGTTGCTACCAGGTGTGGCCAATATGTTTTTTTTGTGTATCAAATTATATTATAAACCATAAAAACTATATAATATCAAACCATAAAAACTATATACTATTAATTATAATCTATCAAACTATATAACAAATTATGAAACTATCAAACCATGAAACTATAAACTATAAACATATAACAAATCATAAAAACTATATACTATCAATTATAATCTATCAAATTATATTATAAAACTATATTATAATCTATCAAACTATATTATAAAACTATAAAACTAAATCAAATAAAATAAATAATTCAAATAACATACCGGTGGGGTCGGGACAGGAGACACCTCCATATTACGCCGCTTCCGCGGCGGCAATAGAGGCTGCGTCGCCACCTTCGGCTCCGACGCCGGCACCACCACCTCTGGTTCCGACGCCGGCACCACCACCTCCAGCTGATCGTCGGTCGCCACCTTCATCGCCACCGCCTCCGTCTGCGCCTCCTCCACCAGAACCGCCACCTCCGCCAATTCCAACTCGCATGCAGGTCGGAAAGGACGTGCAAGCACGTATTTTTTTTAAAAAAATAAGAACGTGCATGCACGTCCTTAACAACTTGCGGATTTGCGGTATATATAACCGAAACTTATTTTTCCTATATTTGATTGAATATATATACTGATTTTTTTAATATTCAGTTAATAAATATGTAATTAGTACATCTTGTTAAATAAATCCATAAATTAGCTTTTATTACTTGGGCCTTGGGGTGTAAAAAACAAATTTTAAGGATTTGGGGAATGTAAAGAAAGAGGTAGGCATTAGAGCATCCACAAACAAGGGTTTTTACTACCTTAAGGTAATGATAAGGTAACCCTATGGTTGTAGGCAAAACCTTAAGGTAAAGGAAGGAAAGAGGTTACCTTGATGTGGAGAGGTAAAGAGTGTTTTGGACCATGTGTAAAAGCATAATGCTTTTTTTATTTTTATGTTTTTTTATTTAACTAATAATATTATGATTGGTTGAAATCATATAATGGGTATAAATAAATGAGAAAAAGAGAAAGATAAGGTAAACTCATGGTTGTGGAGTAAAAATATGAAAACCTTAAAGAAAGAGGTTGATAAAGTGGAAAATTATTTATAAGAAAAAATAAATGAGGTGTTAAAATATTATAGGGAGAGATGAAAAAAAATGAAGAAGAGGTAACCTTATGGTTGCGGATGGTCTTAGGCAACGATAAAATGGGCTCGTAAAACAAAAAAATATATATAAAAAGGATTCACATATTTGTTTTTTGTTTTTTTTTAAATTACATATTGTTAGGCATGTTATTATATTACTTTTTTTTATTTATGATGAGGAACCCACATTTGGTGGCAAACTTTGGACACGTGACCCAGCCGGCAAGAGCTACGCGCACCAGGTAAACCGGTTTGCGCCGAGCGGCTCGATCCACTAGAAATGAGTAAGGCAAACCTTGGATTTTCATCCAAGGAAAGGGGCGGAGGTAGGGATCGAACCCGAGACCTTCTGACATCCCCCCTTGCTCCCCACCAGTGAGTCACCCCGACTGCATTATTGGTTAAGGACTTTAAGTACTAATAAAAGGGAAATGAATCAAATTTTATATGTAAAATTTATATGATCATTATCATTTATTTTTTGTGAGTTTAGAGAATAAAATAGTGAGAGCATCCTAGATAATATGATTACTCTATACTCAAATTAGGTAATCAAATGGAGAATGAAATAGATTTTGAATGAAAAATGAGAGAAAGAGGGTAATACTTATAATATTGATCAATGAATCTTAACTTAAAAATGGAATAGATTCGGAAGGTCAATGGTCATTACTTTTTCATACATAAAAACAAACGAGGGGTAAATGTATTTAGTACGTGGGTTTCGATTAAAATTTAAGCAATTAGTGTTAGCTAAATCTATTCCTTATCATTATACTTAGGGTGTGTTTGGTAACCAGGGGCGGATGCTTAGCTTAGGTTTGGGATGCTCAAGCATCCCCAAAAAAAAAAAAAAATTTTAGTGTTAATTTCCTAATATTTTATATCAAGCATCCCCAACCCAGGAAAAAAATTACAAAAGAATTTTTTTTATACCTTTAAATATTTTCGGAATGATGAAAAATTTACCTTCAAGTATCCCCGGGATGACGGTCCAGGATCCGCCCCTGTTGGTAACGGGATATTTTTTAGTGGATGGGGATTATTTTTGGGGATGGAAGTGATGGAGATTATTTTTGTGGTTGGACGGGATGAATATTTTTTGTAAAATTAATCCCATTTGTGTTTGGTTGGTTGTTGATTTTCTGATGGATGGTGATGTAGAAGATGATGGCAACGATGGCGACTCGACATGCATGACATATAAGCCACTTTCATCTACGGGTCACCTGAGAAGAAGAGCTCCCATTGCGTAGTCTTTCGCATCACAAGAAAATGATCTTTGTGAAATTGAAAATATACAGTTTTATCGAAACAAAAACATCGAACATAGACAATGTTCTAAAAAACGCTTGGCATGTGCTTGACAGTAGGGTAGGGTTAAGGGTCTAGGTGGGGTTTAGGTGAATTTCATGGCAGGTCTTCACAGTCTAAGTGGGTTTTGATGACCTTCACGGCCTTGGTGGCGAGGCGAGGTCTTGAAGGGTTTTTTAGAGCACTGAATATAGATTAAGTTTTTGGTGAGTCATGGAGATTAAGTAAGTTGGACAAATAAAATTAATGAGAGCAAGCAGAGGTGGAGGAAGAACCGTAGGTTTGAATTAGAATTGACGATCCATCGCTGAGGAAAATGCTCTATGTACCTTCATATGGCAATCGATCAGATCTCAAGTTGGACACATCCAACGTGTAATGGTGTGTATCACCGGTATCTGGGTACCAATTTAAGGCAATATAATTTGCCTGGAATGAGAGAGGGGGTGAAGATTGGAAGGAATGGTCGAAACGATTCCAACACTTGGAGGTGACATTACCTCTCTTTTCACAGAGTTGGCACACAGGACGGTTATCGAGAGCCCCTGTAAGGATTTGGTATCCTCGGCCTCCTCGAGATGACCTTTCTCGACTCCCCCATTGTCTCGACCACCACGGGAGGAATTTCCTCGACCTCATCCCCTTCCTCTCACTGTTGTGAAGTTTATTTTAGAGGGAGAGAAAAATAAAAGGAGCTGAGAAATAGTGGAGTTCAGAGATACCTGAGTAGAGGCTGCAGTCAGGGCCTGATTTATGGAAATTCTCATCTCTTGGAGGAGAAGGTAATGCAGGATTTCATTAGGCGGAGGGAAAATTGGCTGAGTTGAGAGAGTCGTCACCAAGGCATCGTAATAGGTCCCGAGTCTCACCATCAAATACGACGCGAATTCATGGTCTGGAACTGATATGCTCGGGAACTCTCCAAGCTAGCAGGATCAACAACGAGGTTCCTTTATTATTTGAAGGGATAAATTTTTCTATTAGAATCGGATATGTACGGAGAAATTTGCAAGTCTCTCATCTTTGAACACCCCACACTCGATCTTAATCCTCTCAGAATCGCATTTCGAGGATCTCGACCCTTCGACACCTTCGCCTCTCACTAGGGTGTCTCCCTCAGTATCTCACCAAAGAGTTTTGTTTTTAGCATCTCACCAAAAACATGATCCTTAACCCGGCATCAAAGCAAGAAAATGTGCTCAAATTTGCCCTAAAAAATCAACTTTTATTAGAAAATGGCAAGCCATACAAAATATATAGGAGAAAATTGTTGCCTCTTAAGTGTTTACAACCGATGTGTGGCATTTTTTGATAGAAAAATGAAGGAAAAATATATGAGTCTAGATCACATCATCCTCTTCTCATTTGAAAAATATTCTCCCTGGAATCTTGTGTTGCCCTTCCAAAAGGTATGATACGACCCAGTATGTTGGATCTGTGTAAGGTATTGATGATCGGTCCTGCAAAAGCTCTCGAATCTGCATGGCCCTTCCAAGTATTTAGCAAATTGTAATGGAAAGAAAGAAATACAATTTCTCAACACCTCTCATGATTTGTTTAGGCAAAGTATTTAATTACTTTTTACAATTCAAAACCAGTACTAATAGTAGGTGTTGCTTCAGTGTCATCATATTACCAATTAATTACCGAATCGATACCTATTTCCGATTGACCGTTAGTTTCAAGTAATTAATAAATTGGAATAATAATGAAAAAATTAGTTACAAGTATTTTCATATTCCATTCGGCATTCAGTTCAAGTATATGAATAGAACTTGAGAATGAGAAAGTAGATGATTGATCCAACTTAGTTAACCAACCTAAAAATACATTGAAAAGAGTTCTCTATAGTTCTTGAATCCTCCCATCCCAGCCCATTCACCTTTTCAAATTCTGTTGTTTGCATGTTGACTATTTACTAATACATCTTTGTTTTCATTCAATTTCTCAAAATTCTCCACCTACTGTTTAAATTTATACTTTACCGTTTAAAGATGATCCAATATCTTATGTACTCATCTGGTTTTTGCAGTGCGACAAGGGAAAAAGGGACAAGGAAATCACGAGAGATACAATCTAGCAATAATGAGACATATGGCTTCAAGCATCACTTGCATTGCCATGATGAACCCGGTGAGTACCTTGATCCGATCGATTTTACCCTTTCTTGAAGGGGAAATCCTTATTTGAAATGGATATATGAAGTTTGATGAATTAATAAAAAAACACTATTTTTATTGAGTTCTTATTGGTTGTATATGTGTGAACCTGGGTTTCAACGTATATGTATTTTAATTTAATGTATTATTAGCGGGTCAAGATGTAAGTAATGTGTTACTCCCTCCGTTTGTGTTTAAATGACGTTTTAAGATTTCTTTGATTTAGTAAATTAAGTGACGTTTTGGATTAATTAGTCTCCATAATCTCACCTTTTGTACGTTTTACTCCACTAATTTAGATTTATTTTAGAATGAAATAATAAACATGTGGATGAGAGTGATGCATTAATTAAAGAAAATTTGAAAAGTCGGTGTATTTCGTACGAAGTAAAGGGTCTGTTCAGCTTTCTTAATTTTGGTGCTTTTTTTAAAAACGTCAGTTAAAATCAAATAGAGGGAGTATAAGAATGATGAGATCATCTTGATAATGATCGATCAACATCATTTCGCTATATTTTCCTTGGCCAACATCAATCGCGGTATTTTAATAGTACGCGCGATTATTTTAATAGTACGTGAAGAGTTTTGATAGGATATGATGTCAGGCTTAGAGGATTTGTTAAAGATCATCACTTTATTAATAATCTTTCTTTGCTGTAAGGTTCTTGGGTATCCTTAGGCCGGTGTATTCATGTAAGGTTCTTGGGCATCTTTAGGTGTATTCATGCTTAATACATTAAGTTGTCGGCCTACTCTGATTCCGTAATTGGATATACATGAGTTTTCATAACTTAGTTGAAGAAAGTGACATCTTGCGAGGTTACAGATACAATCCTTCTCTTCCAATACAGTGGCTTACTGCCAATTATTTAATTCATTGTATTATAATATATGAGTACGCATCTACCATTATATGAAGTATTATTTAATTAATTCACTATATTAATATTTTATTAATTTTTCATTTGATGATACTTTTGAATTTATGGTTGATTTTAGGATATGAAATTATTTTAGTTATACTTTTGAATTAGTTTTGCATATTCATGAGTTTTATTATTCATGTGTTGTAATATATATATCTTATATATATACGGACTTTTAAAAAAAATCAAGATTCGAGATGTGATTATAATAAAATTAATTTTTTTGTCTTATATTATAAAAACAATCACGTAATTAGTAATTAGATACCTCATATATATATATATATATATATAATTTTTTACATTATAATTTGATGAAAAGATTTCTATTAATTTATAAACAATTGTGACATCTCGCTGATTTTATATTTCTCTCATAGAGTTTAATATCTTTCATTTGTTCATAATTTATTAATATTACCATTTTTCATTGACAATTATCTTAGGATTTTCTCAAAAGAAATATTAATTGTTGGCAAGTAACAAATTCATAATAATAAATAGAACTCATGTAATGTCATAAAACATACAAATTATATTATAATTTTTAAATTATAATAGGCTATTACAAGACAACGTAGTACAACCAAGAGGCTACTACAAGGACACTCGATCAAGATATTAACTAATCATTTGTTCTGCCTTGATGATGACAATAACATCTACTACTCCCTTCGTCTAATAATTTATGTCATTTAAACTTTTGACACACTTTTTAATGTGTTAAAAACTCTGGAAATTAATATAACGTTTTTTTCAAAATTTTTAAAATAATTTTAAACTCATTATGTTAAATCTCGCATATTATTCCTTCACTTATTTATGAAATCAATCCGATCAGAATTTACAAATTTGATACAAATACTAACCCGTGCGTAGCACGGGTCTGTCACCCTAGTACTCTGTAATAATGAGTTGGAGTCATTAATTTTTTTATTTTCAAAGTGCTTTCCTCCAGATCTTATGCCAAGGTTCGAACTCAAGACCTCAGGATTAATAGGCAAACCTAAGGCCATTGAGTCTACTAGGTTGGCGTTGGAGTCATTAATTAAAATAATGTACTCTTGTGCTTTGACTTATTATCATACACAAACCACCAATCTTTCACATTCCACCAACTTTAAATTTGGAAGCTGGCGATATCCCAATAAATGACCACCTCTAAAAGCTCATTTATACGTCATAAATAGGTTGTCCAACACAAAAATAGTAAGTAGAGTAAAGTCTTTTCGCGATCAGAGTGCCCTGCACTCTACCCATGTGTTCGCGATCACAATGATAATGCTTTTCTATTGTTTTGTCGCTACTGAAGTTACTTGTTTAAACCTTCGCAATCAGAGTGTCCTACACTCAACACCCTTTGCTCGTGATTAGGTCCAGACATGAGGCTACTTGCTTGTCTCGCTCTCAGATGACTATTGGTTCTCTCTACGAGGTGTTTGTCATCCAAGCAACGTCGTTTTCACAATGACAACACCTTATCGTGCTGGCATCCGCTTACAGGATCACCAATACGTTACTCCTCCTGTCCCTATGAGAGTGACCATCATGCACCGTCTCGTTGGCAGCATCTCATTGGCCATGTATCACGATACCCACACGAGGTCTTACTGACCTCTCGTACCCTAGGACTATAAATACCCCCTTCAGCATCATAATTCAGGACCGATCTTCTGAGAGAAAATGGCGAGCTCTGCAATTATCTCCCAGAATTAAAGCCCCTGGAGTTTGAATTATCAAATCTCTTACAACAGAAAGGAATCGTATCTCAGATACACCAATCATCTAAAGTTACCTTAACGACGATTGAACAGTAAGTATAACCAAGAGCTAATCGTGAAAAAGGCTCATCGCAAAACAATCATCATATCACCCGCCCAATTTTTAACTAAGATTTACCTCAAGCTTCCATCCAAGTTATATTTATACATGTATTATCCGCCCTCTTCTTACAAAATAGGGAACACATCATCAAAGTGAGGCAATCAGTATTGATGATTTTCTAGAAACGCTTCAAAAGTACTAAAATTAATTTTGTATTTTGAGCTAAAACTACCATTTCACAAAAGTTACTGCCATAAGTACTCATATAAAATAAGTCAGAGCAGTGGAGCATCTAGAAAAGTGTTATTGTGAGATAAAGGATAAATTCTAAAACAATTTTTTATTTGAGACAGAGGGGGTAATTGTTACAAAAAGAGTTCAATCTCCCATGATGCTCTTATTGAGCCTCACCCTCTTGGCTTTGCCGCTGCCCCCAGTTTTTGTCTTCCATGGCCTTTACTTCACCAAATTCTTCCTCTGCTCCATCTCCCCTTTCATCTATTCATCTCCTTCCATCTATTCTCCAATAGCACTCGGCTTCCAGCCGCCACTCACCGCCTTCCTTCGGTGCCGCCGCTGCAACCAATACCCTTGGTTCTGCTTTTCGACCTTGGATCACCACCACCACCACACATCGGCCTCTCTCGGTTTCTTCTCCTTATTCAGTAGGGTCTTTGCCCGTATCACCCCCAACCCGGCGCCACCACTGCCATATACCACCACCACCTTCCATCTCCTAGTTCCGCCTTTCGACTCACCTCCGCCTCACAACGACCCACCTTCAAGAGCTGTTGCCCATCGTCGCACGGTGTTCGGTTGCCGTCTCAACTCCCATCTCACCACCTCCTCACAATGAGCCACCATCACGACCTGTTTTCGTCGCCTACTGCGCCGCCATTAGGTTCCTCCCATGGCTCCGACCCTTCCTCACTGCTCTCTCCTTTCAGTGTTGGTTCTGCCGCCTTCTTCTAACGCCAGTGTGTGGTGTAATGCTTCTTTGTTTCTTGGTTTGTTTGGAAGGAAAGAAAAGAAAAAAAACGTCCTTGCTCGCCACGCTTAAAAAAAAGTGTTCTTTCATTCACTTTTCCTATTCGTTATTGTTCTTTTTTTTATCTTCTTTATCTCGTTTTAATCGCCCTATTTTGGCTTATCCTTGTGATTGCCGCTCACGATCTTGTTATAGTCCTTGAGGGTTTGACAAGGGCGTTTGGGGATTTGAATGAGCAATGATGTGGACCATGTGGTTAGGGTTTGTAAAGACCCAAAATTTTAAAATATTATTTTATGAATTATGATTTAATTTCGATATTAAATTTCTAAATATATATATATGTATACCTTAGACTTTGAATTAAGAAATATCTATTATTTTGAATAGTGAGTACAACAATTTTCATGTCATTCTTATTGTAAATAGAATCTAATGGTTGAATTCTGTAATTTAATGTGGTAATATTTATGAAAACCTAGAAATAGCGGAATAAATTTGTGATTTTCACATGACCTAACATAACCCTAATGGATGGTATATAAATCTATCTTTCATTCCTTTGAGAGCATAGCCGCCTCTCCTCTGCTTCTCTAACCCCGACCTCCCTCCCTTTACACACATATCTTACCCCTCTTGTTTTCTTTGTTCACACCCATTGAAGGTCCTCTCGAGCTCAAGATCGAGCTCCCATGGCTGCCCACTCCCTTGCTCGTATCCCTTTCTCTTCCGACCTCACTATCCCCCTCCAAGCCTCAGTCCCCTTTCCCGTTTCCTCAACCTCCCTTCCCGGGATCTCCCGTAGGGAAAACGACCTCGAACATCGGAGCACCGATGAACTCGCCCCTCTCTGTCTCTCTCGCTTCCGCCTTCTCTCTCCGGGACGACGCTGTGAGCCTTGCTGCAAGCCAGAGCTCGTCGGAGCTGCTACGCCCACGATGGCCGAGGTCGGCTTGCTTTCGTCGACGATGAGCCACCAGCGAGTTCTAGGCCGAGCGTCGAGCCAGCGTTGGGCTCTCTCCATCACTCTTCTTCTCGATCCCGACGGAGTCCGAGTTCCGTTGCAGCCGGACGCCGGCAACCTCGCAAGCCTAAGCCCGTCACTCAGGGCCCTTGAATCTGAAATCCTCCTTCAATCGACGTCTAGATTGGGTATAGCTCTTGGGCTCTCTTCTTAAAATCAGCGGGACCTTATCGATGAAACATTATGAGCTGAGTTTGGCTTTCAATTGATTACTCTACTTGTGTTGTGAACTCGGATTTATAACCCGTGTTTGGATTGTTAATCAACTAATTATAAATGTTTTGTTAGCTTTTACGAGTAAAAATTTGATCACTTCATTTGAAATGGTTAGTAGGCAGTAAGCGGGAATTGATTAATGGATTCGGGTAGTTCTAAGAATTGGATTACTTGGGCATACAAACGAGAATAAGTTAGTACTTGTTTACTCTCTGATTATTAATGAATCCTTAAATGCGAGTATCTTATTTGAATATTTATGACTAATGTATTTGATGAGCAGAAATCTTATAATAGTAGCTAAGATATGGTAAAGTGTTTAAGGTTATATAAAAGAGACCTTGGGAACTTGTTACACTTGTAATATAAAAGATGCTTTACAAATTATCATACTCTTGTGCTTATAAGCTTGATTGTGGCGCTTGTTGTTGAGTAGACCCTTATAATTGAGACTATAAGTGATTTCTTAAAATGTCAACTTACCTTGGTTCACTCATTGAGCATTTTTCATTGTGCGAGTTGTGATAAATAAGACTTGGTGATCCTTGGTTTGAGAACTTATGATTTTGTTGAGTATTTGAGGATTTGATAATTGATAAGTTACTTGATAAAGTGTTTAAGGAAAACTTGAGCTTGATCTGAAGCAAGATATTCTGAGTAAGACTTTGAACTAAATTTCATGCTTGATGAGAATAAGGTTAATGGAGAATGATGAGAATGCCAGATTATTTGAATGAAATATTGTTGAATCTTGTGTTGACTGGAAAGCCTACTTGTTTGTTAATTGAGTATGTATTAATGAGTTGTTCCTTGATTATTACTTGCTAGTGTGATTGGATAATTCTCTGAGTGGCTTGTGGACCGATGGATGATTATCTGAGTGGCTTGTTTGCTGGTTAATTGGATGTGAAGACTTCAGGTAAGTTCCCTAGGGGCTTACTCAGGTTGGACATTCATGCCTGTTGTTGCATTTTATGTTAGGTGTTGCATATGCATAAAAGCATGCCATGTAGTATCCTGTTTAGGTTGCACTAATTGAATGAGCATCTGCTTACTTTATGCGTTTGAAACAGAACGGCCGTTATCTGTGATAGTCCTAGAGTCTTTGCTAGGGTTATAGGACGACCTAGTCCCATCGGGTCCCGTCCTGAGTCAATCGAGTCATGAACTTCCTTATATTATGAGATGCTTGCGGGCTTTATTGTGGAGCGGGTTAGGCATGCGTGCCGCCCGATTATGATGGAATGCATTCACGAGCTGGCCAGTCTCCGCCCTATCGGAAGGGGGTGGAGGTAGGAGAGGGATATGCCATTTGGCATTGTCTTGGGCCCTTTACAGTATTTTTACACATTATTATAACTAGGAGCATGCTAGTGTGTTTGACTTTCGTACTGCATTAGAGCATCTTTATTAGGTATAGCACATACTATGTGGCCTCAGCGAGGACTGCCGGTCCCGCATGAGTGGCTCGATTTGACTCCTTTCCCCATTCTTTTTTTTAAGGTATTTTCCGCAGATTTTGAGTGCTCGATGTCTATATGACGGGGTTTCCTTTTGGCGAATCGAAGAATCTGGCTAATATCCTAACTTAGTAAAATGGTAATTACCCACTCATGATTTGGTTTGACCGGCTCTGCCGTGGCACTTGTATCTTTACTTTGTTTCCGCTTTACTTTCATTTGAACTGAATTTCGCGATATAGTCTTAGGACAGGTTAAGGGTACTCAATGGCCCTTCGAGGTTTTTAGGGTTTGAAATCCCTCTTTCTACTAATCTTTAATGAGTTTGAAACCTCGACCCGTACCTGGATTGCAAGATCCGAACAAGGGTTTTCATCCCTTGAAACGTAACCCGGAAATCATAATTTTGATCCGTTACAAAGATGGTATCAGAGCTGAGGTTGTGCAATTCAGGTACACAAGGGTCGAGTGTATGTTTTGAAAATCGCCCACAAATTTCAAGGACTTTTGAAAAAGATTTAAATGGGCAAAATGAACTTAAGATGCCTAACCCAAATCGGACTAAGTAATGAACTTGACTTGTAATAAAAGAGGAAAACCGATCAAATGGGTACGCGAGTGGGTAGCAAAGGCGCTAGACCACCCCTATTGGGTGTAGTTGGGAACGGTAGGCAAAATATCAGCTTGTTCTGTACAGATGGGAATGAAAGACCCCAAGGAGATGCACCGCGACAGATGGAGTTTTGGGGAGAGATTGTGTAATTGTCTATGTGTTGTTCTTCTTGATTTAGCTACTTGTATAATATGTCTTTTAGATGCGTATTATACTTTATGAGCATAACGTGCATATGTAAAATCTTGTTTGGGTAATTCGTAAACTTGATTATAGAGATAAATGAATTCGGGGGAGAAGTTTGATGATTCATGTATGTTACTCTTAATGAGTTGGTATGATATCTGTTTACATGTGTTTCTCTCATTATAATATATGACGTGATTATTATAAGATGTTTAGGTCTTGTTGTGGGCTTATAATTTGTGGTACTTGATGACTTGTGTGGTACAATTAATACCATTCTTGATGTGTTTGGCTTATGCACACTTGTTTTGTTACTTATATCACTTTTGATGGCAATTTTTGGGTGCCTTCTGGCAATTGTTGGCAATTCTGGCACTTGGTTTGATGAGGACATGAGATGATATTATGAGAATTTACATGGTTGTGGTTGAAGTTTTGTGCTGGTTAGTGGAAAGCTAAGCTTATGGGCTCAGGTTTGAGGACCTTACTCTAGTTGATGGAGAACTTATTGAGGACAGAGAAATTGTGTTTGTTGATTTGAGATGCATGATATTCTGATTATGAGACTCTATGGTTGAGTTGATAAGGAATGTTTATAGAATTCAAACTCTTAGTATAAATTGTTGATTCTTGCTTATATGATAATGTTTTCATATAGTCGACACAAATATTTTACATGGACGCTTGTAAAGTACTTGGTCGGATTTAGTGAGAACATTGTGATGATTTTGTGATACTTATACAAGTGTTTCATGGGGACGCCTATGGAATACTTGTAGGGATCACAAAATGCATTGCTTAAATTCTTAATTGAGATGTTTTGGCATGACATTGTCCCATGATCTATTTAGTTGATGCTCTACATGTTTTACATGATGAATTCTAATGATATCGATGCGCTACATGTTTTATATGATGAATTCTAATGATATTGCTCTCATATGTGAAATTCGTTCAAAAAAGGATATGTGTATGCAACTTGACTAAAATATGTGTGAATCAATTAATAGAAATAACTCGCTTATTTATAAAATAGGATCTCCGTGATTGACATGAAGTTATGCCTCCTACCCCTTATGTGTTATCGTTCACACGTTGAGACTCCATGAGATTTTGTGAAGTTATGACATGCACCTTTACCTTGTTTGTATGGACGATGATAACTGTTTATGATGTTTTGCTTATATGACTACTCGATATCGTATAATTGTCTGACTGGTACAATTGATACCTTACATGTCCCTTATTCCGATAAGATAATGTTATTCTTGCTTGTTTACTTGGTTATGGAAAGATATTATACAACCCGACCTATATGATGATGTCTTTTATGATCCACGTGTCCTCCTTGATATGTCTTGCCTTTTGAGGTTATGTGAGACTATATCATGCACTTCTATTAAAAAATGAACTGTTCCTTATATTGGGTTGTGATGTCTTGCTTATAAGCCTATTTGAGACACTTTGGCATGATGTTACCATATGACTTATTTGTTTGATTCTTTTCATGCTTTATCTGATGAATTATAATTATTTTGACCCCCTTCGATTCTTGGTGAAGTTTTCTTTGCAATCTTTGAAAACCTCATTGAATGGTCATGACAACCCTTTGTCTCTCTTTCTGTCAATCTCATCTTGATTACTTAATTCGTTAGTTTGAACTTTAATGAGGAATTGATGTTGTCATCTCGCTTGATGAGTTCTCCTACCTTATGGTCCTTATTTAGTATGCCCAATTGACATCATCTTCCCTTTTGTTCTAGAGTATGTTTTCTAATCACCTTGTTCACCTATTTCAACTTGTTTGTCCCTTACTCGTGTTGCTTCTAATAGTTGAGGGTTGGGAGAATGGTGATATGTCGCGTTTCCAGGTATTCCATTCTTAGGTTGTTGACGAGAGTCTTGACTTATGAAAGTTGCCCTACCAATTTCATGGATTCAATGCCCTTACTTTATTTTGTTGTCGCTTTGATTCTCCCCCGTTTCTCTCCTTCTTTCATGTTGACTGTCTATGTTCTAAACCTTATGGACCTAGCCTGTTGCGGACGGGTATATATAAGTTGGAGAGTTAATTGTCTTGAGGAAGCCCAACAAAAAAAGGGGTCTTTATGAGTGACTCTTAAAATACGTTGGATGTCATCCTTTGTACCCAGAGTCTTTTGATGTATTTGTTCACTTGGGAAATTTCGTTTTAATGTCTTCCTTATGGTCGGTGTCGGTCCAAAGGTATATTGTTCCCTAAGAAACAACTAGGCCTCTTTTCAAAATGGGTTATAGAGTCAATGTGGATGAGTCGATGTTGCCCTGAAAAACTCTTGTTTGGTTAAAATGGTAATCTTGTTGTGTTTCCATGTTTTGATGCATTGTTGTGTTATATACTAGTTCTATTTGGATCCTTGTTGATAGGTATCTCGTATGTTTATGAACTACGTGACTTTATTCTCATCATCATTGTTTACCACTCTTAATTATAGATGCATGAAAGTCCTTTCATTCTCCCTTTTGTTACCACTTGCCCTTTTCGAATGCTTAAGAATGTTAGACCTAATTGAATTAGTCATGTTGTGCGTGTATGTCACATCTGCATCATGCCTTTATTATTTCTATCATAGGTTCGTGGTAGATCGACTTGTCATCCTTTTTGTATGTTCTTGCCACATCTGCATGTATGTTCGAATGCTTATACTTGTTAAATGATATCGGTTTAGCTATGCTATGATTTTATGACTCGTGTGCTTAAGTCTTGTTTAGCTATGTGCCTCTCATCGTTGTCCTCTTAACATGTGCTATAACTCTATGATTGTTATGTTTTAAGGACCTCACACGTCACATGACCACCCTCCACTGTAGCTATAAAGTTTATATGATGATATTTGGATATATATGTGTTATTCTCTTGTAATATGATACCTTTGGAAACTATTATTGGTTTTGATGGTAGGCACACTTGCGCATTGACTTAATATGACATTACATTTAGTTACTTGTAATATTCATTCCTTGTTGACATGTATATGCACATCATGACATTTTGAGCAACTTTAGATAGTCACTACTGTTTCATTGTTGTATTATCTCCTGTTACACATCTCTTCTGCTCCTGCTATGTTTTCGCATGATCATTTTGGCCTGTTAGGTGTGACTATCACGTATGTTGTTACATGCTACTTATGTGCCATCCTACTATGTTGTGTGCTACTAGTATCCCTTATATGATCTCTACTTTTGAGGAAATGATTATTTGGTTTTAGACCCTAATTATAAAATCGATTGATTACTATTACTGCATGACTCATGATAGCTCGGTCCGTGCCTTTTCTACCTGTATTTGAGTTGGCATGCATATCTATACCCCTATACTATATATATTCATGTTTAGTTATCATCGTTTTAGGTTCACATCGTTTTCGATTATACTTCACGTATATTAATGTTGTGTGGTTAGATAGTTGTTTTGACTAGTTGTGTATCATCATGTTAGTTGTTAAACCATAACTCAGCATACTTACACCTTATCGGATGTTATTAATACTATTTGGAAATTAAGTATTTGAGAAAATGATTATGTGATTATTTGCACCCTCTATTTTATTTATATGATCACTCTTATGATATGGGCGGGTTGGCTTATTGTGTATCATCTTGTTTGTTGTTAAAGTATATTTTCGTGTACTTACTCAACGTCGCGTGTTATCGATAATATGTAGAAATTTTGCATCAACGATATGTTATGTGATTCTTTGCACTATTTACGTTATCTATATGATGACTCATGTAATAGGGTTGGGTAGCATACCCATCTTGCATAATTACCCTTGTTATGTGATGTTATGAAATTGTGAGTGTCTACGCATTTTGAATATCATCGTTAGAGCTATTTTGTTAGCTTTTGACCCCATCATACTCTATTTAATATGAATAGTCCCATGCGTAGACCATAATATTGTTCATGCTCACTTTTACTTGCCATATGATGTCTTTCTATACTCGTTATGCATTGTTAGTTTAAGCTTATGTGCTCGTACGTCCATCCGTATAGTTTAAATTGCATTTACATGTCTACGCACTACCCTTTTGCTTAAGATTTGTTGATACTATACTATCTACCATGTTGAGATTATAGTGGTATGAAATATGTTTTGATGTGTGCCTTGGTGACACAAATGCATGAAGTACCCACTTACACTTATCTTTTCCCGGTGAACTATATGATATTCCTTTGTGATTTTTTTTGACATGTTGATGTTATTCCTTACATGTTATATTTAGTTTCCCTCACACCATAGTGGCATATAGGATTCCCTCAAGCGTGTATTGAATCTGGTTAGTTATATTTGGGTGACAGATTGTTAGATCTATCGTATGTATGTATGAATGGTGTACCTTAATAGCATTTTCTGACCATTATATGTAAAGACCCCTTGCTAGCGAGGATTTGGTTGATAGTAGTGTCTGTGTTGATACTGCTATGATCATGATAGGTTATTTACCTTGTATTTTTCCACATGTTGTGACTCTAGCACTAGAATCGTATTGTCAGTACCCCTTGAGATAGGTTCATGTTAGTGTGCGATATTTTAACCTTGTTGTTCATGACTCGATATGTTACATGATGATATGAATTATGCGATCATAACCTCAAGGGTTTCTGTATCGACGAAATTCTCGTGTTCAGTCTTACCAGATACCGTCTGAATCTATATTCGTGTCAAGAGTTAGTCGAATTGTCTCTTAGTGTCTCTTTCCTTCGGTTACAACTTAGGCCTTGCATCATCCTTGTATAACCGTCTATGGTGGGATCAGGAGTGGGTTGTTTAGATTGATCAGAGTTGCCCATTTGTTCGGTTCTGTGCGCGTCATGCTTCAGATTGTGCCATTTCGAGTTGGTGGTGATGTGTGAGTATGATGATAGTGTTCTTTTCTGGTTGATCGCAATGTGCAAAATTCTATGATTGTATGGTCTGCTGATGATGAATTTTACTATGATGATATTTTGCATATGCTGATACTTGAGTTTAATGTTGAGCCCGAACATGAGAAATGAACTTAGGAAGTGGAATATGAGATTAATCCTTAGAGGTGGATAAATTGCTTCTTGAATAATTGAGAATCTGGTTGACTGACATAGGAAGAGCTGACTTGAGTTTTCGAAATGTTTTTCTGCTTTTAAAAAGGATTTTAGTCTCGAGGACGAGACTTGTTTTTAGAGGTGGATGGTGTAAAGACCCGAAATTTTAAAATATTATTTTATGAATTATGATTTAATTTCGATATTAAATTTCTAAATATATATATATGTATACCTTAGACTTTGAATTAAGAAATATCTATTATTTTGAATAGTGAGTACAATAATTTTCATGTCATTCTTATTGTAAATAGAATCTAATGGTTGAATTCTGTAATTTAATGTGGTAATATTTATGAAAACCTAGAAATAGCGGAATAAATTTGTGATTTTCACATGACCTAACATAACCCTAATGGATGGTATATAAATCTATCTTTCATTCCTTTGAGAGCATAGCCGCCTCTCCTCTGCTTCTCTAACCCCGACCTCCCTCTTGCTTCACCCTTTACACACATATCTTACCCCTCTTGTTTTCTTTGTTCACACCCATTGAAGGTCCTCTCGAGCTCCCATGGCTGCCCACTCCCTTGCTCGTATCCCTTTCTCTTCCGACCTCACTATCCCCCTCCAAGCCTCAGTCCCCTTTCCCGTTTCCTCAACCTCCCTTCCCGGGATCTCCCGTAGGGAAAACGACCTCGAACATCGGAGCACCGATGAACTCGCCCCTCTCTGTCTCTCTCGCTTCCGCCTTCTCTCTCCGGGACGACGCTGTGAGCCTTGCTGCAAGCCAGAGCTCGTCGGAGCTGCTACGCCCACGATGGCCGAGGTCGGCTTGCTTTCGTCGACGATGAGCCACCAGCGAGTTCTAGGCCGAGTGTCGAGCCAGCGTTGGGCTCTCTCCATCACTCTTCTTCTCGATCCCGACGGAGTCCGAGTTCCGTTGCAGCCGGACGTCGGCGACCTCGCAAGCCTAAGCCCGTCACTCAGGGCCCTTGAATCTGAAATCCTCCTTCAATCGACGTCTAGATTGGGTATAGCTCTTGGGCTCTCTTCTTAAAATCGACGGGACCTTATCGATGAAACATTATGAGCTGAGTTTGGCTTTCAATTGATTACTCTACTTGTGTTGTGAACTCGGATTTATAAATTTCCCGTGTTTGGATTGTTAATCAACTAATTATAAATGTTTTGTTAGCTTTTACGAGTAAAAATTTGATCACTTCATTTGAAATGGTTAGTAGGCAGTAAGCGGGAATTGATTAATGGATTCGGGTAGTTCTAAGAATTGGATTACTTGGGCATACAAACGAGAATAAGTTAGTACTTGTTTACTCTCTGATTATTAATGAATCCTTAAGTGCGAGTATCTTATTTGAATATTTATGACTAATGTATTTGATGAGCAGAAATCTTATAATAGTAGCTAAGATATGGTAAAGTGTTTAAGGTTATATAAAAGAGACCTTGGGAACTTGTTACACTTGTAATATAAAAGATGCTTTACAAATTATCATACTCTTGTGCTTATAAGCTTGATTGTGGCGCTTGTTGTTGAGTAGACCCTTATAATTGAGACTATAAGTGATTTCTTAAAATGTCAACTTACCTTGGTTCACTCATTGAGCATGTTTCATTATGCGAGTTGTGATAAATAAGACTTGGTGATCCTTGGTTTGAGAACTTATGATTTTGTTGAGTATTTGAGGATTTGATAATTGATAAGTTACTTGATAAAGTGTTTAAGGAAAACTTGAGCTTGATCTGAAGCAAGATATTCTGAGTAAGACTTTGAACTAAGTTTCATGCTTGATGAGAATAAGGTTAATGGAGAATGATGAGAATGCCAGATTATTTGAATGAAATATTGTTGAATCTTGTGTTGACTGGAAAGCCTACTTGTTTGTTAATTGAGTATGTATTAATGAGTTGTTCCTTGCTTACTACTTGCTAGTGTGATTGGATGATTCTCTGAGTGGCTTGTGGACCGATGGATGATTATCTGAGTGGCTTGTTTGCTGGTTAATTGGATGTGAAGACTTCAGGTAAGTTTCCTAGAGGCTTACTCAGGTTGGACATTCATGCCTGTTGTTGCATTTTATGTTAGGTGTTGCATATGCATAAAAGCATGCCATGTAGTATCCTATTTAGGTTGCACTAATTGAATGAGCATCTGCTTACTTTATGCGTTTGAAACAGAACGGCCGTTATCTGTGATAGTCCTAGAGTCTTTGCTAGGGTTATAGGACGACCTAGTCCCATCGGGTCCCGTCCTGAGTCAATCGAGTCATGAACTTCCTTATATTATGAGATGCTTGCGGGCTTTATTGTGGAGCGGGTTAGGCATGCGTGCCGCCCGATTATGATGGAATGCATTCACGAGCTGGCCAGTCTCCGCCCTATCGGAAGGGGGTGGAGGTAGGAGAGGGATATGCCACTTGGCATTGTCTTGGGCCCTTTACAGTATTTTTACACATTATAATAACTAGGAGCATGCTAGTGTGTTTGACTTTCGTACTGCATTAGAGCATCTTTATTAGGTATAGCACATACTATGTGGCCTCAGCGAGGACTGCCGGTCCCGCATGAGTGGCTCGATCTGACTCATTTCCCCATTCTTTTTTTAAGGTATTTTCCGCAGATTTTGAGTGCTCGATGTCTATATGACGGGGTTTCCTTTTGGCGAATCGAAGAATCTGGCTAATATCCTAACTTAGTAAAATGGTAATTACCCACTCATGATTTGGTTTGACCGGCTCTGCCGTGGCACTTGTATCTTTACTTTGTTTCCGCTTTACTTTCATTTGAACTGAATTTCGCGATATAGTCTTAGGACAGGTTAAGGGTACTCAATGGCCCTTCGAGGTTTTTAAGGTTTGAAATCCCTCTTTCTACTAATCTTTAATGAGTTTGAAACCTCGACCCGTACCTGGATTGCAAGTTGGACTGCTTTGCTATTCTTGTTTTATGGCAGGCTTGATGGAAGCGGTGGTTGATTTGTCATGTTAGATGACATCGTGGAAATGTGATCGACATCTGGTGGATCGTTTGTGTCCATAATCTGAGGTGTCCGCTAGTAATCCCCATAGCTCTCTATGTGCGTTGACCTTTTGACCGATTGATTCGTTTGTTCTGTTGCCTTATGGTATATAGTGTAGAATAGCTTGTACGTTTTCTTTTACATTTTTATTAATGTCATTTGCTTGTGTAATTTCCTTTCTGTCATTTGCTTCTGTTTTTGCTTTGATTGTACATGATGGTCAATCCATCTACCGACTTGTTCGGTTTCTAGGTTTCTCTAACTAGGCTTGTCTAGAGAATCAAATTGCTTTCTTGATATTAAAAAACGAACAACAATTCTATTTGAGTGATAATAATAATAATATTTGTAAAAAGAGAAATATAAACTTACGTTTTTTTAATCTATACCATTGAAACAGATTAATAAGCTAACTATAATTAGTAGAGTAAATACTGTATTTATTTAGGTATGAGGAAAAACACCCCTTTTGGGGGGCTAAGAACGTGCTGAGACTTTAGTCCCATGCGCCCCCAATTCATCTTGCCTCAAACATTCAATCAGTTTCAGAATTCTGATGTATCCAGTTGTGTTCAACTAAATAGATTAAGGGTGTGTTTGGATTCTAAATGCATTATGTTTATAATGCAACACGATAAGACGGTGTTTGGCTCAAATAATTTTTAAGATGTTTAAATTATGGTGTTTTTAGATTCCACAATGTATTAATTATAATACAATTAATTTATTTCTTTTTATGTGATTATTTGGTTAAATTACGGTTTTACCTCGATTTTTACGAGATTTTTATTTTTAAAACCAAACGCTCACATAAAACTAGGTAAAATAATTACATTATAATTAAAATGCAATGGAATCCAAACAAACCCTAATTATCCCTCTTCTAATCAATTCACTGACCTTCCTATTCAAATCTTTGGGGTTTCAGAGGTTATGATGTGGTCTCAATAAGTTTGTTGGGGCTCGCCTTTGAACCATTTTTTTGGTTTGTTGGGTTTGCCTCGGTGTTTTTGGGTTGAGCGCATCTTCCTGGGTGGTTGCTGGTGGTGTTCGGTGACCAGATTCTGGTTCCACCGCTAGAAGTCTTGAATCACCTCCTTGGGGGCTTGAAAAAACACAGGTTGTTGCCCTGTTTTCCCCTACGGGAGACCCGACCCACCCCCTTGAGGTTTCGACAAAGCGCCTACGCCAGGATCTTCTACTTTCGATTGTGGGGGTTGGGTTTGATGCTGGCATCCATGGTCATCTCTCATTTTAGCCAGTTTCGCTTGTTTCGGTTTTCGATTTGGGGTCTCCAACTGTGGGGGAAACCATCACAGCTTCAAGGGCGTCCGACCGCGATGAGTTGCACCTCCGACATCAGTCATGGGTTGCGTCGGGACCACCGGGGCTTCTTGACATAGCGTTGTTCGAACGCTGCTTCTATGCCTCTATAGAGAAAAAGGAAAAAAAAACCTTCCTTGCATAACAATGGTTAAAAAACCCAAGGGAAAATAAATACTTTATATTTATATTTATATATACTTCGTACTCTTTTACTTTCTACATATAAATATAAGTCCGACCAAGACCACCCGAAAGGGTATGGAGTCTCTATCAAAATTCTAAAAGGGTTATTGTACAAATCCCAGAAGCTCTTCAGAAATCTCAAAAGGGATTGGAAAATCTATTTTACAAAACAAAATTCATATTCAAACCTTTTGTATACAATCCTGTTAAGGTTTTGCCTAAAATCTCGAAAATGTTGAATAAACCCAGCGAGGTCTTCGAAATTCCAAATTGTAATCGTAACAATTTGACCTCCTCGGACGCTCTGCGTTCTCGAGAGCTTTGCACACAAATTTTCGTTTGATGTTTAATCTTCCCTTAGTGGCCCATTTTTGTTCATTCTTTTGGCTTCGGGTCGTTGCTATGGCATGGTAGCGTTTACATCTGAGTAGGGTTGTAGCGTCGGGTTTCTTGTATGTTCGAGAGAATCGTCGGTGTGTTCGTAATCTTCAAAGATCCCTCATCTAGGTGGGGGAAATGTCGATGATTCGCACTTTCCCGGGTTTACCTTTTCCGATGGTGGGTTACTGTTCTTCGTCTTCTCAACGTCGAGACTTCGTGTGAGTCGTTGTACTCTCCCGTGTTCTCGGCATTTGTGGCTTGCCCTAGATCTCCCTCAACTCCTCTGCTAGCGGACGACTTCTTAGGGTTGTTTGGGCTTTTTCTTTCATCTGTACTAATTTGTGTTTTAAATATGTTGTATGTTTACGGTTAGTCTATCTGATGAATAGACCTCTCGAGCTTCAGGCTTGTCTGAGCTTGAATTCTTACCTAATTAAAAAAAATGTAGAGTAATTAGTTATCCAAACTTAATACTCTCTCCGTTCCAAAATAGATGGGTTTGTAGATGTAGTTTTTTTTTTTCAAAATAGATGGGTTTTTTAAGAAGTTAAAAACTCTATAAAATATTAAATTTTTTAATAATTTTTTTCTTCATAATTTTACAGACAATTGTATTAAGTATGAAATTATTTTTTAAAATTAATAAAATCATTGATATTTTATATAGTTTTTACCGTTTATAAAAAATATGTCAAAAGTAAAATGACAAATATTTTGAGACGGGAGAAATTTATACTCCATCCGTTTGAAAATATTTGTCGTTTGACTTTTCAGCACATTTTTTAAGGAGCTAAAAACTCTATAAAATATAATTTTTTTAATTAAATTTTTTTTATAATCTTATACTTACTACTTATATGTATGAAATTATATAAAAAAAATTAATTAAAAAAATATATCTTATATAGTTTTTATCTCCGTAAAAAGCGTGTACTACAAGACAAACGACAAATATTTTCAAACGGAGAGAGAAAAAAAGTTGATACAGTGATGTTTTTTTCTAAAAATAAAATATTTTATTAAAACTTGTGCAAATCGTCATATACCGTAATTATTTTGGAACGGAGGGACTATAGAGTAAATATTTATCCAAACTTTTGGAATATTTTAGTTTAATTTTTAATGCTTTTTTTAGTACAGTACTGGAGTTAGCAATGAATGGGGCCTTTACATAAATATCCATAAAAATTGGGCAAATTACAAGAGTATCCATGTATTTGAAAATTTTACAAAAGTGTCCATCCTCCTTGCCCCCCTCGTTGACCATTGACTAGTCAACGTTGACCGGTCAACTCTTTCAGTTTTTTTTTTTTTTTTTTTTTTTTGATTTTTTTTGATTTTTTTTTATTTTTAAAATTTACATGTCAGCACTTTCAGATATGCAACTATAACCCGATGTTATGCAAATAGAATATTATGATATGCAAATATAATATTATGTTATGCAAGCTTAAAAAACCTTATGGGAAGAATATGCAAATCCATATGTATTTTAAAATTGCATTAATATATCTTATTTGCACATAAACACATCGCTCTACCATTTATTGACATAAGAGGCTTTAAAATTGCATTAATGTCAAACCCGATGTTGTTGACACCAACATTCCTGACATCGTTGACACTGACATTGTTGACATTGCTGGCACTATCACCACTAACATTGCGAACACCACCAACATTTTCCGTATTATCGTTGACGTTAATGTCGGGTGACGCTAACATCGGAGATGTTGACGCTGCTGACGCTGACATCGGAGATGTCGGCGTTGCGAACACTGTTGACGCCGACGTCGAAGATGCTTTTTTTTGTGCCAACGCTTTTTTTGTGTAAGCACTAATATTGTTGACACTGCTGACGCTGATGTCGGCTGACGCCGACATCGGAGATGCTGACACTGCTGACATTAATACTGATCAGTATAAAAGAAAGAATAATTGTGCTACTATTATGTAGTACCTATGCAAACCTCGGATGCTGCTGACAAGTATTAGTTGAGTTCAATCTAAGGTGTTGGTTGAATGGCTTCTAAAGTAAAATGCAGTGAGATGTTGTGTTAGTAGCTTGTAATGATTATGCACAACCAAAATCTGATTTTGATGTCAGAATGAATTGAATTACTATAAAAATACGTTACACTGCTGACGTTTGATATAATGAAGTAAAATTTGTGCCTTCGGCACAAATTTAGATTGAAATTTATGAAGTTACTACTCTTTGTATTGAAACTAAAAATTAATTAATAGTGATCAGTATAAAAGAAATACCAGTTGTGCTACTATTATGTAGTACATATGCAAACCTCGGATGCTGCTGACAAGTATTAGTTGAGCTCAATATAAGGTGTTGGTTGAATGGCTTCTAATGTAAAATGCAGTGAGATGTTGTGTTAGTAGCTTTTAATGATAAATTAGTAGTGATAAGTCTAAAAGAAAGAATAGATGTCCTACTACTAATTAATACTTATGCAAAAATCTAGTGTTGTTGACAAGTGATAGTTGAGCTCGGTTTAATGTGTTGGTTGAATGGCTTCTAATGCTAAAATGCAGTGAGATATTGTGTTACTAGCTTGTAAATATTATGCACAATCAAAATCTGATTTTTGATTTCAGAATAAATTGAATTAATGTAAAAATCTGTTATAGTGCTGACATTTGATGTAATTAAGTAAAATTTGTGCCTTCGGCACAAATTTAGATTGAAATTTATGAAGTTACTACTCTTTGTATTGAAACTAAAAAGAAATTAACAGTGATCAGTATAAAATAAATACCAGTTGTGCTACTATTATGTAGTACCTATGCAAACCTCGGATGCTGATGACAAGTATTAGTTGAGCTCAATATAAGGTGTTGGTTGAATGACTTCTAATGTAAAATGCAGTGAGATGTTGTGTTAGTAGCTTGTAATGATTATACACAACCAAAATCTGATTTTGATTTCAGAATGAATTGAATTACTGTAAAAATCTGTTACACTGATGACGTTTGATATAATTAAGTAAAATTTGTGCATTCGGCACAAATTTAGATTGAAATTTATGAAGTTACTACTCTTTGTATTGAAACTAAAAAGAAATTAATAGTCATCAGTATAAAAGAAATACCAGTTGTGCTACTATTGTGTAGTACCTATGCAAACCTCGGATGCTGATGACAAGTATTAGTTGAGCTCAATATAAGGTGTTGGTTGAATGACTTCTAATGTAAAATGCAGTGAGATGTTGTGTTAGTAGCTTGTAATGATTATGCACAACCAAAATCTGATTTTGATTTCAGAATGAATTGAATTACTGTAAAAATCTGTTACACTGCTGACGTTTGATATAATGAAGTAAAATTTGTGCCTTCGGCACAAATTTAGATTGAAATTTATGAAGTTACTACTCTTTGTATTGAAACTAAAAAGAAATTAATAATCATCAGTATAAAAGAAATACCAGTTGTGCTACTATTATGTAGTACCTATGCAAACCTCGGATGCTGCTCACAAGTATTAGTTGAGCTCAATATAAGGTGTTGGTTGAATGACTTCTAATGTAAAATGCAGTGAGATGTTGTGGTAGTAGCTTGTAATGATTATACACAACCAAAATCTGATTTTGATTTCAGAATGAATTGAATTACTGTAAAAATCTGTTACACTGCTGACGTTTGATATAATGAAGTAAAATTTGTGCCTTCGGCACAAATTTAGATTGAAATTTATGAAGTTACTACTCTTTGTATTGAAACTAAAAATAAATTAGTAGTGATAAGTCTAAAAGAAAGAATAGTTGTGCTACTTCTAATTAAAACTTATGCAAAAATCTGGTGTTGTTGACAAGTGATAGTTGAACTCGGTCTAATGTGTAGGTTGAATGGCTTCTAATGCTAAAATGCAGTGAGATATTGTGTTAGTAGCTTGTAATGATTATGCACAACCAAAATCTGATTTTGATTTCAGAATGAATTGAATTACTGTAAAAATCTGTTACACTGCTGACGTTTGATATAATGAAGTAAAATTTGTGCCTTCGGCACAAATTTAGATTGAAATTTATGAAGTTACTACTCTTTGTATTGAAACTAAAAAGAAATTAATAATCATCAGTATAAAAGAAATACCAGTTGTGCTACTATTATGTAGTACCTATGCAAACCTCGGATGCTGCTCACAAGTATTAGTTGAGCTCAATATAAGGTGTTGGTTGAATGACTTCTAATGTAAAATGCAGTGAGATGTTGTGGTAGTAGCTTGTAATGATTATACACAACCAAAATCTGATTTTGATTTCAGAATGAATTGAATTACTGTAAAAATCTGTTACACTGCTGACGTTTGATATAATGAAGTAAAATTTGTGCCTTCGGCACAAATTTAGATTGAAATTTATGAAGTTACTACTCTTTGTATTGAAACTAAAAATAAATTAGTAGTGATAAGTCTAAAAGAAAGAATAGTTGCATAACAGTAACTTCAATGTTGAAGCTAAATGTCAACATTGAAGCTAAATGTCAACATTTAAGTTACAGTAGATACAACAACAAAAGATGAAATTCAGAAGCTACAGCGGCCCCCTAAAAAAGTCCCAAAATCAGCAAAAGCAATATGCAAGCGAAATTCAAAAGCTACAGCAGCCTCGAAAATAGACGTCAGCATTGAAGATGTCAACACTGAAGATGTTAATAAATTTCTATTGAATGTGTTTAGTTTCCAGAATATTTTATTTCCAGAAGATTTTAATAAATTTCTAAAGTCTCCAAAAGATGTCAGTATTGAAGATGTCAACACTGAAGAGATGTGGACAACAATGGTGGTGTTTTCACAAAAAACGCCCTAATTTCACACAAAATTTGGTGTACAAGATGGGCAATTTCACAAGCATCAGATTTCTCAAAATGCAAGATGCATATTTCTGTAAAAACAGATTTCTCAAAATCTGTCTTCTGTTGCTTTAAAGACAGAAAATCTGTTTCTGTACAAACAGATTTCCCAAAATCTCTTCTCAAAATGCAAGATGCATGTTATAAAAATCTGTTTTCTGTAAAAACAGATTTCTCAAAATGCAAGATGCATGATTTCTTAAAATGCAAGATGCATATTTATGTAAAACAGATTTCTCAAAATCTGTTTTCTGTAAAAATAGAAAATCTGTTTTCTGTAAAAACATATTTCTCAAAACAGAAATTGATAGTGATCAGTGTAATAGAAAGAACAGTTGTGCTATTATTATGTAGTATTTAAGCTAAATGTCAACATATAATAAAAGATAAAGTTTACAAATAAGATTATTCCCAAAATTGATATCATATTAGATGAGATGAAAGTATCAAATTTTGTAAATTAGTAGAATTATTATAAATTTTAGCCTATGCGGGATTCGAACCCACGTATTTGCGCATAAGCACATCACTCTACCTTTGAGCTAAAAGGCTTTTAATTATATTATAACATAACATTCAAATAAACAAATAAGAATTATGTTCACGCCACAACCAAAAAAAGAGTTGGAACTCCTAATAAACAGTACACATTTTTGCATAAAAAGAGGTCATGTTAGCACACAATTAAAAATAAAAAAAACTTATACATCAACTTGAATAACATGTGAACAATAAATGCCAAATCAATATAAAACATAGCATGACTAGCAAGAGAATTCATACTTCATAGGGAGAATGGGATAAATCTAGCATAACTAGCAAATCAGATCACAAAACCTTGCTATGTTATCAGATAACCAAAAAAAGAAAAAAGAAAATAGAGAAATTTAATTAAAAAAAGTGAAAATAAAGAAGTTTTTGTTGTGCAAATATAAGTTACTGTTATGCAAATATAACTCCATGATATGCACATATAACAATCTGTTATGCAAAATATAACAATCTGTTATGCAAATTTAAACTGCTGACACCGGATGTCAACAAGATTGTTATTCCCTCTTAATTTTAAGCAAATAATGTGAAAAGAAATAGTAAAAGATAAAGTTTTTTCCTATCAACGGCTAAATGTCAACATTGAAGCTAAATATCAACATTGAAGCTAAATGTCAACATTGAAGCTAAATGTCAACATTGACACAATAGTCACCAGGACAGGACAGGTTTAGTTATTGTTACTTCCAAATAATTTCATCGCAAAGGGCTCCAATCAAATAAAGTTCTTAAGTAATGAACCTGTGATATACCTTTGTCAATCTCCCAGACAGCGGTTCTCCTCCCTGGAATACTTTCAGAATCTTCATAGTATGTGATGTATTTAGTTTTAGGTGACCTGGTCATATTGGGTACTATGTCTTTGTCGGGTTGATGTACTACATTCAGCTCCAATTGAACATCAGATCCATCATGCTCTGGCTGCCAAAGAAAGGCAAGAGAAAGGATTAGCTCGCGCTTTAGAATTCCATCTAGTGGAAGTTCGGAACTAAAGTATTCCTGAGGCAATGCGTTCTACGTATCTCATTTTTACCTGTGGAGTCCTCATTATGTTGACTTTTGATCCAAGCCATTCTTTGCACCAAGAGAGGGAATGATATGGTACCTGTTGCAATTGATCTGATGCTTAGTGAAACAAATATGAAATAAATGAAAGACATGAGAGAACTTGCAGGAAAGTTTGTGGCTTCTCACAGACCATCTCATCCCCACTGGCCATTCCAGAAGTCCCTTCAATCACGTTTCCTAACCTAATGGAACGCAAAAATAATAAAGTCACATTCGACAGCTTGATAGAGTAAGTTCAAGCCACCTCCGGTATGTAAGCTAACATGACCAAATTTAGCAACAATTTAGTTTTAGAATGCGAGCCCAGGTAATTATGAATATCTTTGGACGTAGCTACAAGATAGTTATAAGATGAAGACTAAACCATCCGAAAAAACAAGAGAAAAAGAAAAGGAAATCTACAGGGTTCACTCTTAATCAATGGGTTCACATCCCAAAATTCAGGCAAAAATGTCAGATGTATGCTCAATTTCAATCACACAGAAAAACAACCAATCTGACATGAAAAGAACTCGAATACCAGTTCAGAAATTAGCCAAAACAAGACCCGTTCAGAAATAAAGCAAGCGCAATGATAATCTGGGTAATACATACTCTAATTGAACATAAGATCCATCCAAACCACTTCGAATTTCACAAGAATTAAACGATCAGAATAAGATTTCACCTGATCAATAAAAGCAATTCCAGAATATTTTATTTCCATAAGATTTTAATGAATCATTCAGAAGATGTCAGCATTTACAAGTTTTCAGAAGATGTCAGCATTTACAAGTTTCCAGAAGATGTCAGCATTTACAAGTTTGATGAATCATACAGTTTACAAAGAAAGTAATCGCAGATTCATGGGGCTGTACTGATGAAACTGATAAATTCACATATTGACAGATGCAAAAGACACACATATTGACAGATTTGTGGAGCTGTACCGATGAAAATGATAAATGCATATATTGATAATTGCAAATATTGACAGATAAATACACATATTGACAGATGCAAAAGACGCACATATTGACAGATAAATGCATATGTAGAAATGATCGAATCAGATGCAAAAGACGCACATCATTAAGCACAACTTGCAATCAAATAATCTGTCAATTTGAGCACAAAAGATTTTCGAAGAACCTAGGGTTTGGATTTGCAATTCCTTGCTGAAGATCTAAATAATGCAAGTTAAAATCTAAATATGCGGCTTCTTTTACAAACCAAATTCAGATCTAAATATGTCAGCATTGAAGATGTCAGCAGCTTCTTTTACATCTTTTCAAATAAAAACCAAATTCAGATCTAAATATGTAGACTTCAAATTCGAGCAAAGGCCTAAATTCAGATCCCTAAATTCATATTCGAGCAAATTGCAAGTCCAAAAATCAAGATCAATAATCAACAAAAGTGACATTTTCAGAGAAGGAAAAGCTAAGATTAAGAATACAGTTGCTTGCTGAAGTACCAAAAAAATAAATGCCCAACAGATAACTTTCACAAACTTGAAAACCAGAATGAAGAGTTTTAATTTTTAACTTTCACAAATTTTCTCTACCGAGACCGCATACTAGGCAAGCATCTCTAGTTTCGAATTAAGTCAGCACATATGTTTCTGAATCTTATATATATGTAGCTGATAATCTTATATTGGAAATGGTCTACTTAATTACACAAAAATAATCTTATATTGGAGATGTCATCATTTCAGAAGATGTCAGCATTTCAAGAAGATGTCAACATTTCCAGAAGATGTCAGCTAGATGTTTGCAACAACCGCTAGATGTTTGCAACACCAGTAAAATCAGAAAAAAAAATAAAATAATAAGCATCAGAAAGAGAGATTAAGCTTCACAACTACAATAGCTAGATGTTTACTACTTGAAATAGTTCATATTTGAAATCGATCTAATTAAAGTGAACCGTACTTGACCAATTAACATGCTCTCTTTACCACTTTTACATGTTAAATACCTCTTTACCATTATCCATCTAATACCTTAAATTTATTACTCAGTATGTGTTCCAACCATCACTCATATGCTATGATCAATTTCTATCCTAAATGCAAATTGACAATTCTGGACAAGGATGATAACTAAGCACAAGAGAAATCAGATTTAGAAATATAGAAAAAAACATACATATCAACTTGAATTGCATAAAAAGAGATCATGTCAGCACATGTTCTCACATAACCAAAAAAAGAAAAAAGATGAAGTTAATTAAAAAAAATAAAAAATAAGAAGTTTATGTTGTGCAAATATAAGTTACTGTTATGCAAATATAACTTTATGATATGCACATATAATAATCTGTTATGCAAATATAATATTCTGTTATGTAAATATAACTTCTACCGAGACCGCATACTAGGCAAGTATCTCTAGTTTCGAATTAAGCTTACTGACATGATTTTTAATAATTTAAAAAGTCATTCATCTAGTGTACAAAACACATATCAACATGTTATATTTGCACAAGAGATCATGTCACACAATTAGAAATAAAAAATAACCTATACATCTACTTGAATTGAACAAAAATAGCACATGTCAGCACATATTCAATCTGTGTCAGCACATATGTTTCTGAATCTTATATATATGTAGCTGATAATCTTATATTGGAAATGGTCTACTTAATTACACAAAAATAATCTTATAAGGAACTTGTATGACGAATAGTGTTGCATATACTGATGGAAAAAGAATATCCTAAAGTACAAGTTTCAGTCAATACCTGTCCGCCATTTTCGATTCTTGTTCAGTAAAACCAGGGGCCTTGCCCGGCTCCTCATCCTTCAGAATCACTTCAGAAAAAGGCTCACTTGAGAAATTTTGGAATGAAACTTCTAAGCATACAAGCAATGTTGATATATCTGATGGCTCGGAGGAAAATGAATAATCCACCTTCAAAGCCATTCCCGCTGGAAGTATCCAAAAGCGTATAAGACTTGGCCTTTACTCGCGTAGCTGTATCTCCAACTGAGATTCTGGCAAATCTCTGCATTTGATCCCTTTGAGGTGAAGATAGTTTTGAAGAATGACTATGGCCACCCAACCATGTTTCCAAAGATCTCTTGGATTCCTCCCCATATTCCTTGCTGTCAATATCACCAATAGCATCAGAAAGATGGATCAATGGAGCAGGATTGGCATTGTCACCAATTGCAGATCCACTCTCTCTACCATCACTACTAGACCTTGAACTCCCGCTGGAATTTTGAGAGCTATAGTCTGAGGCACTTTCTTCATCGAGAGAACCAGAAGAAGTACCTGAAGCGTTGACATCAACACCCTCTTGAATCAGGAATAGAGCAATGTCTTCATAACCTCTTGATGCAGCTAGATGCTATATATAATCAAAGTTAAGCTAGCAAGTTAAAAGAAATAAATTCATACAATATATGCAAGATTTTAGTTAGTTTTCAAGGACATACCAAAGGCGCTCTTCCATCATAGTCAGTTTTGTTGGGATCTGCTCCAGCCCTAATCAACTCTTTGAGTAGAAACAGATCACCAGTGTAGGCATTATTATTTACTTTTAAAGCAAGTTCAGATTCTTGCTTTCCTAAATGATATGTGATGTCTAATTCTATTTGCTTCACATGGTATTCTCCTGCGAGCTCCAGCACCTCAGCAGTTAGGTACTCCAAGATTGCAGCCGTGTACACAGCAGTAGTAGCCCCAACTCCTCCATTTGCGGATACCCTGGTCTTCAGCAGACGATGAACACGTCCCACTGGGAACTGCAGAGGCAATTTATTTTTTAAAAAAGGGCTTCAAGGGCAAATGGTATCAGCAAATGGTCAGCAGACGAGGAAAGTTCTCGGTATGGAAATCCATAAGCACCAGAAGCATGGGCAAATGATATCAGCTAAAAGTGCCACCCGGCTGAGCTCTCAGATACGTTAAAACTGGCATTTTAGTCAGAAACATATAAGCCTCCTGACCAACTCAAGTTTCTTACAGATTGGCAAATGACATCTAAAGAAAGTCAGCAGGGAAAATGGAACATCAAAGCTTATCTAGTGTGAAATAACATTCCTCGACACACACACTATGTGAATCAACATCACCATCATCAGACTTCCATAGACTCCCATCCCACATGATTTGAAACTCAACATGAATCTAAGCTAGGAGGAAAGCTACTACCTACCCAAAACAACACTGGTAGTATCCAACAATTCGCAGCCATTCAACAAGCATATAACATTCTTTCTTTCAGTTCTTCTTTTCACATAGTTCTTTATCCTATCAACACATAAGCCATATGAGTAAATCCCAAACTAGAAGGTATTTAGTATCTACTAATCCCTGTCACTCAAGATAAAATTCCAGTCTAGAAAATATTGGAGAATTCCACAAACATCCATCAATTGTTAGTTGTTACCATCATGACACAAAACTTGAAGTCGTAACATCCTCTATAATCTAACAATGCAAGAGAACATCTAGGCCAATTATGTTTAGAAGAAAAAACCTATATTGAAACAAGAAAATTAAGCCCAAATAAGCTAATACAACTATTCCAGACATTGACAGTATTCAAAATCTCAGATACAACACAATTCAGCTATTCAATGCACAACCCTATCTTCACAGCGGGAATAAAGTAGAGTCACAAAGCACGGATAAAAGGATGTCTCACGGAATATTTAAAAAAAACATGACAAAAAACCATAAAGAATAGGAACCTAATGAAGACGGCCCTTGTGGGCTTAACAACGTAAGGTTATCAAGAGAACTTCTAGAAAATGAACTTCTAGAAAATGAACCCTACTAACACAACAGCTCACTGCATATTACAAGCTACTGACTTGATATGAGTATACACATCCAAAATATGCATAGGGTGATGTGCAACTAACTTAAATTAATTTTGTACAAGTGTAAAATTATGATATGCAACTACATTTTACTGATATGCAACCCCATATGACTGATATGCAAAATTAAGATTATTATATGCATAAGTTGATGCTGAAGTAATATAACAATCTGTCACACTGCTGACATTTGGCTTAAAAAAACAGAATTTGTGCCAAAAACAAGAATTTAGATTCAAAATAATAAAGTTATTTCTCTTGGAAACCAATCTTCAAAAGGAAATTAAAAGAGATAAAATTAATTCAAGATTTAGCTATCAATTTAGTTACAATACAGAAGTTTCTTAACTCTAGCATTCTAGAGTTCAAGGATTGAAGCCTACCTCCTGCTGAACATCTGATGCGAAAAGTGCAGGAGCCTGTTCATATGCTCCTTCTTTCATCCTCAAATTTACCATACTGAAGTCCAGAAATTTGCCATATCACCTTTTGATCCAGGACCTTTTCCTTTGATTTGTCAGCGCCACTGAAATAAAGTTCAAATGTCAGCGGTGTCAACAGAAGTGTGGATGAGAATCAAACTTAGATTCCTATTTCATTGACAGATGACACTACAAGAAAAATACTCACCTTAAAGTTACACAGAACAAGGTATAAGCATAATTTTAAAGTTACTTGAGATGATTTACTTAAAGTAACCCTGCTGACATACATATTCAGTACATCCATACTGCTGACATTTATATTCACACTTGAATTCCACAAATCAGATAATCAAACAGATGCATACATGCCACAAAAATCTCAAGGCACTTCAATGTAAATATGTTTGTGCAATTGTTGACTCCTTTTTAGATAAGCACGTATATTTGAACATGTTATAAATTTTCGATCATTCTAATTTATTCAATGGAATAAGATTTTCTGAACTTGACACTATTTGTCTGTTTATTTCATTCTTTTCCGGACATCAGAAGATTAGAAATGGTTAAGCAGCTCACCAGTAGGAGGCAAGATAGGCACAAAGATGGCCTTCTCAGCAATGGGCTTCACCCTTTTCCGGACAACATAAACAAACTGCCCAACAGTCAATTCAGCTGGCACAAGGTACCTGCATTTCATCGTTCAAATAATGGATGAGGGATGTTGGGTTAATCACATACCTCCATTTCTGACAGTTCAGGGCACTCTTTGTGTCAGAAATAGATATAAAGAGGGTAAAATATGGAAAGAGGGCAGTCTTCCATGGAATCTTTGTTGTTTGTTACACTCTCAGTTCTTTCACATCAGTTAAAATCTGGAAATGCTGATTTGGATTCTGCAAGCTCAAATAATATATATAATGCAAGATTAATTTATGCAACACTGACTAATTGATTCTTGTTTATCCTTTGTGTTTCTTCAGCTCATAATCTTTAGATCACATTGGAGTAGTTATCCTCTAGTGTTAACAATAAATATGTTGTATTCGCGCGGCTATGCGCGCGCTATCGACATATATGGCATTCTAATTCATGTACATTTGTTTTCCTTGTATAAAAGTCAAGTTTCATCAATGAAATCATATACTAATTGACCTGCATCAATGAAATCATAAGCAACTTTTTACTGCGGTCAAAACCAATGTATGGTTGCTTACTTCACATTGGGGCATTGGGCAAGGTTATAAATAAACTAGCTAAAGTGCCCCCTCACAAGTTATAGGTTTTAAAGATGGGTCAATCCATATTAAATTGCAAAATTATGAAGAAATTAAACTAAAACTTCTCAGAAGTAGGTGCCCATGCCGAGCCTTTAATGGTTTGGATGATCTTGTTCGGTGGCTTACCGCTTGATTGACCTTTTCAGTTCGAGTGCTTTCCAAGCTAATGTTCAGACTTGTAGAAGATTAGTGATATCAATAAATAACCTCGAACCCTCCCTGTCATTTAAAAAAAAAGATTATTTTTCTTTTAGGGAGATTGATAGAGTGGCTAACATAAACTAAACTTGCAAACATGGGATATGGGTCACTTGCATATATAAGACCGATCATCTTTTTCCCATCGATCAAGAACTTTGAGTAATCATTGGTGAGGATAATCTTAATTGTCACAACTTTTGTATATGATTACAAGCATATATAGTTGTAAAACATATATATATATAATTATGAAGAGGTTGGTATTGTACATTTGTTAATTGAAATAGATATAAAGAGGGTAAAATATGGAAAGAGGGCAGCTACATGAGATGTGCCCTAATTTACAAAATGTTGAGGAGGTCAGGGCTGAGAAGCTACAGAGCAGCTAGTAGGAGAGTAGCTAGATATAAGAGTGCCCAAATCATTCCAGAACCATCATATCAATTTGATAATCAACATGCAATCAAACAATCAACTGAAATAACACAACAAAACGAATATTGATCCAACTACGAATCTAAAAAGCCCCATGGCGCAACAATTGGGGCAAGTTTACTTTCAATGGGAAACAACAAAAGCGCAAATCCGCAGGAATTTGAATTTGATCTAACTGTATGAGTTCCCAAACAATTCCACAGCAGCAAAATACAGGAAGACGAGCATAAAGATAAGAAGCTCAAAATCGCAAAAATAAAACGAGGGTTACTTGAGAAGAAAGCGGAGAGAGCCGTACATGAGGGGGTGAGGAGCTTCGATCCAACACTCGATAACGACCTTTGGCGCGAGATCGAAGAGCGGCACAGGACCGAGATTTTCACCGAACGGCGCCGCCCTACTCCAATCCAACAAATTGAGGCCGAGAAACCCTAGGAAGGAGACCGGAGAGGTGCTTTCTGCTGGTGGAGTAGGCGGCGATTCAATGGCAGCGGCGGTTCAGAGCGATGAGCGAGGAGGAAGAGAGCGGCGGTTCAGAGCGATGGCAGCGGCGCTCCAACCGTCTACGGTTGGGGCGACTATTGCGGCTGGGAGGAGGTCGCCATTGATGGATGAATCGTGTGACGGAATTCACAAATTAGGGATTCTGGGTGAACAACGGTAGAATAAGAATGAAGGGCAATATCGTCAATTAACCATTCAAAATTAGAAAGGTAGACACTCTTGTAATTTTTACAAAAGCTAGGATACTCATGCAATTAGAGCGAAAATTTGTGCCTTGAATGGCAGTTTCCTCGCAATGAATTCCACCCATCACATCATCACCGTCAATGGACACATCACAAGTACACCCCATTCATCCACCTACCATTGCCATTTGCCAATCACCTTCTCTCTCTCTCTCACAGTCTCACTACCTAATCCGCCATAAAAATCACTACTTTTGGGGGGGAGGCATTCATGATTACTCTGTAGAACGCAACCAAATTTCTCCAATTGCTCCTTCACTGCATTTGCAATTTGCAAGCAATCAACTCTTTTTGTTGACGCAATCTCCACTTTCATCTCGGATTTTGCCTCTCACTCCTCCTTGCTTTTATCCATTTGATATTACGGAGTCAAACTCATCTCTCGCTCTCTCTCCTCAGGTATCCTTTCGTTTTCTCAATCAGATTCGTCTTTTGACTTGTGTTAATTGGTGAATATCGGATCCTACATGCCCAATTTCAGCTAATTTCTTCCATATTCTTCTGCGTTTAGCTCAATTTTTCTGACCTAGATTCATCTGAAACCGAATCCGAAATACAAATGAGGCGTTCGTTCCCAGAAGAGGTGCTCGAGCACGTGCTCTCGTTCATCGACTCCCACGCGGATCGGAACTCGGTCGCCTTGGTCTGCAGATCGTGGTACGAGATCGAGCGGTGGTGCCGCCGCCGCGTGTTCATCGGCAACTGCTACGCCGTCAGCCCTCCGATCTTGATCAGTCGGTTCAGGGACGTTCGATCTCTTACTATCAAGGGGAAGCCCCATTTCGCCGACTATAACCTTGTCCCGGATGGGTGGGGCGCCCACGCCCTTCCCTGGATCTCTGCTCTGGCGGCCGCATACCCGGCGCTCGAGGAGCTCCGGATGAAGCGGATGGTGGTGTCTGACGAGGCCTTGGAGTTGATTGGGAAGAAGTTCAGGAATTTTAGGGTTTTGGTTCTGTGTTACTGTGATGGGCTTTCTACTGATGGCTTGGCCTCCATTGCTGCCAATTGCAGGTCTTTGATTAATTTATCATTTATTAATTTTGGTGGTGTTCTGCTCTTATTATTGATGATTCTGTTGCCTAACAGTGGTGTTCCTTGATGATAGTTAAGGATTTGATGAGTTATCTGGAAGTGGTATTTTTGCTTGATTTTGAAATTTGTTTCCAGAAATCATCTTTCTGTTTTACAGTATCAATTAGCTTTCTCTGTTTGTAGTTTTGGGCAATTCCACGGTATTATTTAAAAGTTGAAACTTTTTTATGGTCTCTTGATGAGACCCACTATAGCTGGTATTTTTATCTTCTGGGGGTTGATGGCATCTGAGGCTGACTGATAGTGGCTTGACAATTATTTAAATTAGTCCTTCCCATATGTTTAGCTGGACCACTATGTCTCTGAGCCTGTCAAATTCAGTAGGTAATAGATTGATTACATCCTCCTAATCTCCTATGGGCAAAATTAGATACAAGTAAGATCTGTTGACCCAATCTGACTATGAAATATCATACCAAAAGCTGCTGAGTTTTTGTGAATGTTAATACAGTTGAGGAAGGTTATTCTACCTGTGATCTGGTCTTAAAGTACTCTTCCACTAGTAGACTAGTTATTTGGATTCTGAATCTGTGTCTTCCTTTTAAGTGCCTGAGTTGGATCTGCATGGTAAAGTCACTGTTGGTTGTTGCTTTTGCTTTATTTTCCTTTGTTTGATATGGACCACTATGATGTTGGGTCTCCTTTTCCAGTTTTTGGATGGATCCATATTGGACACTGGTGGTTGTTTTTGAATTCTTAAAAAATCTTTCATTTGCTCATCTAGTCATGTTGTGGCCTTTGCCTCACTGGACACTCAGCTATATGCTTTTCCTGCCCACTAGGAATCCACTGGACACCTGTTGCAAGCATGATTTCCCTTTTAATTTAAAATATACTGTATAATTTATAATTTATAATTTTTTATAGTCATATACCATTAGATGCAAAGAACTGTACCCCCATGGTTGATGGTTGATTGGCTGCTCTCTTCTATTATTGATTATTGAATGATTTGGATTCTTGATGTGCTGGTTAAAATTGGTAAAAATTGCCCAATTACATGTACTTATTGATATTCATAATTAGTTGTGTCAAAGTACTATATTCTTATCTTGGATGTTCCTTGTGTAATGCTGCAGAAACTTGAGGACACTTGACTTGTGTGAGACCGTAGTAGAAGATCTAGGTGGGAATTGGATATCCCATTTTCCAGATTCATATACCTCACTGGAAGCCCTTAATGTCTCCTGCCTCAAATCCGAGCTACGGTATTCCACTCTGGAACGTTTGGTGGGGAGGTGTCCTAACCTGAAGACTCTTCAAGTGAATCGTGCCTTCCCGCTTGATAAGCTTGCAAACCTCCTAAGAAAGGCTCCTCAGCTTGTTGATCTGGGAACAGGTTCATTAATCATGGAGCCCTGCCCACAAGCCTTTACAAAACTTACTGAGGCATTTGCAGGATGCAAGGGGATCAAGGGCCTCTCTGGTCTCTGGGATGTTGTCCCGTCATATTTACCAATAGTCTATCCGGTGTGCTCTAATCTCACGTTTTTTAACTTGAGTTTCGCTGTCATTCATGGCCCCGACCTCATCAAACTATTGAGCCAATGTGTGAATCTTCAGCGTCTCTGGGTAAGTTGTATCTATCTTGACTTTTGACTTCCATAGCTGTATTTGTAATGTAACGATACCAATAAATACTTTCCCTGTTTCGCCGTAAGTTCTAGGACTATGTTATAGAAGCTGACCTAGTGATATGAACCTCAAAAGTTCTTTCAAGCAAAACCTGAATCCGGGGCACATTAACAACAGAAGCATATTCTTTGAATTATGACTTAATCAAGTTTGACCAGATGATGAAGAGTTGTACGAAGTATATCATATAGTTTGGGGAAATATTGGTGACTGAGTAGCATCCCGTTTCTCCATCACAAAATATTTCCTGTTCTTGCTACTTAATTCTAAACTAACCTCAAGAGAACTGACAGGTACTGGATCTCATTGGAGATGGTGGTCTGGAGGAGCTAGCTGCATCATGCAAAGAGCTACAAGAGTTGAGGGTGTTCCCTTCAAACCCGTACGGTCCAGCTCTAGATTTCTCTCTAACCGAACAAGGCCTCGTCTCTGTTGCTGTGGGATGTCCGAAACTTCACTCTATTCTATATTTCTGCCATCAGATGACAAATGAGGCTTTGATTACAATTGCCAAGAACAGGCCAAACCTTACCCACTTTAGGCTATGCATCATCGAGCCTCATCTCCCCGACTACCAAACTCATCAGCCCCTGGATGTTGGGTTTGGTGCCATTGTGGAGCACTGCAAGAACCTGAAACGCCTCTCACTTGGTGGCCTGATCTCGGACAGATTGTTTGAATACATCGGGACCCATGGCAAGAAGCTTGAAATGCTCTCCCTTGCATTCGTTGGGAATAGTGATTCAGGACTTGATCATATTCTCTCAGGGTGCACTAAACTCAAAAAGTTAGAGATCAGGGATTGCCCTTTTGGCGACGAGGCATTGCTAGCAAATGCTCAGAAGCTCGAGACAATGCGATCCCTTTGGATGTCGTCCTGCCTCGTCAGCTATGGAGCATGCAAGTCGCTTGGTCAGAAGCATCCGAGACTAAACGTTGAGGTTATCGACGACAGAGAGCCTGCCGTCGTTCAACGGATAAAAGTTACTCTAGGTACGGATTCTATCTCACACGGTCCTGTGAGGCACCTGTATGTTTATAGATCAGTTGCAGGACCCAGATCAGATGCGCCAAGATTTGTTTGGATTACAAATCAAAATGAGCCTCAACAGTAGTGTAATTTAACGGAATCTGTTGTAGGATAGACCCAACTTGATATTTGCTGTGGTAATTTGGTATGACCTCCACAGTTCTTGATTCGGATTCAGGTTTCGGTATCTGCAAATCTGCCTTTGAAATTAGCGAAGTCTGTTTTTGTCGTGCTTCCATTTGAACTTTGGTCGAGGATTCGGATCCTTCTTTGAAGTATTGCACAGATTGTTTGCTGAAACCTCAAGTATCTGTTACAATAAAAGCATCGGCATGTTATTGAATAGCTTGTATTCTTGTATACTAATTTCTCAATTCAGTTGTTTGCATGCTACAACAAATCAAGACAGAAGCTCAACAATTACAGTAGAGATCTTCTGTCTGATATTTGTGTTGTATCATGTTATTTGTGCTGTTGCTGCAACCCAAAGGTTGTTCATTTATCAGAAGAAACTAATTTTATGCAGAAGTTACTCCTTAAAACATTGAAATTTCATGTACTATTTCTCATCCAGCAGCAAAACTTGTTTAATTTCACAGAATAGTTTTCTTAGAATGACCACATAAATATGTGTTAATTGATAAAGAGGCAAGGAGAGATGCCAGCTCAGCAATCATAAGTGAATATCAACCAAGCAATCAGAACCGTTCACCCTTGTACACGATGGACGATCATGATTATGGTTGACTTGTAACAGATTAGTTGTTAGTTTCTTTTCTGTTATGAACAGCTTATAAATGAGATTAATATCTCATAATCTTGCTGTAATGAAGTTTGCAGAGGTTATTGAAGAATAAAGCCATCACCATTGATGGTCCCAAATCAAGCTTGTTCCTTACAGTTTCTTCTTCAATTCCACACATTAATCTCTTCTTCTTCTGTTAGACAATTCCAATGATTCTACTCGTTGTAACATGGTATCAGAGCTATGAGTAATCCAAGCGAAGATTCTCGTGATTCGCCGTCGATTGGAGAAATTGACAGCCTCGGAATCGATTCCAACAATCCTATGTTCCTGCATCACTCAGATCACCCGAATTATGTCCTATCTACGCAGCTGCTGACAGATCGGAACTATTATCTATGGAGGAAATCGGTGGAAGTTTCCCTCCGAGCGAAGAATAAAATCGGCTTCGTCACTGACAAATGTAAGCGACCACCAGATGATTCACCTCTTCTCGATCAATGGGAGAGGTGTGACAACATGGTGATCTCCTGGCTTACACACTCTGTGGACAAAGAGATTGCCGAATCGCTGCTGTACTTTGATTCCACTGAGAGCATATGGCTTGATCTTCAGATGAGGTATAGCTTTTCACTCTTAATCAAGGAAATCTTGCAATCAGTACATATTTTACTAAATTCAAAAAACTCTGGGATGAGTTTGTGGTGCTGATTGAGATCGAAAACTGTGGAGCCTGTGGTGCTGCTGGTCTGTTTCCTAAATTCTTGCTCAAGCTGCAGGTTATTCAGTTCCTAATTGGACTGAACGTCTCTTACAACGTGGTGCGTGCTAACATGTTGATGATGAAACCTATGCCGACTATTGCTGATGTCTATCGGATGTGCTTGGATGAGGAAAAGCAAAGGGAATTGCGATCCTCTCCAAATGTGGGAATTGATTCCACCGCACTGAATTCATTTCAGAAGGGATCCACTTCCAATGCTCAAGGAAGCAAGAATGGGAGTTATGGAAGCTCTTCTTCGCAACAATGGAACAACAATGCGTCCAAGAATGGTGGAAGTTCTGTGCCTAACTCTAACAATCAGTACATATGAAGTTGTAAAACAATTTTTCAAAAAGCTCTTCATTATGAGCTTTTTATTAGCACAAATAAGCTCTTCATTAACTCGTAGCAATCAGCACATCACGCACCAAATTGAAATTTACAGCATAGTATAAAACAGATAAAAAGGCCCCGGAGAATTTTCCTCTTATCCATAAAAAAAAAGGAAACAAGAGCAAAGGAATTTAAGATCTGCTAAAAAAATTTCTACTTAGTTGTATGTCCAAGTAACTACAATCTTATACGATTTCCGGTCTTCTGAGTTTCGCAGGATGAGGTTTTTCGCTTCATTTCACTCTGATTCGGGAGCTCGCTGACAAGGGCTGGTCTCTGGCATTACTTGAAGACTTCTTTTTCCTCCTAGGTCCACCAGCAGAGGCTGGATCAACCAATGGGCCAGACCAGCCGTCTCCTTGGCCTTTGGAGTACACGAGGGACGCGGAGCTGTAAGGGATGTCGGGTGGGATGAGCGAGGGCTCAATGTGCTGAGAAGAGCCTAATGGGTATCCCAGTGCTCCATCCTGGTGGGGCGGTGGGAACTTCTCACTCTTGCTCTTTGCATTTGAGTGGGTGAACAGGCGCCGTCTCTGTAAAACAATCAAATCATAATATTTACATATGACACATTTTTAAGAGGCATAAATACAAATAAAGCCGAGGGCACCAGGAATTGTGTAGATTCACATCGGGGAAACCTTGGCTATGACCTATAGGACATTTTAGTTACAAGGTTATGGAATTGGAACATAAATGATGGAGTAATTAGTTTAATGGCATAGAAAACCCAGAAATGGAAGCAAGCATGAGTGCATGACATGGACATGGGAACTTCCACCTTCTAGGAATTTCAGTACCAAAGATAAACATGTCTTCATCTAAAAGTTCTCGGCAGGATTACATTGTGCACAAAGCCAAGCTCCCAGATATTATGCTTCATAGTTCAGATACATAAAATGAAGGATAATTGACCTACTGCAGTGTCCTAAGAAAATTGGGACAAGGTGAAAGCAAAATGTAATGAAACCGATACATACATCAAGATTTGTCTGAAGTTCAGCATTGGCCTCAGGAGCAGGCATTGCCCTGTTTGCACGATCTCTTGCTCGGCCTTTCTTAGCAGGATCACCCTGAGCTTTGTTAGCAGCTCTTAACCTGAATAATACATCAATTTAGCCTTCATTTCAAAAATTCATTGGGAAAGTACACAGCAGAAAGCTGTACAATATGCTAACACAGTTTAGGAAAAGTACCCCCTTTTTTCCAACTTCAACAGTTTGAACTAAATGTGGCTAAATTCCAGTATTCAACAAATTTACCCATAAGGCTCAAAATATTGCAGAGTGGCATCAAGTTTTTCTACTATACAGTGTTTACATGCTAAACACCAGAGTAATATAATAATAACAAGAAATTAATACTGCTTATCTAAATTTAGCAATTCCTTTTAAACTTTAAAGTATATAGTTCAAGCAACATACTATCATGGGAAGTTACACTACTATAAAAGCCATCAGCATGTATTAGTGAGTAATGACAAAAGAAAACCACTACCATGTAGAGTCCCTTACTTCTGACTTATGAGCAACACCTACTGCGAATAAATAGTGTTCATCATGGGGACTCACAAACACACAATATGTAAATAAATAAAAAAATCCCAACAATAGAATGTCCTAAAAAGATGTTGATACTTGATAAACTCAATAAAAATCCTCAAAGTTTTGGTCATAATCTTAAATCAGCAAAACAACCATAAAAAGCCAAATGTTGACTGTAAACAGTAGTTAGATGCTGTGTATATGTTTTCTATCAGGACAGTATTCACATCGTAAAAGATTGTATGCAAAAACATCGGAAAAAAACTAACCTTCGAGCTTCATCATCACGTCGCTTAGCATCCATCTCTTTGCTAGGGGGATATTTCGGAAGTGATGAAGCATCACATGCGTATGGTTCAGTGTTAAAGAACTGCAAGAAAAAGTTCAGATGGCAAAGTGCACTAACTTTAAGGCAATCACGAGTCGGAGCTTCAATTCTGTAAATACTGAAAAGTGACGAGAGAAGTGTCACAGCAATAGAACTTGTGAAATAGATTTCAAGCCACACGATCATTTAACTACTATACTAGGTCCTTCCAGCATATCACATCTTCGTCAAACATGGAACTATAAGGGTTTTCATACTTCACATAATAAGATATGAGATATATAATGATACATATAATACTGCTATGCAACTTACTTCACTGTTAAGAGCATCTGTAGCTGTCCTACGTTCGGCTGGATCAATTGCAAGAAGGGTATCAATCAGAGGCAGGGATGATGTAGGAAAATCTTTAAATGTCTCCTTGATGCTTCGTTTGTATGGTTCTCGAGGTTTAAATAGGGTTGCGTTTGGTAACTTTGACTTCTTCCAATATTCTTCAGAAGGCGATCCACAAAGCTTATATATCTTATGCAACTGCTCGACCTAATTAACAGGAACAGGAGATTGTCATAATCATTGCATCCAAAAATTAAAGCATGTCCTGTAAACAATACGAGCAACCCTGATTTATTCTTATTTCAAATCTTCTTCTGATCTGGTTTTTGTATTGCTAAATGCTAATATATCTACTCTCATGGCCCTCATGGGAGCTTATGATTATAAATGGTTTAGGGGTTAGAGAGTGGCTTACTTGTTGACTAGATCCTACATTCCAAAAGTTTAGCAAAAGATGATAAAAGGCAAATAATCTACCTCAGTACGACCAGGCATGATAGGCCTTCCAGCTAGTAACTCAGCTGAGATGCAGCCAGCACTCCAGAGATCAATGCCCACCCCATAGTCAGTTGCCCCAAGAAGAAGTTCTGGAGCCCGATACCAGAGTGTCACCACACGACTCGTCATTGGGTGCTTGTGATTTGGATCATAGAATGTAGCTAACCCAAAATCAGCTATCTTCAAAGTGCCTTCATTGTCCAACAGAAGATTTGATCCTTTAATATCACGGTGAAGTACACCACGTTTATGACAGTGCTCAATTCCAGAGAGTAATTGCTTCACATAACATTTCACCTGGTGTTGAAACACAATAAAATTGTCCAACATCACAAGGAATAGATACTGATTGCATTCACCATAAAAACAAATGAACAACGAATTACCTGGGCCTCTGTAAACTTGATCTCAGGGCTTGCAGCAAGCCCAGCCAGGTCATGATCCATGTAATCAAACACCAAGTACAAACTACAAGACATCCTTGAAGTAACCAAGCCTTGTAGCTTTATGACATTAGGATGATCCAATGTCCGCAATATCAAAATTTCTCTAGCCATAAACTTAACACTCTCCTTCTCTAAGTTGTCAAACCGCACCTTCTTCAAGGCTACGATTTTTCCATTAGTCGAGTCTCTAGCTTTGTAGACGTTACTGTACGTTCCTTGCCCAATCTAACAGAATTAAATGGCAAGACCCCAAAAATAAATATCAGTAAGCATACCTCAGCAAGCAAGAATTAGGAAATGTCAAACGCAATAAACTGATTCTTACTAATGTGGCATAAGACAACTTAACAGCAATCACTGGTTGCTTCTTAATATTGCCAAAACAAGAAAACAATACAGTGAGATGTTTCACCTACCTTATCAATCTTTTCGAATGTATCTGCTTTTCTTGGAATCCACCCATTGATTGCTTCTCCTGCAACCTCAGATAGCCAAGATGGCCATCCAGCTGCAACCTGCTCACCATGTAAATTCTTAGGCAGATTACTCGGCTTCGGAACTGGCCTTGACCGCCTCTTCTCTACCCGTGGCTTATTACTCTTCTCCACTTTCTCCTTCTTTTCCCCATCCTCCTTGGCCACTCCATCAATCAACACTTCACCATTATCACCATCCTTCACTTTATCCGCCGCAACCGCACTCGGAACAGCCTGATTCGTACCGTATTCCACCTTCAGATTCGTCTCCCTCTTCCCCTCCCCATCTTTGGCCCCTTCACCCTCCTCGCCCCGAGCTGAACTATCTTTCCCAAACACACATCCCATCTCCAACTCCCACAATAAACCCACACAACCTGAACCTCATATCTCAACATAATACGAAACGAATCGTGCGTAATCCATTGATCAATCTTCACATCAATGATCAACCGCCGACGACACCTAAAAGCCCTAACTCCGAACAACTGCTATCCACACAGACTGAAAATAAAGCAATGGCCAATAAATTCCACATAAACAAGAACAATTCAACTAACAGCGAAGAAAGAGCGAAGTCTACATGGAACTACACACAAGCTGGATAGTTGAAGAGTGTGATTCAACTGAACCTTTGGACTTTGAATCCGGGATGCTCCAAACCTCAATCTGCGGCGTCTCTGGAAAACTCCGAGGCGGAGGTGAAGCGCGATCGCCGGCGAGAGATAATGTGAATCGCGACAGATCAATCTCTCTCTCCTCTTCGAGATTTGTGCCTGGCTTTTTGTAATCCAGTAATTTATTGCAGTAATTTATTGCAGGGAGAGTGGCAGTGGGTATTTACTCTCTCTCGGAGGAGCTCACCCGATTGCCCGTTGGGGAGAGAGGATCTTGTGTGTGCGCTCTATCAACTCCTTATTGCTCCTCCCTAATTCGGAAATTTACTCTTTAAAATAATAAAATACCAAAAAGGTCCTTTTATAAAACAAAAAAACTTTTCTTATTCACAAAAGTAAAAGGGTAAAAAGTCCATTTTTAAAGGTGTGCATTTAAAATAATCCAATTTTCTTTATCATGTACACTTTTTTAAAAAATAGGGAAATTCCGTTTGGTACCCCCGATGGTGTCCCACACTTTTTTTTTGTCCGGATGGTACCCCTGAGTTTTGTCAAAAGTCCGGCTCATGCCCAAAACTCATAGTTTCTTCTTTTTAATGAATAAAACCACCCATTATTTTTATTTTTTCATAAATATGCCCATTTACTTTTAACATTAAACAAAACTACTTATCATTTAACTAAATTCAAAACAAAATTGACAAAATCACCTTTATTTTTTAAAATTAATAAGATCACACATTATTGCCAAAGTTGTAGCAAAAAATACCCATTCTTTCCAAAAAAATTTTTGAAGAAAATCAACTATTATTTTTGACATTACACAAAAGATCCGTTACATATTTTTCATATTTTATAAAAAATAAATCTCATTATTTGTCAAATATTGCATGTACATAATCACCCATTATTTACAAAATTTTGCACAAATCCACTATCTTATTATGTGAACAAAAATAGTTAACCTATACATTATAAAAAAAAATACTTTGTAAAACCATACTTTTTGTAAAACCACCCTTTATGCTTTAAAAAATGCACAAAATCATTTCTTGTGTAATAAAAGAAGGTGTTATTCATTTCTTTTGTTTGGAATACATAAAACCTAATAAAATAAGAATGATTAATCTCTTATTATATTTTTCTTTTACAAGAAGAAAAATAAATAAATAAAATTTACTTTTCTTTTTCAAAAAAATTATAATCAAGCATTTGGTTAAATTGATCAATCACATTTACAAATGTTTAAAGTTAATGAGATATAAGTTAAATATTGTTTTGAAAAATAATATGTGTTAAAAATATTGCAATAAAAAATTTTGGAAGTATTGCAATAAAAATTTTGGAAATATTGATCAATCACATTTACAAATATTGCAATAAAATTTTTGGAAATAATATGTGATTTTGTAAAATTTTAAAAAATAAAGTTGGTTTTGTCACTTTTGTGTTGAATTTTGTTAATTAATATGTAGTTTTGTTCAAAAAGTAAATCGGCATATTTATGAAAAAATAAAAATAATGGGTGGTTTTATTCATTAAAAAGAAGAAACTAGGAGTTTTGGGCATGGGCCGGACTTTTGACAAAACTCAGGGGTACCATCCGGACAAAAAAAAAGTGTGGGACACCATCCGGAATTGTCAAAAACTCGGGGGTACCAAACGGAATTTCCCTAAAAAATATATAAAAAGATAAACTTTATCTTTTAAAAAAATATATTAAAAAGTCAAACAATGTAAAAACAAATACTCCATTCGATCCTAAATCGATAAATTAAAGACTTTTTACTTTTATACGCGTAATTTAAGAAGTTAAAAAATTATATAAAATATTAAATTTTTAATTAAATTTTTTACAATATAATACTTATTAGTAATAAATATTAAACTGTAAAAAATATAAATTACTATAATATTTTATATACTTTTTAGCCTTTTAAACTACGTGTACAAAAATATAAACTCTTACATTGATGATAGGAGGGAGTAAGGGTGTGTTTGGATTCCATTGCATTTTAATTATAACGTAATTATTTTACCTTGTTTTATGTGAGCGTTTGGTTTTTAAAATAAAAATCTCATAAAAGTCAAGGTAAAACCATAATTTAACCAAATAATCACATAAAAAGAGATAAAAATAATTGCATTATCATTAATAAATCGTAGAATAAAAAAACATAATTTAAATACCTTAAAAATTATGTTAACCAAGCCACCTTATCATTTTGCATTATAAATATAATGCATTTGGAATTCAAACACACCATAAGTTTTTAACCCAATAAAATGAGTGATAAAAAAAAATGACTTACGAGCATATATTTACGAACAAATAAGTATTACGTCTACCTATTGTAAAAACGACCAAGATGTATTTATATATATATATATATATATATATATATATATATATATATATATATTGAACCGGAAATAATTTGGTATTAAGGATCCTTAAATACCAAGTGCGTCCAGGCGGACGAAATTACGTAGAACTGAGTCGTCGGGTATGGAATTGTCAGAGAAGACGAAATTGAGGTGCGAAAGACGGTCGTCAACTCGATTAGCTTCTCTAAAAACATGACGAATCTCTACAGAATGAAAGAAACCTAGGGAGACTAGACTGTCCGAGACAATCATTTCAGAGTCCCCTAAAGGTTTCCCGCAGCCCTTACGGCTGTTAATAATAGTCTGGTTGTCCCCCTCTATTATCAAATTTGTTATGTTAAGTTCTTTGGCAGCATTGATGCCATTCCAGAGTCCCAAGGCCTCAGCACCAGAAACCGAGGAAATACTCGAAGGCCCAGAGCCGCAGAAAATGGGCGAGCCCATATGGTTTTTGATGATGAAGCCATAGGAGCCCATAGAGGAATTGGAAAGGGCTCCGTCAAAGTTTAGTTTGTGGTATCCAATTCTCGGGGCCTTCCATTTACAGGTTTTCCTTGATTTGGTAGTTTGGGTATGTGTCATTTGGTTTTTGGTTTGCCGACACTGGTCATCTCTGCTTTCATCTGACCGAGTCGAGGCATTCCAGCTTACTTGTTGATTTCTTGCGAATGATAGTATGGTTCTTGTATCTGGTTTGTTGCCGCCAAAGAGAGCCATGCTCCTAGAGTACCAGATGCTCCACCAGCAGAACGAGAGAGTATTGAATTTTTGATTCCCAGCTTTGTCTTTAATGTAGCAAAGGCAGCTATATATGTCTAATGCTTACGTGAAGCAGGTATGTAGAATATTTGCCAAGGTAGGGTCTGCTTTTGCTATTGTTGCTTTTGTTATCGGGCAGTCCCAAAGAAGATGGGGCAGATCCTCATAGTTAGAATCACAGTGAGGGCATGATGTAGGCACCCCAATTCCGCGAGAGGCAAGTTTAACCGAAGTGGGCACGCCATTCTTCGTTATTTTCCAGAGTAGTGTTTTCACTTTTGATGGTAGATCTAGATTCCAAATCCATCTTAGGTCCGATTTCTGATGTTGTTTGTGGTAGTTAATCATTTGAATTGCTGAGCTAGTGTTAAACCATCCATTTTTGCTCCATTTCCAGTATAATCTGTCTGTGTGTATGTTTTTGGGTATTGGGTATGTGGCTATTAGGTCTATTAATTCTGTTGGTAGGATCTGTTGAAGGTTAGATCTAAGTAGTTCCAAGCTCCACCGTTTATCATCTGTCAGAAAATTTTGAATGGTGAGTTCCGTGTCAACCTGCATGTCAGCCGTTATCATTGTTATTAGTGGTGAGCTGCCAAACCAGTGATCAAGCCAGAAGTTTATGCTTGCTCAATTACCAATTGACCATCGTAGTCCATCCTTGAAAAGAGGTATGAGTTTAGTGAGTTGTGCCCATTGCCAGGAGGTCGTTCCCTTTTTGCGGTAGTTTAGTATGTGTTGTTGCCGTAGGTATTTTTCTGTGATTAGTGTTACCCATGGATTCCTGGGCTCAGCCAATATTTTCCATAGTAGTTTTAGTTGCAAGGCCTTGTTCATATCCTCTGAGTTACGTAGTCCTAATCCGCCACTGTCTTTGTCCTTGCAAACTTCATACCAACTAATAAGTAGCTTATGTCTTGGCCCCTTATTCCAAAGGAAATTCCGATTGATTATCTCCATTTCCGTGTGTATAGATTTTGGTAGTAAAAAACACTGCATGAGATGTAGGGGTTTAGCCGATAGAGTGGTTTTAATTAAGGTACATCGACCTGCCTGAGATAGACAATTGGCTTTCCATTTGTGCATTTGTGACTTGGTGGTGAGTAGTAGGTCATTAAAAGTGTCCTTGGTAGCTCTACCACAAATGATTGGGCAACCAAGGTAAGGGCCTAGGTTGGTCGTGCAGGGGATCTCCAATTCGTTGTGTATTGCATTTTTTTGAGTCGTCGTCATGTTAGGAGTCGTTTGGAAGTGTGATTTATGTCTGTTTACCCTCTTCCCAGAAAGGGAAGAGAATTCCCGGAGGATTTTGTTTATTTGGTCGCAACCAGTTTTAGTTGCCGACGCAAAAATGACTATGTCGTCCGCGAAAGCCAAGAATGGAATTCTTGTCCCATTTCGCGTGATCGTTATGCCCAGGTGGCTACCGGGGACTGAGGATTCCTTTAGTAGTCCACACGCTAAGACTTCTGATAGTACGAGGAAGAGGTATGGGGATAGAGGGTCGCCTTGTCGAAGCCCTTGTTGGGGAGCAAATAGGTCAGTGGGTTCATTGTTTACTAGGACAGAATAAGAGACCGTCGTTATGCATTCCCGAATCCATCCTGTGAATCGTTCTGAGAATCCGAAATTGGCTAAAACTGAAAGCAAGAAATTCCAATCGACAAGGTCGAATGCTTTTTCCATGTCAAGTTTAACTGTCATCCAGCCAGTTTTTCCCTTCTTCTTTGAGAATGAATGAAAAATCTCATTTGTTATTAGTATATTGTCTTGTATGGCCCTCCCTGCAGTGAATGCACTCTGCAAGGGGTTAATAATTTTGGGGATTATATTTCTTTAGTCTTGTTGCTAGTATTTTAGAAATTATCTTATATGTTGTTGAGCATAAGCTGATGGGTCTATAATGTGATGTAGTTGTTGGATCATCACACTTAGGGATTAGTGCAATGAAAGTGTGGTTGACCTGCTTGAGTAATCTGCCGCTAATGAAGAAGCTTTTGACAGCTTTAGTCACAGAAGGGCCAACAATAGGCCAGTATTTCTTAAAAAAACCCGCAGGGAAACCGTCGGGTCCCGGTGACTTGTCATTTGCTAAGCTGAAGACCGCGTTTTTAATTTCAGCATTCGAGATCGGTTTAGTGAGCCACTCATTGTCTTCTGGCGTTATCTCTGTGGGTATGTTATTGAGTAGAGTACTTGGGATAATTTGTCTTCGGGTAGCTTTGAATCGTTGCACAAAGTCATGCTTAATGGACTCTCTTATTTCTTTATCAGTTGTGACCGTAATTCCGGCGTTTGTGTGAATGGTTTTTATTATGTTTCTATTTCTCCTTCCTGTTGCAATTCTGTGGAAATATCTCGTGTTAGCGTCTGTCAGTCTTATATGTTGTTTTTTAGCTCGTTGGCCCCAGTATGTAGTTTGGTATCTAAGGAGCGCGGCATGCTTGACTGTAAGCCTTTTGATTTTGTCGTCAGTTTTGCTATCGTAGGCGTTGCAGAGCCGTAGTTGTAGGTCCTGTAATTTGTCTTCCACGGCTGAAAGTTGCCGAAAAATATTTCCGAAGGTGTTCTTACTCCAAATCTTGCTCTTTTTTTTCACTTCTACAAGTTTTTTAGTCAATTTGTAGAGGTGCGATCCCGGTACGTCAGTTCGCCAAGCATTTTTGACAAGGGTCTCAAATTCTGGCCTTGTTGTCCAAGCCATTTCGAACTTAAAAGGTTGTAGCCTTGGCTTACTCTTGTCCATTAGGTCTAGTGTGATTTGAGTATGGTCTGATTTGATGAATGCATGGTTCTTCGTATTTAAGTCAGGGAAAAGTTGTAGTAGAGTGTGGCTTACCAAAGCTCTGTCTAATTTCTCAAAGGTATTGTCCTCACCATAAGATCTTCTTCTCCAAGTGAATTTGTTCCCAGTCGTCGGGGTGTTTATAAGATTATGTGTAGTGATGAATTCAGAAAGTTTGTGGAATCTACGCGTACTCGGAGGAAGACCTCCTAGTTTATCTGTAGGGTCAAGGATTTCATTGAGATCCCCCATGACGATTAATGGTTCATTAATGTTCTTAGTTGTATCCGATAGGTATCCCCAGAATGCTTCCTTATCTTTTTCATGTGGGGGAGCATATACAAATATTATCATGATTGTAACCGGTAAGGCGTGGTTGGTGTACTTTGCCTGGATTGTTCTGTTGTCAGAGTTAACAACTTCAAAGAGTTCATTGTTGAAATGCGATGCCTTCCAGAGAAGACAGAGACCACCAGAGAGACCAGTTGATGGACAGAAAAACATGTTATCAAATCCAGGTTTCTTCCAATAGTTGTCGGGTGGTGGGCTTTGTATCTTCGTTTCAGCTAAGGCTAGTATTTTAATACGGTCACTTCTACAGGTGGATTCTATATGAGTCCAGACATTTTTCCTATTAAGGCCGCGGACATTCCAGAAGCTAAATTTCATTATTCCGATTTTTTAATGGACGAGGTAGTAGCTTGCGGGTGACCACAAAATGATCCATGGAGGTTGATATTATTTCAGTTTGGTGATAATAGATCCAACGAAACCCCATAGGAGTGATAGGTATTCCATAAATACTATAAGCTTTTGTATGCATTAGATCGCTGTTGATGGATGGTGTTATTCTAATAATCTTATAAGTAGATCTATTACAGTATGGTATGACACAACATGGTCTATGCGGTGGGATCAGTTTTGTTGTAGTAGGTAAAGACTTGTGCTCCCTTGAATTCGGGTATATCAAAACTGAACGTGTAAATATAGAGTATACAACATCATTACAAGAGGGATTGGTAAATAGAGTGAAGTTTGATTCGAAGGATTCAAGGAACCATTTGTTGTCTAAATGTTGCAGTAGCTTCAAGTGTTTAAGCATGCAGTTCTTGGGTTTGATAGTGCAAAGTATAGAGCACAACGGACACCCACCAAAGCAAGAAAGGAGAAACTTTAACGCCATGGGAAGGCTCCCTGCAACAGATACAAATTCATGATTAGAGACATGTGTTATGTATAGCTTAAGTTTGTATGCTATGTAGTTTCCATTGGTTAGCATGATTAACCGATTGGTCTGAGAGGAGGATGGACAACAGTTGAAGTCACCCTTCAAGTTATACTTAATAAAAGTCCTACAAGCTTTTAGTTGTATGGGTGTTTTAGGAGTGCCTAATATATGGTTATTTTTCATCAGATGATTTATCGTAAGGTGATGTATGGGTTTAAAGTCTGCATAAGTATTGTTCAAGCTTACAATGATATAGGAATAGGGCAAATTAAATTGGGATAATTCCAAGATAATCCTAGAGTAATGAGTTAGATATGTGATTAGGTTGGTTGTATAATTGTAAGAAGTAGCAGAGCTAGCCATTCTAAACAATAGATCAGTACTAAATGGATCAAGTTGGTGATATAGATTCACCCACAAGTAGTAATAAACACTGATTTTTGGTGGGGTTATGGATGGGTTTGTTAGAAGCTGGGTGAACTTGTGCACATAATAAGAGGACCATATATCAACATAAAGCAATGTAAGAGCTTTATAAGTGTATAGGTTGCTGTTTTGGTTACTTACTAGTAGTGACGAAGGGGGTAGAAACCACCACAAGAATGCTGAAACAGAGGCAACCACCACCCAAAGGTGAGCATCTGTGCAGTGGAGAGGTATATTTCCCAAGGGTATAACCAAAGGAGTCTCCTGCAATTGAGAGTTAAGATACAATATCTCGAGGGGTTTAACCCCTCGAGGGCTGTCAATGTTCTGGTTATTCAAAATCTGATAAACAAGTATGTAGTAGTGGGTAAACATTGATGTCCAAAACAATATTAGGCATTTTAGAAATGGTTCAGACCATAACCAAATGCAGAAAGAGGTCAAATTACTTAAAATATGCATCATATTCATTAGATAGGGATTACATTCATAGTCAGTGGCAAATATCTTACACCAAAAGAGGCCACCTTTAAAGAAACAGCAGTACAAGGGCACACTAGCATGATTAAGTTCTAAAAACATCCAGAAATTGCAAAAGGCTAAGTAGATATGATAAACATCAAGATTTTGCCAAGAATTGGGGAGAAGAGGTTCATCAAAAGGTGAAATAAAAGGTAGATAGAAGCAGTGCAGATCACAAAAGGCCTGGGGAAGTGGCCAAGTAGCCCCATTGCTTAGCAAAAACTTGTGATTCATAAGGCTTAGTTGCTATTCTTGCTCCTCTTCAGGTTGGAGCAGGCAGTGTCTTCCTCCCCACCATGAGCCCTTCTCTTGAAGGAACCAGAAGTGGAAACATCCTTAGGTGCAGTATCAGTGGCTGAGATCATTCTCACAACTGTAGAGTTGGAGTGTATTGAGTGGAAAGAAGGCTCAGAGAGCCCTTCCACCTGAGGATCAGGAGCCTTGTATTCCTCCATAGGGTCATCTACAAGATAATCTTCATAATCATCCCCTAGAAGGTCATCCTCATCAAGCTCATACTGCAGACAGGGAAGGGTTTCTGAATCCACCTCGGCTCCAATATCAGAGAAAAGGTTTGGGTTGGGGAGGGGGAAACTGTGCTCCAAGATATCATCATGAGAGGGATCATGAGCCATAAAACCATCAGCAGCAGGTACACAGTAGGTCTGATCAATAACCTGGGTGACAAGGCCCAGTGTAGGCACTATATCAGCCATACCCTCCGGATTCCTAGTGAAGCCAGCAGCAGCAGGAGCTGGGCTACCACTAGGAGCACCAGGAGGAGCATGGGATACAACAAAGGCCTGAGCACCAGGTCCAGGTGGAGGAATGTGCCCTGCAGCAACAAAGGTGCTCTCAGAGAGCAGGTTGACAGTAGGTGGTGGTGTAGCTTGGGGTATGTTTGCAACAGATTCAGGAGGCAGCTTGGCAGCAGGTGCAGAAGCACTCTCAGATGGTGATTGGGTGTCCTTGGAGGATGAAGAAGATATATATATATATAATATCCGAATGTCAATTTAAGTAAGATATTAAAGTATTATAGTATATTGAAATAAAACTAAAGTGATTAATATTGCTGTAATTTTCAAACATTCATAACTTTTGTTGATTCTAGGGTTCCTTAAGTTCGAAGTCGATAGATAAACGAAAAACACACAAACGAACTCAAACAAGAACGAAACGCAGACACATAAGGCTTTGTTTACGCGGTTCGGTTTCCCTACATCCGCGGAACCTCAGGAGGGGAGGTTCACCCAATTCACTAAGCATCCAAGGCCAAAGAACTTGCTACAATGGTATGAATGCACAAGCACTAAGTGACGATTCTAGACTAAGAAGCAACTACAAAGATAAACAGAGATAGGGAAGAAATCGTCCGATTAAGGACACCGAGAAATCTCCTCTGAGATTTCTCACTCCCATCTTCTCCTTGTCTTCTTCGTCTTCATTGCTCAACCAGGTACTCAGGTAGCACTTAAACAAATCGAGCACCAATGGAATCGTCGTCTTTAGGGAGCTACTCAGAAACCCTAGCCGATTAGGGTTTTCTTACCTCAGAGAGAGCTCAGTGCTTCTCCTTAAGGTTTCCTCTTAAGAACATATATATATATATATATATATATATATATATATATATATATATATATATCCGAGCCATAACGGTAACAACAGAGGACAGATCTTTGGGCTAAGGGAAACGGGCCTAACCTGAACAAGCCCAAGTCATAAGCCCCAAATCTGTCCTACAAATTGATCCGATATAAAACCCCAACATATATGTTAACTTAGACTTAGGCCTATATACTACACCTTGGTCTCACCTGGTGAACTATGGCTAGCCATTGGTGCCACACTTGGTCAAGCCAAGGGACCAATGAGCTTTTCCATAATCACGACATGACCAGGTTATACGTGGCACTAAGGAGCCTATCAACCTAGAGCTTGTGCATACAATACAAATAAATCAAAGTTCAATGTTTTATACAACAATTACAAGGATTATAATCATAACAACTTTTTACTCAGATGTCGGATTATGGTGTATTATTTATCAAAACAAAGCTATCGACGGGAAGAATACACCTAGGTAATTTGTCGGATGAGGGGGGGTCACGTGACCCCCTAGGACCCCCTAGCTCCGCCTCTAAATTCTCCATGCTACAAGAATAACACTTAGGTGGGCGAAGGGTCATCTTCAATCACTGAATATATGCACTTGGTCTAAAGGATAGTGGATGAGTTGGCTCTCCTTCACAAAACAATAGATAATAGAATAAGTCAATCACACAATACTATCGCGGTTTGGATCCGGTTCCTCTCATAAAAATAAAAGAAAAAAAATGGGGGTTGGGGGAGTTGAGGAAAAGAAGGGGAGATGATTTTTAACCTCTTGATTTTACCTATCGAATTTTTAGATCCAAAGTTCCATTTACAAAAAAAAAAATCTCACACCTTACTTACATCACATGAATAAATTAATAAAAATAAACTTTTTATTCCGGACGATTTTCAAAATCAGATAATCAACAAAATCAAATCCTGACCGAATTATCCAATATCTCAAACGAACTATTCTGTCTTAATCTGATTAATTAATACGGGTTGGGCGAACGTTTCCTCCACGCGCCACTCACAGATGCCTTAGATCTTGCTCAGCAGTAAGCCTTTCGATGGCGTCCTTGCAAAGCATCTTCCGGATCAAATCAATGGCCTACGATGAAACGGGTCGAAACTCCTTCATCAAGAACGACAGATTCGCCTTCATCGACGGGATTGATTTGAGGAGTTCAACTTCAAGGGTTTGTTAATGGTTGGGTGTGGCAGATTTGATTGAGGAGTTCAACTCAAGTGTTTATTACTTTGCTAAATATTTGGAAAATATTTTATCCCCTTTCTATACCTACCTATATCTATATCTATAATCTATCTATTAATCTTCTATCTATATATCTATCTATATACATATATTAAACCCGATGCATTGTTGTCTACGTGGCGGCGCGTGAGTCCATCTGCATACGTGACGGTGCGTGAGTGCATCTCGCAAAGTTTTCTCCCATGAAAAAGGAAATCTATATACATATAATTAGATAGTTCTAATCAATATAATTAAAAATGATTAAATAACTATTTTATTTTACCATTAACTTATATATATAATTGGATAGAATCTTATAAAAGAGTAAATATTATATAAGGAAAAAACTATATCAATATAACACAATCTATCTGTGCATAAATATTTTAGTAAACTAACGTAATAAATATATACTACATACAATATTCAATAAAAAAAGAATATAAAAATATTTTTAAAAATCAACTATCTATTAATTACATGAGATTTAATTAATGATATATCAAGAAAAAAACCTTTTACCTTATAAATATGAATTTTATTTATATTTCGAGAGAATACAAATAAAAGATAATTAGATTATATATCATCTGTTGAACTAATTTTATTTATATCTATATTATTTTTTGGTGGAAAACATAATTTATATTTAGATTATTATTTTTATTTACTGAAATTTATCTAGATTATTTATAATATTGCATTAACGTATTGTCCGTGCACGGGACGGGACCTACACTAGTTAATTAATAATACTAATTCTGCTAGCATTTTGCTGATGTGTCACGCCCACAATTAAACTTGAATTTTTTTTATTCAAATGGTATTAAACTTGATTTTTTTTTAAAAATATCCGTTTCCTATTTTAAACATATTACTTTCTTTTTTTTCATACTAAAATATTATTTAAATTGATATGTTGTATGTCAATTTGTGAATTGTGATCTATTTTAATCGTTTGCGTACATTGAACCTTCATCAAATCTTGGCTAATTTTATTCTTGGATATTGAAATTATTGATTTACCATAATGTCTACATACAACGAACGTGTAATATGGAATACCGAAAATTTTGAAATATGGAAAAACACAACTATTAATCTGTTAATCTATCCATCTACGGTATCTATTAATTAATTAATCTATCTATTAATAATACTAAATATGTTAGCCCATAATTAAAGTTGAATTTTTTAATCAGCTACCCCTTTTTTTATTGGTCGATTTTATTGTCGAGATTTTTGAATATATGTTTCCTATTTTAAATAATTAAATCGCTCAAGGATCGAAATTCTCAAAATTTCCCGAATTTCAAAACCAAATCCATATAATTAAATATATTAAATAAAATAATAAATCTGAATTTTCCGATCTTTACAAAATTTGTATTGTATCTCTTTTCAACTAATTTATAAATCATAAAAAAAATACTTTATACATATTTTTATTGTAAATAAGTATATATTAATATAGTATTATATAGATATATAAAATGATGTTCGGATTAAAATAGATCAAAATTACGTGTCTTTAAGGCACGAGTATTACACTAATATCTATCTATTTTCTATATCTCTTTAGAAAAATTTTCTCTCATCAATTTTTTATTATTAAAATAATATACACCAATCATAATTTATAGAAACATATCATAAGCCAAAATTTGATTAAAATAATATAAACCGATCATGATTTATAGAAACCTATCATAAGTCATAGTCCTCTTTAATTATAGAGGGGATTGTAGTAAATAACCCACGATCCGGATTTCTTTGCGCTCATAACCTACTATCCGAATAGTTATTTGCAAGGGCTAAACCTCCTCCTTAAAAAATTGCACCCAAGGCGGTAAACTTTACCTGGAGTAACCGGTGCTCCTGACATGGGAAGAGAGAAAGAGAGAGCCACCGCGAGAGAGAGAGAGAAGGGGAAGGGAGAAGGAATGGGATCGGAGGCAGGCGGCCGGGCGCGACAGGTCTCCGGCTCGGAGGAAGGGCTCGAGCGCAGAGGAGGAAGTTCCGATTACAAAGCTGTCGAATTGGACACTGAGAGTTAGTTTTATCACCAATTCCTCTTGATTGAGCCCTTAATTTGCCGAATTCGATCTAATTTGGTTCCTTTGATTCAATTATTTCTTGGTTTGGTCACCATTTCTTCGATTGATCTCTTAAGGTTCCGAGTGTCATTATATCTGATTGGCACTAGCAGTGTTAATTTTATCTGGGTGCTGCTTGGTCGATGTTTCGTGTATCGGCATTGGCAGTGATAATTTCAAGTTCTTGTGTCGCCATTTCTCCATGTTCTCTTCATCCATTACATGTGAAATTGAAACTGAAATATGGTTTATGAGTTTTCCTCAGTAATTAATTAATCATTGAAGTGAGTTATTTGCTTTATGTGACATATGACTAGTGACTGTGATTTAGTGATTTCGTGCTTGATGGATGTTTTATTCTTGTCTTAGCTTACATCAATTGATAATGTAGTCTTACTCTTACCATGTATGAGTCAGGTTCTTTGAGGAAAAACTTACTTGCTAATGTGCCGTGGAGTCGAAACTAGAAATTAGGCCTCCGGCTTGCATTGTAACAGTTATGTCAGTCTATTACTTTTCTTAGAACAAAAATCAATAGATGATTTTGTTCCACAGAGTAAAATCTTTTTTTTTTTGTTGTCCGGAACTTGTACTTGATTGATATCAACAGTCTAGTAGTAACATGTGGTTTGGGTATATGGTATGCATTTAAACCAATTTCTGTCTTTGCAGAAGTTGCTCTTGTTGTTTTCTTTTTGCAAACATCTTCTTGGACTGTATGTCTACTTTCGGTTTCTAATCGTCTTCTCCGATGAATTTTTAAATGAAATGCACCAGCTTACTTTAGCATTATACAACATCTAGGCGAAGGAAGCCAGATACAAGGAGCATTGGCTCAGTGGACTGGACAAAGGACCGTTCCAAATGTATTCATTAGATGCAACACTTCCTTCAACTAGGAATTTTTCTATGATTTCATTTAAGAACAGATTCACAGTAATCGCTTATTGTGATTTGATGAAGCGCTTATTTGGTTACAATAATTTTAGGCTACAATAATCGCTATCTATGACTACAATAATTGTAGGTTACATTAATCGCTACATATTGTTACAATAATCGATTTATTTAGGTGATTTCTTGTAACTCAACTCCACAATTCAATTACGGATATAATAATAGGTACAAGACTCCGCTCATTACAGGAATTCACTCAGTACACGAAATCTTGTATTATATGAGTTTGATTACGCAAGGTTGGTTGATGATTACCAATACAGGAATGTGGTTACAATCTCGTATTACATGAACGCTATTGTAATATAAGAATAATTTTGTATTAGAGGAATGTTATTGTAAAACAAGAATGAGATTCTATTACATGATTTTGTAACAAGAACGCTATTCTATTACATAAATAATATTGTAATACAAGAATGATATTGCCTTACAAGAATCGACCACGTACATGAATTAGAGTTTGTAAAATACAACCGTCAATAAACAATTCTAAGCAAATAATTAAAAAAATTCAAGAGTACGTAACTTAAAACCCTAATCAATTCCACGTTGAGAAAAATATCTTTATCTACCAAATCTTCTACAATAATTGAACCGTCTACTTTTTAAAAAGATATAATTTGTTCTTTAAAGAATTTGTTTTTACTTTTTAAAATGATAAAATTTGATTGTAAGAGTTGTAATCTCCATCTAAAAAAAAGCACAATTACTTAAAAGAAAACTCAAGGAGTATAGTTAGTAAAAAAAACTTAAAAAAAAGGTATACTCCATCCAATTTTCTCTTGTTAGTTCATCCAATTTTCTCTTGTTAGTCCGTAAGGACGCTATTGGGCAATGGTTCAACCGAGGTTGACCACCCCAAATTTTCGCCTTGTATATATAAAAAAAAATCTATTGATTTATGCGGTCTCTCGGTTTCTCGGTTTATATAGAGAACTGAATTCTGAATTAGTTGCTTATATACTTTGAGGGACAATAATACCTAATCCGATTTTATGAGGTTAAAAGGAAGGATTAATCAAACACGAAAATGATTTGATCATTCACAGTGCTATTTACCGCTGGAACACAAAACACGGCGACTACTTCTCCAGGGACTCGAATATCTGCGTATACCTTCCGTTCTCCAACTTCAACCCCCCAAAAAGGAACCACCTTTACACACCGAAATTCCCAATTTGTCCCTTTCAAGTTTCAATCCAGCAGAAATCAAACTCAAATCCCTCTCCTCCTGCTGTTTTCAAATCTCCTAATTTCTGCGCTCAATTTGGGGAATTTGTCACACAAATCACTGATTTTTCGTTGATTGTGAATCATCAGCGATTTCTGCCAGATCTCTGATTCTCAGCTGCTTGACCAGCTTCCATGGGTGTTCCCGCGTTCTACAGGTGGCTAGCTGACCGTTACCCGCTCTCCATCTCTGACGTCATTGAAGAAGAGCCCAGGGAGGACGATAATGGTGCTCTGTTGCCCGTCGATGTCTCCCGCCCGAACCCTAACGGCATGGAGTTCGATAATTTGTATTTGGACATGAATGGTATTATCCACCCTTGTTTTCATCCTGAGGGGAAGGTTTGTTCTCCTCTTTTCTTCTCTAAGGCAATTGCTTGCTTCCAAGTTCATGGAAGATTGCAGTTTTACTTATTGAGATTCTTAGCTTGTGCAACCTATGTTATTGTGCCTTCATTTTATTTATTTATTTTTTTCGATTTCCCTTGTTTGGATGCAATGGCAAATCGTGAATGTACTATCAAAATTGATCGGCAACCTTCAAACTCCGAAGTAGGGGATGATGCACAGTGTGTAACTCGTGTGTCAAATAGAGTTAGGGTTGTTTAACTAGGGAAGACATTTTTCACCTCCCCGTGGAGCAGTGCCATTCTATACTGGCTGAGGTTATGTGTGCCATTTTGGGGAAGTTTTCTGGTTCTGAAGGTTTAAATTATTTTCTTTGTTTATTAAAAGAGCATTGACGTGGTTGATTTGGGTTGCCGTTTTGAGTTAAAGTGGAGTATACAAACATAATTGTAGCCGACATATCATATCACAGCACAACGTGTTTCCTGTACTAGTTCTTAATAAACTCAATTGCCATCCTTTTTCCCCCAATACATGTACAATTTTTTCCGAGTTTGCCCACTGGCTTTACATATTGGATTCTTCTGTGTTTAGCCAAGTTTTCATGATGGTTGATCATGGTTTTGATCAAATATTAGATTAAAGGAGTCCTTTCTTGATAGGATCTGCATCCTGTTTAATGAGCAGTGTTATAACTTCTCTGCTGTGTCTGTCTGCTTTTGTAAAAAGGCAAGTTTCATAGCCACGAGGGTGAGGGCGATGGATTGTTAAGGGAGAAGACTGATTATTTAGTTCTCCATTGATTCTATGTTCATATATAATGCCTTTTTGTGTGATCACAAGGGATCTCTACCCCCTGTTAGCAGACTAAAAAGGCATCATATATAATGCCTTTTTGTGTGATCAGAAGGTAAACACTAAAGAGTAGTTACTATACATTTCTCACTAACTGGTACTTTTTTAGGTGACATACTTCCTTCCAAATCCCAATTCTTTTATTGTCAAAGTGTTGCTACTGTCGTGACAGTTTTTGCGTGTGCTTATTGGGTGATTGTTTGCTTTTGCTGAACTTTCAATATTGTATTTATGCAGCCCCCTCCTTCCACCTATGATGAGGTCTTCAAGTCAATATTTGACTACATTGATCATCTGTTCTCCTTGGTTCGTCCAAGGAAACTTCTTTACATGGCTATAGGTATATGTTGCTCATATTACACCGTACTTTTTGTTCAATACCAACAAGTAGTCAACTTAGTATGCTTTAATAGATGGAGTTGCACCAAGAGCTAAAATGAATCAGCAACGTTCCAGGCGTTTCCGAGCTGCAAAAGATGCAGCTGAAGCTGTAAGATTCTTCTCTTCACACCGTTATACCGGTCTTACACACTATCATATGGGTGCTTGGTTACAGCCTTGGTCGCTTATATTGTATTGCCTTGTAGGAAGCAGAGGAAGAGAGATTAAGGACAGAATTTGAGGCTGAAGGAAGAGTCCTGACTCCCAAGGAAAGACCAGAGACATTTGACTCAAATGTCATTACTCCCGGGACACAGTTTATGGCTGTGCTTTCAGTAGCTCTGCAATATTATATACAAAAGAGTTTGAACCGCAACCCTGGTTGGAGGCAAACAAAGGTTCAAGATTAGAGTTACTCCCTTCTTTAGTCTTTTGGTGAACATATTATTCCTTCATATTGCAGCACTCCTCTATTTTCTTCCGGAATACAGTGTTCCATGATGATTTGATGGATTTCACATTTGTAGGTTATCTTGTCTGATGCCAATGCTCCTGGAGAGGGAGAGCACAAGATTATGTCATACATCCGGTTGCAACGCAATCTTCCAGGTTTCGATCCAAATACCCGACATTGTTTGTATGGATTGGTGAGTTCTTTCTTCTTGGCATATTGCTTCATTTGTTCTTAAGCCTTGTTAATGTAAATTTTGATTTTCAATGAACAGGATGCTGACTTGATTATGTTGTCCCTAGCTACCCATGAGGTGCATTTTTCAATTTTAAGAGAGGTTGGTCATTTTGGCATTTTGGATACTTTGAGCATAGTCAATAATCTCCAGGATTTTTGAAGAACTCAATGTCTCAAAATTCTTGTCAACAATTCGACGTCATGTGCAGGTTATAACTCCACCTTCACAACAAGAGAAATGTTTTGTTTGTGGTCAAGTTGGTCATCTTGCTGCAGATTGTGCAACTTCAAATGGAAGTTTGGAGAATGACACCCCAGTTTACAAGAAAAAATATCAGGTCAGAGCTGCATCCCCTGTCTTGTTTTGCTATTGTGTTCATCTGCTATGTTTCTCTACCAGTTTCATCTCTCAATATATTATATTCTCACTGTACTTTGAACCATTGCATTTTTTGCAGTTCCTCAACATCTGGGTGTTTCGAGAATATTTGCAATATGAAATGGAAATTTCTAATCCTCCTTTTGAGATCAACTTTGAACGTCTGGTGGATGATTTTGTATTTCTATGTTTCTTTGTTGGCAATGACTTCCTTCCCCATATGCCAACTCTGGAGATCCGGGAGGTATGTAGGTCAAAACTTCTTCTTCTTCTTCTTTCAGGTCAGAAGATGTGGTTTAAGTATAACTTTTTCCCTCGTTCCACTCATTAAGGATTTGACCTCCTGTTCTGATTTGCTTGTCTCTGATTCATGGAATTGTCTTAGTTTTTGTGCTGGTTGGGACCCCATGGATAAAGTTTTCTTCTCATGACATGTTAATTATGTTTGAAAGGGTTTAATGGAGTGCTTTGTGTTCCAGGGTGCCATAAATCTACTGATGCATGTTTACCGAAAGGAGTTCAATTCTATGGGTGGTTACCTTACTGATGGTGGGGATGTAAGTTTTTTCCTTCATTTGGTCTGTTCTAATGTTGCTATTTATGAAAAACCTTGGTATTTCATATGTTTATTTGTTATTTACATTTTCATTTATCTTAATTTTACGTGTTCAGGTATTTTTGGATAGAATAGAACATTTTATTCAAGTTGTTGCTGTTCATGAAGAACAGATTTTCCAGAAAAGAGCTCGTTTACAGCAGGTGTAGCATCTTTGCTTTCCAATTTTATGCTTTTGTTTTAGTCATTTATGTGAAATTGTTATAGCCCATCAATAACCATAAAAAGTTGAACAATGGTAAACCTTAATGTCTGTACTGCTTTTTTCTGTCATGCGGCTTTTACACGGGTCTTCAGTTTCATCTGGGAACTGTTCCTTTCAAGAACATTGTTACATTTGCAGAAAGGGGAGGATGTTTTTGACACATTGCTTTTTTCTTGTACTTGTTCATAGCTCAAATTAGTACTCTTTGTTTTGGTATTGAAAGCACATTGTCTTGCATTATTTCATGGCATTGTGTGCTGATGACCTATTGATTTTGTGGCCATTTGGATGCTCTAAATGTTGTTTTGATTTGATTGGAAGGAAGCAAGTACCGAACCTACATTATTATTTTGTAGGCATATGAGAACAGAGAGGAGATGAATATGAAAGCAAGAGGAGAGACTTCTCAGGCATCTCAGGCTGCTGTCGATAAGGTCAGTTTTTATATCCAGAGTAGCATGCTTGTAAGATAATGTCATTTTTGTCCGTATGCCAGTGGTTTTGTCAGCATAAGTTGATTTGCTAATTTGATATGGAGAATGTTTGTCTCACCTTCTTTGGACCTGGTCACCTAACGAAAACCATAACTTGCAAGGAACTATGATCTCGTTTGCCACGATGACCTTTGTTAGATTAAGAAAAAGAATATATGGCAAAGCGATACAACCTCTCAAGTCTCAATAGAGTGACAGAGGGGATGTTTTACTGTCAATACTAGGCAAAATGCAAACAGAGACCCAATAGGATAGTCATTAGTCTTGATCACTAATTAATTAATTGGTCCATGAAATTATTGATCTTTAGTATCATTTCCTTTTGTATGCTCATTATGTTTGCTTTGTGCAGATCAAACTAGGGGAGCCTGGGTACAAGGAAAGATATTATATGGAGAAATTTGGCACTTCAGATCCAGAAGAGATTGAAAAAGTTAGAAAAGATGTTGTAAGTTTTATGGCTCTTGTGGATAACTCAAATCCTCTGCTTGAGCATGAAGTTTGAATCATGTGCTTCATGCTATATTCTGTGCATCCACATCTGCCATTATGTCTTTTGTATCATATGGATGTATGAGAATAACAGATAATCTCACAAATTATCTTGGCTTTCTTTTGCATTTTCAGAATTGTATGTAACAACAAACATTATAGGGCTTTCTTTTGAGAGTTTGGTGAATGATTTTTTTTCCCTTCAGTAAATACTGTTCAATATTGAAGTTTGAGAACCTTCAAGCTTCTATGGACAAAACTGTGATCTTCCATGCTTTAACCTTTTCAAACTAACATTTCTGCTGTGCATAGTTAGGTATAGTTGGTGTCTGCATTTGTTTTTTGAGCCATCACCCATTAGTTTGGAAGGAAATCCAAGTATGATAGTGTTGACTGCTGTGCTTATTTCTTAGGTTATTCATTGGAAGCATTTATGCACGTTTGGAGATCTGTTGCATTTACATGGGTGCTAATAAGCTGTAATCTTTCCTTCCTTATCAAAATAAAGAATCACACTTTCGTGGTTCTTAGAATCTTCTCTGATCAGCATAATTTGTTGTTTTTGGTGTCAGTGTTGAACATGCATACCAATCTTTAAAGGATATGGGTTTACCATATTATCTTAATGTATATATCAATAAAGCTATGGGACTTCATATCATATTCGCAGGTTTTGAAGTATGTAGAAGGATTGTGCTGGGTGTGCCGCTATTACTATCAAGGTGTTTCTTCATGGCAATGGTGAGGTCTATACTTCGTTACTGATAAAAGCATTTATACGCCTCAGTTTTTGTTGCTTACAGAGCTATAGTTTCATAAGAATATTAATATTTCTGTTACGATTATTGCAGTCGAAAGCATCTAAAATTCTACATTGATTATGAGTTTTATATTTTTTTTCCTCAGTAATCTCATTATTCATGCTAGTTCACTGTGATTTCTCTTCCTAGGTTTTACCCATATCATTATGCGCCTTTTGCATCTGATCTAAAAGATCTGGCTGAATTGGAAATTACGTTTTTCCTTGGGGAGCCATTTAAACCTTTTGATCAACTTATGGGAGTTCTACCAGCAGCAAGGTTTTTCAATTATACTACAGTTTCTCTTGAATTTCATTAACTCACCATTTGTGGTATGTGGTAATCTTTGACCATACCCTTCCTTGACTAGAAACCTGGTTTTACATGTTATAGCTCAAATGCTTTGCCAAAGATGTACAGGAAGCTGATGACTGATACATCATCCCCCATTCTTGAGTTTTACCCTGCTGGTAATGATAACTAATGTGGAATTTCAATATAATTAAGCTTGATGTTTTCTTCTCTCGTGCAATTATATATGTTTCTGCAGATTTTGAAATCGACATGAATGGAAAGCGGTTTGCATGGCAGGTAAAAGTCCATCAAATTAAATACTATGCCTTCTCTTTCTTAGCCAATCCCACAACTCAAGTTTCTAGTTTTCATTCGTTTTACTTGAGATCAGGGTATTGCCAAGTTACCATTCATTGATGAGCGGAAATTACTTGCTGAAACTAAGAGACTTGAAGAGACTCTGACGGTGAGAAGTGTCACTTGTTTGCTCTCAATCCTCCTCTCTTCTGTGTATTTTTTCTTTTACTTTTGCTTGTTCTTGTTTGTCTCTTTTTTATCTATTTCCGCATGATCACTTGAGCCTATTTAAGATGCTCCTTTTTGGAAAAATAAAAATGATAATTTACTGTATGACGTACGTGTCAGAAGAGAGTTCTTTACCTATTAAAGACATCATACTCTGCCCTCTTATAGTCCTTTCACCCTTCTACTGGGTTAGAAGTTGAACTCGTGTAATGATATTACTTTATTCTTTCTGTTACATCTCATTTCTTTCACTCAAGCCTATATTTCTCAAGTGCTAATAGTTTCAAAGCTTTTGTGTCAAGGTGATCGATAACTGGTGTCCTAGAAAGTTGTTTCTGTACTCAACTGTGGTCTACCTGTTTTCTTCCTCAGAAAATAAAATTTTTATGCTCTTCTGTGATTCTATATACAGGCAGAGGAGCGAGTTCGAAATAGCATTTTGCTTGATCTGCTGTATGTGCACCCTTCACATCCACTGGGTCCACAGATTACGTCATACTACCAGTTCTATTTTCAGCTGCCACCTGAGGAGAGATATGCTTGGCCAATTGATGTAAATGCCAGGTCTGTTGACTCTGACCGTGAGTAAATTTCATTGTACTTGTTCATGTTATTTCATGATTTAGTTAATTTCATATTTTTTTGATGCCATGCAATATAGCTATGGAATGAATGGATATCTTTGGTTGTGCGAGAGGAACGGGGGGAGATCAGTGGTTCCTTCACCTGTTAATGGTTTGCAAGATCTCACGGATAACCAAGTTTTGTAAGTCGCCTTGCCTTGACTATTTTTTTTTCCGAGAAATTTGAAAATAATTGTCACTCTTAATTTTGGAATACTCCTTCTTTTGCAGAAATGTCACATATCTTAATCCTTTACCACATAAACACATTCCAGATCCCCCAAAGGGGGTTATCATGCCAGCAAAGGTATGTGCCTGCTAAAGCATTTTTCCTCCCCTTTCTTGTTGTCTTGAGGAGACTGAGTTGGGGAAGAAATTATCCGTTGGGAGTGAATAGAAAAACCCTTGATGATTTTAACCATTGCTACCCATCTAGCAGGGGTTTCTGGTTCAGTAACACTGTAACGGCTTGATAAATGAGTTAATGATCCATCATATTCATATGCAAGTAGTCTCTATACATATTACAGTAGCTCATAGTTTGCTGCTTATCAACTCCTAGTTTCCTTGGAAGCGCTAATCTTTTTAGATCATGTAAATCGTATTTGCTTAGAAACAAGGTGCCAAAGCCTGGAACTTGAAGAGTGTTCAATACAAGCATTATGATATTTCTTAACTCGTATGATTCCTGCTTACAGGAGATAAAATCCTCCGATATAAAACCATTCCCTATGCTGTGGCATGAAGAAAACAGCCGGAATAGTCGCGAAAGGTATAATTGCATAATATCATACTGTATTAGTTTTCCTTCTCTGATTCAGAAGTCTTTTTTCTGGCTTCTGCAATACTTGTCTCTTTTCTTGCACTGATATATAACTGGTACGATCTACGACTTTGCAATTCCATCATTCCAGCAACATTTTATCATTAAAAGTGCATTCTGCTGTGCTTGATCTCTGAGTTACTCGACCTCGTGGCATTTACCATCTAATAACGATGTAGGCGTCAAACATCCATTTTGAATGTTCTTTAGAAATTAGAATCATTTAATTTAATATCTGGCGAAGGCATATTTGTGCGGGAAAATTCATATGATGATTTGATTAGGCATGTGAAAATTTCTTCCTCTTCCTTCTAGTGTTTCTCTTTGAACATGTTTTTACTTTTAAGGTGCTCAGTATACTCTGCTTTATCGTTTTAGAATCATGTATGCACCTCATGCTTGGATCGTCCTTCACATGAATTATCATGATAAATGATTCTCATATCTCTCAGGCCTCAAGTACCCGGGGCAATAGGCGGTCCTCAGCTGGGCGAAGCTGCGCATAGGTTGCTCATGAACACACTTAACATCAAGAATGGAAATTCGCACTCTGGATTCTCAGAGCATATGCCACGTCGAAATTCTCCAAGCAACAACTTCATGTCTCCCAGGCCCTGTCCTGCTGGTCCCATGGGGTACGAAAGAGGCTACAACAACGACATGAATCAAAACTACAGGCACCAGAATGCTCCTAGAGGCGTCATGGTTGGTCCCAGATTTCCCCATTATGACCCTCGGAATGGAAGACCGAACAACAGGATGGAGGACAGATCACCTCATCAAGAACAACACCGTGATCTGAGGGCTGCCGTGGCCACTCTGGGTCTGGAGGAGGGAAGAGCCAGGCCATGGTCACAAAATAGACCCAGGGCTCCGAATGGGAGCTTCCCTATGAGTCAGCCGAATAATTTCGTGAAAAACAGAAACGCGCCTCCAGCCAAGTGGATCAACAGAGGACCCGGAGGAGGCGGCAGCATGCCCTACAGGCACCAAGAGGTGTCAGGCGTTCTACCCAAGCATATCTACCAAGCCAAGCCGCGAGAGCAACAGAATAACACGGGCACTGGAGCCAAAGGGCAATCGTAGTTTCGTTCGTGATAACTCCTTGTGTCTTCTCTTACAGGGGTTCCTGGCCAGTGATTTCCTCCGTCACCCTTGTCCGATATTGCAAGGACAAGACATGCAATACGAAATCTTCTGTTCGTCGTTAAGCATACCGGAGAGTCGACGACAAGGTCTCACTGTGAAGCTGAGTTTGGACATATTGACAGGTACCTTTAAGACAGATGGATCACTCATTTTAATAGTTACACACTTCTAACTTATTTCCTCAGCAGAAGTGAACTACATTTAACTGTAAATTTAGGGGAAATGTTGTTTTATATTTTTTATGTTCCTTTTTCGAAAAAAAAAAAGCAAAAAAGAAAAAAGAAAAACTTAATTGTCAATTATTGTGCTGTATACTGAACCCACTTTTTCAGATTAATTGAAGATGACCCTGACAGTAGATTAGGACTTGTGGGTTTTTGCTAGGAATTGTTTGGCCTCTTAAATGATCAATAACAGCTCTTTATCTGTACTACTATCCGTTGCAAAATATAACGGCTTATAATACTATGTAAAAAAATTTAATATTTCATGGAGTTTTTAGCGCGTTAAAAAACGTGCTAAAAAGCAAAAGCCCTTATATTTTGCAACGGAGGGAGTATTAAATTATTATTTGTACTAATAACTACGAAATTGTTAAAAATAAAAAAATTATCTTTTTTAAAAAATATATGTAAATAATGCTGCTTATAAAAATAATCATCATTAAGGGAAGTTGATGGTTAAGAGTGTGTTTGGTAAGAGGTTTTTTGGTAGGAGTTGGAGGTTTAGAAAAATAAAACTTGCAACTCGTGGAAGGTGGAGGTTAAGGTGCAGCTTTGGGGAGTTTAAATTTGGCCCAAAAAAAAAGCTTGGCACCCAAGGTTTTAGAGGTTATTTTTTGTGAGTTTATTTTTTTGCCCTTTGAATTCAACCAGTTATGTAAAAGTAAGGGAGGGGATGGGTATTTTAGACATTTTCATCTTCAAACCCATTTACAAACTTTACCATTATCAAACACCCATCCAAGTTTTTTTTTAAATAAACTCTACCTTTCAAATCTCCAACCCCATAACCTCCAACCTCATAACCTCCACCTATCACCAAATACGCGCTAAGTAGTTTTTGATTCTCTTCCTCCTTATTATTTATTTATTTATATTATTTGCTTACTTGCTTATGATACGTCACCCCATTATGAGATGAGAACCATGTTTCTAAAGCTTGAATAAGTGAATTATATTTCTATAGGCATAATATATATCCTCCTTGTTGACCCACCAACAAACGGTGACCAATTCCAGTGTATTATATCATGATTTTGGAGTTGTGTACGTAATCCTAGTTTTTTTAGTTGGATTAGTCGATTGGGTGCCGCCCCCTACCATTTTCCAACTGCTCCCATTCTCTATCTATGCAACTTCCACTTGGACGAATTCAATTCCATCTTGGGATGTGTGAGGTGCTTCTTCGTCATCGCGTCGATATTCAAACTCGACACATATGTTTAAATAAACTCAGCTTTAAAGATAGTTGTGAAAAATAATCTAACAACAATTTAACTGATGAAAACTTGTTAATATAAAATAATAAGTTTCGAAAAGCTTGATTGAGTGGCTGGTAAAAAATTATGATTTCAAAAAGCTAATTAAACTGAAAGGTTATATTTATTTCATCTAATACTATATTATAAATCATAACCTTAAACACTACTTGAGGATAATGCTATTTTCTGTAATTATCCCTAAAATAGGGGTTAGTTAGTTAAGCATCGGTAATTAAACAATTACAATAAAAATAGTATTATAAATCATAACCTTAAACACTACTTGAGGATAATGCTATTTTCTGTAATTATCCCTAAAATAGGGGTTAGTTAGTTAAGCATCGGTAATTAAAAAATTACAATAAAAATCACTTTTAAGCATGTCAAGATTTTGCGTGTGAAAATTTGTTATTTCTAGTTGGTCGTTGCCAAACAAACACCGTTTCCACCTCCGGATTCCCTCTCACCCGCCCGTCTCAGCGCGTGCCCCCACTCGCCTCCAAAGAAACAAGCCAGTCGTGCACGCATTACTCCTCGTGAGCCTTTAACCTAACCCCCAACCCTTTCGAACCCCCCACAAGTCCACACCCTTGACCTAACCCAAACCCACCCCCCACTCCCTCTTTCTCTCTCCTCCGTTTCCATGGCGTCGGAGGAAGATCACATCGTCTACAACGAGGACGATGATGACGACGACGAGGATGAGCCTCTCAAGGACGTCGTCCTTGACGACGACGACGACGCGCCAGCCGGAGTCAGATTCGCCGGCGATGGCGACTCTGACGATTCCGATGACACTAATTCCACGTCCTCCGCCGCTGCCGTCGTTGCCGCCGCTCCTCGTTCTTCCTCCTCCGCCGCAGTGTCAATCGCTGTTCTCCCTCCGTCCGCGCCCGCTCCCGTGAACGGCTCCGATCCTGTTCTTGTTACGGCTGGTTTCGCCTCCGCGGCGATTCCAGCCTCCGCCGCGGTTGTGTCGATGGCCTCGCCGAGTACCTCTGCGGTGGCGGCGGCGCCGTTGGGAGAGAGGAAGCTGTTTCAGAAGCTGTGGACCGATGAGGACGAGATCGAGCTGTTGCGAGGGTTTCTGGAGTACAACACGCAGAGAGGGCCGCATTGGACCGGGCACCATCACGATACGACGGCTTTTTATGACCAGATCAAGTCGAAGCTCCAACTGGACTGCAACAAGAACCAGCTGGTGGAAAAGCTTAGGAGGTTGAAGAAGAAGTACCGCACTGCGGTCAGCCGTATCAGCTCGGGAAGGGAATCCGTCTTCAAAAGCCCTCACGATCAGACCATATTTGAGATCTCTTGCAAAATATGGAGCGATTCGATTGCCAATCGTCCGGAATTTGACGACGATGATCAAAACCCTAACTCTGGTGGTACGCCTTTCGTAGCCACACCCCATAGCGCCGGCGATCAGAGGACTCCCGCTAGTTTTGGCATCGATATTAACAGTCCAGACAACAAGATGATGATCATGAGCATGGGAACTCCGAGTAGGTCTAGGAAGCGATCGAGGATGCAGGTGGAGGAGAAGACCTCCAAAAATGTGAATTCCGGTGTGAATGAACCTGTTAATCCTGCACCGATCTCGGTGCAAGGATCAATGGAGGAGACGGTGAAGAGTTGCTTGACTCCATTGTTGAAGGAGTTCATTGATAAAATTACAGTTGATCGAAGCAGGCCACATGGTTGTGGATTAAAAGGAATTGAATCATTGGTTTCAAATGCTATTCCTATGAATTTTCCAGGGGTGAATTTGGGAAGTTGTGGAGATGTGATGGATGAGAGATGGAGGAAGCAATTGATACTAGAGCTGGAAGTGTATTCAAAGCGATTGGAGATTGTTCAAGATCAGATTAAGTTGTCATTGCATGGCCTGATGTCAAGAGGAAGTTGCTTGCCGTGAAATAAAAGGTTTGGTATTGATTGCTGTAGACTCGTAGACTAGTGAAGGTGATACGGGCCTTCTAATTTTCCTGGTCTTTCATCAATGGCTGATTAAATATATAGTGTAGGTAGTGACTATTTGATGCATCCTTTATCTCTTCTTGTTTAATCAGCTTATGAGTTGCAGAAATAATTCAGGTACGAGTCTGTCTGAGTTTTATGTAAGATTTGCTCAATTCATATGTATTTATATGGGAATTGAATGAATTGATGAGTGTTGGAGTTGACATAGCAATATCCTACATATGTGATTGTTTGCAATGCTCTGTTTGCTTTCAAGTGATGTGCTTTCACTTTGCTTGTATGAAATGTTTGTATTAAATGTTTGCACTATGACACTTCTATTGATTTGGTAGGTTTGGATTATGGATTTGTTGATCCTAAAAGTGGCAAATCACATCCAAAATGTCTATTACTTCTCTTAAATTTAGGGTTGTAAACTAAATGTGCTTTATTAATAATTGGGCAGCATCTCCTTGATTAGAAGACTGAAGCTCCAGATTTGCTTTTGTGAATTTGATGGTTGAAAACTTTATTTACTTGACGAGATTCTGGAAGATGAAGTTTTACAGTTGGTAAGCTTCTTCTAAGTTGATTGGATTGTCTGGTGGGCTACCTGTCCATGGTTTGATGGGAAAAGGTTCATTTCTTTTTTTCCCCTAGCTTCTGATGTTCAAGGACGAAGAGCAACTCTAATCCTTTGCCTTGGCTGCCTGTTGTAGTCTTATGTTGGTAAGGTTTTCGATTAATTTGAAGGCCTGACATTTGAAATCGCTTTTCCCCGAGGGCAACCTCAAACAAGAACATGCAAAGGGAACAGCATCCTGCATAATTCATTTTTGCCAGCCAAATGTGAGTTCCTCTCATCTTCTGAACCTCTGGTGATTGCATCCACAGGGTGATGCTTGTTGTCTTCATATACAGCTCAGGTTCACTCTGGTGGGTCGTTCTTCAATGTATATACGACATGTCAACCCTAGGCGATTCATGTTTTATTTGTGGCTCTGAATAAGAATAAACTACTGAAAGCTGAACTGCATTAACTCCACAGCAATACCGGGAACTGGATAGCGCTGGTGATGATGTGTTCTCTAGCATCCTCTTTACCACACCTTGCCATTACTTAACATTGATGCAGGTTTTTGCATCTCTTCGAGGTAGGAAGTTGTGAGTCGTGCCCTTATGTATCTCATTTTATTCATAGAATCGCAATCAGCCAGTGCAAGACAGTTTGTTCATTTTTCGTGAGGCTTGCTAGGAAATTGTGTTTCCAAGTATTTTAATCAGATTGCCCGCTTGTACACAGATTTAGGTGACCTTCCATTAAAGTTTTGGAATTATGACCATGAAATATGAGAATGGGTTTTGTATTAGGAAAGGAGTTTGGAGGAATCAATCAAGTAGCCCAACCTTTGGTCCCTTCAGCTTCGTCTTCGTCCTCTCCATTGTTTTCCTCGTCCTTTGTCGTTCTGCCGCTGCGCACCCAGCCATGTTTTGTCATTCACGTTTTTCATTTTCCTCGTTTCCTTATCCTTCATTTCCTAGTCGAGTTACCTTCTTTACCAGCTTGTTCGTTGTCGACATCTTGATTTCCAGCCAGCGGCGTAAATGAATGAGGCAAAATCTCGTCCAAGATTAATTATGGGATACCCAAAATATCCAACCAAATGTTAGGAAAAACGGCACATGTAATGTCAAGCAAAGTACCCCAAAGTAGGTTTCCATTTGTCATCGATAGCTTGTGAGCTGTTACGAGCTGTCTTCAGAAGTTCGCAACTCAAATTTGCTCTCATTCAAGAAAGAAGCAATCGTAAATATGAGGAAACCTTCAATGACCAAGAAGATGAGCAGTTTTCTGAATTTACACAGTTTATCAGAGATGGAAAGGAAGGGAAGCAAATTGAGTTTAATGACGATAAATGATGTTAATTACACAGGTCAAAGCAATCTATTCATCATCATCAACAGCAGATGGTAAGAGCAAGGGACCTAGATGAGGCCCATTCATAGTTCCAAACAGCACGGGATTCATAGTTCCGGCACGTTATTCCTTGAGAAGGACGGAAGAAAAAAGTTTCAGTACAAGCGGAACTTTTCCTTGGTCTTCTCGAAGACCTGCTCTGCGAGGATTGCTCCATTGCCATCGGCTTTTTTGATCTCCAGGTTAGCCTTCTGATAGACCCCGGTTCCCCTCAGTGCATCAGCTATGAAGTCGTCGAAGCCTATTGCAATTGCGGCTTCCGCTTTGGCCCCGTACACCAACCTCTGTTTAAAAGTGGGAAGACCATGTTACTAAACAAGAAAAGAGTTTACTAACATGGGATAATAGGTAATAAAATGAACCAGGAATGTGATATATGACCTTGACCCTTGAGAGATGGATGGCACCGAAGCACATTGGGCATGGTTCGCAAGATGCATATATCTCACAATCTGACAGCTCGATTCGGTTCAGTTTTTTACATGCCTGAAAATAAAGAAATAGAAGTAAATAAGCAAGAACCCTATACAACGTCTTACGGTCTTACCTATGAACTATGATGTACCTTTCTTGCTATAATACAAATAGAAATAAATTATAAATAATCCTCAGTTTCGTAGCATCAGTTCTTTTCTCTTCAGTTTGAACTATATTCAATAATATATGAGCAGAAAACCGATTTTCCTGTAAGCAGTCCATTTATTTTAACAATCACAATCATATTAGGCCCCATCCCTCCTTGTTGAAACAATCAAGATAATAAGTTGCTAACAACAAAGACATGAGAATTGAGAGCCTTTAGATTCTCTCCATGATTATGACCCCCAAAAAAAAAAGATTCTTTCCATGATTAAGACATAAACCAAGTATTCAAGTTATCTCCTAGCTGATTTATTTGCCAAAGCAGTAAAGCCACTAAAGAAACCCAACTACGCTCACATATTTCTTCAGTCAAGATATTCAATTGTTAAACAACAAAGACATAACCTTTGTAAGCCATAGGAAATAAGGATATCCGCACAAAATGAATGGTGTTATTCTACATAGCTGATTTATTTGCCATACCAGTTAAAACTTTGTAAGCCACCAAGGAGCCCAACTAATCAAATGAGCCAAAACCGCTAAGGATAATAAAATCACATTCATAATCAGAGACCAAGTGTTTTTTATGATCTGACCTCTCTTATAGCGGTGACTTCAGCATGTGCTGTTGGATCCGTGTTATTCAGTACCATATTGTGACAGCTCGCGATAACTTCATCATTATGGACCACAACTGCACCAAAGGGACCCCCATGTCCACATTCAACACCTTTGTAAGCTTCTTCTACTGCTTTTAGCACGAATTTGTGGTCTCTGTCCTTCACAGCTGGTAGAAAGGCAAGCCCAAGGTGCAGGTACGACACAAAAGAGAGTCAATACAAGGATAAGTTTGAGGTTCAAATTTAGACATCTATTATAGACCATAAAAATGTGAGGCTTCAATCTTTGTTATTTGAGACCATAAGTTTGAATTTTTTGAACAAACCTTCTGGATGACCAGCAAAAGCAGCGGCCACAGAAACAGCTCCATCTGTGGTCTCAATTACTAAAAAAACCATGAAAAAATATGCAAGGATCAGAGCTTCTAGGCAAGCCAGGAGATAAGATCTAACGCATTTTTTCAAGCAAAGGTTTGAAGTTTGAGCCGATATGAACAGAACATGATAATTTGCATGTTGGAACAGCAGTAAAGCCACAAGATTCAGAACGGGATGCTAAAGTGATAAATAAACTTCGAGGTTTTTTTTGGTACCGATTGACACATTCAGACTCTCAAACAGAAAGTAAAATCGAATTTGAGACAGTAGGAACGCAAACGACGATGTGACATATTCAGCAAGCATTAGAGAAAATTAACACAGTGCAAAGCATCAACTAATTAGTAGAGTAAAATCTAAATCTCAAAATCGAAATCCAGATATCGGAACGATCCAAATCGATGAACAAAAATAAACGTACAAGGTCTTCTTCTCCGATCAGAGATTGACATGATCAAGACACGCAACAACACAAAGTTAAAATTCGAAGTTCAAAACCAATGAAGCAGATCCAGGGAATATAAAACCAGGCACAATCAGGAGAAGATCAATCCAGAAATTGAGCAACGGAAAGCATTAACATTGACAGCTTACCGTTGAAATCTCCCATTGTCGTCGGAAAACCGAAAATTCACAGAGAAGCGAATGGAATTCACAAAGCACGGCTCAGGAATCACTCAAGGAAGAAGATCAAGAGGAACGAGGAAGATAAGGTTCACGAATTGATGAGAAGATTTAGAAAGCAATGGAAATTCAGTTAATTTAGTCTCCTACAAAAAAGGATAGAGACGAGATAGGAAACTTTCCGGATCAAAGAACAAAAAGTGATGACCGAAAATGTTTGAGATGTGATCGAGAGAGAAAGAAAACCGAAATTTGAATAGATTCGACGATTGCAGATTCACCGAATTGAGAGATTGAGAAATAAAGAGGGGAGAGAAAGAGAGAGAGGGGGGGATGCGTGCGAATAACAAAATAACAATTTTTTTTTTTGGTGAAGAACAAAAGAACAATGACTCAGTGACTTGTGTGTCTATCTCTCAAATTAGTTGTTGTTTGTAGATGGGCGATGGCGGGGGATGGTGGGCCCGGTGGGGTCTGTTTCCTTCTAGTTTCACGTTTTTTTCCTTATTATTATTATTATTTTTTAATTATTATTATTATTTTTTAATTATTATTATTATTATTATTATTATTATTATTATTATTATTATTATTATTATTATTATTATTATTATTATTATTATATGCTTATAATAGTTTACAAGAAATTAGTGGGCAACCGAGATACTATCTGGGCCCCCACTCCCTTGGCAATAGCAAAGTTAATTCTAGTAAAAATATAAGCTGCAGCACGAGCCCCGACATCTTGAGATACAGAAAATTTCTGAATCCGCTTCAGCAAGGCAACAACATCCGTATCCAGCTCCCCCAACGAAGAGAAAGAGAAGGGTAGGAAACCATAACCAGCTGTCGTGCACAAATCACGGTACTTGACACACTTCCGTTTAGCAGCATCAACAACAACACGACCGGGGACAAAGTCAGACATCCCCGACTGGGTCAAAGGAGAGGATCCCGTCAGATCAACACAAACATCACGCCCCCTGTCCCATGAATAAAGAAGCAAATCTGCCGGACGAAGAGGCCTATCATGCCCATCCACCAAACCGATATCAACCTCCCTACCGGCAGAAATCCCAGCCCTGTAACAGATATCATATAAGGTGTCACTCACAAGGTTATGCCGATGCTTAATGCCCACGGTACCAGCACAGGTCACAGCGTGATCTCCATAAATATCACCATCAAAGACCCGAGAACAAGCCGGACAGGGCCTAGACACCGTGAACAACGGAACACCAAGCCGATAACTAAGCACACTGCGATAGGTCCTTCCATTCATAGTCTGTCCAAGCCCATAAATAGGAACTGCACGCAACCAATCAGAGGAGTGAGCACCCTGCTGAGACTTCCATAATGCCACCTGGCGCGGAGTCAAAGAGAAAACAGAGTCCGATGTAGCAGCAACCTTCGTGAAATATATATCTGCCAATTTCTTCATAAGTTTGGGAGCAGCGATTTCAATAGGATCGCGTAAAAGATCAGAACCCGTGATCTCATTAAAAGCACGACAAGCATCATCAAAAGTAGGACCAGTAGCAGTAATACCAGCAGGGCTTAGAAGCTTAGCCTGCAACTCAGCAGACTGCAAACGAGATGCCAGAAAAGCATAATGTAGGACATCCCCAGCAGCATATACTCCGAGCCCACCAAAATGAAAGGGGAAGGTGGCAAGCCGCCACTGCCAATCTCCAAACCCAGGTCCAGACGCAGTGACAATACGTTCCAAGCTAGAACGAAGTGCCGCATCGAAGGAGAGCTGGGCCGGGCCAAAGACACGCGGAGAACAAGTACGCAAAGCAAAGTAAAGTTTAGAAATACCCGTACAAGCTCGAAGCAGAAGCAACTCGCACTGTGGATCCTCAATCCTCGCGACCGAATCCATAAGAGCTATGGTCCTAGTCACTCTCTTCGCCACAAGGTCGCTGCCGAAAACAGGGCAAAGTAAAGTTTATTATTATTATTATTTTTTTTTAATAAACTCCAAATAGTATAGAAATCAAACAACCGAATGTTTACAAGAAGTTAGCGGGTAGCCGAGAAACAAGCTGCGCGCCAACCCCCTTAGCAATGGAAAAACAAACTCTGGTAAAAATATGAGCAGCTAGACGAGAACTAGAATCTAAGGCTAAAGAGAAGGAGCGGATCCGTCCCAGAAGCGTAATCGCATCCCCATCCAGCTCACCAAAGGAGGAGAAAGAAAAAGGCAAAAACCCATAACCAGCAGCAGAGCATACATCCCGATACTTGGTGCACTTACGCCGCGCTGCGTCGAGAACACATCGTCCAGGAGCGAAGGAAGCCAAGCAAGTCTGAGTGAGGGGGGAGGAGCCTGTGATATCAACACACACATCTCGACCCCGATCCCAAGAGTAAAGAAGAATGTCAGCGGGCCTAAGAGGTCCGCCAAGACTGTCAACAACACCAATGTCCACTTCCTTCCCAGAGGAGATCCCAGCACGGAAGCAAATGTCGAAGAGGGTATCACAGACAAGATTATGTCGATGTTTGAGCCCAACAGAACTCGAACACGACACAGCATGATCCCCAAAAGTGTCATCCTAAAAAACCCGACCACATGCAGAGCAAGGAAGACCAGCACGAAAAAGAGGGATACCCAAACTATAGCAGAGGACAGACCTGTAAGTCCTACCATTCATGGTCTGACCGAGCCCAGAAATAGGAACTGCTCTGAGCTAATCAGATGAATGGGGCCCATACTGAGACCTCCACAACACCACCTGCCGCGGGGTCAATGAGAAAACCGACTCCGAAGAAGCCACAATCCGGGCGAAGTACACATCTGCCAATTTCTTCATAAGTTTGGGGGCAGCGAACTCGCAAGAATCACGACTAAAGTCAGAACCAGTAAGACCATTGAAATCACACAGCGCAGCGTCGAAAGAGGCCCCCTTACCCAGGGGCAGCCCTGCAAGGCAGAGGAGCGAGGACTGCAACCCAGAAGACTGCAGGCGCGAAGCCAGAAAAGAATAATGCATGACGTCACCAACATCATAAACCCCAAGCTCCCCGTACTGAAACGGAAGAGTAGCCAACCTCCACTGCCAATCACCGAACCCGGGTCCACCCTCTTATTATTATTATTATTATTATTATTATTATTATTATTATTATTATTATTATTATTATTATTATTATTATTATTATTATTATTATTATTATTATTATTATTATTATTAAAAATAATTTACAAGAAATTAGTGGATAACTGGTATATTATCTGGGTACCCACCCTCTTAGCGATAACAAAGCTTAGTAAAAATATAAATGACAGCACGAGCCCCACCATTCTGAAATATCGAGAATTTCTTAATCGCTTCAGCAAAGCTACAACATCCGTATCTAACTCCCCCAACAAAGAGAAGGAGAATGGTAAGAAACCATAACCAGCTGTCGTGCACAACTCACGATACTTAACATACTTACGCCGAGCAACATCAACAACAACACGATCGGGCAGACACTGCAAACTGAGTCAAGGGGGAGGATCCCGTCAGATCAACACACATTACGCCCCCTATCCAAGAAATAAATGAGCAAATCCACCGGACGAAGAGGCTTATCATGCCTATCAATCAAATCAATATCAAACTCCTTACTGGCAGAAATCTCAGCTCTATAGCAGATATCTAATAGGGTGTCGCGGACGAGGTTATGTCGATGTTTATTGCCCATAGTACCAGTACATGACACAACATGATCGCCATAAACATCATCATCAAAGACCTGACAACAAGTCGGACAGGGCCTAGGCACCGTGAACAACGAAACACCAAGTCGATAGCTAAGCACACTACGATAGGTTATTCCATTCATAACCTGCCCAACCCAGAAACAAGTATTGCACGCAGCCAATCAGAGAAGTGATCACCCTGCTGAGACTTCCATAATGCCACCTGTCGCGGAGTCAAAGAGAAAACGGATTCCGATGTAGCAGCAACCTTCGCAAAATATATATCTGCTAATTTCTTCATAAGTTTAGGGGCAACGATTTCACTAGGATTATACGTAGAAGATCAGAACTCGTGGTATCATTAAAAGCACACTAAGCATCATCAAAAGTAGGGCTAGCATCAGTGATACCAGAAGGATGTAGGAGCTTAGCTTGCAATTCAGCAGACTGCAAACGAGACGTTAAAAAGCATAATGTAGGACATCCCCAACAGCATACACTTCGAGCCCAACAAATTGAAAAGGGAAGGTGGCAAGGTGCCACTGCCAATCCCCAAACCCCGGCCCAGACACAACGACAATACGCTCCAAGCTAGAATGGAGTACCACATCAAATGAAAGTTGGGTCGGCACAAAGAAACGCAGAGAACAAGTACGCAATGCAAAGTAAAGTTTAGAAATACCCATATAAGCCCGAAGGAGAAGCAACTCGCACTAGGGGTCATCAATCTTCGTGATAGAATCCATAAGCTCTATGGTCCTAGTCACTCTCTTTATCACAAGGTCGCTGCCGAAAATAGAGCATACGCTGACAGACCCACCAAGAAATTTGACACTGCGTGATGGCCGAGGAATAGAGGGGGGGGGGGGGGGGGAGGGGGGAACACCAGGGAGTCAACTCCTGGGGTCTTCTGTAGACCACAAAACCTCGTTCTTATCCATATTAAGATAAAGGCCAAAGCGGGGACCATCCTCCATAATCAGATCTAAGACCTTCCCCATTGAAGCGTTCATGTGATTTCACCTATACTTATTACCTCACTTGTGATGACATAATGCTTTAAAATACCTACAAGCCTTAGCCTGACGGGATGATGATCAGATTGTATGCTTATTATTCCAAGCGATGAGGGTTATGAGTTTGACTCGCGATGAATTATGTGACTGTTCAATCGTCGTCTGTAGAGGAAGTTCGGTGGGGTTGTTATCCCAAGAAAACGTTCTTCTCCAACCGAGGATCTTTAGAACTCAACTCCGGGGGATAATCAGAGCTCTTATGCTTTTTCTATCTTCAGGATCGGATCCCTTTTTCTGAGATCGGAGGGGGGGTATTTATAGGGAAACCAAGCGAGCAGCTTGCTGGCAACCTCGTGGTTCTACGTAGGACATGTGTAGCGCATGCCCACACACTTAGGGGCATATGCAATACACATGGAGCCATTTAGAGGTGAGGTGCTTTGAGCCAGCGAGCTGCTTGCTAGGACTTTGCAGGCTTATGAGATATAAAGGAGAGTTCACCCTGATTCTTATATTGGGTTTGAGTCGCGAGGGAAACGAAGGTTAATGTCCCTCGGGGACACTTAAGCCTAGTCCTTTGGGTTCGGTTAGATACTTTGCTCGCGTAGTACTAATGGTGGGACCGACCATCCTCTTGGGTTGGGTGACCCTTTTATGATGTCATATTTCGTGTTTATTATATGGCCTATTTTCTATGGCATCGTCATATCTCCTCGAAACCAGATCGCGAGTGATACTCCACTCGCGATTAGGTTTCGACAAGTACAATGCTCTCTGCCAAAGCTCTTAGTTTATTAGATGAGCCTTACTTGGGCCTATCGTGCTCTTTGGCCCATTGGGCTGCTTGGTCCCACAGGGACTTATAAGTGGGGTTTTTACCCTCGCTCCTCCTCATTCCACATTTCTGAATTTCCAAAGAGGAGGGAAGAGAGAGGGAATTTCAAGGGTTTCTTGTGTTTTTCGAAGAACGGAGATCGGGGTTAGGTGGTAGTTTGTTCCCAATCTCCTAAGTTTTTCATTGCTTCTTTCTCGCAGTTGTTCAAGTAAGTTGACTTTGATCTTTCTTTTGCCCTTTTTAATTTCCAAGTTTGTGTTATCCTCTCGAGATTTTTAGGGTTAGCCGGAAAACTGAAATCAGTGGTGGTTATGGGGTGGAGATCAGGGTACGCCCTGGTGTCCCACCCCTGACTTTCCCCTTTGTCTCCTTAGTCGTAACTGACCTTTGTGGAGTAGCAGACGGGTAGTTAGCAGTAGTAGGGGGGTGTCGAGAGGGGGTAGTGTTGTATTTTGAGTTTTTCGAACGACCTCCGGCGGTCTTTTCGGACTTCGTGGGGGGGGGGGGGGACGACCTCCGACTCCCCCCTTTTGTCCTTCTTAGGGGTGATTTCTCGAGAATCGAGAAATCCTTATGAGGGAGATGAAAGGGCGCCTTTCAACCGTCGTCCCGTGGGGGGGGGGGGGGGCGCGTCAGGCGCCAACATAAGCCTTTAAGAGGGCTTTTTGGCGCCAAATTTATTTACTCGTGATGTTGAAAAGGTAGTTTTCCCCTTGTTAATTTTTCCTTTTTCTTGCGTCTTTTCCAGGGGATTTTCCTTTGTCTTTAGAATTAAGATGTCGCAGAAGAGTGATAGCCAGAATCGTAGCGTGAGCTATAGATATGAAAAAGTCAGTTTCTCGCGTACCAGTTCCCATGCAAATGTTAGTTTGGAATCCGCGGCGAGTCCGGCTCCTCTTCCACCAAGTAACAAACTCTGCGAGGAGAAGAGAAAAAGGGTGAACCCTGGAGACGATCCCAACGCGAAAAGGCGGAAAATGGCAGGAACCATCAAGCGCCCTTCACAAAGGGACAACCCCGAGCATTTCCATACATCATAATCCATAAATGACCTGGGAAGGGGCGAGTCGTCTCGTGTACCCAAAAAGTCTAAAAACCTACCCGAGTGGTCCCGGGCGATTTTGCCCTGCCCCCTTATGATCGAACAGAGGATGATAACTGTAGTTTTGTGAGAGTTATACTTTCGCGATGCCCCCTCCCCCTCCAACAATATTCTTGGACCGTGTAGCTTCTACCGTACAAAAGACGCTTGGTGAAGAGTCGATTCTAGACATTAAGTACCTGGAAGAAGTGGCTAGACTTTATCCGTGGCCGGCTGAGGTAGAGATAGGTTTGGCCACTGGTGGGAGGGATGCTTAAATGAATACAAGGATCATGTGGTCTTCCACCTGGGCAGCTTACTCCAAGGGTTCCGTCTCCCTCTTCCCCCGCTGTATGCAGATTTTTTAGCTTATATAAACCAATGGCCTTCCCAGCTTGCCTTTAACGTATGGATGTATTTGGCGGTATACATCATGCGTTGCGCTACTATTAAGCAAATGCCATCATTGGATCATCTTTTCTCCGTTCTTTCCTTGAGGCACGATGAAGGACTGGGGTCCGCCTCCCTGGCTGGAAAGATCATTTAGAGGGTGTCCAATAGCCCGGGATGGAGGGAAAAGTGGTTCCTCGTTCGCGATCCAACCAAAACTATATTGAACTTTGTGATCAAACCCGACAAGTATGTTGCGCTTGGTGATAAGCATGATGCAGCGGATAGGTGGAGTGTTGTGTTTAAGAGGGGGGTTGCGTCTGTGCGAGGCTATAGGAAAGTTGTGACCCCGGTTCGTCTGGAAATGGCGAGACTTAGCCTCCCGCACCGGCCGGGTCGATTTTTTTAAGAATTTTGATTTTATGTCATTTGGCATTTTGGCCATGATTTTCCTTTATTCTGATTTGTTCCAAATTCTTGTGCAGATATGATAGTTGATAAGTCAAAGATCTTCGCACTCGCGAAGAAAAAGAGTGCCGCAGGAGGTGGATCCAGGCCTGCCCTTACTGTTACTCCGCGGCCGGGTGGTGGTCGGCAGAACACCCCATGCGAGCCTCCCCTCGCGAAGAAGAGTTTGAAAGGGAAAGAGCCACTTGACGACCGAGAGAGCCTATCATCAGAAGACCAGCCATTGGTTCATCTCGGACAAAAACGATCAAGGGAGGAAGCAAGAGGCACCAAGCTCTTAAGTTCCTAGCCGATTACTCAGGCGGGGATTTCCATGGCCGCTTATCGATTGCCTGGGTTCGACCTTATTAGTATCAAGGAATTGGAGATCCCCAAGAAGAGATGTCCAGCCAAGAAGGATTATCTTCATCATCTGACGGATGAAGAGTTAGTGGAGCATGGACGGAAAAGCAGAGGCTGGGTAACCTCTTTCGTGATTCATGATTCATGTTTCATTTCTTTCTCCCCTTTTTTCTTGTTTTACTTATTCGTTTATTGCTCTTCCTGTGTTGTCGTAGGATGACCTACAATGGTCCGAAATGGCCGGTCGTTTGAGAAACTATGATGATAAGGTAAGAGAGTTGAGGTTGATCGTGACCGCTCTGAAGGCGAAGGTGGAGAAGTTGAGAGACGCTGAACTCCAGGAGGCGACTATCGTGAGTCTCAACGACGCCCTAGCTATGTACCAGAAGGATGTAGAAATGGCGAGGAGGGAGCTAGACCTGTCGCGAGTCAAACTCGCGAAGGCTCAAGAGTTTGTAGCCCAACATGAATCTGAGGCCATGTGCTTGAAGGGTCGGCTCCAGGATCTTGAGCATGAGTTAGGGGTCGTTCGTGAGGAGTTTGCTAATGTGAAGAGTCAGTTGGAGTGTTTTACCTATGGGGAAGATGCCGCTCTTTCCCGGAAAACGCTCCGTGAGTTCATGCTCAGTGATGTCGGGCAGGGGTGGCTAACTGAATTCCTGGGAGGAGCCGGCCGGGATTGGCTCGGTCATTATCTTGAGACGGATGGGGAAGACGTTCTTTACCAAAGGGTTACTGATGCGTTTATGGATGGGGTTGCAGGTGGGATCACTCAAAGCGTTAGTCGCTTTGCTTATCTAGGCGACGAGGTGAGGATGTTTCCTCCTAGTTATGAGAATGAAGATATGATACTGAAAGATCCCCAACGCGAGCTGCCCTTTCCTTTTGACGCTCCTATTGATAATGTCGCCGCCATCGACCCTCCTTCCGAAGGTGGAAGCACCCTTGAGCCTGCTCGCGGAGATGACAAACCTCCTACCGACGTCTGGCTTACCGCCTCTCTGCTCTTGATGAAGTTTTTCCTTTTTGTGTATGGAAGTTTGGAAACCTTTCTACCCATGGCAAGAGTTTTGTACTCTGCTGTGGTTTATTTGTTCGTATTTTGGGATCGTGAGCATTTCAAACCATGACACGTGACGTCTTGTTGTGGTGTTTTCTGAATATTTTTGTTTTTGGATTTATCGTGATTTCGTTTATATCTATTGCTTGTTTTTCTTACTGGCTCGTCCTGCCGACTTTCCTTATGTTTTCTTATGTCTAAATCTCGACCTGTTCACCTTGTCTATTGCTTTTATCTGTAAGGTAACTTTGCGACACCCTTATCAATCTCCTGTCGTTGATCGTTTTATGGAATAAACCGTGAAACAACAAAAAGTAGGGTTCGCGTATTTATTAGATGTTGTACAGATTGATAGGCCAAAGTTAAGAACTTCGTATCGATGAAATATGACAGGAAATATCTTGGTGTATCTTTCTTGTTGTTATATTTCTTCGTAGCATGCGTAGTCGGGCAAAATATCCCCATTCTCGTCGGTACCTAGTTGCTCTATTGCCACATCAAAGTGGGATTCTCCCTGGTACTCGAAGGTGAGGCGGCTCCCTATTCTGAGGTTCGTAATGTTTGCAAAAGATCGCCATCCTTCCGATAGGGAGAACCAGTCCCCCTCGTCTCGTTCAACTAGGATTAATAATTCTTGGTTTGAGGGAGAACATAGATAGATGTGGTTTGTTATTTCCTTCCCGAATTCTACAAAGATATATGGTAGGGGGAGCCTGTGTAAGTGGCTCTCCCTAAGGATTATTCTGGATAATTTAGGATTTGGAAAAAACATAGTATTTGTGTTGGAACTTGGTGGAGGGGTTTCTGGGGGAGAGGGCTCTCCTGAAACCCTATCGAAACTTGGCATTGTGTTGTTAGATAATTCAAATTGTACTCCCGATGATTTTATTTATTCCAGTTCTACGCGCAGGGGATAGGGACGTTGTTTTTGCAGAGTTATCTCTTTAATTGTGGTGAAGCAGGGTGATGCGTGTTGCTAGTATGTCTTTCGTGTAGCTTAATGTTCGGATTTTTCCTGTAACTTTTTCCACCGCCTGGACTGAAATTGTCCTTATCAGATGCGATTTGTATGTGTTATCTGATATTTGTTTCCCTCGTGGTTGAATGGAGTGGTGGGCGGTTTGTTTATTATCTAATACATACTGCCCTCGTGGTAGCACTGAGTGATAGGCGGTTTCCATTGATGTTTTTCTTTGTAGTTAGTATAAGAAGGTAGGAAATCCAAAACTTTTGTTGTAGTTGGCCTATGATAATGATGCCTACGACGCCAGTTGACATTCCCGACGCGGTTTTTCCTCGCGTGAGGGGTTTCACTCAGGATATTGCCGTGGAGGGGCATTTATATAGGCTGGTATGCTATATTTGTGCGATTAGGTTTTGATAAATAAAGCGTTTCTGGTGTGCTTGCTTTTGTTGTAGCCTTTACCTCCATATACCGGAATTATGGTCATGATGCCATTGGATTCGTCCATTTATGGACGCGGTCGGATGAGGAATTTATGGTGAGGATGGAAGCCTTAGGGCCCAACAATTACTGGTTTACAACTGGGTGGCCCGCGTTCGTTGTTTCGAATGAACTTCGAATTGGGACACGCCTGATTTTTGAATATGAAGGACACTCTTGCTTTGATGTTGTTGCTGTGAACCATGGTCTTGATCAAAATGGTGATGTGGACTTCTCAGTTCGGTGCTGAACGTTCCATTTTTATTATGTTTGTTGTGGTTATATCGCTTTGTCGCCAGCGGATGGTTATGTTTGATGTATAATTATTTATTAAATTATCGTGGTGCTACTTGTTTGAGATTATCATAAACTGTGGTCGATCCAATGAACAAGTGATTTCCATTGTGGCGTTTGTGATTAAAAAACTTTAACTCCAGTGTGATATCCGCGATTAAAAGATTTCAATCTCCCGCGTGAGATTTTTGATTTAAAAGATTTCAATCTCCAGCGTGAGATTTTTTATTAAAAGATTTCAATCTCCAGCATGAGATTTTTGATTAAAAGATTTCAATCTCCAGCGTGAGATTTTTTATTAAAAGATTTCAATCTCCAGCGTCGTTAGATGTTGGGGAAGAAGTTAGGAGATCTTCCTCGCGTGGTTCGCGAATAAAGAAATTTTATTCTTCAGCGTCTTTAGACGTTGCGAATTTTCTTTAAACCGTTATACAAAGGTTGATGACAAATTGAATCTTACAGAAGCGAATTTTTATTGACAAACCGAACTTTTCTTAAGAAATTTTAAAATGGAAGAATTTTGCTCATCGAACTGATCCCGGGATCTAATGGAAACCATTTTCCATTGGACCATCATAGTCGCTATCGTAAAGCTCATCTTCTAAGTAGCGGCCTTGCTTGTCGAAGAAATGGACTTCAAACCTTGCTTCTCCCAAGCGGGTGAACATTATTGATGTTTCCAGCTCTAGTCCTTGCAATTCAACAAAATCCCTCCATCCACGTGCCACCCAGTGAGATCCGTAACTGCCTCCTACGATGTGTATAGGGAAATCTTTGACGACGCGAGTGGACAGAAAGATCTATTCAGGAACATGGGGTTGGAATTGTCGACCGAATTCGTAAGGCAACATCATGCGTATGTATTGCTCGTCCCCTACTAAATAAATATTGAATATAAAGGGATTGGTTGGGCTTTGATTGCTGATGCTTGCTGCCATATTTGTGTTTTTTGCTGGAAGGATCGATAATGAGAAAGTTGTGCCGTTTAAGTTGTGAGGAAGAAAAGCTTTTATAATGGCTTTGACTGATTTGAAAATGCTTTTGTGATAAATGACTATTTTTAGATTCGAAATGCGTCAGTGTACTTGGTCTAGTTCTGAAAAGATTCTTTGTCACGTGTAGGACATGCAGAGTATCTCGGGAAATCCTTCTCGCGGATTCTTTGTCTAACTTCGACGTATGTAATAAATGCTTTAGACGATTTCCAAAGTATGTACCCCCGTTTTGTGGGTATAAGAATGCGTGGTGTTTCGTTGAAATCTCTGCAGTTATTGGGTTGCTTTTTTAAGCATTGGTGTTCTAGCAAAGGGATGGCGTCGCCCAATTCTAGGATGCGTGATTTTTTCCGTTGGGTTGATGAAGAGGAGAGGATGTATCGTCTTGTAAGTTGTACACATTATTTGTGGTTTATACTTTTTCTTGGGCCTGAACTATTTATTTGAGTGGCAATGCTCTTTCGTATGCAGCCTCTCCCTGATGCTTTTGAGAGGATGTATGGTCATGCTGCAACTGACCATTTCAGTTTAGTTTCTACAAATGGTGAGACCTTTCGTGTTGAAGTTTCCAAGGATTGCTCTAATCGTTGGTGGTTATCTGGTGGTTGGAATAGATTTGCAATAAAAAACGGCGTTAAGGTTGGAACATCGGTGGTGCTCTTTCAATATGTAGAAGGACATTGCTTCAAAACCCTTGTTCTTGAAGATGAAGATGAGTAGAGCTTTTTGAGTGTTTTGTAATTTTAGCAGATATTTGTTTTTTATGTTGTGCTTTTATTAACTTTAATCGCACGCTTTGGTATCTGTAACTGCGAATATTTCTGTATTGATATCTCGATGCTTTGAATGATCCGGCCTGGGTTTTTGTGTTTTGTCTTTTTCCGACTTGGATGTGACCTTTGCTAGTGTGATAATGTCGCTCTGCATAGCAGAGTTGGGTTCTGCAATTTTTGCCACCTGTCTGACATGCAGTTGGTTCTGGAGCACGTCGCACTGGACGGATGATAAGACAATACTGCCTTGTTTTTTTACTTGTCCATAAATAGCAGATGTTCGGATTTAAATATGCGACAGTTGTCCTTGGGCTTCGTTTAATTTAGCAGTATTCTTGTAGTGAGAAATCATGACCTCCCCTCATCCTCGTCGCCGTGACTTTTTCCATTCCATTGATTCTGAAGAAAAGATGGAATATTTGGTACATTTCTTTACCCACCTTTTGTAATTTTTGTGCTTCTTACTTGATATTCTGGTTTTGTGGTTTGCAGCTTTTGCCGGAATCATTTGGCGCTCAATATGATCGCGAGGGATTGACTCATGTGTGCTTGGTCTCTCCCACTGGGCGAGAGTTTCGAGTAATGGTGTTTCGAGATAGCAGGGTCATTACATCCTTACCGAAGGTTGGCGTGCTTTTGCTGTGGACAGTGGTTTACGTGTCGGGGGGTCTCTTATTATCTTTAAGTATGAGGGAGGGGGGGGGGTAGTCGTTTTACGATAATTGTTCTAGAAGCGAACGAATGAGCTTGGCATGGGATTGTATTGTGTAATCCTTTTCGATGTTTTGTCTGTATGTTGGCTTTTATTCGGGTTATATCAGACTTGTTTTCAAGGTTTGTTTAAAAATTGGACTAGAATAGCCCACGCATCCGATCTTAGCGGGCTTTTGTTGTAAGCTGAATCTGCCATGTTTTACAGTAACTTTTATATCGTTTTCTGCATACATTTCATGCATTTGGGCTAGAATAATACAGAATCTATGTAGTTTATGTTTATTTGCCAAATTATGGAATCTACACCAGTTTCTGTTTAAATTCGCAGAATTTGAGGCAATTTACAGCAATTCTGGAAAAGGTTGGAAAAGCTCGGAAATCAGCTACAGAAGTCCAAGGTCAAAGAATGACAGAACCAGGATGAATCAAGCTGGAGCCCAGAGTTACTCGATATCGAGTTCTTTTACTCGATATCGACAAAGGATGTCCGAGCAGTGCTGGTCGAGTAGAGCTGATCGAGGAAGTTGAAGAAGAAGGCAACCCGACTCCGGAGCTTTACTCGATATCGACAAACACCCTGATGCCATACCCGGAGTCGAGGAGCCATGCCAAGTCGAGAAGCCGAAAACCTGGAGACGCCGAGCAGCATCTACTCGATATCGACTAAAGTTGTCGATATCGACAAACTCAACACCACATTTTCGAGCCAGATCGGGGAGCAGTTCCTCGACCAAGACCAGCAACGCAGAAGTCGATACAGGTTACTCGATATCGAGGACTTTAGTCGATATCAAGGACCCCAGCAGCGCCTGTCCGAGCTAGATCGAGCACCAGCTACCCAACATGCCCAGCCAGCTGAAGTCGACGCCAGAGTTACTCGATATCGAGTAGTTTACTCGATATCGAGGAGCGCCGTTCGGAGCCGCGTGACGCGGTGAGCTGTCCGACGCGGTTTTGGATTGCTTGGAGCCGAAGATTGTCCAATTCTATCCGAGATCTATCAAGTTCTATCTATGGAGAAGATCTATCCACACAAGAAGATATTTTACCTACTTTAGATTTATTTCATGTATAGATTTAATTCCTTTATTCAATTTATTTATCTTTAAGTAAGTAGATAATTAGATATAGATATAGATAGACTTTCTTACCTTGATTAGCAAGGGTTGGAGGCCTATAAATAAAGCCTTAGGGGCTGGAATTTAGTAATTCAATTTCAGAGAGAACAAGTGAGTAGTAGTATAGAGAGAGAGAGAGTTTGTGGCGAGAAAGGTGGAAAGGCGAAAGCGGAATTGACTTGTTCGGTTGTAAGCTTTCTTTTTAGTTTTATTCAATGCAAGTTAGTTTTGTTATTTGATGAGTTTCTTGATAATGAAGAGCGAGTAGTCCACCCACTTCTAGGGTCGGGGTGAGGCCGACGGTAGCCATGTAAGATGACGCGGTAAAGGTTTGAGCTTTTTATGCAATTCGTCTTCTATCCCTATGAGCATGATTCTTTTGCGAGAGTTGAAGGTGATCCTTGTTTGTGTTATTGAAGCGAAAGTGATCTTAATGCAACTTGGGTTAATTATGTGAAAGGGGTTAGTAACAATTAGCGTTTATGCGAAAGCCTCTATATTCCTATTTGTTAATAACGAAAGTTATTTGATGGAAATCATGATCTTTTATGCCTTTATGTGTTATTTTGCATGGTTATCGTTGTGGTGTTGATACCCTTGCCTTGGAAGTCTTTTAGTTTATTGATTTTAGTGTCTGAAATCTGAGTTCTGTGTTCGAATGTTTGCACCTTTACAGTTTCTGTCTTTGTCGATCTCGGGGAGTTCTTGTCGATATCGAGTAAAGTTTACTCGATATCGAGGAGGGTTTTATTCGATATTGTTATCTTCTGCTGGTCTGAGTTTCTGTTGTCGACATATGTAGTCGATATCGAGGATCGCTTTGTCGATATCGACCAGTTTCTGTGTTTGCTTTATTTTTCTGCTTTGCTTTATTATTTCTGTCTTTCTTTCTTTCTTTCTGCTATTCTGTCTGTGAGATTTACAGCTACCTGAGATCCGCTGACACGCTTCCTCGTGGATCGATCCTGACTTCCCACTACTGCATTGGGAGGAGGTCTTGTAATAATTTGCGTGGGCACGAATCTTGTTTGATTTATTATTGCTATATTTTGAACTCGATTTCCTCCACACAAAAAATTGGCGCCGTTGCCGGGGAAGCAATCATTCGCGCCTTAGGTAGTCAGATCTGGCCGTTGAACTCGATCTCACTTTTCTTTTAAAGTTACTTCGCAGGTATATGCGCCGTTCTGGCCGAACACCTGAGTTTGACGCCTTAGACGAACCGGAGCGCCTTATACACATCTAAGCTAAACTGAAAAGAACCATGGCGGCTGCAGAGACACAGAAACAGCTGATTAAGAGGCTTCAGAGGGAACTAGCCACCAAAGATACTGCTCTCACCGCTGAGAGAGCACGCATTACACAGAAGGTTGCGCGAAGGAGGCAATTGGAAGATGAGCTTGCCCAATACCCAACAACTGCAGAGGATTACATGCACCCGACTCTCATCGTGCCTGAATCGGCCATTCTAATCCCTGAAAATAACTATGAAATTCGCACTCCTTTCCTTATTGAAATAAAAAATAATGCTTTCTTTGGTAGATTTAATGAATGCCCTCTTCAGCATATTACCAACTTTACTTATATGTGTTGTACTCTTACTGAAGATACCACCTTGGAGTACATCCTGATGTAGGCTTTTCGTTGGTCCCTAGCTGGTCCAGCATTGAAGTGGCTTGAAGGGCTAAAACCACGATCCCTCACGACATGGGCTGAAGTGAAGCAAGAATTCCTCAACAAGTTCTTCCCTCCTGCCAAGACAGCACTCCTTCGCCAGAAGATTACAGCTTTCAAACAGAAGCCTGGGGAACCGCTGGCAAAGGCTTGGGAAAGATATAAGGATCTGCTGTGGTCATGCCCTACACATGGACAACAACCCTGCATAGTTCAAGAGATCTTCTTCAACTCTCTTGACTTGGCTGCTAAGGATAGGATCAACACATATACTCACTACGAGTATCTGACAATGCCACCTGCTGACGCATGGGCTGCCCTCGACAAGCTAACTAACTATGACAACAAGTATGAGACTCCAACCAACTATGAGGAGAATGCCTATGCTAGGTCGGCACCATCCATGCCTCTCTATGAGCCCTCTAAAGAAATTGATCCAGATGTCAAGGAGCAATACTACAGAGATCAGAACCGCAAGCTCCTCAAGCAAGTCAAGTATCTATCTGTCAACCAGGCCTGCATCGAATGCGGATCACAGAGGCACACCACTACTGAGTGCCCACACTCGGAGCAAGTCAGGCTGGCAGAGGACCATGAAGAGGCAGCTTACGCAGGGGGTCCCAATTGCTACATGGGGGACCAAAGGTTCTAGCAACCACAATGGAACCAAGGTGCCCCTAGGAACCCCCCGCCCTACAGAGCTCCAAGACATCCGGAAAGAGACCAGAAGAGGGATGATCTACAGACCGTTCTAGAGGAAATCCGGAGGAATCACTCAGACACCAAGCAATCCTTCAACCCAGTCTACACTCAGATACAAGGTGTCAACTCTAGGCTTGGGGAGATCGACGTCTAGAGGAAATCAATTGATACACAGATTGGCCAGCTAGTAGCAGGAGTCCCCAGACAGTCAGGTTCACTCCCAGGATCTTCAGAACCAAATCCCAAGGGAAAGACCGGACACATCGCTGCTGTAAAACTCAGAAGCTGCCATCAATTACAAGAGCCAGAGGTCGAAAAGCAGCAGGACGAAGGGAAACAGCAACTCGATATCGACCAGACCTTGGTCGATATCGAGAAGAGGCAACTCGATATCGAGGAAGGACTACTCGATATCGATGACAGAGTGGACCATCCTTCGTCTACACAGCACAGCAATTCGACACCGAAGAATCTGGTCGATATCGAGGAAGATCAAGTTGACATCGAGAAAGCTGCAGCGCCTCCGACATCTGTTCTGGCTCCGAATCAGAAAAAGAAGCTGCCATTCCCAATAAAATCTCCAAAGGATCCAGCAGAGAAGAAATTTCAGCGCTTTATCAAGATGCTTCAGAAGCTCAATGTCACCATACCCTTCACAGAAGCTCTCAATGAAATGCCATCCTATGTCAAGTTCCTTAAAGAGATTCTAAGCAAGAAGAGATCAATGGCTGAGATTACAGAGGAGTGCAGCCATATGGACATACTTGAGAAGAGGCCAGATCCAGGTAAGTTTGCTATAACCATTGGATTTGGTCCATATAAAATTAATGCTTTATGTGATCTTGGAGCTAGTGTGAGTGTAATTCCTTTAACGATATGGTCCAAGATTAAGATAGGTGCCCTAGAACCTGTGGATGCTAGGCTTTATATGGCTAATAACACGGTGGTCATTCCAACAGGCATGGTGGACAATGTGCCAGTACAAGTAGGTAAATTTTTTGTCCCTGCTGATTTCTTAGTTGTTGATGTGGCGGAGGACCCTGCTTGTCCAATTATTCTAGGAAGGCCCTTCTTGGCGACGGTGGATGCCAACATAAGCGTAAGGAAGGGAGTGCTCACTTTCAACATCAGTGATGAGGTGATTGAGTATTCCTTTAATAAAACTGAAAGGCATACAGGTCCAATGGAGGAGGTAAAATCTATCTCAGCTGGTTACATCACTTGTGGGGAGCCTAAGGTAAGAAATATGACTCTTGAAGAGATGGAAAAGAGGGATATGGAAGCCCAGGTGGAGAAGATCATGGCCATCCTGAACGAAGAAACAGAGAATCCACTCGACACAGACCAAGGTACGTCGATTTGGACTAACTATTTTTCGGATGCCTTGACAGGATGCAAGTATGGGGTCGAAGTCGGACAAAATTCCTCGACATCGAGTAATTTAGTCGACATCGACCAAAATCAGAAGCCTCCACCAGCACCAGCGTCGTCGAGCAGCCAAACAGAAGCCGGGCACTACTCGATATCGACCAACCGTCTCCGTCCCCGACTGCACCTATATCGACGAGCAAGCCACTGGAAGTAGAGAAAACCTCCTCAATATCGACCAAATTGGTCGATATCGACCAACCATCACCGTCCTCGACACCAGCATCCTCGAGCAGCAGGCCACCAGAAGCTGAAAACTTGTCGATATCGAGTACTGTTACTCGGGATCGACCAAATACAGTGACCCCGAATCTGTTTCTGCGAAGGTAAGCCAAGGTATGGATCTTTCTTCTCCTATTTCCATTAAAGATCTATCTATACATGGGAGAGGTTTGCCTTGGTATGTGCGCTTATGTAGGATTTCCAATGATGAGCCTAAAGAGTATGAAGTTGGAGACAAGCTTTATGTTTCCAAATCAAAAGATCATTGGTTCCCCAACAAATTCAACAAAAAGAGGATGGGGCCCTTTGTGGTGAACAAAATCCATTCTGAAGGATTGCAGCTGATGGACAAGAATGGAGTCTTATTTGAAGCCCAAGCTACATGGGCCCTGCAAATGCCACCTTGAGCTTAATGGAGAAGTCGGCCTAGCGACTATAAAATCTAGAGCTTGTAAATAGACATTTATTTTTTGGGACCTTTTGGACATTGTTGCTTTTTGTTTGTTTTTGGTTCTTTTAGTTTTTCTATTGTGGGTATATGTCTTCTATATTTTTCAGGTCCATGGGATAGAAGCAAGCTATATTCGGACTCGCCCCAGGCATTAGCACTCGACATTTTGAAGCCTTGCACACTCGTCTTGTGAGTTTCTTTCTTTACCCTTGTTTTTATACAGTGAGGACACTGTAATATTTAAGTATGGGGTGGGGGAAGGGCTTACTTTGTGCATATTGACCATATTTGACATTATGTGTGCACATTTAAGGTTTATTTCATGAATTGCTTGTACATGGCTATTTTGGAATTCATTATTGATTTATGTGCTTACATGCATGTTTTCAAAAGTTTGAAAAATGACCCCCATTGAAATTTTTTGATTAATGTCATGGAAGCTTATATTGGACTCGACGATGCAAAATTGGATTCATTAGAGATATAGCATGAAATTGCCTAGTAAAGGGAAGTCACAATGAAGTGCATATTTTTCTTGAAAACCATAAAAGGAGGTAAAATTTGATGTTGCTTTTGACATGTTGCATGATAAGAGGATGGAGGACTTTATATTTCCATATAAATGGTCATTGTTTAATTCCAAGCCTTACCTATGCTTATGCATTACACAAAAGCCATAATATGCCTTATTTCATATATTGCTCCACATGATCCAAATATTGTCATTCTTTACCTTATTTCCATCCGGGGATTATGTTGAGAATGATGTCACATTATGGAGATTACTATATGGTTGTTGTGTTGTTGTATGTCATTATTTGGAGTTTGGCGGAATTGTTTGAATATATGGAAAATTTAATGAGTGAAAGAAAATCCGATCAAAGATCGACCCTGCTCGCTGAGATAATAGTTTGGCGAGATGGGACACCAGGTGAGGAGTCCAAAGCACTAAGTATCCGGGGCCATTCATGACACCCATGTTTGCGACTCGCGAGAAGGCAGTGCTGAGGTTAGAGAGGTAAAAGCATTATTATTGAAAAAAGCATTATGAAAGGTGATGAATCTTATGAAAAGGAATGTGGAAATTCAGTTTGGAAATACTCCATTTCCCCTGATTATTAGCACCACATTGCCAAAAATTGCCCACCTTTAGCCTTTTACCCAATCTACTCCTTATTGAGCTTAAATTAAAGTCCTCTTGATTATTAATGCTTTGTCACATGAATTGTTTTGCATAACCCTCCTTTTGTGAGTAGATGTTGCTTTTAAATTGCACATCCATGGATTTGTGGCACAAGTACCTTTTCGAGGATGGTAATTGATTGAAGGGACATATGAGAATGAATCTAAGATGTTGAGAGTTTTAATTTCTTCCCCTGGATGACAAATAAAAGTATTGCTTGAGGACAAGCAGGCTTAAGTATGGGGTGTTTGTTGTGAGCTGAATCTGCCATGTTTTACAGTAACTTTTATATCATTTTCTGCATACATTTCATGCATTTGGGCTAGAATAATACAGAATCTATGTAGTTTATGTTTATTTGCCAAATTATGGAATCTACACCAGTTTCTGTTTAAATTCGCAGAATTTGAGGCAATTTACAACAGTTCTAAAAAAGGTTGGAAAAGCTCGGAAATCAGCTACAAAAGTCCAAGGTCAAAGAATGACATAACCAGGATGAATCAAGCTGGAGCCCAGAGTTACTCGATATCGAGTTCTTTTACTCGATATCGACAAAGGATGTCCGAGCAGTGCTGGTCGAGTAGAGCTGATCGAGGAAGCTGAAGACGAAGGCAACCCGACTCCGGAGCTTTACTCGATATCGAGTAAACTACTCGATATCGACAAACACCCTGATGCCATACCTAGAGTCGAGGAGCCATGCCAAGTCGAGAAGCCGAAAACCTGGAGACGCCGAGCAACATCTACTTAATATCGACTAAAGTTGTCGATATCGACAACCTCAGCACCATATTTCTGAGCCAGATCGGGGAGCAGGTCCTCGACCAAGACCAGCAACGCAGAAGTCGATACAGGTTACTCGATATCGAGGACTTTAGTCGATATCGAGGACCCCAGCAGCGCCTGTCCGAGCTAGATCGAGCACCAGCTACCCGACATGCCCAGCCAGCTGAAATCGACGCCAGAGTTACTCGATATCGAGTAGTTTACTCGATATCGAGGAGCGCCGTCCGGAGCCGCGTGAGGCGGTGAGATGTCCGACGCGGTTTTGGATTGCTTGGAGCCGAAGATTGTCCAATTCTATCCGAGATCTATCAATTTCTATCCATGGAGAAGATCTACCCACACAAGAAGATATTTTACCTACTTTAGATTTATTTTCTTTATAGATTTAATTCGTTTATTCAATTTATTTATCTTTAAGTAAGTAGATAATTAGATATAGATATAGATAGACTTTCTTACCTTGATTAGCAAGGGTTGGAGGCCTATAAATAAAGCCTTAGGGGCTGGAATTTAGTAATTCAATTTCAGAGAGAACAAGTGAGTAGTAGTATAGAGAGAGAGAGAGAGTTTGTGGCGAGAAAGATGGAAAGGCGAAAGCGGAATTGATTTGTTCGGTTGTAAGCTTTCTTTTTAGTTTTATTTAATGCAAGTTAGTTTTGTTATTTGATGAGTTTCTTGATAATGAAGAGCGAGTAGTCCACCCACTTCTAGGGTCAGGGTGAGCTCGACGGTAGCCATGTAAGATGACGCGGTAAAGGTTTGAGCTTTTTATGCAATTCGTCTTCTGTCCCTATGAGCATGATTCTTTTGCGAGAGTTGAAGGTGATCCTTGTTTGTGTTATTGAAGCGAAAGTGATCTTAATGCAACTTGGGTTAATTATGTGAAAAGGGTTAGTAACAATTAGGGTTTATGCGAAAGCCTCTATATTCCTATTTGTTAATAAGGAAAGTTATTTGATGGAAAGCATGATCTTTTATGCCTTTATGTGTTATTTTGCATGGTTATCGTTGTGGTGTTGATACCCTTGCCTTGGAAGTCTTTTAGTTTATTGATTTTATTCACCGAATCTGAGTTCTTTGTTCGAAAGTTTGCACCTTTACAGTTTCTGTCTTTGTCGATCTCGGGGAGTTCTTGTCGATATCGAGTAAAGTTTACTCGATATCGAGGAGGGTTTTACTCGATATTGTTCTCTTCTGTTGGTCTGAATTTCTGTTGTCAACATCTCTAGTCGATAACGAGGATCGCTTTGTCGATATCGACCAGTTTCTGTGTTTGCTTTATTTTTCGGCTTTGCTTTATTATTTCTATCTTTCTTTCTTTCTGTCTTTCTGCTATTCTGTCTGTGAGATTTACAGCTACCTGAGATCCGCTGACACGCTTCCTCGTGGATCGATCCTGACTTCCCACTACTTCATAGGGAGGAGGTCTTGTAATTATTTGCGTGGGCACGAATCTGGTTTGATTTATTATTGCTATATTTTGAACTCGATTTCCTCCACACAGCAGCTATGTTAACGATTGTTTGATGTCATAGTTTGAACAAACCTGAATCGTAAATAATAGTAGAGCAAAACATAATGTTTTTATTAATCCTCCAGATGATATGGAAACTCGTTGATATCATTCGCAAACAGAGTGATGGCAGCTAAATTTACTCTACGAAGTTCTACTTCGAAGGAAGAAAAAAAACTAGAAACTTTCTATGAGCGTTCTCGATTTACCTCCTCTGAGGCCTGACCGGGATGATCCGAGTTCTGCCCTGGCTCAAGCGGGATCCATTCGGAAGCGAACCTTCTGAGTGAGGAGGAGCCCATTCTGCGTCTACTTCATCCCCTACCGCATCTAGGATATGAACCTCGAAATGAACCCCTCCTTTGTGAATAAAGGTTACAGAGGAAACGACATCGATACTATGTGAGCAGTCAAAATCGTTCCATCCGCCGTCCAAGTAAGGAAGCCTATAATCTCCACGAGTAACTTCTACAGAAAAATCCCGCAAAATTCGGGTTGATAGAAGAATGTTCCTGGGAAGGTTCGGATGAAATTCATCTTCAAAATGCAATGGAAGGGACAAGCGATGTAACTGCTCCGGGAAGCGGATGGGCTCAGAAAATGACCAAATCGCATGGTTTGATGTAGTCATAAAGAGAGAGAAGATAAGAGTAAAGAAAGTAAGTAAATGGAATGCTCCTCAAATATATTTTCTTTATAAAGGGACGTCTATGTGATCGGCTCAGAATCACGGGGGATAGTAAATAGGGCATCCTATGTGCCGTGGCAGGACATGGACGCAAAGATCGAAGCAAGTGAAATCGTGACTTTCTTTGCAGACAAACGCAGTGCATGGGGATGCCCATAAACCTTGTGATTTTCATAGAAAATTCAGCATTAATATAAAAGTCACGATTTTGCTAAAGGTAAAAAACCATTTGTGGAGTGATCTCGTGCGATTGATAACTCGATCTTCGTCGTTCAAGTTCTTGACATGAATCCTAATAAGTACAACCATTATTGGTGAGAAACCATGGGCGAACTTCTTCGAATTTATGGGATTCTGCAAGATCAGACCGCTTAGTTTTATTCTCTTTGGAGGCTTGCTTGCATGCGTATCCGTGCTTAAAGTGCACACGATCGCTAAATTTATTCTCCTTGGAGGCTTGCTTGCATGCGTATCCATGCTTAAAGTGCACGCGATCGCTAAATTTATTCTCCTTGGAGGCTTACTTGCACATCCCCGTGTTCAAAAGACATGTGATTGCTAAATTTATTCTCCTTGGAGGCGTACTTGCATGCGTATCCGTGCTTAAAGTGCACGCGATCGCTAAATTTATTCTCCTTGGAGGCTTACTTTCATGCGTATTTGTGCTTAATGTGCACGCGATCGCTAAATTTATTCTCCTTGGAGGCTTACTTGCACATCCCCGTATTCGAAAGACACGTGATTGCTAAATTTATTCTCCTTGTAGGCGTACTTGTATGCGTATCCGTGTTTAAAGTGCATGTGGTCGCTAAATTTATTCTCCTTGGAGGCTTGTTTGCATGCGTATCCATGCTTAAAGTGCACGCGATCGCTAAATTTATTCTCCTTGGAGGCTTACTTGCACATCCCCGTGTTCGAAAGACACGTGATTGCTAAATTTATTCTCATTGGAGGCGTACTTGCACGCGTATCCGTGCTTAAAGTGCACGCGATCACTAAATTTATTCTCCTTGGAGGCTTACATGCACATCACCGTGTTCGAAAGACACGTGATTGCTAAATTTATTCTCCTTGGAGGCGTACTTGCATGCGTATCCATGCTTAAAGTGCACGCGATCGCTACATTTATTCGTATCGACGATGTTTCTTGGGTTTGAAACTTTCATTTATATATATGAAGAGGTGTACCCAATTCAGAACCCTGGTGACCGCTATACATAGAAAATCTAAGCCACCGAGTTTCTAATATGTCTAGCTTTTACGCAAAATATGCCTTGAGATTCTTGGCGTTCCATGATTTTGCGAGGCTTGCGCCTTCCGAATTTTGAAGCTTGAAGGAGCTCTTACCTACTTCTTTGTGGATGATGTATGGACCTTCCCACTTGGGTTCAAGTTTTCCCCCGGTCGTTGCTTGTCGAAGGACCATATCTCCCTTTTGCAGGGGTCGTACAAAAACACACTTGTTCTATCCTTCTGCCAGGCTGCATTGATACTCATTTACTTTGAGACAAGCGGTATCCCTCATTTCTTCACGTAAATGGAGTTCTCACTCAAGGGCCTCGTCGTTGGATTCTTTGCTGAAATCGACAATTCTGGCTGATGGAATTAGCAGCTTCACTGGTATGACAGCATCTACCCCAAAAGCCATTGCGAATGGTGTTTCTCCGGTGGCACTCTTAGCTGAGGTTCTATATGTCCATAAAACCAGGGGCAAGATTTCAGCCCACTCTTCTTTTGCCATTCCCAATCTCTTTTTTAAGGCATTCAGGATTTGGCGATTCGTTGTTTCGGCTTGTCCATTGGATTGCGGATAAGCCACTGATGAGAATCGGAAGTCTATACGGAGTCCCGCGCAGAAATCACGAATGCCCTCACAGTCAAATTGAGGACCATGATCTGTGATGATGACTTGAGGGACCCCGAATCGGCAGATCATATTTTTCCATAGGAATTTCCGCACTTTCTCTGTTGTGATGGTGGCCATGGCCTCAGCTTCTACCCACTTCGTAAAGTAGTCTACTATCGCAACTGGCCTGGTGTCGTTGGGAAAGGGCCTAAGATATCCATTCCCCACATTGCGAATGGACATGGTGCGGAGATGGTTTTCAAAGGATGAGGGGGACGATAATTGAGGGACGCGTGTCGCTGACAAGGATCACATATACGGATGACAATTTCCGCATCTGCCCTAAAGGAGGGCCATTAATAGCCTAGGCGTGTGATTTTAGACGCTACGGCTCTCCATCCCTGGTGGTTGCCGCAGAGGCCCGCGTGCAATTCTTGCATGAGGTTAAGGCCTTCCTGGTTCGAGACGCACAGTAGATCCGGGAGGTTGAAATCTCTTTTGTACATCCGACCACCTCTGGCTCAAAAGCGAGTCGCTCTCCTTCTGGTATTTTGGCTGTCCTATACCTCGCCTATTATTGCCCCTTCAGTTATGTATTCTAGGAGGGGTATACGCCAGTCGCTGAGGTTAGATATTCTCAATACCCCCTGATGGATTCCTCGGGCATGCCTCTGCTCGATTATCACGCGATCACTTAATCCTAGGGGCAACGTGGCCCCCATTCTGGCCAATGTGTCGGCGCGCTCATTTTGCTCGCGAGGTATGGACGTGATAGAACATTTTCCAAAGGCGGCAGTGAGTGTCTTTACACGGGCCAAGTATTCGGGCAGCATCCCGGTCTTCGCTTCGTATTCCCCCTTAACTTGTAGGGCGACCACCTCCGAATTTGTAAACATTTGAACTTGTCGGGCCCCGTTAACCAAGGCCTTCCCGATACCCGCGATCAAGGCTTCATACTCTGCTTCATTGTTGGTGGCTTCAAACAATAATTGGAAAGATAAATCGCTTATATCTCCGCCTGGGTTGGTGATGGTGACTCCTGCTCCACACCCTCTTGCTGATACTGATCCATCAACATTAATTACGTAGTCCTCCCCATCGCGATCTTGGGAATATGTAAAGACGGCTTCGACAACGAAGTCGGCCAATGCCTGGGCCAAACAAGACTTCCTGGGTTTGAAATGAATATCGAATTCAGAAAGCTCTATTGTCCATTTGACCATCCTTCCGGAAAGAGATGGTGAATGTAAGATTTGATGGAGCGGCAGATCAGAAAGCATCAAGTCTTCACGTAGTTCTTTTGAGAACTAATTTGATTTGTTTTTTGTTTGACGATTGAACCAGACGAGCTTTAGCTTTATGTCCGGTAGCCCACGTATCCGACAACTCGGAATCAAATCAGGCGTAGTTCATTTGAGAACAAATGATTTAATTTGGTTGGGCTTTGACCTCGTATTCATTTAAAAGTGAATTTAGAGGTTGACGACTGTACCCGATATATTTTTAGGATTTAATATCGGGTTACCTACGTAGCCGATATAAGGCGTCAAGTCTTTACGTAGTTCTTTTTAAGAACCGTTTGAATTTGGGGAAATTTGACATGAGATCTTAACTTCGTTTTGACTTAAGAGTCAATTTTGAAACGACCCACTAGAATAAATTGGCGATGAATTTTTTTTTTTTACGAGTTTAACTTTTATAACTTTGTTAAACCCAATTTCTAATTTACACCAAATATAATTCTTATATTTTAGTGGGTTGAGTTTGTAATTAAATAAATTTAATAAATAAATTTCGTTTCAATGTGAATTGCCATTCATTTTGTTCGGCATTTGAGCATTAGACTTAAACAATCAAGCCCACTGTCAAATTAATAACCCAGCCCATATATTCCTTAAGCTATGTCTTTTGTTTTCCTTTTCCTTCAATCGAGCCCCTCTCTGCCCCATTGACGGAACGAAAAATCACCGAACAAGCTGGCCTCCTCTGACTGCTACGCCGCCTCGACACCATGTTTGGATCGCTGGCTTTGGGCACTCACAATGGACGAAAGCGGAGCAAGGGCGACGGACACGACAACCCAGGATGAGTTCAACTCGAGTTTCTCCGGTTAGGTACGCTTTAATTTTTTTTTTGGTTTGCGAATTTCAACCAAGTTTCAAGTTGAATCCTATCTTGGGGTGATTCCTGGCTTAGATTTCAGATTCTTGTAGTAATCCCCTTTCGATTTAGTGTTTGATTTCTAACAATCGACTAATTTTCCCCAAATTTGTGATTTTAGGGTTTTGATTTGTGCCATTTGAGGGCATTTCGGTTTGGGCAGCCGAAGAGAAGAGGAAGATCGTGGAGCGAGCTTCCAGCAGTTGAAGACGGACGAGCTCTTTCAAGGCACAAGCGCTACTGGTTTGTCTCCATCTTTTCCTTTGCAATTCACCTCTTTATTTAACCCGATTTAGGCTTCGGAAAACATAATTAGGGTTGAGATTGTTGATTTGTAATTTGGGGATTCTTTTTGTCTGGAGGCTTTTGGTTTAGGACAACTAACAGAGGAAGAGGTTAAGACGAGCCTGTGAATTGGAGGTGTCGGGACGTTTGAGGAGGGTTCACAAGAGGTACGTCTAGACCTTCGCCAGAAAAATTTTTAGTTCTCAATCAACTCTTAGTTTAACTGAGTACTTGGTTTTTTTCCCTTTCTTCTTTGTTCTAGTGGAATTGCTATTTGTATTAAGCATCCTCCAATTTTTAATTTAGGGTTATGAAGGCTTGTTTCCATTTGGCTGTGCTTGCTTTGTCTGAGAAGCCCAGATCGTGCTTGACTTGGTTTTTTTTTTTTTTTTAAGGAACTTGATTTCTCCGCTGATGTAATTTGTCCATACACCTTGGTCTCTTTTTTTTCTGCTTTTGATTTCATTATTCCCTGTCTGACTGCAATAGAGTGGTTTGCTCTTGCTTGTTTCCTCTACAAAGTTTAGCCTCTTAGAAATCAGGGCTTTCGCTTTGGATGTTCTCACAAAAGCCTGGTATGCTTAGTGTAGTAGGGCATCAATTTCTTTGATTTGCTTGGGATAAAAACTGATTCCAACTTAATGCTGCTGCTTTGTGCATTATTTGCCTTGTATGAGATTGCTTGCAATCTGTGGGTGAACTTGTTGGCATGTTTAGAATAATTGGGCAGCATTTTGCCCTCTTCTGATGATTTTTAGAGCTGCCCTTGATGTGGTTTGTTGGAGAGAGCCAAGAGAAAGAAGGTCATGCTTGTTTTAGCTTCTCTGGACTGATTTAATTTGTCCAGAGATCCCGTTCTCTTTCTCCAGAAAATCTGTGATTTTTCTTTGCTTTCAATTTCTTTGCCTTGGAAATGTCTTGACTGCAGTGAAGTTATTTCCTTTGGGTTTGTTTGAATGTCTTGCAACTTGTCTACTTGAATTAGTCGCTTTGTTTAGGAAAAATCCAGCAGCGTTTCGCCCTCTTTTAGGGCTATTTGATGATTCCGAAACCCAGGCCACGAGAAAAGCTCGTAAGGTTTTCAAGGGCGGGGTTTCGAGAATCAATTTCTGCAGCACTTCGACTTGATTTGAGTGATTTGATGACTCCGAAACCCAGGCCACGAGAAAAGCTCGTAAGGTTTTCAAGGGCGGGGTTTCAAGAGTCGATTTTGACGATCTTTTGCCATTGCTTGAGAGTGATTTGATGACCCCGAGACCCAGGCCGCGAGAAAAGCTCGTAAGGTTTTCAAGAGCGGGGTCTCGGGATCGATAGGAACTCTCACGGAGAGAGAGAGCTACCTTCTTCTTGCTGTCTTCTTCTTGTTGTTGTTTGTGTTTATGTGCTCTGCTGTGCACTTTGTTCTCTGCAGCTTTCTTTTTGCCGTATGTGTGTTTTTTTCTTTTTTTTCTGGCGTCTGTTCTCAGCCTTAACCCTAACATCGCCACCTTTTATAGGGAGGGAAGCAGTAGGATAGATCTCTAGTTGCCTTCTTTCATCATATCTTTTTTTCCTTTTAAGATAACACATGTATCTTCTTTTGGCTAACCTTTTATTTCCTTCTTTTAATATTTTTCTATCTTTTTAACAGAATATACGATGAAATATGGCATCCATATTTGGGCTGATCCCCTATCTTTTTATTTCTCTTTATCTGTTGATTTTCTTCCTTTTTTTTTTTTTAATAAACCATATTCCTGAGCTGTATTGACAGATTTAGTCTGTACGTAGGCCATTCGTTTGGCACTTTTCCTTGGGTTGGGCTAGCCTTGATATATTGTCTTGGGCTGCCCTCCAATTTAAAAAGTCCGACTGAATATCTTTTAACCCACTAATTCTTCGACCTTTGGTTTTATTTTGCAGGTAGCTTGAGCTAGTATTGGATTTCGAGAAAGCTCGTCACCCAATTGACGGTCTGAGCTAGCGTTGGCTTATGAAGGTCTCGCCACCCAAGTGACGGGATTTATGCTCTCGGAAGCTTAACTATTTTTTTTGTTTGCTCGACCATTTAGTTTACGAGCTTGTAGTACACTAAAATGATGTATTATAACACATTTTGCGCACTCTTTATTTGCTTGTAATTATTGTTAGCCAATTGGTATTCGTTGTTTAATGTATAGCGTATCACATGAAAGCTTCTACAAAAATAATTTCATGAGCTCATACGATAATTTTTAACCAAACATGAAATTTTACCCCCAAACAGATGCCCCCGAACTTTGAATTTATGAGAAGCTCGACGAACAGATTCGAAGTTCGCCTTTGATCTTTTGACCTCACTAGTTTTATCATTGGAGAAAGAACAATATAGAGCTTACTTATAGGGCATTTTTATCCTGAATAGGCGTAATCTTCACATGACGACCAATGTAAGATCATCACTGGCCAACCTTGAGACAGTACACTTGTATTCCCATTGAAAGGGGAAGATTGGTGTTGTTTTTGTTTTTGGGGCTGCATCTAGCATTCTTGACTAGCTAGATTGCCTACGTACCCTCTTCCTGAGGGATCAAGCCATTCGTAGTTCATTTGGGCACCCTTTTCTTCACATACTCGACAGGGTGCTTCGGTTTCAGACTAATTTCAAGTCCATCATTCTTTTTTTTTTTTTCATTTAACTGGGATTTTTTTTTATTATTTTTTTTTAATTTTTACCGCATCACTCAAATCATCTGGGCCCACCTTCTAGGAAGGGTTTCCCAAATGTTTTGACTATCATCTGCGAACCCAATTTTTTTTTTTACTGAATTTGACATATTTTGGTTGGTTGTCAAACGTCCTACGTACTCCTTGTTGGAGAACAAGTCATGACGTAGTTCTGGGCATTTTCACTCTCGAGGCTTCACGTGAAATATTTCTTCACGAATTTTCCATTCACGCAGGAGTATACCACTTCACCTTCGGCATTTGAGAGTTCATATGCCCCTTTAGGGAAAACTTTGGTCACCACATAAGGACCTTCCCATTTTGCTTCAAACTTTCCTTGGGATTTTCGGTTGATCACAATTGGTCGTCTAATGGTAAGGACCAGGTCACTAACAACGAATGAGCGAAATTTGACCCGTTTATTGAATGCCCCAGCCACTTGGGCTTGGTAGATTTCCAGTTTTTGTTGTGTTGCTAGCCGATGTTCATCCAATGCTTCGAGCTCGGCCATACGGATCTTGACATTTTCTTCCGGGTCGGTGAGCTGAACTGCAACTCTGAGAGATGGCAACTGAATTTCCAAGGGTAAAACAGCTTCAGACCCAAAGACCAGGTTGTAAGGTGTACAACCAGTCGATGTGCGTGTTGTTGTCCGATAAGCCCATAGTGCCTCCGGTAGCCGTTCATGCCAATCTCTTTTGGATTTTGACACCATCTTCTTTAAGATCTTGCATAGCACTTTATTAAATGCCTCAGCTTGACCATTTGATGACGGGTTATAGCTCGATGAGAAGCTATGCTTAAACCCAAACTTCTCGCTCAACTTCACCAGCATCTGATTTTTGAAGTAGAGAGCGTTGTCTGAGATGATTTTTGAAGGAACTCCATATCGATAGATCAAATGCGTTCTTATGAAGTTAGCGACTTCCTTAGCTCCCACTTCCTTCAACGGTATAGCTTCGGCCCATTTGGAGAAGTAGTCTGTAGCAGCCAAGATATACTGGTGCCCTCGAGAGGACGATGGATTTATACACCCTACAACGTCGAGACCCCATGCATTAAATGGCCATGACAAAGTAGTCGGATGCAACAATTGAGGAGGCTGGTGTATGAAGTCGCTGTGAATTTGACAAGGATGGCAAGCTTTAGAAAAATCCATGGCGTCCTTCACTATTGTTGTCCAATAATAGCCCAGTCGTTTGATTTGACTAGCTAATTTTGGACCGGCTTGATGCGCTCCGCATACCCCAGCGTGGGTTTCTGCAAGGATATATTTTGCTTCTTCATTTGACAAGCATCTTAATAACATTCCATCGAATGTCCTTCGATACAAAGTGTCATTCTTAAGTAGGAACCTTGACACTCGCCTTTTAACATCCACTCTCTTTTTAGCATCATCAGGAAGGACTCCATGACGAAGATACTCAATGAGCGGCTGTCGCCAGTCTGTTTCTTCCTCGACTTCATATACAGAAACGACACCCACCTCTTCGTTGGGCTCGGCTCGTTCCAGAGCTGACATAAGCAAATGTCGCTCCCCGATTGTAATCTCGATTTCTCTTTCACTTGGCAATGTCAGTGACGCGGCCAATTTAGCCAATGCATCTGCTTGGTCATTTTCGGACCTTGATATATGCACAACTTCTATCTGACGGAACTGGTGCATGAGATGCCTAGCTCTTTGATGCAAAAGAAGCAGATTTGCGTTTTTGACTTCATACTGGCCATTCAGCTGCCTGATTACTAACTGAGAGTCACCAAACACCTTTAATGGGTCAGCGTTCATCTCAAGAGCTATCTCTAGGCCAATGATGAGTGCTTCATACTCTGCCACGTTGTTTGTGCAGTTTTCTAAAAGAGAAAATGAATAAGGCACTATTCCCTCGGTTGGGGTGATGAATACTATGCCTACTCCGGCTCCTCTTCTCTTTACAGCGCCATCAAAGTATAACTGCCAAGATTTTTCTTCTGTCATGAACACTTCTTCATCTGGCAAATCATCCACTAACTCCTCGTTATCGGGAGTAGGGTGGGCGGCTAAGAAATCAGCTATGACTTGCCCTTTGACCGCCTTTTGAGGCACAAACTTGATGTCAAAGGGGGCCAGAAGCATAGCCCATTTAGCTAGTCTTCCTGACAACACCGTCTTGGACAAAATGTATCGCAAAGGATCAGCTCTGGAGATTAATATGATTTGATGAGACAAGAGATAATGTCGTAGCTTTTAGATAGCAAAGATCAACGCCAGACATATCTTCTCCATAGCAGGATAATTTAGTTCTGCCCCAACCATTGTCCGGCTGATGTAGTACAAGGCATTTTCCTTTCCTTCATCATTATTTTGGGCTAACATTGCCCCTAACGACCGCTCAAGACTTGCGGTGTACAAGACTAAGGGTTTTCCCTGAACTGGTGCCATGAGGACTGGCGGGTCAGTCAAGTATTTCTTGATGCTGTCGAGAGCATTTTGACAAGGTTGGTCCCATATGAACGGAACATCTTTCTTCATCAACCTCAGAAAGGGTTGACACCTCCCCGTCAGATTTGAAATAAAACGCCGGATGTAGGCAAGTTTGCCCTGTAGACCTCGCAACTCACGAAGATTCCTCGGGGCTGGCATTTGCACGATTGCCTTGATTTTATCGGGGTCAATTTCTATGCCCCGTCCTCGAACAATGAAGCCAAGAAACTTGCCAGATGTCACACCAAAGGCACATTTGAGGGGATTCATCTTCAATTGGTGTTTTCGCAACCTCTCGAAGATTCTCCTGAGATCATCCAAATGATCCTCTCTTTTCTTTGTTTTCACCACAAGGTCATCCACATAGCACTCAATGGTGTTGTGAAGCAGATCATGAAAGATCACCGTCATGGCTCTTTGATAGGTCGCTCCCGCATTTTTCAGACCAAAAGGCATTACTGTATAGCAATACGTGCCTAGAAGTGTCCAGAAAGCTGTTAATTCTTCGTCCTCGGGATGCATCTTAATCTGATTATACCCCGAGAAACCATCCATGAAGGATAAGGCCTGAAAACCTGTGGTGGAATCAACCAATAACTCGGTTATCGGAAGAGGGAATTCATCCTTGGGACATGCTTCATTTAAGTCCCGAAAATCCACACATATACGTAGCTGGCCGTTCTTCTTTTTGACGGGAACAATGTTTGCCAACCAGATTGGGTATTGGACCTCACGAATGAATCCAGCCTCAATGAGCTTGTTGACTTCAGCTTTAATCTGCACTGTCAGCTCGGGCTGAAAACGACGTTGAGCCTGCTTTACTGGCTTTTCCTCTTCGGAGACAGATAGCTTGTGCATAGCCACCTTAGGATCTAAACCAGGCATGTCTTGATATCCCCAAGCAAACACATCTCTATATTCGGTGAGAAGATGCTCGTATGATCCTCTTTCTTCTTCCGTTAGCAAAGCACTAACGAATACGGGCTTAGGATCTTCTGTAGTCCCTAAGTTGATCTCTTGTAGTTTGTCAACTGTAGCTTGACCTCCATCTTCCATTTCTGGCGGAGCAGGTTGGACAACATTAAGAAAATCCTGAGGCTCTTCACTTGGCTCACTCCTTGTATAGGTCAACACCATATTTACTTCTTCTGTTTGAGCATCCATGGGACCCTCATCTTCGTAAGTGGAGGGTTCTGGCTTCTTATTCTTCAGCTTCCACTTTCTGGTCTTCTTGGTGTTGGCCCTCTAGTTTTTAGGCACGTTAACTCTTCCAAGCCTCTCGAATACAGAAACTCTTGGAGCACATGTCCCAAGTCTTTTGAAAACCGTGACTCGAGGTGCATTTATTGCGTCTTGAGAGAACATGTTTTGCTCTTGGCTTGTTAGAGTCATAGGCTCCAAGACTTTAGCAGACAATAACTCCCCCTCTTGAGAGATTTGTAAATCATCCATCGAGATCTCATTGAGGGATTTCCGCGAAGCTTTGCTTTTCAATAGCCGTCTTGTCGCCTTAACTTTGATGGCCTTATGATGCTTTGAAGAGGCTTGCTCGACTGGTGCCTTAGAAGACTCACTCTTGAACACCACCCTTACGCTTTCGTTTCCTTTACCTCCGAAACGTCTTTGAATGACCAACTTCTTCTTTGGAATAGATTGATCGATTTTGCGGAGAGGACAAGTGTAGCTTGTCATTAGAGAGTGCATAGCCTTCTCTGCTGCACTCAATGGCTTCTGGCCGGGTTGTCTCTTATCCTTGGATATGTATTTGAATAACACCTTAGGACGTGTCTCTGGCTCCTCCTTTCTTCGGAGACGAGAGACCTTGGGTGACGGGGACTCTTCTTGGGCCATTGCTCCCTTTCGAGGACTGTCACTTTTACCCTGCTCTTTTGTTTCCGTACGCGGACTGGAGTTAGAGTGCACAGTCTTGTAAAATTTGGCGTCTGCATAATTAACGATTTCACCTTGAAAAGGATCACTATCGCCACGGATAGTTCTTTCATTTCCATTTTCATCGGTGTACTTTAAGCACTGATGAAGTGTAGAAGCAATCGACTTGCTAGCATGGAGCCATGGCCTCCCCAGCAAAGCGTTATAGGAGGTTCCAGCGTTGATGACGTGGAAAAGAGCATCCTTGTAGAGATCGTCTAGAACCACTTTCAAGGCAATGGCGCCCAAAGCTTTTTGTCCCACCTGGTTGAAACCTTGAATGGTAAGCAATGTGGGCGAAAGATGATCGACGGTCAATCCCATTGTTTCCAAGACCCGTAAAGGTAATAGATTCACCGCAGACCCACAATCGAGCAGGATTCTATTGATTTTTGCATCCCCAATCGTACCCGTGACATATAAGGGTCTATTGTGCTCGGTGCTTCCTAATTGAAGGTCTTCATCAGAGAAAGTTACGGATGCCATACATGAAGCACATTGAGATGAAGTGGGTAATGTCACTTCATCAACCTCAACTCGATCCACTTGATCTTTATAATCTTCTGGATCCATGAGGGCTTGAATCAAGGCCTTCCTTAAATCGGTCGACATTTGTAATGCGTCATATACACTTAAGCGTGCAGGAATGCGTTTTAAATGGCCGATCACGTCGTACTTCACTTGCTCCTTAAAAGAAGCTTTACGAAGCAACACAGGCCTCCGTGGCACGACCTCTTTTTGGGCCGATGCCCCAGCTTCCTGGTCTTTCTGACCCAATGTAGGAGTCTCCTTTTCAACTGCCTCCTCAAAATTTGTAGCATTTGGAGTCTCATTGACAAGTGGCCCCCTCCCTTTCCCTTTTTCCTTGGGCTTAAGAGGTGGCAACTTCTTCCCCGAACGAAGAGTAACTTCATCAGCCTCTAACTCCTCTTCCTCAACCGTTTCGGCCCACGTGGCCATGCAACATTGAACAATTTCTTCTTCCCAAAATAACTCCTCCTCGGAAGGATCATTTTCTAGGAGCTCTTTCGGAATAAAGTCTTTCAAAGTAATTGTCTAGCGTATAGGCTGAATATATTCTTCATCAGAATCATCTTCTGATTTCTTGTTCTTCTTGTTTTTGTTCTTGCTTTTCTTTTTCTTATTTTTCTTCTCGGGCTTTCTACCGATCATTTTGAAGCCCGTAGGTCTGGTATGCCGGCTACTCTTTGGATGAGACTTCTTTCGGCTAAGACAGACCTGCCACTTAGAACCATCCCCACCGTCTTCGTCTTGTGAAAACGATTCTTCAATGTTTGACTGCATTAGGACCTCGTATAAGGTCGGGCGGCCTGGTTCGTCCCTTGGCATGTCAGGATATGCCCAAACAATGCGTACTTTGTCACGCACCTGAAATTGTACTGGGACTGCCTTCGGGGGTAATGACACTGTAGGGATGTCATCTGGTGAAGGAACAACCTCAACCTCTTCTACTACAGAGATGGGGTTTGACGAGGCTGCTTGGCCTTTCGAGCTTGATCCCTCCATTTCAATCTCTCCCTTGTTAATCATCCTCTCGACGATATTCTTGAATACGTAGCAGTCTTCAATTGGGTGACTAACAATGCGGTGGTAAGGGAAATATTTCGGATCACCCGTTTTATTAGCCTCATTCGGCCTCTTCGGTTCTGGGAGTGACAACATTTTTGTAGCCATCAATTCGTTGAATATCCCTCTTACATCCTCATCGTCAAAGGGATATTTTTTCTGCTTCCTCTCCTCGAGAGATAGTCTCTTAGGAGGCTCTCTGGTTTGGGTCTTTTCTTGTGACTTGGAGTTGCTCCCTGAAGATTTTCCTTGAGGCTTAATGAAAGTAGTCATGGACTCTCCTTTCTTTGTCGGCTTTTTATTGTCGTCCCTCCTTCCTTCATTAATTTGAGGTCGGTTTGTTGTAAGCTTGCGTCGAGCCAGTTGCCGCTCAACATTGCAAGCTTTTGAAACCAATGTATCGAAAGAACGAGGCTCCGCACTTCCAACATGAATTGCAAGCTCGGGAAGTAGATTGTTGACGCACATCTGCACACACGCTTCTTCGCTCAATTTCTCTGAGCATTGCAGTCTCAAACTTCTCCATCTTGCGATGAAGTCATTTGCTGATTCATTTGACCTCTGTTGGGTGTTTGCCAAGTCCATGATGGAGATTCTGGCTTTCGAGCTCACAAATTGAGCCAATAATTCTTTTTGTATGTCATCCCATGTATGGATAGACTCTGGCTGAAGCTGTGTGTACCAAGTGAAGGCTGACCCTCGTAATGACTGGACAAACTGCCTGATCAATAGAGGATCACTTAAGGCGGTTTCTCCGCACGCTGAGTAAAAGTGGGCCAAGTGCTCACGAGGTGACCCGTTAATCCCATCGAATTTGTCAAAGCTTGGCCTTTGATAATTCGGAGGAAATGGGATGGCGTCAAACTCTGCAGGATAAGGCTTCCTGTAACCAGCCACAGGCGGACTTTGAGAAATCTTGAATTCCCGGATCCCTTGTGCGATCCATTCTTTTATTTCCTGAGGAGAGATAGAGGTACTGCTTTCTCCCGTGTTGGGAATCTCTTGCCTATTCTCCGAATTTTGCTCTTGCTTGTTCTCCAAATTTTGCTGTTGGAGCTGGTCCATGAGCAATTTAATTTGAGCATCCCTCTCCTCTAGCTTCTTTTGTGGAGCTGCTCTTCAGTGCTTGTTGCCCCAGTCACTAGAACCGGCATGCTTTCAACTTCTTCTTCAGAGTCATTGGATGATCCACCCTCGCTTACAACAAGTGGAAAATCCTCCTCTTGAAACAGAGAAGTAGAGTCCCCATATAATGGAGAGTTTTGTTTTTCTTCTTGAACCGTTTCTGGATTCGAAGATTGGGTGGTCACTTTAGCATATGACTCGGCCTTAGACATAGACCTTGTCACCCGTCGTTCACATTTTTGGTTCGGAAGTGACGTTGATTTCAGGCCCTTTCCTTTCCCCGGGGCCTGAGGAACCTTCGACGCCTCTTTTTGAGGGTTAGTAGGCTTTGATACCTCAACCTCTAGGACCTTGGCTTTTTTAGCCTTCACATTTGAGGACATTCCCTCTGATTCCCCATCGGAATAAGAAGTGACCAGAACTTGAGCTACATTGTCCAAGTCCACAGGAATTGACCCAACCAAGACTTGTCTCGAGCTGGCAAGAAGATCCTTAGCAGCACTCCACAACGTTGCGTTGGCTAGTTCCAAAGCAGGGGAACGAGCCAATTTGCGAAGAGCCCCAGTTTTTCCGCGTTGGGAGCCACACTTACGCCCCCTCTTCTTGCGAGGCTTGTTTTCCTTCTTCACCTCATTCACAACTGGCTTTGAGACCCTGACCGAGTTATCGTTTCTCTTGATAACTCGAATGATTGGCCCACGAGCGGGCCTAGGAGTGAGCTCTTCTCCGCCGATTACATCCTCCATGATAGCCTCGAAGCTGTTGTTGGTTGGGATCTCAGCGATGATCGACTCCCTAGTCACGTCGAACTGGACCTTAAACGACCTCTTCTTCAACCAGCGGCCACCCTCCACGAGAAAGGTAGCAGGTAGTTCGTTGAAGTTGACAATAGCTCTTGGTGCCATTTTCTCCTACAAATAAGAAATAGGCAAATATTAGTTTCAACACAACTAAGAGATGAAAAGGCAAAAAGGGTCCCACTGGGCGTGCCAAAAATATGTTGAACAAAAATGCGCGAATAATTGTAAAACATATTTTATTTAATTTTTTTTTTAGAATTTGAGTTCGACCCCTTTTGGTTATCCTCTTGATTTGAAGTTGTATCGACACCAAGACTTGAGTGGTTTTGGTGATTTGGGCTGCACCCGAATTTTAACGGGTTGCCTACGTATCTCTTGGAAGAGAATCAAGCCTTACGTAGTTCAAAGTATTTAAATTGATTTGATTTTTTTGGGTTTTGGTGATTGAATCCGACGAGCTTGAGCTATAATTATGTCGGGTGTCCTACGTACCCGTTTGGAACGGGATCAAATCACCCGTAGTTCTTTTAAGGACAAATTTTATTTAATTTGAGATGTGCGACTGGGTCCAATGTATATTTGAATTTTAACATCGGATTTCCTACGTAACTCGTAAAAGAGCATCAAGTCTTCACGTAGTTCTTTTGAGAACTAATTTGATTTGTTTTTTGTTTGACGATTGAACCAGACGAGCTTTAGCTTTATGTCCGGTAGCCCACGTATCCGACAACTCGGAATCAAATCAGGCGTAGTTCATTTGAGAACAAATGATTTAATTTGGTTGGGCTTTGACCTCGTATTCATTTAAAAGTGAATTTAGAGGTTGACGACTGTACCCGATATATTTTTAGGATTTAATATCGGGTTACCTACGTAGCCGATATAAGGCGTCAAGTCTTTACGTAGTTCTTTTTAAGAACCGTTTGAATTTGGGGAAATTTGACATGAGATCTTAACTTCGTTTTGACTTAAGAGTCAATTTTGAAACGACCCACTAGAATAAATTGGCGATGAATTTTTTTTTTTTTTACGAGTTTAACTTTTATAACTTTGTTAAACCCAATTTCTAATTTACACCAAATATAATTCTTATATTTTAGTGGGTTGAGTTTGTAATTAAATAAATTTAATAAATAAATTTCGTTTCAATGTGAATTGCCATTCATTTTGTTCGGCATTTGAGCATTAGACTTAAACAATCAAGCCCACTGTCAGATTCTTGTAGTAATCCCCTTTCGATTTAGTGTTTGATTTCTAACAATCGACTAATTTTCCCCAAATTTGTGATTTTAGGGTTTTGATTTGTGCCATTTGAGGGCATTTCGGTTTGGGCAGCCGAAGAGAAGAGGAAGATCGTGGAGCGAGCTTCCAGCAGTTGAAGACGGACGAGCTCTTGCAAGGCACAAGCGCTACTGGTTTGTCTCCATCTTTTCCTTTGCAATTCACCTCTTTATTTAACCCGATTTAGGCTTCGCAAAACATAATTAGGGTTGAGATTGTTGATTTGTAATTTGGGGATTCTTTTTGTCTGGAGGCTTTTGGTTTAGGACAACTAACAGAGGAAGAGGTTAAGACGAGCCTGTGAATTGGAGGTGTCGGGACGTTTGAGGAGGGTTCACAAGAGGTACGTCTAGACCTTCGCCAGAAAATTTTTTAGTTCTCAATCAACTCTTAGTTTAACTGAGTACTTGGTTTTTTTCCCTTTCTTCTTTGTTCTAGTGGAATTGCTATTTGTATTAAGCATCCTCCAATTTTTAATTTAGGGTTATGAAGGCTTGTTTCCATTTGGCTGTGCTTGCTTTGTCTGAGAAGCCCAGATCGTGCTTGACTTGGTTTTTTTTTTTTTTTAAGGAACTTGATTTCTCCGCTGATGTAATTTGTCCATACACCTTGGTCTCTTTTTTTTCTGCTTTTGATTTCATTATTCCCTGTCTGACTGCAATAGAGTGGTTTGCTCTTGCTTGTTTCCTCTACAAAGTTTAGCCTCTTAGAAATCAGGGCTTTCGCTTTGGATGTTCTCACAAAAGCCTGGTATGCTTAGTGTAGTAGGGCATCAATTTCTTTGATTTGCTTGGGATAAAAACTGATTCCAACTTAATGCTGCTGCTTTGTGCATTATTTGAAAATCTGTTTGTGGCTGCCTTGTATGAGATTGCTTGCAATCTGTGGGTGAACTTGTTGGCATGTTTAGAATAATTGGGCAGCATTTTGCCCTCTTCTGATGATTTTTAGAGCTGCCCTTGATGTGGTTTGTTGGAGAGAGCCAAGAGAAAGAAGGTCATGCTTGTTTTGTTTGTTTTTTTTTCTTTCTTTTAACAACAACCTAGCTTCTCTGGACTGATTTAATTTGTCCAGAGATCCCGTTCTCTTTCTCCAGAAAATCTGTGATTTTTCTTTGCTTTCAATTTCTTTGCCTTGGAAATGTCTTGACTGCAGTGAAGTTATTTCCTTTGGGTTTGTTTGAATGTCTTGCAACTTGTCTACTTGAATTAGTCGCTTTGTTTAGGAAAAATCCAGCAGCGTTTCGCCCTCTTTTAGGGCTATTTGATGATTCCGAAACCCAGGCCACGAGAAAAGCTCGTAAGGTTTTCAAGGGCGGGGTTTCGAGAATCAATTTCTGCAGCACTTCGACTTGATTTGAGTGATTTGATGACTCCGAAACCCAGGCCACGAGAAAAGCTCGTAAGGTTTTCAAGGGTGGGGTTTCAAGAGTCGATTTTGACGATCTTTTGCCATTGCTTGAGAGTGATTTGATGACCCCGAGACCCAGGCCGCGAGAAAAGCTCGTAAGGTTTTCAAGAGCGGGGTCTCGGGATCGATAGGAACTCTCACGGAGAGAGAGAGCTACCTTCTTCTTGCTGTCTTCTTCTTGTTGTTGTTTGTGTTTATGTGCTCTGCTGTGCACTTTGTTCTCTGCAGCTTTCTTTTTGCCGTATGTGTGTTTTTTTCTTTTTTTCTGGGATCGATAGGAACTCTCACGGAGAGAGAGAGCTACCTTCTTCTTGCTGTCTTCTTCTTGTTGTTGTTTGTGTTTATGTGCTCTGCTGTGCACTTTGTTCTCTGCAGCTTTCTTTTTGCCGTATGTGTGTTTTTTTCTTTTTTTCTGGCGTCTGTTCTCAGCCTTAACCCTAACATCGCCACCTTTTAGAAATCAGGGCTCTTGCTTGTTTCCTCTACAAAGTTTAGCCTCTTAGAAATCAGGGCTTTCGCTTTGGATGTTCTCACAAAAGCCTGGTATGCTTAGTGTAGTAGGGCATCAATTTCTTTGATTTGCTTGGGATAAAAACTGATTCCAACTTAATGCTGCTGCTTTGTGCATTATTTGCCTTGTATGAGATTGCTTGCAATCTGTGGGTGAACTTGTTGGCATGTTTAGAATAATTGGGCAGTATTTTGCCCTCTTCTGATGATTTTTAGAGCTGCCCTTGATGTGGTTTGTTGGAGAGAGCCAAGAGAAAGAAGGTCATGCTTGTTTTAGCTTCTCTGGACTGATTTAATTTGTCCAGAGATCCCGTTCTCTTTCTCCAGAAAATCTGTGATTTTTCTTTGCTTTCAATTTCTTTGCCTTGGAAATGTCTTGACTGCAGTGAAGTTATTTCCTTTGGGTTTGTTTGAATGTCTTGCAACTTGTCTACTTGAATTAGTCGCTCTGTTTAGGAAAAATCCAGCAGCGTTTCGCCCTCTTTTAGGGCTATTTGATGATTCCGAAACCCAGGCCACGAGAAAAGCTCGTAAGGTTTTCAAGGGCGGGGTTTCGAGAATCAATTTCTGCAGCACTTCGACTTGATTTGAGTGATTTGATGACTCCGAAACCCAGGCCACGAGAAAAGCTCGTAAGGTTTTCAAGGGCGGGGTTTCAAGAGTCGATTTTGACGATCTTTTGCCATTGCTTGAGAGTGATTTGATGACCCCGAGACCCAGGCCGCGAGAAAAGCTCGTAAGGTTTTCAAGAGCGGGGTCTCGGGATCGATAGGAACTCTCACGGAGAGAGAGAGCTACCTTCTTCTTGCTGTCTTCTTCTTGTTGTTGTTTGTGTTTATGTGCTCTGCTGTGCACTTTGTTCTCTGCAGCTTTCTTTTTGCCGTATGTGTGTTTTTTTCTTTTTTTTCTGGCGTCTGTTCTCAGCCTTAACCCTAACATCGCCACCTTTTATAGGGAGGGAAGCAGTAGGATAGATCTCTAGTTGCCTTCTTTCATCATATCTTTTTTTCCTTTTAAGATAACACATGTATCTTCTTTTGGCTAACCTTTTATTTCCTTCTTTTAATATTTTTCTATCTTTTTAACAGAATATACGATGAAATATGGCATCCATATTTGGGCTGATCCCCTATCTTTTTATTTCTCTTTATCTGTTGATTTTCTTCCTTTTTTTTTTTTTTAATAAACCATATTCCTGAGCTGTATTGACAGATTTAGTCTGTACGTAGGCCATTCGTTTGGCACTTTTCCTTGGGTTGGGCTAGCCTTGATATATTGTCTTGGGCTGCCCTCCAATTTAAAAAGTCCGACTGAATATCTTTTAACCCACTAATTCTTCGACCTTTGGTTTTATTTTGCAGGTAGCTTGAGCTAGTATTGGATTTCGAGAAAGCTCGTCACCCAATTGACGGTCTGAGCTAGCGTTGGCTTATGAAGGTCTCGCCACCCAAGTGACGGGATTTATGCTCTCGGAAGCTTAACTATTTTTTTTGTTTGCTCGACCATTTAGTTTACGAGCTTGTAGTACACTAAAATGATGTATTATAACACATTTTGCGCACTCTTTATTTGCTTGTAATTATTGTTAGCCAATTGGTATTCGTTGTTTAATGTATAGCGTATCACATGAAAGCTTCTACAAAAATAATTTCATGAGCTCATACGATAATTTTTAACCAAACATGAAATTTTACCCCCAAACAGGTGGCAAGTTGGGAGACGGGGAAATAAGGTGCTTATCCCGCAGAGCTGCAAGAGTGGCATCAGAATAAAGAGCAATACTCGATGAAGAAAGCACCTGAACAGCGGCAGTGTAGTGACCATCACAAATCTTCCTCCGACATTATCAGAGGTTAAACTCACTCAAATCAAGGCCTTCTCCACGCTAAAAGAAGGAGGGAGAATGAGGGGCCTCAGCTAAGGTCTCCTATATAAGATGCAAATTACCGCTAGACACACTCCACGTACGAATAGCACTGGCAACATTCTCATCCTGACGCTGACGCTTGACAGCAGTCCTACACTCAAGATTACTCATTGGGGAAAATGTCTTAAGTATACAAAGAGGAATCACAAGCAAGCGAATCCAACAAGAAAGGTCACCAGGAAAGTCAGCCACAACGTCTAATGCCTCTTTTAAGCCCCGATCAAAACCTAGGCGACGCTTAGGAAGGATGGATCTCATGGTGCACAACCCCATAAACGATCAAGCGAAGATATAGAAAAACCAACAGGCATAACCCCAACATCAGACAATGGAACCGATGAAGATGGATCTCACGGTCCGGAGGCGTCACAGAATCATCCTGACTATGCCGACACCGACTACGAAAGGTACAAGTTTTAAGGCAAACTCCACATAACCAAACCCCATACGCTTGAAAGTCACCTCAGCATCAGAATAAATATCCAAACTATCAGCAAGAGTTTGACGAGTAAGTACTTGAGCATCACCACTGCAATGTCGATCACAAAGGTGCTTGAGCATGGAGGCAATGATATCGAATGAGGTCGAGCATAATAGAAGGAAAAATGAAGCAAAGTTGTTTCAAACACAACACACGATGCTTCAAAGTCCAACACATAACGTAATTGGAGGAAAAAACTAAAATTGAGAGCAACCACAACACCACAAACCGAAATTGCCTGGTGAACCGCCCGGATGGTGCGATCAGCAATTGCACCCGATAGCACAACAACACAACAATGACCCACAACAACCCGAACACACACTACAACATGTCCGATCGAATCCAAATGCCAATCCGAATCGAACACACAGTCGGAACGCCAAAAATCAGGCCGGAAAGAAGAAGAGGGACAACGCAGAAGAGGATGAAGAAAGACAGCACACAAAGCTAGACACCGAAACGCAAGAAGAAGAAGAAATCGAACCTGAAGAGATCGAACACCGAACCCCAATCATAGGATGAAGGCTGCCGGTGAGGCCTTAGAAACGACGGATATGGGCGCCGAGATCCGCCGGAGAAGACCGCATCACCGGGGATTGCCAATTGCCCTATTATTATTTTATCAATTATTATTATTATTATTATTATTATTATTATTATTATTATTATTATTATTATTATTATTATTATTATTATTATTATTATTATAAAGATGGCTACATAATGTTGGTTGGAAGCCTCGTAACAAATTGGGTTCCAACGCCTTTTTGAATAGTGAAACAACTCTATGAATGAAATATAAAATCGCCATTAACAAACCCCGTATCATGGCTTTTCGTAACCAACTGAACCCAGCCACTTCAAAAAAAGCAATAGTCTTATCTCCCGATTCCCCCAGAGTAGAGAACGCAAATGCCATGAAGCAATACCCCATAACAACACAAATATCCGCATACTTCTTCTCCTTCCTCTCTTTGGCTTGAGAGACTGCCTTGGCCGGTAAAAAGGAGTCATTAACTCTAGTTGTGAATGGAGAAGCCCCAACCACGTCAATACAAGTGTCTCTACCTCCAGAGTACAGAACGCAAATGTCATGAAGCAATACCCTTTAACAGCACAAATATCCGCGTACTTCTTCTCCTTCCTCTCCTTGGCTTGAGAGACTGTCTTGCCCGATAAAAAGGAGTCATTGACTCTAGTTGTGAATGGTGAAGCCCCAACCACGTCAATGCAAGTGTCTCTATCTTCATCCCAACCATAAACTAACAGATCACCTGGTCTCAACTCAACACCATCGTCGATGCTCAAGTGCTCATACATGTATGTGCTTCCTTTTGAACTGCAATGCTCGCTTTATAGCATATGTCTGCCAAAACATCTCGGACCATTATTATTATTATTATTATTATTATTATTATTATTATTATTATTATTATTATTATTATTATTATTATTATTATTATTATTATTATTATTATTGTTTGTCTATTGTGTGCTCTAAGAGCATATAATAAGGATGCTTTGTTGGGAAAGAAAACCGTAAAAGCAAATGGGTGAACCCCATAATCTAATTTAAAAATGGTTAAATCGGGTGTATGGGAAAATATTTTTAAATTTGGCTTCTTATCCTATACCTCATAGGATAGAAAAACTGATATTGATAACCTTCATTTATTATATCGGTTTTGCTATGGGGGATTTTGCAAAATAGCCACGAAAATGGGCTTATTTTGCGAAATATCCACGGTTTGGGACAATTTAGTGAAATGTCCCAAATATAAACCCCTTATACTCATACACTTTCTCTCTCCTGTCCTAATTCTCTCCCCGGAACCTCTCTCCTGTCTCGCTCTCTTCTGTATCTGACGGTTTGCGCTCAGATCTGGGTGGAGGTGAGCGCGAGCAGATCTGGCCGCCATCTCGTGGTGAATTGCAATCGTCGGAGTGCGCGCGAGCGAGCGTGGCCGACGTCGAGCGAGGCGAGCGGAGCGAGCGAGTAAGCGAGGGCGAGATCTATGGCTTCGGGGCCGAGAGGATTCCAGTTGCAATTGATTGAATTCCAGTCAGCGACCGAGAGTGCTCGAGAATGAATTCCAGTTGCAATTGATTGAATTCCAGTCGGCGACCGAGAGTGCTCGAGATTGAATTCCAGTTGCAATTGATTGAATTCTAGTCAGCGACCGAGAGTGCTCGAGATTGAATTCCAGTCGGCGCCGAGAGGATTCCAGTTGCAATTGATTGAATTCCAGTTGCAATTGATTATGAAATTGAATTCCAGTCGAATTCCAGTTGCAATTGATTAACGGAGATCTAGAGGATTAACGGGAGGAGAGGCGTGAGCGTCGGCGACCGAGAGTGCTCGAGATGGAGATCGAGAGCGCCGGAGAGCGAGAATGCCGGAGCGAAGTGGAGCAACGGCCGAGCGAGGTCGAGCGAGCCGGGGGCGGAGGCGAGGCCTGCGAAGTGCGAACGCTGGATCTGGAGGTTGAAGAAGGACTTTTGAATAAATTACAAAACTTACCCCATAAATATGGAAATTAAAAAAAAATATCTATATTTTATTATGTGATCCATAATCTATATTTTTATTTTTATTTTTGCACAAAAAAATGTTATATTTGCACAACATACGATTATATTTGCACAATTTACGGTTATATTTGCACGACAAAATGTTAAAAAAAATAAAAAATAAAAAATAAAACTAGACTTGCTTCAATTTATTCTGAATCGCTTACATTTTATTGAGAAAGTATGAAATTATATTGAGATAAAAGAAGATCATGTTGAGTATAAATTCACTAGTCTCGATTGTCGTGTAACTCTTAAAACAGAGTCGTGCAACTCTTACAACAGAGTCGTGCAACTCTTAAAACATAGTCGTGCAACTCTTACAAGAGAGTCGTGCAACTCATAAACCAAGAGTCGTGCAACTCTTACAACAGAGTCTTGCAACTATTAAAACAGAGTCGTGCAACTCTTAAAACAGAGTCGTGCAACTCTTAAAACAGAGTCGTGCAACTCTTACAACAGAGTTGTGCAATTCTTAAAACATAGTCGTGCAACTCTTATAAGAGAGTCGTGCAACTCTTAAAACAAGAGTCGTGCAACTCTTACAACAGAGTCGTGCAACTCTTACACAAGAGTCGTGCAACTCTTACAACAGAGCATGTTGTGCAATAATTTATTGAGAAAGTATGAAATTATATTGAGAGAAAATAAAATCATGTTGAGAACAAATTCACAAGTCTCGATTGTTGTGCAAAAATAACCTATTGTTGAGCAAAAATAAGATGATGTTGTGCAATAATTTATTGAGAAAGTATGAAATTATATTGAGAGAAAATAAAATCATGTTAAGCACAATTTCACAAGTCTCATTTGTTGTGCAAAAATAACCTATTGTTGAGCAAAAATAAGATGGCGTTGAGCAAAATTTGACCAACCCCCCATGTTGTGCAATTTTACTCTATTGATGAGCAAGACCGTGTTGTGCAATAATCTATTATAAAAGTATAAAATTATATTTACAAAAAATAAGATCATGTTGAGACACAATTTCACAAGTCTCGATTGTTGTGCAAAAATAAAGAATTGTTGAGCAAAGATAAGAGCATGTTGTGCAAATATAACCGTAAGTTGTGCAAATATGAATCAAATCTAATTTATTTTTTTTTATTTTTTTTAACATTTTGTGATGCGGGACCATCCAAGACACCTTCGGATGATGTCCTTCTCAAGAGGAAGAAGAAGGCTCCACCTTGGGAGAAGATCCAAAGGTGCAAATGGCGTTTTAGACTCTCGTTCAGAATTTTGACAGCTTTTCGACGTCTCTGTAAAATGGGTCGTACGGATTCAATATTTATCGGATTGAGGCGTGCCATACCTTGTCGGAACGAGGACGAAGAGATCTACAACTTTGCTGTTGAAGGTTTTTCCAGATTCGACATGGAGCTTGGCCGAAAATTGCATTCTTTGCAAACTGTCACTGTTTTGACGGGATTTTATTAAGTCTTGGAACATTATATTTATTTCCTATTTTAGTATTAGTTTTACTTAAGTTATTTTAGGAAACTTTAGATGTTATTTTATTTAATTACTTTAAGTAATACTTTTATCTTCTTTTATCTAGAATTCGGCCCAACTCAACCCCTAAGGCCTATTTAAGCCGAGTTCTTCCTTTGTAATTCAATAGGATTTCAATGAATAGAATTTAGTTCTTCTCAAATTGTGTGAAACACAATGAGTGGTTGCCGATTGAATAGAGCTGTGCTCTTCAATTGCAAATATTGGTATTGATCTAGTTTAGTTTGCTTTGTCGTTCATCAACTTCGCAACACTTGGTGAATCTAGTATCCACAAGCCCCCTCCTTGTGCCTTCAAGTTGTCCGCTTGATTGTGTAGGGTTGTAGAGGCGGGTTGTGTAGTCATTGGTATTGGTTCCTACCTTCTACGGAAGCCTGGGGTCTCTATCTTGTTCTACATAGATCGTTTCAGTCCTTATCAGGTCGAGTTTTTCAATTCTTGTTCTTAAATTTCGAGTCTTGTTTTGTTTCTTGTCATCGAGTCTTGTTCTTGTTGCTGTCGATCTCGAGTACAACCTGTTCTTGAGATTCTTGTCGAGTCTTTCATAAATCTTGCATCTTTTTTTAGAGTCTTGCTGCGTTCTTGAAGGATCTTGATCATCTTGATTAAGTTCTTGCGTTTCTTGCTTTGTTTCATTGCTGCGTTCTTGTTTCTTGAGTCTTTCTTTATTGTTTCTTGCTTGTTGTCGAAGATCGGACCAACCTACGGCTAACCCCGTATCATTTTGTCTTGCAAATATAAGAGTACGATGTGCAAATATAACCGTAAATTGTGCAAATATGATCCAAGTCTAGTTTAGAGTTGCACTTTTTTCTGTGTCAGCACTTTTTTTCCCATGTCAGCACTTTTTTTAGAATTGCACAAGCATGGATAACAAATAACCAACCCTGATGAGTCCTTTTCACTTGCACAGGGCAAGCCTTTATAAATGTTGGTTAAATACTTAAATGACTGGATTGTCACCTAACTAGGGTTATCTGAAGCTGGTTGACTGGCTTTTTGGTGCTCATTTTAGTTTGATTTTGGTGTGATTTTGGTTGGTTTTACGGTTAACTCGTCGAATTTAAATACAATAACCAACCACTTTTGCTTAGCCAAAAGATGTATGCTCATTGCTGAAGATCCAAAATACAGTGCATTGCAAAAGTTTTGGTTTCTTTGTAGTCATTTACTGTACCTCTAATCATGGATGCAAAAATGGGATTTTCAACATCTAAACCAAAGATTTAGAAAAATAACTTCTCATAACAAATCTTAAAAGGTTACTGAACTCAACCCCGCCTAAATTGATAAGTCTGAAAAGTCTATAACATAAAATAGGTATACCGATTGTCAACTTATTTAACCTAATTGATGGCTTGGAAGGCAGTGATGTGTTGGTTGCTTATTAAGATAACGAAGGTAATGATAATATGTTAATGCGCTGATTAAATCATGTACGAGTTGGGAGTGCCATACGAACCTACACCAACTATCAAAATTAAGTTTGCCAAAGGATAGTTTTCAATCAACCAAATGTTCATCATCAATTATTGGCAAGTCGATAAAGGAAAGCATTTGCAAGATTTCATTCAGCTAAAAGGATGTGCACAACACGGCATTGATGGGTTCATTCTTGTCAATTCGAGTGCAAGCATAATCGACATTAGAAGCTTATTGATCAGAGTAGATTATAATATAATAACAGTCATGAAGCTGAATACATATGAGTTCCAAAAGGAGTTTCTACCAAGACCTTCAGCCGAACCAGGTATGAACATCTCCAGCAACCTGTTCAACAAGAGTTCAAATCAGAATCAACCTATGGCGCACAAACCCAACGACAAAGAAGCAACTAGGTAAACTGATCTACTTGTCAATCTACTAGCAGTAATCTCTTTTTTCATCATTCCATAACAATTAGATAAACACACAACAAATGCCTCAATCAAAAGAATAAAAGAGGCATTAACTCTCTCCGTCTGACCAAACCTATCATAGTAGATTAGTAGATACAGACAAACAGGCATCATGCAGATTACTTGTTGAAATGCTCAAAGCTGAATACAATCAGAATTGCACAACTCGGTCTTAGAAGTTGCGCAACTCGGTCTTAGAGTTGCACAACTCGGAATTTATCTTTTTTTTTTCCTAACTAATTAACCTATAAAGGTAACTAATTAACCTAAACACCAAACTAAAAATCCACTTGGAATTTATCTTGCAGCTGCAAGAATTAATAGGTATTATATGGCCCGGTGAGTATAAATTCCAAATCATTGGACCAAAACAGTCAGAATGAATCCAAGTCAGCTGCCCTTTTCGAAGTAAGTTCATTCAATTACAATAAATTGAAGGAGATGCCATGCCTATATCAGAAAAGCGACGAACGCGAGAAATTTTAAGATAAGGGGGGACTTACTGTGTTTGCAAGGCAATACTAGAATTCCCTGCCAGTGTAGGTATTATATGGCCCTTATCGACCATGCTGCGTCTTCAAAGCTGGGAACAGCCAAACCTCGACGTTGTCCTGGCCAGCATATTTACTCAGTTTTTCTCCTGATGCTTTTGTAACAAACACAACATGGATTTTAATGGCTGCAGAATTCCCTGCCACTATAGATAACAACAGATTTGGACTATGAAAACTCCATTCTGAGTTGAATCTGAATTTCCGTTTGGCATATGTGCATCACAGACTTATCAAAGTAAAATGTGCTTCAGTAGAGAATCTAATCACTTTTTTTTAAGCATATAATGACATAAACTTCATACAATCTATTAATGAAGGTAACAACAATGATTGGCCAGTCAGATTCTAAACCAGAGATGAAATTACCAAAGATCATTACTAACAACCAACATAACCAAGGCTAATAAGTAATTATGACGAATCAGACAAGAAAAGCTGAGTTGCATCAGTGACATCCTCTAAGCACACATTTGCAAAGTGTTGGTCATAAATTTGTGTTTGGTACTCCATTCATCAGCCATGTTGCATATACACTACTAACAATATCAATATTGTGAATTAAAACCCCAACCAGAACAAAAATATAATTTCACAATTACAAAGATAAGAGATTGGAACACATTCGAAATCGCGACAGCATACCATCTGTAGTTGGTCCATCATTCTTTTGGCCAACAGCCACCGGCTGTCCCTCCTTCTTAGCAAGCTTCACCCCTCTCTTAATCTTGGCCTAGAGAAACAATTGTAACACTATCATCAAGAGTAAGACTACACAGAGATGCAATTGAGCATCTGAACAATATAGCAGAAGTCGAATTGAGCATCTAAATCAAAACAAACGAGCAATCGAAGCGAAGGTACCTGCTTGGCGTTGCTAATCAGCGTCCGAGCTCCAGCGGTAGGGTTAGTTAGACAAGGGGATTGGAGGAAGGAGAAATCTGGCTCATCGGCACCGGAAGAAGATCTGAATTTCATATGCTTGGCCTGCCACCACTGGTACAGCCCCCTCAGCTCCGCTCGGTGGCGCCTTCGAAAGTCGGAGAGACGGGAAGTAGATCGGGATGAAGAGGCGGCCGACATCTGAGAGGGAGGGAAGACGAGTCGGAAAAGCAGATCTGAGATCCGACGCGATTGAAGAGCAGGAGGGAGGAGCGGCGGTGGCGAACAGGAGGAGGTCGCTCGATCTCACCGCCATAGGAGGCGGATTCCGGCGTCGAGAGAGAACAGATCGAGAGGGCGAGAGAAGAGAGGTCCGGAGAGAGAGCGCGTGCCGAGGGAGAGTATGAGGAGAGAGAAAGCGCGTGAGGACAGTATATATTGTGGACATTTTACTAAATTGTCCGAAAACGCAGGCATTTTACAAAAACGTCCAAATAAAGTGCCTATTTTGCAAATTTTTTCTTTTTCTATTCTATGCCCTAAGAGCAAATGGTAAGATTCTAAATTGGGAAAGATTCCCTCAAAAAAATAATCGATCCTAGGATAGAAAAGCCATTATTATATGTATTTCATCTTTACTTGTTAAAATCCCATATTTTTTTTGGAAATAAAGAAATAAATTAGAACTGAGCTAACACAGCCTAGCGTAAAATACCATACATCAAAGTTGATTTATAGGATTTTATATAGCATTTTGTAATTCATTTTGGTAGAAATTTCTCTCTTTGAAAAATATTATGAAAACAATATATTCTCATCGATCATTTATATATATAAAAAAATCTATTCTTTATTCTTATACAATAAGATAAGCAATTTGATTTAGAAATATATTCCTCTTTATATAACTGGTTTAGCCATTTTTCAAAAAGAAATTCTAGGGCTCACTCATGTTATTTAGGAAAAACAATTTATTGATTTGTCTTTTTAACCTATGTCATTAGAGCATAAGATAGAAGAACCGATTTATAAAAAGGGACAATTTGCAAAATAGCCACGAAATAGGGCCTAATTTGCGAAATGTCCAAGTTTTGGGACAAATTAGTGAATTAACCGCTATATATATACTAATTTGATCCTAATTAGCAGCCCCAAATTCTGATTTTGGACAAACCGAGAAACAGAGCTTGCCTCCTCGCTCGCCGCCGAGATCCACCGAGATCCGATGCCACCTCCGGCCACCAGATCGCTCCTTGTCGCCGCCGCCACCGCTCCTTCTCTGATCGCCAGAGTTCGTGCGGGATCTCTCCTCTGAGATCCGAGATCTCCTCGATCCGAGATCTCCTCGATCCGATCGCTATCTCCTCGTTTGTCGCTGTCGTAGGAGGAGCAGGGGAGGAGGTCGGAGGAGCAGGGGAGGAGCTCCATCGGATTTGGTCATCAGATCGGCGCTCCACCGAATAGGATCGGAGCGCGGTTGCGGCCTTGGTTTCTCCGCGAGTCACTACTTTGAGTTGCGGTTTTAACCTGAAAAATTATTTCTTAGATCTGGAAAATTTCAGTCCCAAATCCCTTGGATTTACTACTTTCGGTTTCGATTTTGATTAGATCTGGAAAATTTCAGTCCCAAATCGCTGGCGGCTCCATGACATGAGAGCGCCGCCAATTTGCGACTGAGAGAGGTCGTCGGAGAGTGGTCGCTGGAGAGAGCGAGCAAGCGAGGGAGTGAGATCGAAGGCGGAGGCGGCAAGGCGCAGCGGCGAGGCGGAGCCGACCGGCCTGTTGATCCTCTTCGCAGAAATCGGGAGGAAGGAGATAGTTCTTTGTTAAATTACAAAAATCACCCTACAAGTATGAGAAATTAAAAAAAACTATCTATATTTTATTATGTGATACATAATCTATATTTTTATTTTTATTTTTGCACAGCAAAATGTTATATTTGCAAAACATACGATTATATTTGCACAATTTACGGTTATATTTGCACGACAAAATGTTAAAAAAAATAAAAAATAAAAAATAAAACTAGACTTGCTTCAATTTATTCTGAATCGCTTACAATTTATTGAGAAAGTATGAAATTACATTGAGATAAAATAAGATCAAGTTGAGTATAAATTCACAAGTCTTGATTGTCGTGCAACTCTTAAAATAGAGTCGTGCAACTCTTACAACAGAGTCGTGCAACTATTAAAACAAGAGTCGTGCAACTCTTAAAAAACAGAGTCGTGCAGCTCTTACAACAGAGTCGTGCAACTCTTAAAATAGAGTCGTGCAACTCTTAAAACAGAGTCGTGCAACTCTTACAATTTGTTGTGCAAAATATAATATATATTTTTTTTCGCTTTTTTTTCGTTTCAGAACTTTTTGTTGTGCAAAAAATAACTTTATGTTGTGCACATATAACAATTTGTTGTGCAAATATACCTCGGCTCAGATCCGGCGAGCCAAAGCTGAGATCCGCCATAGATCCGGGGACCTCGGCTCAGATTTGAGATCCCTTCCTCGCTCGACCAGAGCTTGAACCACCAAATCGTCGTCAGAGCGCGACCTCTTCCAGGGGCGAGCGACCGGGATCCATCGACGACCAGAAGGAGAGGAGGAAGATGCACGGAGATCTTCAATCGTAAGTTGTGCAAATATGATCCAAGTCTAGTTATTTATTTATTATTTATTTATTATTTTTAAAATATTTTTTCGTGCAAATATAAGAGTATGATGTGCAAATATAACCGTATATTTAGCAAATAAGACCCAAGTCTATTTTTTTATAAAAAAAATTAACATTTTGTCGTGCAAATATAAGAGTACGTTGTGCAAATATAAGAGTACGTTGTGCAAATATAACTATAAGTTGTGCAAATATGACCCAAGTCTAGTTTTTTTTTTAAACATTTTATCGTGCAAATATAAGAGTACTTTGTGCAAATATAACCTTAAGTTGTGCAAATATGACTCAAATCTAGTGTTTTTTTTAAAAAAAAATTTACATTTTGTCGTGCAAATATAAGAGTACGATGTGCAAATAATCCAAATATAAATGTAAGTTGTGCAAATATAACATTTTGTTGTGAAAAAATAAAAATAAAAATATAGATTATGGGTCACATAATAAAATATAGATAGGTTTTTTAATTTCTCATATTCATAGGGTGATTTTTGTAATAGAATATAGATATTTTTTACAATTTCCATATTTATTGGGTCATTTTTGTAATTTAACAAAAAGTCTTTCTCCTTCCTCCGGAATCCTCGCCGATCTGGAACTGGATCCGGCTCACTCCGGCGTCGCTTGCTCGCTCCGGCCTCCTTCGATCTCGCCGCTGCGCCTCGCCGCCTCCGCCTCCGATCTCGCTCCTTCGCTCGCTCGCTCCCTCACCGCCTCCACCACCGCCTCCGGAGACGTCGACCAGATCCGACCTCGATTTTGCAATTGAGATCCAATTGAGATCGATTCCAATCGTTCCAAGCACACACAGATCCAATTGCCGCATCTCGATTGCAATTGATGAAGGAGATGGGAGGAACGATTGCAATCGATTGCCGCATCTCGATTGGTGCAGAAGAACGAGACGGGAGGAACGACTGCAAGCATACCTGTCAAAACACAACCCGACCCGGTGACCCGATCCAACCGACCCGAAAAATTTCCGACCCGAACCCGAAATTTTTGACCCGAAATTTTTTTTCGACCCGAACCCGAAAAACCCGAAATTTTCCGGATAATCTGGGTTTCGACCCGGTGACCCGATTGACCCGGTAGATTTATAATTATATATAATTAATTTTTATATATATAATTAAAATTTATCACAAAATTATCAAATAATGATTTTTTTAATTTTAAAAAAAAAAATTGACAAACCCGAAATCGACCCGAACCCGACCCGAAACCCGATCAAACCCGAGTTCGAGTCAACCCGAAAAACCCGAAACCCGTTTTACCCGAGACCCGTTTTACCCGAAATCCGAAGTGACCCGACCCGAATGACCCGTTTGACAGGTCTAACTGCAAGCACACACAAAAGTCCGGAGAGAGGAGGAAGATGGAGGCGGTGGCGAGCGAGCGAGACAGGGGTCCGGAGATGGAGGTTCGAGAGAGCGAGACAGGAATCCTGCGTCAAAGAGAAGGGGATGATGGAGGTTCGAGAGATGGAGACAGAGGGATCAAGAGAGATTGACAGGAGGAAAGATGCCAGGAAAGAAATAGCTTTAATCAAATTAGGGATTTAGGGTATATAAGGTGGACATTTTTCTAATTTGTCCAAAAGGGTGGACATTTTGCAAATTTGTCCAAAAAAAGTGACTATTTCGCAAATTTTTTCTTATAAAAACTCATCACATGCCATAATTTATTTATACATATTTTTTATTAATGAATATAAATTAAAGCTATTTTATAGTTGCATCATTTTAAAAAAATATGAATAGATAATATTTGATAAATATCATTTCATTTATATTTAGATTATTTTTTGTTAAAAATAATTATTTATATCTAGCTTAATTCAAAAAATTGAATTCAAATTAATGTATATATATATATTATTTTATTTTTGTAAACAATAATACAATGATATGTTTTTATTTGACTGAACAATAGGAGCGATATAAAATATACATATCTATATATACTACTACTTCAAATAAGAATACATTTTTTAAAATAATTTTCTAAGATACTTTTATGGTAATTTTTTTAATGATTTTTACTTTGTTAAAGCTACAGTTCTTATTTTATAATAAGTTTTATTATTATTTTATTTAATTGTATAATATTAATTCATTTTATCATTAAGATTTTATTTTAAAAAAATGTGACATGGTGTAGTAACTATATTAGTTTATTCAAATCACTTTGCCTTTTTTTTTATATGAAAAAAAGTAAAGTTTCGGTCTTCTACCTAACTAAAAATTAAATAAAATCCATCCATTAAAAAATAATCACCATTTACTGTTTACATTTGTTTTTCAAAAATAATTAATGAGTACAATGCACAATACTACAATCCCTGTCCCCCACTTCAAAATCGTCGGTAATTTAACCTCTCATGTTTTTCTCATGCTTTCTATTATGTCTAAATGAATCCACCTTTTAGGTGGGGAAAATAACATTGAATTTTTTTTTATAAGAAGATAATTTGGAATGCTCAAGGCTAATATCTGAGGCAACCGAGGGCATCCCGGTTGATTAGGTCTAAAAGACCGGGATTTTTTTTATCAAAGTAGCTTCATTGAAGTTGTGATAAAGGTGTGCGACCTTATTCATCACAACATCTCAAAATGGGCTAGATGCGAGAACGAAACATGTCAGAAATTTCGTATCTTTTTTTTATATATATACAAGATAAGATTTTGGGTGATGTCAGACCCTGCTGACCCACCACCCAATCGCGTTCTTTTAGACGAGGACAAGAAACTCCCGATGTGAAGAGAGAGCTTTAAGGTCCATCGTATGCTTGAGTCTAGCCACCAAATCCGCAACTCGATTCACTTCATGAAAAACATGCCGGGAGATGGATTCCTCGAAGCATTGTAGAAGGTGTTGAGCGTCCGAGACGATCATCTCAATCTCCCAGGGACAACGCCACACATCAGAGACTGAATTGATCACCAGAAGACTATCACCTTCAATTTCAATCCGTCGGTAGCCCAAATCTCTAGCAGCAATCAGGCTAGAGTGGAGTGCAAGGGCTTCTGCCATCAAGGCCGAAACGGATCCACAAACAGAAGCGATAGATGCTTTGACAACGCCGAAGTGATCGCGTATGACAAAATCACTAGTAGCTTCACCCGATGGTAACTTGGAGCCGTCGAAATTGATCTTGAAAGCTCTTTTGACTCAATCTAAGATTTCTCCTACGTCTTGGTGTTAGTTGTGCTTGCATATCTTTTGACTCAATCTCTTCCCAATACAATTTTTTAGAATCATTTAGTTGTTGCAGTTGTTGTTGTAAATATATCTCTTGTTTTCGTCGATCTGTGTAATTGTCATCGTTGAATATAATCTTGTTTCGGATGGTCCATAAGCTCCACCAGATAGTGGCTAATTTTGTCTTCTGGGTTGTTTTGAGATTTGAGAAGATCTCATTTGTGCTTTGTCTGATTGTTTGACCCGTTGTAGTTGCACCTCGAATGATTTGTACAATCCCATGGTCAATTTTTGAAATCATATGGAGATCGAGAATGGTTGCAGCTTGTGAACAAGTGTTCAGAGCTTTCATCCGCATTATTACAAAAGATGCAGGTAAGCGGGGCCGCTACACCTTTATTTGCTAGTCTAGTTTTCGTAGGAGTTCCATTCATTACAAGTTTCCAAATGATATTTTTTACTTTTGGGAAGCAGTCCAGTTGCCATATCCATGATATGTCACTCTCTTGTGTTCTACAATGTCCCGTAATTTTTTCTATTGCTGCTGAGGTAAAGAACCATCTATGGCGCCTTGTTTTCTAATATAGTCGATCGTCAAAATCCGCCGTCGGATTTTGATTTTTAATATCTTTTGTACAATGTTATTCGGTAGTAACATTTGCAATTGATCAATTCTCCAGAAATTTCGTATCTAAATGTGACAGAAACAATCATCTCAATTTCTTGGAAAACCTTACTCACTCCCTTGAGTGCATTGATGACCTTCAAGGAATCTCCTTCGATGTCAATTCAGTCAATGTGCAAGTTCAGAGCGGTAATAAATACATTAAAAAGTGCAATCGCTTCAGCTTTCAACGGTGTTTAGATGTCACATTCTTCGTATCCAATATACATGAATCGTCAACATTATTTCTGATTATATACTAATCTCAGAGTTAACCATCAAAATTCGCGGTTGAAATGAACAAAAAAGCTTCTCTACCTGTGTATATTAGCAAGCGGCCAAAGCCCATAATTAATGTCTTTTTTTTTTACAGTGGACAAGAAATAGATCGACAAAGCGATCTTGAAGCCATCAACAGATGGCTTGGATGACCCTACACAGAGGGTCGCTAGTCAAAAAAAGAAAAATTATCTAAGATTACAATTATAAAAATTTAAAATTAAAAATGACTAGAAAATTAAAATCCTGATTTCTTTCGATCACTGATTTGAGCATTTGATTCTTGATTTGTATTCTTGTGGCTTGGAAAGCAGTGATGGTTGATGTGATGATTTCAGATCTGGATCCAGGTACGGCCAGCGAGCAAACTCGCTCAACAATATTGTTGCATAACTTGCATGTTATGACATAATTAAAGTCTTTTCTAAGTTAATAAAAGCATATATACCATTAATTCAAAAAGTATTTACAATTTTAAATAAGAAATATTATGTTTCAACTATAATTAAATAGTTTTTTTTTAGAAAATCTAAATTAAATAACATTTTTATATATAAAAAAAGTATTAAAAAATCCTACATCCCTTAATTTAGTGTACTCCTTCCATTAAAAAATATAAATCTTTAAAATTTCGATGATTTATAATATCTTAAAACTATATAAAATTTTAATTTTTTAAATTAATTTCATAATTAAAAGAAATAAATACTCCTTCCGTCTCGAAAAACAAGTCATTTTAGCATTGTGCACTAGTTTTAATAAAACACTCACCAATCAATCAACATCATCATTCCACTAACTTTTTTCATTAATTTTATTATTTTTAAATAGCCACTATATTTTTTAACCAATCAAACTCTTTTAAAAAGTCAACAACACAAAAACCAATACAAATCATTACTATCTCCCTACCTAGAAAACCTAAAACGACATGTATTTTGATACAACTCAACTAGTCTAAAACGACTTGTTTTTCGAGACGGAGGGAGTATAAAATTATTTGAAAAAATTGAGTAAAAAAGTTGATATTTTATATAAGTTTTAACTTCTTAAAAAACATATAAAAAAAGAATTAGATTTTTAAATGAAGAGAGTATATTTTTTGTGTATTATAAGGAATTATTTCGAAGATTAAATAATAAGATTATTTTTTAAGATTATTATAGTTTATTTGAAATGAAAAGACAAAACTACCCTTAAACAATCAAATAACCCCCAATTTTTACAAATAACCTATTTTCTGCCCCATAAGGAATTTATCTATATATTACTAACACATTTCATTACTAGCACGTGTCACCGTATTATGCTTAGATATTTTAAGTAATTTTTGCTTTCAATTTTTCAATCTACATATATCACATAACCTTGCCATATACAAATATATTTTTAGTCAATTTTTTTAATTCATTATATCTTTTTAATCAATGAGTTCAATTCAAAATATTGAATTGATATTAATATTAAAATTAATATTTAATTTAAATGAAAAGTAATTTTGATGGGGTTTCATCGTCACATTAAATATAGTTTTTTCTCTTTAATGTATTCTACATTTTATAATCAATAGGTTTAATTCAAAACATTAAATAAATATATAATATATACTTATGTGTAAATTTTTATATACCATATTAAATTAAAAGTATGAGAATATCACATGTTATATTTTCTCTCCTTCATCAAAGCGATTTTCAAATTATCTTTAGTTAAACCTCTTAAATATTGTGACAATGATATTGTAATTATTTTTATTTCCAATTAGATCATTTTAACATATTTATATCTATATCTATCTATATATCACTTCTCTAAATGAGAACCATTTTTAATAAGGTGTTATTACCACATTAATTATATGTTTTTCAACCAGTCAAATTATACTTTTCTAATCTTATGCTGATTTTTATCAATATTTTATTTAATTTTATAATATTAATTTATTATATTATTGTGATTTTATATACATATATTATTGTACTAATATAATTTTATAATTTATAATCTTTCAAAGTTTATCCGGTTTATAAACTTTGCCGGTATGAAGTCAATATCTCACAGTAGACTTAAATCAAATAAAAAAATTACTAGCTCGTGTCGGTCCTTATTGGGAAGCAACTCTTCTACACCGGATACGAACGTTGGAGGGGAAAAAACACGAATAGTCGTATAATTGTAACGGAAGCATTCTCCCGAAATGGTACCGTACGTAACAATCGCCATCGAAGACCGACGCCATCTTCGGAAAATTAAGCAGCTATATATGAATATGTAATTATATACAGTAGGCTCCGCCACAAGGAAGAAGGGTCAACGACAACACAAGTGTATGTATTAACATACCTTCCTTACCATTACCCATTACCAACTAACCTACATTTTGTATTTATTTATAAATTAAGATAAGAGTTCACGATCTAGATTCTAGATATGGTAATGGGATAGGTGAATGGTTCGACAGACGTTGTCATGATACATTACAAGAAAAAGAAACGCAAATCAAAACAATAGAAACGGCTCAGTCAAAATATAAAAATAAATCGCCAGCTTGCGTAGAAATTGAGGAAGGTCCATAAATAAACTGCAAATGCCAAAAACACAAAATAATCAAAAGACTCATACGACATCTTAACACCGGGGGACAATAGAAATCCACCAAAACTACTACAATGACTTGTAGCTTTTGAAACATTTGATTTAATCATGGCCATTATACAGTACTAGCGTAGACCCCCGTCCCGTGTACGGAGAATGCGTTAATCTAAATATAAATTAATTTTCATTTAAAAAATAATATAAATATAAATAAAATTAGTTCGACATGTTATATATAATCTAAATATCTTTTAATTATATTCTCTCAAAATATAAATAAAATTCACATTTATAAGGTACTATATAAAAGTTTTTTTTTTCTAATCTATGGTTAATTAAATCTCAAGTAATTTAATTAGATAGTTGATTTTTAAAAATATGTTAATATTCTTTTTTATTTAATATGTAGTATATATTTATTACATTAGTTTACTAAAATATCTATGTACGGATTAATTGTGTCTACATATATGGCTATATAATATTTTAATTATTTATTTTTGGTCTCAAAAAATAATATAGATAGATATAAAATAACAATTATTAAATGATTGATTTTGATATAAATAATTCTTTCCACCAAAAAATAATCTAAATATAAATAAAATAGCACCTATCAAAAAGTATTACATATTTATCTATTAATATTTTTGGTAAGTATGATTACGAAAATTAGTTTTATTAATTAGTTTTATTATTACTACTACTATGTTTAATTATATTGATATTGTTTTTTCCTTATATAATATTTACTCTTTTATAAGATTTTCCATCTATCCAATTATATGTGTTAATGGTAAAATAAAATAATTATTTTTATTAGATTTCCTTTTTTACGGGAGAAAGCTTTGCGAGATGCACCCATGCGCCGCCACGTATGCAGATTCACTCACAGGCCGCCACGCAGGCATCAATGCATCAGTTTTAGTATATGTATATAGATTTTGTCTAGTGTTGGGATCTCACTGGAAAACATTAACAAAATATAAAACCTATGTTACACGGATACGTATCTGGCCCCCTGTATCACGTATCGAGTATGATACGGTACAGAGATATGCTAGGATACGGTCAGATACGCATAGCAGAGAAAAGGATACGGTCAACATATCTTGACAATCTGAAAATAAGATTGGATGCGGATAGAATACATGTATCAGGATTTTTTTAACCTAAATTGTGTCTTCCTTCTTCAACTCGTCGTCTCTCTCATCTAGTCTCTGAAGCAATGAAGCTAGATTCATTGTACCGAAGGAGAGGGAGAACAAGTGAAGCTGGAAACTCGAACCAATTCGATGATAGGGGCGTATCCAAATGTTGTGGAGCTCAGTTAAGAACAAAGACCAAAGGAAAGAGGAACGACTACAAAAAACAGATTCGTCGACCTTAGTACATTCACCCAACCTCCTCCTTTTCTAATCTTCTCATTCTCCACTTTTCTGATCTTCTTCATCTTCTCTTCTATTCTTCACGAGCAATGTTTGCTTTCTTTTTTGAGGAAAAATGTTTGCTTTCTTTTTCTTTGTAAGTTCGACACTTTAATTAATTAAAACCATAGTTCACATTTTTATGCCTCTTATTAAAGGATGATTTGCACCAATATACCAATTCACACCCAACTTTGCAAAAATAACCATATAGGGAATAATTTGCATGGGAATGACAAAATGTCATTTTTGCAAAATTTTTGGGCACCTTCCTAACCGGTTGAATGTAACCAAGGGGGAGGGAGAGAAGGAGAGAGGGAGACCCACTTTAATTGTTTTAAACTAATTTTTGGCTATTTTATTTTGTTAAAATTAAAAAATAAATTTATTTTTGAACTTAATTTAATTTTATCTATCTATATACACCCACTTTATATATGTTTATGAAAAAAATATTTCAAAGTAAACGTGGGTCTACATCGTATCTTGATCTCAATTTGGAGTATGGCAGGGATAACCATTTGGATGGCAAATACAACAATTCATCTAGCACAGAAATTCGCACAGCTGGCAAGATAAACCAGAAAACATGGGCACAACCGACAATCGTTGCGTTGGAGATGAAAGGCAAAGTTCTCGTGGACATGGAGGAGGGGGAAATACTAACTAGGTGCTGAAACACAAAAAAATTCCATACAACCCTATACATGGTTTCGCTTGGCCTAAAAAAAATAAAAGTTGCGATTTACGCTTACTAGCCAGTAACTACTGTTGCCTAGCCAGTGACCACGATCTTTTAGCCAATATAAAAATAACCCCTGCCGGGTCTCATCTACCTCAGAAACTTCGCATCTCAATGATAGCTAGAATAGATGACATTCTTTGAGTTGCCGAAGGTAAATTGGTTTTTCTTATTTTGCATATATGTACGTCAGTTACAGTATATGGTTCCGTCTTGGTTGCCCGAGATGCAAACCCTAAATATATGCGATTTACGCTTACTAGCCAGTAACTTCTGTTGTCTAGCCAATAAAACCGATGTCTCAGCCAATGGAAGACTAAGCCCTATCAGATATTATTAATCTCATAAACTTCCCACAACATTTACATAAACAAAGAAATGAGTAAGTGTTCAAAAAAAGATGAAATCAGAAGAAGATGAAAGAATGCACATTCACATAACAAGTGTAAAGCCTATCTTAATCTGAGTAAAATCCCGCATAAGATATAGTCGGAAGGCAGATACTATACAATTATATATTTGATATTTAGGAAACACTTATGGTAATATTTATATTAAGTATTCGAAGTATTAATCCGGAAACATAGGGTTCCGGGTCATATACTCATACTATATAAATATAAGCTAAGTGTTACACTAAATATCCCAACTATACTATAGAACTTATATTATATGTATATGTTATATTGTCTGTTGGTATTGTTACTTGATGGCCCACTTCCGAAAGGCCCAAAGCCCAACTTACTGAAGCCCAGTGATGCCAAAGCTGAAGCCCACTTGCTTCTAGGGTTTCCAGCTAGCGCGCTCTATAAAAGGAACTCACCTCTCTAGGGTTCCATTCATTCGGTCACTCCAACTGGTAAGCCTCCACAGAGAAATAAAGAGAGAGAAGAGAGCGAGAGCTAGGGTTTCCTCTCAGGCGCCCTTTCCGACTCCGATCGACGACGAAGAACATAGATCTAAGGTGTATCCACTAGCTGGACCCTAGATCTGTGTATTGTGAAGAAGAAGAAGCACAAGAGCTTCCTTGGCGGCGTGCTCCTGGCTCGTACAAGCTTCTCCGGCGACGATCTGCGCTTCCGAGGCCAGATCTAAGGGAGTTCTTCTTTCCTACTTCTAGTCTTCTCTTGTACTTGCTTTCTTGGCTATTTTCTGGTTGGATCAGTATATCCTTGTGTAGAAACTGCAACCCTATATCTTGTAATCGATAAAACGAACATAGTGAACTTGGGCCTGAGTCTCCCCGAACCTGAAACTCCGCGGATGTAGGATTTGATCCGAACCGCGTAAACACGCCTTTGTGTCCTTTGTCTGGTTTTAAGTTTCTGCACTACTCGTGGTTTCAAGATCTTGGATCCTATTCTAAGGGTCCTAGATCTACAGATTGGTATCAGAGCCTTCGAATCTGCTCTTACCGTCGCTTCCGCTTCTTAAACCTTGGTGTTTTTCCTTTAGTTTTCTTTCTTGCTTTTGAAAAACTCGACCAAGTACACTGACTGTTTTGTTTTCTGTGTTGATCTCAGGTACCTTATCATGGACAACACATACCGCATCAAGCCCTTCGATGGCGTCATCGACTTCGCCATGTGGCAAGTCAAGATGCGCGCCATCTTGATCAAAGAAGGATGCTGGAAAGCCATCTCACAACCAGTGGAGGTTTCTGCCTCATCCTCATCCAAAGACGAAGAGGATGACAACAAAGGAAAGAAGGTAGCCCCCACTGATCTGGAGCTCGAGATGGATCTCAAAGCTCATTCGGAGATCATGCTGAGGTTATCTGACGGCATAGCCCGTCAGGTGGTAAGATTCTCTTCCGCCTCCTCTCTCTGGAAAGTCCTGGAGGAGCTTTTCTTAACTAAATCACTGCCCTTTAGGATCTCTTTGCTCTGTAGATTGTTTACGTTTAAAATGGACACTGCTCTTACTTTAGACGACAATCTTGATAAATTCCTTAAAATGACCCAAGAACTGGAAAGATGCAAAGATGTGATTAAAGACACTCACCAAGCTATCCTTATTCTGAATGCTTTACCTGCTCAGTTTGACAACTTCAAAGATGTTATTCAGTTTAGTAGTTCTGAGTTATCTAAAGATAAAATCATTGAGTCTATTATTGAAAAGAATGAACTTATGAAAGTTTTTAAGATAAAAGGACATCTTGCTAAAACTGATAAATCTGAAAAAACTAAGGTTCTTTTTACCAAAGGAAAAGATAAGAAGGGTAACAAGTATAAAAAGAATAAAAAGGAGCAAGCATCTTCCTCTGAAAAACCTGATAAAGATCCCAACTGTAAATGCAATTATTATGGGAATTTGGGTCATTGGGTTAAGGACTGCAGAAAAAAGAAAAGGGCTGAGCAACTGGCCCAGAAAAATAAGACAGAATTATCTGCTTCTGTGCTTGAGTCTATGAGTTCTTATCCTGTTGAATTATTCATGTGTGCTAATAGTTGTGATAAATTCCCTATTAATTCTGATACATGGATTCTTGATTCTGGCTGTACCATGCATGCTACTCCTAATAAAAACATGTTTAAAACCCTTGATGAGTCTATTGCTGGTGATGTTATGTTAGGAGATGACACCATTTTAGATATAAAAGGTGTTGGTTCTGTTTCTCTTATTATGCATGATGATGTGGTTAGAACCTTTACAAATGTTAAGTATGTTCCTAATCTGAGAAGAAGTTTAATGTCTGAGTTATCTCTTGAAGAAATTGGTTGTGATATATCTTCTTCTAAGGGCATTAGAACTGTTTTTTATGAATAATAGAGCTATTTTAAAAGCAAACAGAGTTAAAGGGCTTTATTATGTCATTGCTAAAACTGCTGAAATAAACACTGTATCTTTGCCTGTGATGACTAAATCTGAAACCAAAACTTGGCATAACAGAATGGGCCACATGGGTAACAAAGGTCTGTTTCAATTATACAAATCTGGATTACTCCCTAAGAAACCTGCAACTTTGGATTTCTGTGAAAATTGTGTGCTAGGCAAATCTGCTAAATTACAGTTTCCTAAATCTGCATATGTTGCTTCCTCTCCACTTGAGTATGTGCATTCTGATCTTTGTGGCCCTGCCCAGGTTAACTTTGTCAGTAAACTGAAATATTTTATTACTTTCATAGATCATTTCTCTAGGAAGGTCTGGCTGACTTTGCTTAAATCTAAATATCATGCTTTTACTGCCTTCAAGGATTGAAAAATTATGGTTGAGTCTCAATCTGGATTTAAATTGAAATGTTTAAAGACTGACAAGGGCTTGGAATATTGTAACAAAGAGTTTGATAATTTCTGTAATGCTAATGGTATAAAAAGACATTTAACTGTCCCTGGAACACCACAACAAAATGGTACAGCAGAAAGGATGAATAGAACTCTTCTAGAAAAGACAAGATGTATGCTCATAAGTGCTGGTCTGAAACCCAGTTTGTGGGGTGAAGCTGTTATCACAGCTACCTACTTAATCAATAGATCACCCTCTAGTGCCATAGGATTTAAAACTCCACAAGAAAAATGGACTAGTAAACCCCCTAATCTGACTTACCTTCGACCTTTTGGTTGTACTGTTTATGCCTATATTTCTCAAGGGAAGTTACAACCTAGAGCTGTGAAAGGAATATTGTTAGGTTATCCAGAAGGGGTTAAGGGGTATAGAATTCTATTGATACAACCTGGGGTTACAAAGTTATATCTGCTAGAAATGTAAAATTTAATGAGCATGATTTCCACTTTAAGACCACACTGACATCTACTGCACAAGAGACAGGTACCACTCAGCACAACAACTGGAACACTGAAGTTCAGTTTGGCCCTGCAGCCACTGATGCTGAACTAGAGGATATGGACTTTGACATAGAAGCATCACCTAACCTTCCCCAACCATCCACATCACGGGGGGAACCAAAAGGTGAAGAGGAAACAGCTGGAGAAGCAGAAACCCCTTAAGAAGAGGCTGAGAACACAGATGAAGAACCTCCTGAAGCAGAAGAACCAGTTTTAATACCTGCTTTACCTTCTTCTCCCCTCTCTTCTGGTTCTGTACCCGGCCTGTCTAATAACTCTGGTTTCTCCTCTCCCCCTTCTTCTGATTTATGTGCATGCTAATGTGAATGATTATCAGTTAGTTAGAGATAGGGAACCTAGAGTTAGTATACCTAACAAGAAGTATACTAGTTGCTTAGTAGAGTATGCCCTCATAACAGCTGAAACCATGAGGCACCCTACTAATCCTAGCTCCTTCGAAAAGGTTAACTTCAATCCCCACTCTAAGTATTGGTTTAAAGCCATGCAAGAAGAGATAGATTCTATGCATCAGAATAAAACCTGGACCCTTATACCTAAACCTAAAAAGGCTAGGCTTATAGACTCTAAGTGGATTTACAAGCTTAAAGAAGGCTTAAATCCAACCGATCCTCCTAGGTTTAAAGCCCGTCTAGCAGCCAAAGGTTTTACCCAACGTGAAGGTCTAGACTATAACGATATATTCGCCCCTGTAGTCAAATATAAAACCATGAGATTACTCCTTTCTATGGTTGTTGTGTTCAATTGGGAACTAGAACAGATGGATGTTAAGACCGCATTCCTCCATGGGGATTTAGATGAGACTATATATATGCGTCAGCCTAAGGGTTTCATAGATAAAAGATACCCTAACCATGTCTGCCTCCTTATAAGGTCTATCTGTGGTCTTAAGCAATCACCCCGTCAATGGAATCTTAAGTTCGATGCCGTAATCAAGAAACTAGGTTTTCATAGAAATATACTATTGATTAGTAACTCCTTGATTCTAATCTCTGGAGTAAAAACTGATCTTAAAAAGTATTTCGACATGAAGGACCTTGGTAGAGCTAAGAAGATCCTAGGGGTCAACATCTTTAGAAATCGTTCCAAAAACAGCATTTGGCTAACACAGGATGACTATATCCTAAAGGTTCTTAAGAGGTTTAACATGGTAGACTCCAAACCCACAGCCATACCTTTAGGAGGGCACCTTGAGTTGACTAAGAAAAGCTTCCCTACCAAACCCTCTGAAATCCAGGACATGTCTAAGGTTCCTTATGACGTTGCCGTAGGTTCAGTCATGTATGCCATGCTCTGTACCCGTCCAGACTTAGCTTTCTCCATTAGTGTCCTTAGCCGATTCATGTCAAATCCCGGAATGGACCACTAGAATGATATGAAATACCTTCTTAGGTACATCTCCGGCACTAGAGATCTGTGTCTAGCTTATAAGCAATACTCTCCCCTAGATCAGCTATATGGTTTCGTAGATGCCGATTTTGCTAGTAACAAAGATAGCCGAAAATCTACCACTGCCTACTACTTCACATGGGCAGGAAACTGTATATCCTGGAAATCGCAGCAACAAACTGTTGTAGCATTATCCTCGACCGAAGCCGAATATATGGCTGCTACTAAGGCAGCTAAAGAGGCTATTTGGTTGAAAGGCATTTTAGGAGAGATTCTTAAAAAGAAATTCAAACCTGTGATTTACACTGATAGCAGAGTGCACTTTACCTTTGTAAGGATCCTATGTATCACGAGAGAACCAAGCATATAGATGTTAGGTTCCACTTTATCAGAAATAGGATAGAAGCCTCTGAGTTAGACGCTAAGAAAATTAAAGGTGAGGAAAACCCAACTGACTTCGGCACTAAAGTTGTGCCTTCTAACAAGTTCTGTTTTTGCAGGGACTTCCTGCATATAGAGAGGCCTCCTTAGCCTCTCATACTTGAGTCGACGACGGTCCGGTTGTTCACTCAGGTCCAGTATGGTTCACTATGTTTTGATTACTAGGGATCAATACTTAGATTAGGAGGGCAAATTGTAAAGCCTATCTTAATCTGAGTATAATCCCGCATAAGATATAGTCAGAAGGCAAATACTATACAATTATATATTTGATATTTAGGAAACACTTATGGTAATATTTATATTAAGTATTCGAAGTATTAATCCGGAAACATAGGGTTCCGGGTCATATACTCATACTATATAAATATAAGTTAAGTGTTACACTAAATATCTCAACTATACTATAGACCTTATATTATATGTATATGTTATATTGTTTGTTGGTGTTGTTACTTGATGGCCCACTTCCGAAAGGCCCAAAGCCCAGCTTACTGAAGCCCAGTGACGCCAAAGCTGAAGCCCACTTGTTTCTAGGGTTTCCAGCTAGCGCGCTCTATAAAAGGAACTCACCTCTCTAGGGTTCCATTCATTCGGTCACTCCAACTGGTAAGCCTCCACAGAGAAAGAAAGAGAGAGAAGAGAGCGAGAGCTAGGGTTTCCTCTCAGGCGCCCTTTCCGACTCCGATCGACGACGAAGAACATAGATCTAAGGCGTATCCACTAGCTGGACCCTAGATCTGTGTATTGTGAAGAAGAAGAAGCGCAACAGCTTCCTTGGCGGCGAGCTCCTGGCTCGTACAAGCTTCTCCGGCGACCATATAGTCTTCTCTTGTACTTGCTTTCTTGGCTATTTTCTGGTTGGATCTGTATATCCTTGTGTAGAAACTGCAACCATATATCTTGTAATCGATAAAACGAACATAGTGAACTTGGGCCTGAGTCTCCGCGAACCTGAGACTCCGCGGATGTAGGATTTGATCCAAACCGCGTAAACACGCCTTTGTGTCCTTTGTCTGGTTTTAAGTTTCTACACTACTCGCCGTTTCAAGATCTTGGATCCTATTCTAAGGGTCCTAGATCTACAACAAGCAACCTAAATACTCAAACACAACAGCCTCATCTTCTTTCTCCCTTCACCTTCGCTTATATCTCATTTTCCGGATTCCTCGATCCTCTCTCGGTGCCTCTCTCACCGGAATCCTTCTCTTCTTTCTTCCTTAGCTCTGCATCTTTGTGACCTGCAGGCAAAACGACACGAAACAGATGGAGTTTTAGGGCTTCACACCGAAATCCCCTTTCGAAAATCAGACATTGCAGATCAATTTTTGTTGGGATTTAGTTAGGGTTTGCTTACTTGTTTCGAAATGGTAGCCGAATTCTCATCGGATCCTTTGCCTCCGCCTCTCAATCACGACCTCCAGTACGATCAATAAATTTAATAAACACCAAATCTGGAAGTTGCAAGAGAAAAGGAAACTGTTTGAGAACAATCTCCGTTGCCAGAGCCACCGCCGCCCTCCTATCCCCCCGTCCCAGCACCTCCGCCCTCCGCCTCGCCGTCCTCAAGGCCACCAGCCACGACCCCACTACCTCCCCCCTCTCGACTTCCTCTCTGACCTCGTCCTCCTCTGCCACCACTCCTTCGCCGCCCACTCCGCCACACCGCTGACGCCTTCGTCGCCCTCAAGTGCCTCATCTCCCTTCTCTTTTTCTCCGTCTACAGATTCGATTGTGTGAAGAATGAACTCTCTCTCCTTTCCTAATCCCTTAAATCCCGCCCAAATATTTCCCTAATTTCAAAAGTCCGCCCAAATTTTTTTAACCCATAACAAAAGGTCACCTTGACCTGTTAGTTTTGCAAAATAAATACACTTTTTGACATTTGCCACATTTGAGAGAGGAGAGTGACATTTTTGCAAAGGGGATGATAAAGTGGTATATTGACTACAATTTTCTCCTTATTAAATAATGGGTTAGAATATGAACTCGATATTGGGCCTTTGAATTAAATACTCCCTACGTTCCAAAATAAATGTAGGTATTAAAAACTCTATAAAATATTACTTTTTTTAATCAATATTTTTATATAATTTCACAGTTATTACTAATAAGTATAAAATTGTATAAAAAAATTAACTAAAATAATACTTCGTAATATTTTATAGATTTTTTAACTCATTGAAAAACTTACACTAAAAGACAAACGACACTTGTAACAGATGGAGTAACATGTTCATATTCAACCACTTTTCCATACTCTTGTACTAGGCTTTTGATATGTAATGACTTTATTTTAGGTATGTAGCCATGTATGTATATGATAGCACTTTGGATCCCATGGAGTTGCTAAAATAACTCCATGTGAAGTTGGTTAAATCCTAACCACTTAATCATCAATATCAATCAATCAATCATCAATATATAATACTAAAACAGAGGCGTGGAAATCCTATGTGGCGGGTTCTGGTGCAATTTGCTTACGTGTCGTATTTTGGTGCAATCTGACCCGGGTCTTTGACATGTCAATTAATGACGATCCAATATATTTAAGCCACGTAAATCTTATCTTTTAGCCACATCATTTAATATGGTTCATCTTTATTAATAATGAAAAATAATTTAAATAATAAAATATTATCGTATCTTAGTTGGTTAGATGTTGATAAGATTTTATACTTATATTTGAATAAATAAAAATTGTGGACCTTCTTTTCCCTTTTAAACAAAATTAATAAAAGATACTATAATTATAAGCACCTTATGGATTGATTAGTTACTACGGAGTATAATTCATATTTTTAGTTAATTGATTTTTACTTATTTAATACAAATTAACTAAGTAAAATGATAGAACTTACATATTATAATAAAACTAACACCAAATGGTATTACATACATAAAAGGTAACCTAATTATTAAAAGATACTTATATGAATGTACGCCATCTTATTATCTATAAAACACTTCCCATTTTCTACTTATATTTGAGTAATAATAAATGAAAAATAACTACATCCTAATAAATTAACTTTAATCTATCATTCTATTACATAAATCGGGTTGATAACAAAAAAGAGTTTGTTATTTATCGGATTATAATAAATATACAAATTACCTATTATCCTAATCGGTAATATATCAAGTATAATATACAAAACTATAAGTATCTATAATAATAATAATAGCTAAAAGATTATGTACCAAGAAGTATAAGGTTATATAAAAAAAATTAATATTTTACATAGTTTTTTTTATCAACCTAAGAAAACATGCGTAAATATAGGATAATTAATTGAAATACCTTAATTATATAAAAAAAGTTGTATGATATTTATATATATACACAAATAAAAATGTGTGAGAATTATATATTTTCAAAATTATTTAGATTTTTAAAGTTATTTTTATATAAATAAAAGTTATGCAAAAATCCGCGAAGCTCGCGGGAAATATAACTAGTTCTAAATAAATGGATAGATAGTGATATATCTACTAATACACATAGCTCTAAAAGAAGGTATTAATTGAAAATGTATCCTTGTATCTCCGTATCCTATACTTTTGGGGATTGACGTATCTACGTATCCGTGTGGTATTCCCTTATCCATATACGAGTACGAGTTTGTGTAACATAGTATAAAGCATAGTGAAGTCGTACATATTAACTTAAATCTTCAACAATTAGGTGTAGATCACAACCCTATAATATAAAAACTGATGGGATAAACTGTTAGATAAACATCATGATTCAAATAGCTGGACAAACAACCAATAACCCCAGCAAATTTGCATCGATTTGATCCAGGCAAAGTTGTATAAAGCAATTGAGAACGCACCACGCCAACTCCACCGACAAATAAGTCAGAGTTGTCACCTTCTTTAACCATTCCAGAACGACTTACTGAAAAGGACTTGTGGGTAGTACTCATAGATCCCCGATTCGAACCTCGGATGACCGCACTTTATTTACCAATTCAAGGAAGTTGAGTGCTTAATCAGGCACTCAACTGAAAAAGGGAACTACATTGACATCTATGACATTCGAAAATGGTTAAGAACAACAAAACAAGCAGCACTAGTCATTCAGTAATGCTAGTCAACAAAACAAGCAAATTATGATGACCAGGTTCAGATTCCAGTGCATGAAAATAAAATATCGTAACTCAAGATCAAGAGGGGAAAAAAAGTCATTCAGTAATGCTTAAAACAAAATTTGCTAATATGCAGCAACTAATAAAATACCACAATAATTGTGTTTCAACAAGTAGTACTCCACTGTTTAAGCTCCGACAATTTCTGGGGCTGCCTCGCCTTCAGCCATCTGCTCATCAGATGGCCTGTCAAGCTTGACACCGATATCTTCTGTGTACTCACCGTGAACCTGCATATGATTTGACAAAAAAAACAAAGTTGATTTCTAAAAATGTATACTAATGCACAAATTAAAGTCATAGCAGTTGAATGAGCAATAATACCTCCATCAATTTTCCAAGATCGAACTTGGGGGCCTTGAGGATCTTAACCTTGCGGATGTAAACATTTTGTAGCGGGTAGATGCTGGAGGTAGCCTTCTCAATCTCCTTTCCAATAGATTCTGGGATGAACTTGGCAACCAATTCCTTGAGGTCGGAGGAACTAGCCTGGCTAATCATAATCTCTCTCATCTTGCGGCGGATCTAAAATGGTAAAGTGAAGGCTATCAGGCTTATTCATCACATTCCAGCTTTACATGATTGCCACTAACTGGGACAAGGGAGTGAACAAGAGTGAAGGGAAGTTCAAAAATAATACCATACCTGACGGATCTGGCTGGACTGAGCATAAGTGGTCCTCTTCACTTGATTCGGGCGTCTCTTGGTGAATCCAATGCAGAACATACGCAGAGTGAAGTTGTCAGTAGTCTTAACATCAACATGAGCCTCGATCAAGGTTTGCCACTTGCGAACAAGGGACCTCAATTTGTCTGTGGTGAAGTCCATGCCCTGGTTTCAAAATTAACGAATATTACCCAAGTTACTACATATCGATGAAGAAATTATTTGAATGCAAACTCTCAACACAAACATACAACACTCAACAATACACTACACATACCCAGAAGTTAGTAAGCACATTTCTTCCTTGAACATCTTCTGCCCTCAGGCGGATCTTCCTGAAGAATTGATCCTCGTCGCCTTGGAGATCAGCGAGAGAAACCTCGAAAACCCTGTGCTTCAGTCCATCGGATGCAATCTAATACAAGTAATACAAGATAAAACTCAGAAAAAATATAATTATAATAGACAGTTAGACACATGCTACTAATAAAAAGATGAAGACCATTGGAATAGTGTCGAAGAACAAAAAGTATACACGAACACCATGGGTTCCCAGTTCCACTCACAAGATTTCACAAATGAGGCAACCAAACACACGTAAATTAGAAACAATATGTAGCATAACTAGAACTAAGCTGAGATCAAGAACGAGCAGATTCAGTTTTCAGCTACAGACAGAAATTACTCTCGAACTAATTGCCAACCGACAATGCATAATGAATCTTGAGGATTTCACTAAGGAAACATCTTCAAATGGCTACTCAGTGCACTTCCACTGTCACTAAGTACAAAAGTGATCATATCAACTATCTAAAATCTTTGTATTAGAAACACGTCAGTGAGGGAACTTAATCAAAACAGGGATCGATCAACTCTATTTTCACATCCGAATTTATGGACAAACAAATCCAAACAATTATCAAGGATGATTAAAAGGAAACATGAAAACTAGTTAAACAAATCAACACTTCAAACTTCAATAAAAATAAAATAAAATTGGGCATGTCACTGTAATAGAGCGAACAGAAGAGAAACCTTGGTACCCTGAGTACGGGTGACAAGAGTCTTCCCAACATTCCTTGTGTTGAACACCCCAGGTGCCTTGATATCATACCAGTCCTTCTTAGCAAAAGGATCGGTTCTGTGCCAATTTTTCAAATCAACAAAATTAATCGTGAATCGGCAGAGAACAGCGATCGGAAGCTAAATTCAAAATGCATTTCGAAACGAAACCGAATAGGAATAATTAAAGGGAAACTGGAGCAATTCGATGTACTTACGCTTTCTTCTTTCCTCCCTTCTTACCCTTGGAAATCCTCTTGTTCTTCCTGCAAATTCGGGATTCGAATCAAGCAAGCATCAGGTGGATAGTCAGAAGAAAAGGGAAGTACGAGAAGAAGAGATGAAAGAAAGCGATACGAGGAGAGATATCGAGAGCTTCACCCGACGGCCATGGCTGGTTGAGGGGCTTCCGAGAGGGAGCAGCTGCTGAGGATGAAGGCTAAAAGCGAAAGAAAACCCTACCTGCGCAGCGGAGAGACTCTCTGAAGCTGAGGTTAGGGTTTTTACTAAGGGTGGGTGTGGATAGGTCCGAATCTCTCGATGGGCCTTTCATTTGGCCCAATGGGCTCGCAGATGAGGGCCAGTACCTGTATTTCAAAAAAAAAAGAAACTAAATATGTTTGTTTTTTCAAATTAAAAAATAGATGAGGTACTACATCATTACATGATCCATTTAAAGAGCTAACTCTCTTACGGGAAAGCTAGATACCCCGCTAATTTTTACCGGATACACCGCTAATCTTCGCATTAAGCTGCGAAACTTGTTCCGCAACACGATGCGAATCGCACCCTGCATCCGCCCAAACACGCCCTAACCACCCCCCGACAAACATTCCGCAACGGAATGCGAAATGCGTTACGCGGATGAATGCGGAATGTCTAGGAATGAAACCAAACGCGGCATAAGGAAATACGAAACGACTCCGCATCGAGTTGCGTTGTATGGTTTTTGAAATTCGAAACGAGTTGCGCATCGTGGTGTAGAGAACCAGGTGTACGAAGTATGATTCGTAACCGCAATCGGTGGTACGACTTTCGAACTCCGATTCTGAGAGCGACGGCGGTTTGTGATTCAGACATAGAGTGCGAGAGAGAGTGATCGGCGGAGAAGAAAATGGCGGATGAAAGGCGCGACGGAGAGAGGGCTACAGGAGGCGAGGGCGGCGGTGGAGTGCCGATCGGTACGCCCGTGGTGTTGGTAGCCGGTAACGAGCCGACGGTGGAGGAAATCTTTGATTCATTGGACTGGAGAGACGGGGAGAGGGCGGCAATGGAGGCGGCGGAGTTGGGCAGGGCGGCGGAGTAGGTGAGGACGATGTCGTCGGGGCAATTAAAGGTCGGGAGCGAGAGGCTGGCGGAGGCGACGGGGTGGAGGCGGCGGCACTGTTAACACAATTAGGTGGCGGGGATTTGGTCGGTGATGGGGGCCGGGGTGGAGGGGGCGGAGAAGGGATTCGGTCGGGGGTCCTGGAGGTGTCGATTGAGACGGCGTGTGCGGTGATGCAGCGAGAGGAGGAGGAAGATGCAGCTCTGAACAGGGCAGCGGAGGAAGAAAGGGCGGCGAAGGAGGAAAGGGCTCGGGAGAGGGCAGTGGAGGAGAAAAGGGCCGCGGCGGCTGCGTCGGAGGCGGATAGGGTTTCAGCAAGGGCGGAGGAGGCAGCGAGGGCGACGGCGGCGGCGGCGGCGGACAGGGTTGCAGCAGAGGAGACAACGAGGGTGGCCGCGCCGGAGGCGGCGAGGGTTTTAGCGGAGGAGGCATCGAGGACGGAGGCGGCGTGGGCGGCAGCGGTAGAAGGGAAGAGAGTGTTGCGTCCGCGATCAAGAAAAGCATTATTGGCGGAGGTAAATATTACGTTGATGATTCTTTTTTAGTTTTCATTACTCTTCAATTATGCCTAAGTTTGAGTGTTATGTAAAGCGAAATGTGAGAAAAAAATATGTTAGTATGTGTTACCTTAAGGTACCAAATGGAGGAAGAAAGAGCATAATATGGGAAATTATTTGGTTTGGATTCGAACCATTTATTTTGCTGTATCTTTCAAACCAAGCTCTTGGTAATCGTCGGAAAATAGAGAATTAAAATAATCCTTAGAAATTAGAGATACATACATTGTAAGTATATAAAGTTGAGCTATAATTACATATGCGTAACAGAAAACAGAGAATTCGATGACAAAATGGAGAGTACAAATACAGAAATTACAATTCTGGAAAACGTTATAGTAAACAGAGTGAAATATACATTATAAGTAGAAAACTTTGAAAATTAAAAAATAATTATAAACAATGAGAACGATTAAAATGACAGGAGAGGGACAAGTTCATAGCGGAGTTGCAGGAAAGCCGTAAGCATGGGCTTGAGGGTGCCAGAGAAGGAGGTCAGACTAGTGGACAAATTGTTTCAGCCTCAGCGCGTGGGAAGTTTGAGAAGAAGCTGAAGAGAGTTGTTGCAGTGACAAGAGCTGTTGCAGTGGTGGAGTCGGAGATGGTGGACGCAGAGTCGCCTACGGATGGCGACCAACCCGACCCTGCACGAGTGGGAGAGTTGGTGGGAGAGTTACTGGCTTGTATGAGGAGTCTTGAAGCGCAGGGGCCAAACCTAGAGATGATGTTGCCGATGGAGCCTCCTCCATGGGCGCCGCTGTTGTTGAGAGCGCGCCGAAAAGGTTGGGTGGATGTGGGGGACCTACCGCGAGGCGGGGACGACTGTGCGGAGAGGTCCCCTGAAGTGGGTTCTGTGTGCGGATCCGCATCAAAAGCGAGGTCGTCTGCGTCTGTTGCGAGGGAGGGTGCGGTCGGGTAGGAGTACCATGCTCCCCACGATCATGGTGCTCCCCATGAGCAGGATGCTCACCAGGAGCCGGATGGCCCGTAGGATCAGCATGACAGCGATGGTGATGAGTAGGGTGGTGAGCAGGGTGGAGCTAGTTCGTCTGAGGAGGATGACCCGGATGAGGTGTTTGGAGGGGGTGGAAGATAAGTCGTTGATGTTGAGCTTTGGCGCTCATGTGGCGCGGAGGATTTAGGCGGCTCCGGATGACCTACCGGTATTGTTGGACGTGCATAGGCGGGGTAAGACGATTAGTTGGTTGCGGGAGGCCTTGGAGCACGGAAGGGAGACCTGGGTTCCCTTAGTCGCGCAGAGCGGGCAGGTGGGGTTGTTGGATCTCAGTTGGAACCACGTTGACCATGGGTTGTGTCAGATTTTCATGGAGCGGTGGCAGCCGGAGAAGAACTCGTTTCACTTCGAGTGGGGTGAGATGACGATTACTCTGCACGATGTGCAGTTGTTGTTTGGGCTGGCTATAGAGGGTGCGCTGGTGATGATAGACGTAGACGTGTTGGGGGCCGCTTAGTGGGTGGCGGAGAGCTTTGGGTGGTTATTGCCTCGGGTGAACAAGTGGAGGACGACGAGTGGGATCCCACAGTCGCAGTTGAATGCGAAGATAGCTGCGTACATCGACGCAGGCCTCCCGGAGGATGGGGTCGGCTGCCAGAGGGTCGCGACCTTGTGGTTGGCGTATCTTCTATCGTCGACGTTGATGATCGACAAGTCAAAGGATAGGATACGTGTGTCATTAATCTACATGTGCAGAGACCCTGCGGCGACGGGGGGATATGCATGGGGGGCTGCGGCGTTGGCGTACTAGTACAGAGCCATGGGGAAGGGAACACAAAGGTGGGCGAAAGGGATGGACGGCTACCCGCTCTTGTTGTAGGTAATGGACATGATCAACGTAACGGGTCAAGTGTCTTTACAATGAAATGTAAGGTGTTAGATAGTGACTGACTTTGATTAAAATGAGTTTTCATGCAGGTCTGGATATACAACTATTTCCCTGTTCAGCATGGCACACTTGCGCTGACGATGGAGATGAGGGTTGATGCGAGGTACACGGCCCGGTTCGTCACGACTGCGACCCCGAGGCGAGAGCAAGGGCGGATTATAGCCCTACGTCGGGACATTGACCATTGCGGACCCCGAGCGGTATGTGGATGTTGGAGTGTGAATTATATATAATCGTTGACTATCAAAGTCGTAACAATGTTATTGTGTAACCTGTATCTATACATTATGATCGCAGGTATGTTGGATGCCGTACGGGGACGACCTGGATCTTCAAGGGGTCCATAGAGTGTCGGCCTACCGCGGGACGATAACATGGGCGGAGGGGGTAGAGCCGTACATGCCTGATAGGGTGGTACGACAGTTCGGCCGCATGCAGTGCATCCCGATGGACCTCTTCATTCCTGTGCGAGCGGTACGGGATGCGCAACCACACCGCCCGTACGAGCTTGTGATGCCGGGGGAGGCGAACCACTGGGTTGACTGCCATGCGCACTTGGTTGACCTCGAAGCCACACCGATGGCTCCTGCAGAGCGTCCATGGGCGTCGATGGAAGGGTACCTGGAGTGGTTTCGCCCGAGGTCACACGACTGCATCCTCCCTTCGTCCGTCATCCCTCTAGAACCGGAGCCGATTATTCCGCAAGAGCCGCAGCCTGTTCCGGAGGAAGGCCCTTCTGCGACTGTCATCCTTCCTAGGGTTGGGCAAAATTTGGATCGGACCAGAATCAGACCGGGACCAGACCGGAAATTACGGTCTTTGGATCGGACCGAGATATTACGGTCTGGTCCACGGTCCAAGAAATTCTGGTTTCCGGTCCAAACCCGGGACCAGACCGGAATTGGACCGGGTTCCCTATTTTAAAATAAAAAAAAAAAAAGAAATAAGGGTGAGGCGTGCCTTTTGTACGCGTTTCATGTCATCAGCGTTGTTCCCTTCACTTCGCCGCCTCTCGCTCAAACGCTCTCTCACTACTCAGTCTCTCTGTCTTTTACTCTGTTCGGCACACCAGCCCTCGCCAGAAGCCACACCAGCCACCGCCGGCGCCAGTAGGCCACCAACCCGGCCTCTCTCAGTCTCTCCGTTCGGCGCCAGTAGGTGACATCATTTTCTCTCTGTTTCACTTTTAGATCTAGGTTTTTTATGTATATTTTGACAAAGTAATGTCGATTTTAGTATAGATTTTGGATAATTATAAATATTCTAGACTAAGATTGAAGAATCTCATCCCGATTTTAAATCTAGGTGGAGTCTTGAGAATGATTGAGCATAACTATCTAATAAATTTCTCATGTGTATTTTTATCATCTAAACGTCCAGAGTTGTCAAATTGTTGTAAGGTGTCACCAATGCCAATCTTTTTCACTTGTTTGCAGATTAAACATGAAACTAATTCTGCCCCCTAATGTTATCCGTTTGCATGAGGTGAGATTATATATACATGCCTGTTTTTTAGGCAAGCTTTTATGGATCATTTCCTGTGTTTAATCATCTAATTATTAATTGTTTCCTTGCTAATATTTTACATCTTGAATGTGGTGTCATCTATGGTTTTCAAATAGTAACGCACATTTATGATTTTGTTGCAATATTTTTTAAGTTCTATCATTGAAATTGCATTTTGTCTTAAGACGACCACTGTTCTTTTCACTTGGTGTTAATTGTTATGTAGATCATGGCAAGCAAGATACAGATATATATTGTTCTAGAGGTTGTCACAGGTGGTGAACTTTTTGATAAAATTGTAAGCTAGTGGTAAATCCAATTTTCTTTTATTATTTTCTCTTCTCATTTTTGTTTCATCAATGGATATTTTTTTATGCTGTTGGCAAGACTATAAGGATAATGTTAAAATTTTCTTCGAATCCTCATATTGCTACTTTCTTGAGCCAGGCAAGTAAAGGAAGATTGAAGGAAGAAGAAGCAAGAAAATACTTCCAACAACTGTTAGATGTAATTGATTACTGTCACGACAGGGTTGTAATATTGTGTTGCTGTGTAAATACAGATTACAAAACTTTAAAATACAGATTATAGGAACTTTAACAGGGATAACATGTTTTTGTGTACATACAGATTTGGGGCTGCTATAATGTTGTATTGCTGTAAAATACAGTTGCTGTAAAGTTGTCCAAATGAAGGAAAAATATACAACTGCTATAAAGTGTACAAATACAAATTTGGGGCTGCTGTAAAGTGTCACAACACACACACAGACAAACAGGGTTGAGGCATCAAACCGGTCTAACCGGTCTTTTCGGTCCGCATACCGGAAAACCCGGGACCATATTTCTCAGTCCCGGTCCGATCCGCAGTCCATATCTCCGAATATTCTGGTCCACCGGATCGGATCGGGACCAGAATGTCCGGTCCGGTCCGGTCCGGTCCAGACCGGATGCCCAGCCCTAATCCTTCCACCCCGTGCCTCTGATGTGGCTGCTCGATATAACGTGGTGGGGGCTGAGTTGACCCGTCTTTTGTCAGAGCCGGAGGATACATGAAGGGCGGAGATTATGCGCATTGTAGGGCGGTACTACACTGTTGATCCGTCGTTTGTGCAGACGCAGTGACGTATGTGTACGCGTACATTTCTTTTGTTCTGTGGTGACTTTTGGGTTGATATGTTGCGGAATTGTGGTTGTGCAGAACTGTAGTTGGATTCCTGTTTGCATGGCGGGTTTGAACTTTCGTACATACGTGTGGTTGGTTTTGAATGGAATTGAAACCGTGGTCATGCTTTCGATGGATGTGAATGCGTGGTTACGTTTGATACTTATATTAAATCGAGCGTATCGTAGTAACTTCTACATATTGCGTGTCGCCATTTGATGGTATTCGGAAAGTCATGGTTATCATCAAAGATCTATTTGCATGTGACAATGACAATTGAAATAAAACATACCACAAAATGAATGATGATATTTCGGATTTTCGAACGACTACAATATAAACGACTACAATGTAATACGCAACGATTAGAAACGTTGTTTTGTAAATAGACAATGTAGTAAAGCAAATAAATTTGTTGTGCAAAGTGCTTCCATTATCGCAACAGTTTGTGCGGAGAACAACATACGACAATGCCTCGCTGGTAAATTACGTTGTTCACCGCGTAGTGTTCCGCGGCTACACGTGGTAATTTCCGCACTAACATGCGGAGAGTAAACGCAATGATTACAAACGTTGTTTTGTAAATAGACAATGTAGTAAAGCAAATAACTTTGTTGTGCAAAGTGCTTCCATTATCGCAACAGTTTGTGCGGAGAACAACATGCGACACTGCCTCGCTGGTAAGTAATGCTGTTCACTGCGTAGTGTTCCGCGGCTACACGCGGTAATTTCTGCACTAACATGCGGAGAGTAAACGCAGTAAACTGCAAAACTCTCCACATTTAACTGCGCAATTAATATCCGCATGTAGATGCTGAACTCAGACTTCTATAAAAGGCAGCGGCGGAACAAGATGCTCCACCTCAGAAGCATATAGTGAAATGGTCTAATTCCCATACAGCGATGCTTTACAAACCTTATATCTCCTATTTGAAACAAGCACTTTAAAGATCATGAAGTACTTTGATTTCAGCGTTGTGGGGTGGAGCGGAAAGGTTGCGGAGGGGAGTGGATAGGTGGGGGTATCTGTAAGGTACGGTGGGCGTTTCCTGAATCAAATAACGTGGGAAATACCACCAGGGCCAATGCAGTATCTTTTTCGGTAGTAGCGTGAGGCGTGAAAATGAAAATGGTGTAGAGCTGATAAGTCGAGTGTCTGGTGACCTGTAATCTCCAAATCTCCATAAGGGGTGAAACTGGTTTAGTTGATTTCAATGTTCGTTTGGTTACAATATGTTTTCTGTTTGCAGTTAGTATGTGCGTGTCGGTAACTTTTACGAAGAACGAGTGAACTTGATTGTAGTTGATTTCAATGTTTGTGTGGTTGCAATATGTTTCGTGTGTGCAGTATGCAGTATGGACATGGCCACTTCCAGTGCTACATGTGAGAATAGAAACAATTACAGAAAAAATTACATAATGGTCAATTCATATGTGTATGTAGATGTCTCTTTTGCTTAGTAAAGTTAGGTCGTGGGTTCGAACATTGGGTTCGAACCTCCATTCTCATTTGCTCAGTAAACCTAGGTCCTGGGTTCGAACCTTGGCTTGGAGAGGGTCTGAGTGACCATATTCACTCGCGAGTCGGCCATGACGGGATTGACGCAGAGCACACAAATTTCCTCTCGATGTGGCTGTGGAATTCCATGAGTCTGCCCTACCAGTCCATGATCGAGTCGATCATGTTCGGATTGATGCAGTGTCAGCGGCTTTCCTCTCGCCGTGGATATGGAGATCCACGAGTCTACCCTCCACTTCCCCTTATGATATTGCGGATAATTGCGAAGGCAAACGGCGCAAGCTCGAGAGAGTGTTGGGCCCCTCCATGAACATCTCGTCCCGTCATTTCCATCGAGTGTGTTGCACAAAACCCTAACCAAACCCCAAATAAGCCATTGTCTTCAAAGTGCTTCCATGACCCTTACAGAACTTATATTTGAAGGATTACGCTCCTTGTTGAACCCTTGAAAATAACCCATTGACCCGAACATGTTCCAAACCTATGATACTGGCAATGGCTCAGTGCTTCACTACACAATCGTCGGGTATTTATAATGGGGGAGCAATAGTTCGGTAACGCTGAGTATGTGCGGATACAACCGCAAGTAGGTGCGTAGCCATACGCATAGACATGCGTATTAATCCGCGATATGTTGCGTACATATATCAGTCGAGCCCGTTCAGCTGACATCGCTGATAAATAGCTCTCTGATGCAAGCGTGCACTAGACCGGTTAAGGAAGCGGGCGGTGAGCTACGCATGAAGCTGCGTATTTACGGAGAAAAAGTCCGACACAAGCGTGCACTGGCCCGGGTCAGACCCGTCAGATTTGTGTCGGGGGTTGTAAATATTCGCAAGTTGGTTAGCTACGCATGAAGCTGCGTATCTACTGAGATAAAGTCCAACACAAGCGTACACTGGCTCGGGTCAGGCCCGTCAGATTTGTGTCGGGGGTTCAGGTTGGTGAGCTACGCATGAAGCTGTGTATCTAGTGGGATAAACTCCGACACAATCGTGCACTGGGCCGGGTCAAGCCCGTCAGATTTGTGTCGGGGGTTGCAAATATTCGCAGGTTGGTGAGCTACGCATGATGTTGCGTATCTATTGAGATAAAGTCCGTCACAAGCGTGCACTGGCCCAGGTCAGGCCCATCAGATATGTGTCGGGGGTTGTAAATATTCGCAGGTTGGTGCGTATAATTAGGCATGGCCCGTCAGGAATCGTCCCATACGTTTCGTCCCGTATACTATTTCGTTGCATGTATGTACTGCCCGTCGGTCCAAGCTACACGTCTGGATGCGTAACATTTCCACATTAAATGGCGTAGTGATAACACGAAATGGTGCGTACCATTGCGGAGTTGTATATAAAAACCAGCACTGACATCCTTTCACTTCATCAACCACGACATACCATACGCACTTCCAATGAACAACATATGTGGTGGTGTAGGGGTGGGCAACTCACTTCGCTCAGCAAAGTGGATGTATATGAACTTGTACGAAGGTCAAATTTTTTCATCTCCAGAAATCAACATGGGTAAAGATCGGTGTAAAACTTTGATTTGGGCGGTCTAAGGTGGGTACTTCGTATTCCGGTAACTGATAGTTGGTTAACATTATTTCGTTTCACGTGATGTTGACCTCTGTTATTTGATGTCCATAGGTATGGTATGCGGAATAAAATCCATGATCCATACGAGGACCTTCTCACTACTGTCACCAACAACCAATGTCCTGGTCTTTCGTGTGGGTATGTAGTTTTTCGAAAAATTAATTTCGTTTCAAGTATTAGTGAACCAAGTTATTTCGTATTTTTAGGTACGTTATGCAGAACAAGATACATGATCCATATAAAGACTAACCCACCAATTCCGGCAACAACCAACGGTGATCCAGTTTCGGAACACACATGATGTATGACATTGTATTGTAACCTATTGCCTAATGTGACAATATAACACAATCTCATTAACGAGTGAAATCATTACAATATTTGCCTGTAACAATAACGCTCTATAACAATAACAACGAGAACCAATTGTTGCCTCTAGCGACCTACAAACGAAAAATACATTCTGATTGGGGTTGTCGGCATGGATGCTGTAAGTCAGAACGAGTTCACGACAAAGTGCTTCCATGACCCTTACAACACTTGTACATGGGGAATAAAATCAAATGACGAATGACTGAATAACAACATTGACTTGAATTTTATGTCACCTACAATTCCGAAACTAACTTCGTTCGTCACCCTTAAATATGCAGAGGAGACCTGCGGCACATACAACTCCGCATGTAATTTCGGTGGGGTCCGCATTACATTGCGGATATATACACATTTCTATGCGTTGATTTCCGTGATATGTTGCGGATCCATCATCATTGCGGATTACTACCCCACGCCAGGGGAACTATCCGCAATGCAACAGCAAATACTGACGACGTTCTTGTTGTTTGGGTGGAAGGGCCAATCGATCACGTTAACATAGTTTGCGGTGGTATACGAAACTAGGTGCGGAGCCATCCGCAACTAGGTGCATAGGCATCCGCAAATAGGTGCGGACTCATACGGACCCTGGGGCTTACCATAGCTCGTTCGTAGGCATCATTTCACCCTATAAATAGAGTCAGTCGTGCTCCGAAAGTTGCACCCATTTCTCGAAATGGTTGTTTCATACTCGTTCGAAATGATTGAAATGATTGTTGTTTCATACTCGTTCCAAATGGTTATTTCAAACTGGAAGGTGGTGAAGGATCGGTGAAACACTTTGAGTGCAATAATAGAAAACTCCCGTCGCAGGTGGCGATGTCGTCTAGCCGTTGTTACAGGTCTGAGGATCCAACGAGCTGTGATAACGACGTGACTTTGTCCGACAGGATTGGGAGGTTGAAATATCCCTGGGTAAGCACAGTTTCACCCCTAACGCCGCCATGTGTAAATGTTGGCGTCTACCTGGGTCAACAATGGCGGTTCAACAACAACCGGGTGAACCTCGTGCTTGCTCGTTGGTGTATCTATAAGCTACAGAAAGATCTCCACCAGATCTTGTCGGCGGCTACCTTGACATTGATGACGACAGAGTAATACTGTCTTGATTAGCAACGTCGATTGCAAAATAGCATGATGCATCTGATGAGTTTGAGATAGAAACACGTTTGTTATATTTGTACTAATATTGTCAAAATCCGTTAACTTTTGTTGTAGAATGATTTCGATTAAATAAATTGTATTGTACAACGATTTGAATTGAATGCACACTTGATTAATTGGAGACGCATGCTACGTTCGGTGGTGGTCCACAACCACCAACGACTACATACGTATGTCTATAAAATTCATACACTGTCCTCTGTTCGATTCAAGCATGCACTCAGCACGTATCTACCGATTAGGTCCGTGGGTCAGGCCCTGTACAGGTACTTCTGCTGCTACGTAACTTCTGAGTATCCACTGAGTCAGACCGTCGTTGGATGAAAGTATGCACTAAGGGCCATTACGGGCTGTGTCGACCGTTTAGTTACGCATGCAGATGCGTAATTCATGAAGAGGTCGTGGGCCTAGTGTCGATGGAAGCATGCGCATACCCTCAGGCCCTGCAGTTTGTGTCGACCGTCAATATACGCATGCAGATGCGAAACACCTTAATGCGTTTGACTGGAAGACCGCGTTGTTCCGGTTCATCTGCCACGACACACCATACGTACACCCTATGAAAATCATATTGGGTCGTATATCACCTATGGCACCTTGCGCATGTTTCCGCACTTAGTTGCGTATGTATACGCAATGGCATGCGCACATGGTGAGCCCCCTTCATGTGTTTGTTGTCTCCCATGCCACATCCTTCCGCGTGGTTTATAAACACCCCACTTGATAAACGACCTACACAACTCCACATTGTACGTGTTGCAAATGGAGCCGGTTACAACTGAACATCGCGGTTCAAACCCACGCATTGATTTTGTAATTAAATGGGATCGGTATTCGACGCTGCCTGACGAGTCCGATTGCGCTTTCCGCAATCCAGAATACAGTGGCGTTCATCCTTGCACACTGTTTCAAGCCGAGTGTGAAAATGACACTCACATATCCGCACCCTTGCATTTTGGTTGCGCGTACTGCAATCGTTTTCATCAGGGTATTCCTGGAGCGTATTGCTGAAGGGTTGGAGACCTTCTTCTTGAACGTATTCGATCATTCTTCCCCGAGTTAAGCGCACATGACCACGTTGATGTGGCCCAGCATGCAGGAGTACTTGTTAGGGAAGTAAATATGGAGGTCCGAACCTTTGCATTCAATGAGCTTAAGATTGAAGTCATCCCAAAAACGACATGATTAGCGCCTAATCATGTGTTAAATAAAATTAAGTGGCTTTAGCTATAACGGAGGCGAAGGGTTGATGTCGGAATGTGTACAATTGTATGGATTGTATATTGTTTTTATGTTTCAGTAGTAATGTTCTCCCGTCATGGACGAACTATTTCCTTTTCGTGAAAGTCAGATTGTTGTGTTGTTTGAAGATAATTGAAACGTTGTACTTTAATTTCATAAAATATTTAGTTGATTTATCCTCGCGTGATGTGGATTGCAGTGTCTCCATCTGGAAGAGTCAGTTGGGAGCTCTTCGGTTGGATACAACAGGCCTTATTTAACTTCTATGTCCCCCGTTTAGTGACGCAGTACGGTGCGGAGCTACTCCCATGGTTGCCACCTTCTACGATGTCTGCCTGCATTGTCCTGTTTCAGCCGGTTGGGAATTGTGTCCCCGAATGGTTACACAGTCCAGTGCATAGCTCGGCAAACGAAACCCTCCATGCAGATACTGTCCGTATGTCCCAGTTCTAGCGCCAAGTAGCAGTAGAGTTAGGCGGAACATTGTGCACCCCAACAACGTACCCGACCCTCTCATTAACGTGATCGGTTCACATAGTGGTGACCTAAGTTATTTTATATCTGTAGGTACGGTATGCATAACAACATTGGGAAACGCCTTTATTATAATTTTCATTCGATTTTGTAATTTACATTCGATATGACGTGTGTACAACAACATTGTAAGGATGGACATGAAATTCAGTACATAACAAATTAGTTAGTATGAGAACTCTTTAGCGTCTACCACACGAATTGAGTGGCATTATCGAGGGGAGACGAGCAATTCGTCGTAGATACGTTCATGCGAGTGACCAAGAACTGCTACGCAGTCTTCTGCCGTTACATGCACAATCGACGAATAGGCAACACCAATCTGGTACTTGTTCACCACACTTTATTTTCGTTACATGTTGGACCCTACCACGACAGACTGGCGGTGTCTTTTCGCCCCTCTAACTCCAAAGTGCTTCCATGATCTTTGGTCCTGGTGGGACGACTTTAGAAAAGAGAATGTGGCAGTACAAGACATTCAAATGAGTTAAATACAAATATCAACGGAAGACATGGTGATGTATATATACATGTTCGCAATGAATTAGCTGAGGGACGCATGTCATCGCAGTAGGATCTGCATTCCCTTGCGGTAATATACGCGATTCTATGCGTAGATGTACATAATATCTCAAACGCACTGTCCAATCAGAGCATGCAGATTTGTGTCGGCCGTTTAGTTACGCATGAATATGCGTAATTCCTATGCAGGTCAAATGCACTCTCACAGTCAGGTATGCAGATTAGTGTCGGCCGTTTAGTTACGCATGGCGATGCGTAACTAAACGGCCGACACAAATCTGAGAATGGTAGGTGGCAGACTAGACGCCTATAAACACGCAACTAGTTGGGCAACTAGTTAAGCACCTACCTGCGTAACAAGGCACCTCGTTGCGCACCTAGCTGCGCAAATATGCTGGACGCCTATAATTACGGCACGGACCAACCATATCCCCAAATCATGGCTCAAACTACGGTATATTTCTCACCCATCGCTAATACGTTTTGGACCAACTCACGTGTTTCCCCTCGATCGTTGCATGCATGCACTGTTTTAGATCCGCAAAACGATGCGGAGCTACTCCCATGATTTCCCCCAAGATGCATGCATGCATGCTCTGTCCCGGTTCAGGCCGTTGGAGAGTTTGCCCTCTCCCGGTTCCGTTGTACACAAAATAGTATACGGTGGTCGGCAGGTAAGCGCCGCTGTATACCGCATAGTGTTCTGCGGCTGAATGCGTTAAATTCCGCAAGAGCATGCGGAGCCGAAAATAAATAAACGGTGCCAATTTGTTGTTGCAGGAGGATGGTCAAGTATGAAATAAATATAAAATATAGATCAGACTGACTTCCCTGTCTCAACAAATAAATACAAGACTTCCTCCCGTTGTAGTAAGAGAAAATCAAGATCGAATCCACGAGGAAGCACGTCAGCAGTTCTCAGGTAGTTGTAGATCTCACAAACAAGCAGCAGAAAGACAGAAATAAAAGCAGAAAAGACAAAGCAAAACAGAAACAAAAGCAAAAACAGAAAATAGCGAAAGAAAGTAAAGAACAAAGCAAGACAGAGGCACTCGATCTCGACAAAAGGGCACTCGAGATCGACAACAGCAAGTCGACAGAAACTGAAAAATCGACAACAAAAGGCAAGAGCTCAACTCGACCTAGACAAACCGTACTCGAGATCGACTACAGTCCTACTCGATCTCGACAAGCTCTTACTCTATGTCGACAGGAAGACAGAAACCTTAAATTGCAAATTTTCGAACCCAAAACTCAGATTTCTGATGAAATAAATTCAATATATAAAAGACTTCCAAGGTCAGGGTATCAACACCACAACGATAACCATGCAAAGTAACACATAAAGGCATAAAAGATCATGCTTTTCATCTAAATAACTTTCGTTACTAACAAATAGGCATATAGAGGCTTTCGCATAAACCCTAATTGTTACTAACCCTTTTCACATAATTAACCCAAGTTGCATTAAGATCACTTTCGCTTCAATAACACAAACAAGGATCACCTTCAACTCTCGCAAAAGAATCATGCTCATAGGGATAGAAGATGAATTGCATAACAAGATCTGACCTTTACCGCATCACCTCACATGGCCACCGTCGGGCTCACCCCAGCCCTAGAAGTGGGTGAACTACTCACGCCTCATCGCAATCGCAGACATTGATTGATGAAAAAGAACTAAATTGCATTAAATAAACTTAAACTTACAACTTCTTCTCTCCTCCTCTCTATGTGACTTATTGTCTCTGAAATTGAATGTCTAAAAAAACCAGCCCCTAGGGCTTTATTTATAGCCTTCTATTCCTTGCTATTCAAGGATAGAATCTCCTATCTATATCTAAAATTATATCTAAAAGCCTTAATGATAAATAAAATGCTTAAGGGAAATAAATCTAAAAGGAAAAAAGATAAATCTAAACTAGGTAAGTCTTCATGTCTTGATAGATCTCCCTTCCATAGACAGATGACGATAGAATTGGATAGAATCTCGGCCAAACTGTCTTCCTTCGTGCCCAAGCAACTCCAAGTCTACTCGGACTGCTCACGTCGACGCGTTTCTGGAATCTGGTCTACTCGATCTCGACAAGGGCTTGTCGATCTCGACTAGGATTCATCGTCGACTGGACTTCTCGGGTGACTCTGCTCGACAGGCTCGGATCTGGGTTCCTGGCGCTCGTCGATCTCGACTAGGTCTCCTCGAGATCGACTAAGGGTGTGGTCGAAGACGGCTCTCTGGTGATGTCGAGGACTCCTCCTCGGCATGGACTCGGACAAGCGCTCTGGGCTACTCGACCTCGACAAGACTACTCGAGATCGAGTAGGGTTGCTCAGCGTCTTCGTCCTCGGCTTCTCGGTTAGCTCCTCTTCTCGTCGACTCCGGGTGTGGCGTCTAGGCTTCATCGATCTCTACTAGTGGTACTCGAGATCGAGTAGAGTTCCGGAGCTGGTTTGGTCTGGCTCTCGACACTGCTCCTAGTCGACAAGGTCTGTGCTCGGACATGTTCGTCGAGATAGAGTAAGGTCTACTCGAGATCGAGTAACCTTGGCTCTCAGCTTGATTCGACCGGTTCCGCTGCTTCTTTGACCTTGGACTTCTGTAGTGGATTTCCGAGCTTTTCCGACCTTCCTTAGAATTGCTGTAAAATGCCTCGAATTCTGCGAATTGAAACAGAAACTGGTGTAGATTCCATAATTTGGCAAATAAACATATACTACACAGATTCTGTACTATCTTAGCCCAAATGAATGAAATGTATGCAGAAATTGATATAAACTTAAGTGTAAAACATGGCAAATTCAGCTCACAACAAACACCCCATACTTAAGCTTGCTTGTCCTCAAGCAATACTTTTAATTGTCATTCAGGGGAAGAATTCAAACTCTCAACATCTTAGATTCATTCTCATATGACCCTGCAATCAATTACCATCCTCGAAAAGGTACTAGTGTCACAGATCCATGCATGTGCAAATATAAAAGCAATATCTACTCACAAAAGGAGAGTTATGCAAAAACAATTCATGTGACAAAGCATTGATAATCAAGAGGACTTTAATTAAGCTCATGAAGGAGTAGATTGGTAAAAGGCTAAAAGGTGGGCAATTTTTGGCAATGTGGTGCTAATGATCCGGGAAAATGGAGTATTTCCAAACTGAATTTCCACATTCCTTCTCCCTTTGATTCATGCTTTTTCTCAATAATAATGCTTTTACCTCTCTAACCTCAGCAATGCCTTCTCGCGAGTCGCAAACATGGGTGTCATGAATGGCCCCGGATACTTAGTGCTTTGGACTCCTCACCTAGTGTCCCATCTCGCCAAACTATTATCTCAGCGAGCAGGGTCGATCTTTGATCGGATTTTCTTTCACTCATTAAATTTTCCATATATTTCAAACAATTTCGCCAAACTCCAATAAAGATAACAACAACACAAACTCCATATGATAATCTCCATAATGTAACATCATTCTCAACATAATCCCCGGAGTTGTTGATTTGAATGCTACTCGGTCTGAAATTGATGTCGAAATTTCTGATGTGAAGGAACGAATTGAAATTATTGAGAATGTAGGTGGGGTTGATGTTGATGCCAAGTCATTGGATGGTGATTTTGTTGATGCACAGTGCCCTTTAGGTGATGCACATTGTTTAAAAATTGCTTTCCCTGCCACTGAACATGAGGGTGGAGGTTCTGATATGCAGGATTCAATTACTAGTTGCATGGGAGGTGACAAAAATGATGATGATATCACACTAATGGGCTTCGAAGGTGTTAATATAAAGCTTCAATTAGATGATTTTGATGTTCTGTGTCCTCCATGTAATGTCGTTGCTCTTGAAATGGATCCCCTCTCAAAAAATGTTGGAGTTGATGTTGGGAATGTTGATGACATGGGATGTGGGGCAGGATATTCTTATCCAAAGGAATCAACGGTTGCTGGTGACGTGCAGAATTTAATGGTTGGCGATGTAAATGCAGTGGGGAAGGATGCTAAATGCAGTGCAAATGCTTGTGAGATGTCATCATCTCCATCTATTGTCATCAGTGAGGTTCTTTTGTCATTAAAAGATGTTGTTGAGCGTGAACTATGTGATGTGAAGGGTACTGTCGTTAGCGATGCAGATGTTGTTGGTAAGGCTGCTGACATCTCGTCCACGGAAGCTAGGGATGCTTCTGTAAAGGGTTCTGAAATTGATCATACGACTATATCATCTTCAAATAAATTTCATGCTTCTACTATTCCTTCTGTATCAGACAGTCTTGTTCTAGTTTCAGACGATTATGTTAGCACACGCTTGGTTGATTGGGATACATATACAAAGGATCCTACTATCTTAAGTGACATTGAAAAATTAAAGCAATCCAACAGCATTCCTATGGATAGTAGCTTTTTGTTCAGCCCACGTGTAGATGAAAAGGAAAAGAAATTGGCACAGCACAATGCCAAGCAGTCACTGATCAGTAGCAAGGATCATCTGTTTATGTATTCTATTATAAAGAGCAACCGACATTTTTTTTATTATGTTATTCAATTACCTATGGAGATATTCCCAAGAGAAGATTCCTTACACATGAAGACTTGAAGATTTTAGATATTTTATCTTTTTATCTTTTTATTTATCCTAAGGGTGGAACAATTAATTACCCTAGGATTTATCTTGTTTTATCTTGTTAGATTTATTTATTTCCTAGTAGAATTATATCCTTAGATAGAAGATAGATATTCCTTACCTTGATTAGAAAGGATTAAGGCCTATAAATAAAGCTCATGGGGCTAGTTATTATTCATTCAATTCTAGAGAAGGAGAAGAGGTAGAGAGAGAGAGAGAGAGAGAGAGAGAGAGAGAGAGAGAGAGAGAGAGAGAGAGTGGAGGCCGATTGAAGTTGTGAAGCGAGAGCGGAATTGGCTTCGTTTGGTTGTAAGCTCTACTTTATTTTATTAATGCAAGTTTATTTCCTTTTATTATTGATGTCTTTCCTTGCGATGAAGAGCGAGTAGTCCACCCACTTCTATGGTCGGGGCGAGCCCGACGATAGCCATGCGTGTTTGAGGTAAAGATCCGAACTTTATCATGTTTTAAGCATCTACTACCTTTTATATGTTTGTTACATATTTAATAGAGATCCATGCTAACAACTTGGATTATAAACATAAAATCGGTAGATACAATTAGGGTTTCTTGAAAGAGTTGTCTAATTGTTGGAAAAGGCGAAAGCTTGATCCTTCGATGCGATTTGCATGATTATCGTTATTTATCTTGCCTTATGCATGCTTGGTTATCGTTGTTGCAAACCCCGATCTTGGAAGTTCTTTTCATATATTGTTTAAAGTTCGAAGATTTGCATTCGTTTAAGTTACTGTTCTCCTCAATTTTGACCAAGTCTGGTCGGCGTCGACTACTAATTCTTGATCAAGCAGATCGCTATTGCTTGTGTCTCTGCAGATTACTCAAAATCGACTAGATTCCTCGACTACGACCAAAACAACTCGACATCGAGCAAGTCTTCTCGAGATCGACTAAAAACAGTAGCTTCTTCTTGATTGGATTTGACTTGCCTGGCCCCTGTCAACTAACCTTAGTCGAGGTCGAGCACCTTGAAGTCAATTTCTGCCCGTGAGATTCCTCCGCTGACACGCTTCCTCGAGGATCGATCCTGACTTCCCACTGCTACAGCGGGAGGGAGTCTTGTAATTATTTGCACGGGATGAAATCTGGTTTGCTTTGCTTTATTTATATTTTAATTGCAAGTCTCGATTTCCCCTTACAACATCATTTCAGCGAACACCTTGAATGCATCATTAAATGACACATATAACAATCCTAAATGTGAAGATTTATCAAACGATGAAATCATAATTACATACTTCAAAATCAAAAGAAAGAACAAACTTCACGTATTTCACAATCATATGAATTTATCAAACCTTAAAAGATAAAGAAACATTTCTAATATAAAAACTGGGCATAATAAATTGAAATTTGTAGATAAACTAAAGAATCATGGAAGAACAAACACGACTGCCAGCGCAAATAGCCATGAGGGCACTTCGGTATGACAGAGAAACACGATTGCCATGAGGGCACTTCAGTTTGACAGAGAAAGAGTAAACCCCAAACCCTGAATCAGAAGGAACTTTTGTGCTGAAATTGAATCTAAATTCCCCAAATTGAATCAAACACATACCTATGGAGAGTTGTAGTGGCACCGTCATGTCACCATGGGCCATTGGCGTCCTTGTCTATTCACAGGTTGTAGTGGTCTCTGTCTCTGCTCTCCTCTTCTCTTATAATTATTTTGGTACATGTTTTGATCTAAAAAAATTTCTGTTTGATAGGTATTTGGTTGGGTATTTGAAGGAAAAAAAGAAGCTACATAAATTTGGATTTCTATGCCCACCTAGAATTGCTGAAATTCTAATTGAGCTTTCAAATACTCAATCCAAAGCTAGAGCGTCCAATGACACTCAAAGAAGAGCGATCAAAAGAGCGGGCAAGATATATAGATGCGGTGAAAGAAGAGCGATCAAACGAGCGGGCAAGGTATATTGCAGATGCGATGAGAGAAGCTTCAAAGCATTAGATGTTTTTTGCTCCATACAATGCCGAGTGAGTCTTAATATCTTTGCGTCTTTTGCTTTAAACATAAAATTAATATGTTTGCTTTGATCTAGTTGATTATTACATTTCAATATGTAGGAGGCATTGGATGCTTTGTGTTATTTATCCTTATACAGAAACGATGTTTTGGCTTGACTCGGCTAGAGCCTCTGGAGGTAAGGTAATTAGAGATGACATCAAACATGTAATTGAAATGTAAGTTCTTTACAGGGATAAAATCACGATGATGATGATGATTTATCTTGTATTAACATGTCTTTGAAAATTTGGATCGCTGAAAAGAAGCTAAATAGGCCCAACTCCAAACCAAAGTGGCATGTATTAAAGGTTAGTTAAATTATTTTGGTGTGAGTATATATTACATAATTGCATTTGTTCTCATCTGAATGACATAATTAATCAACAATTGTTCATCCTAGAGTTAGTGTTTTTACAATTAATCCTCTTTTGGAATGCCCTTCTCAAACAAATGTAATTGATTGTGGATATTATGTCCTTCGATTCATGTGGGAGATCATCACTAAAGACTCTGTCCCAGAAAAGGTAAATATATTAGCGTTAGCACCGTTCAGATTTTAGAGCAATGTGTCGACCAAATGATATTAGTTATAGCAATGCCGATTGAGTAGCTCGAATGTGACCTGAATTGATTATGAAGATATTAGTGTCATGGTATAATGATCGATCTGAAACTAAAATGGCTTAATTTGATTGCTATCTCTCATCTTTAATTGAAGGATCTTGCAGCCTTTTAGGTTACTTCTTTTATTAGTTTTTCGTATACTCTTATTAGTGTAGGCAGGCCAATCGCCACTGATAGTAGGTTCGTTCCCTTGTTGAATGTAGATGAGGCTTATACCTTCTTTTCATCATGAATTGATGCTATATACTTATTGGCTTTCAGCCTTTCACTAATGTTTGTTCACTAGATGAGGTTTATACCTTCTTTTCATCATGAATTGATGCTATATACATATTGGCTTTCAGCCTTTCACTAATGCTTGTTCAAACTCATTTTTACTTTATTATATTTATTCCTTGTGTAAATGTGTGTTATGCTTTTTATGTATATTTATAACTTTGTTTTGTGAGATAACTGCTCCTTGTATATATCTGGTTTCTAATTTAGATTATAAAATTTACTTTCGCAGTTAAGTCTGCCATCCGTTGAGCTGGTACCACATTATACACAAGCAATGATAGATGAAATTCGAGATCAATGGGCAAATTTTGTTCAAAACATTATGTAGTACGTATATGTAATGCGCAGATGGTAGGGTAGGGTACGGAATGTAGGTTTCTTTATATTAGTCAAATTTTATTAGCTAGTTATGCATTTTTTTGAATTAAGATGTTAAACAGGATTAATTACATATTATATATATATATACACGCTACTAGTGTTTTACCATTTCCTACAGTGTTGTAGTTTTGTTTTTATAGTTTGTTATTGTAATATTGATTGATTATTGACAAAAAATTGGAAAATATAATGCTATTATAAAATTATTACAGAACCCAGAAAATGTAATTTACCACGGTTCAATTTAAATGTGTAGTAAATTTGCATAAATGAATGTTACCACGTCAACAAAATTACCACGGGTGATCAATATTACCACGTAAACAATTTTACCACATATATCAAATTTACCACGGTTCGTCCACTTTTACCATGGTGCGATTTTACTTCGGTTGAGCAACTTTACCACGGGTAAACCAAGATAAAAAGCGAAGATTATTTTACCACGGGTTGTCTTATTTACCACGGTTCGACCACTTTTACCACGGTGCGATTTTACTTCGGTTGAGCAACATTACCACGGGTGAGACAAGATAAAAGCCAAGACTAATTTACCACGGGTTGGCTTATTTACCACGGTTCGACCACTTTTACCACAACCACTTTTACCACGGTTCTGAACCGTGGTAAATAATGCACACGGAACCGAGGTAAATGTGGCTTTCTGTACTAGTGATGGTTTTGTTATTCGTAACCACCATGGTAGTATCATCCACTACGAATCAGGGACCTCACCTTTGTCCTCAATCTTTGGTTGTGACCCTGTGAGACCTTTGCTTTGTGGCAATGTCTCAAACATGCTAGATCCCTCAAAATAGACAACCTCCTCATTGAAGATGATAACATTGTTGTAATAAACAGGATAAATCAAGGAACCTCCTCTCCTTGGGATTAAGAAATTATCATTTCTGATTGCAGATTATTATTACAAAGGTTCCATTATGTGACCATTAACACATTTTTAGAGAGGCCAATTGAACTTCGGATCATCTTTCCCGCTACGATTCACCATTTTCCAGTTCAACAAACGCCCACTAATCATACCCTGTTTAAAAAAAAAAAAGAGTTAACTCTCTTGTTCTAAATATGTTTTTGATGTCATGGTATTATCAAAGTCGGGAAAAAAGGCTTTTAATAAAAAATTATCAACTTTCATATAAAAATAATATGAAGTTTATAAATCATAAATTCATATGTTTGTATGTTCGCATTAAAAAATAAATACAACTTCAAAAATCGATCAAACTTTTGGCCAAAACACTAATCAATAATTAGAAAAAAAATCAGTCAAGATTTGAATCGATTAAGGGTTAACATTGCTTATTTGCATATCCTTGATTATTCTACTGTGTGTCTATGATTTTGTTTGAATTAGTTCAAAACTAGTGTAATACTCGTGCCTTCAAGGCACGAGATTTTGATTTATTTCAAATTGAACATCATTCTATATATCTATATAATATTATATATATACTTGTTTACAACAAAAATAATATAAAATATTTTTTTATTTATAAATTAGCTGAAAAGAGATACAATATAATTTTTTAAATGATTTAATAAGGTAAAGTAGTAATAAAACTCAAACACGCCACCTATTATAATTTGGAATACATATATAATTATTGTCATTAGGATAAGAGGGAATTAAAGGAAGTAACCCTTGCCCTGGTTTGGTTTGCTAGCCTAACCCACTAACCGTTTCTAATTGCATGGGTTAGACCCCCCCCCCCCCCTTAAAAAAATGGCAAGTTAGCCGGTTGGGAAAGGGGTGTGGAAACCGGTTGTTGGGAGTCATTAAAGAAGGGAGAGAGTGTGGGAGGGAGGAGGAGAGAGAGGGCAGTTTTAAAAACCTGTCACTTCTTCCAACTGTGTAAAACAGAGAGAGAGAGGAGGGAGGGGAGAAGGCACGAAACTGCCATTTTTGAAACGAAAACGAGAGAGGAGAAGAAGAAGGCAAAGGAAGAAGACGAACCTGGGAGTGCGGAGGAGAAGACGGCACCGGATTTCAAGCCAATAAACCCGACGTGTAGAAGACGACCCTGTGGGCGTTTAGAAGAGAGAGACCGACCGATTTGAAGTAAGTAAACCCTAACCCTACCGATTTTGTACTGATTGCAGAAATTGAAAGGATGAGGGACCATTTGAAGAACCTAATTTATTTGCCATGGTTTGCAATTGGATGAAAGAACGGGTGGAATATCCGCCCCTGTCATGTGGGATGTAACAGGCGTCTAGTATGAAAACAATGGGTGGAAATGTGGGAACGGGGGTGTTCGAGTTGGGGAGAGAATGGAAGTACCATTGTGGTAATGAAATGGTAAAGGCCTTGAAAGAGGAAGCAAATTAGGGGAAATCGATACATTTATTGTGTGAATATTTGGAAAATTGGTGAAATTGGGGAAAATGTGGGAATTGGGGAAATTGATGAGATTGGGGAAATATGATAGATAGAGGGAAATCGGGGAACCTATATGTGGTTAAAAAAATTTCAGGAACAAGTTATTGAATATAAATGCTGTTACATTGTAAACTGTCATGTTGTTAATATTTAGTTGCCATGTTTAATAGGTTTCCTGTCATGTTTAATTGCAAAATTGCGCGGCTTATATTTTGTGGAATCTATAAAATGGTTACAATGCTCAGGTGATAAGTATAGGGTAAGATATGGTGAGGCGAGAAATTTACTGTCATTTGGGATAAGTGCAGGAAAGATATGGTGTCTGTCATGTTAAAATGGTCACTTGACAGGTTAAAATGATACTGTCATGTCAAAAACACGTATGTGTCATGTTATTTTAACTTTGTGTCATGTAATCAACCATAAGAGGCACAGGAGGAGGCCGTACTTCCCCTTCAGCGTAAGGGCGGAAGGGTGAGGCGAGCGCCTGCGACGTTAGAGGGCCACGAAGTTACTCAGCCGGTGAAGAAGCCGCGTGTCGACAAGGGGAACAAGGAAAAGGAGGTGGTTGAGGACGTGACGAAGGGGCAGAAGAAGCCGCGGGCCGCCAAGGGGAAGAAGGTGATTGTGGGGGTTGACGCCGTGGCCTTGGGCCTGATGACGAGGGCTGACGTGGACGCATTCACCGAGTGGTTGACCACCGACGACGCCCAAGGGACTGAACCCGCACGTACAATGATGGGCACCCGCCTCGAGAGGGATTTCTTCGGGGACCTAAAAACGCCAATGAAAGTGGTGGGCTCAGAGGTAAAGTCCGCCCACCCGTGCTCCGATAACTTGACTTTTTTGTGGTTGACTGGACACGTGTTCCTTGTTTGCAGCATATCGACGAAGCATGCGGCATCCTCCGGAAGGAGGTAGCCAGCGAGTCGAAGTACGCAGGCGTCGCAATCGTCGACCCCTACTTCGGGGTACTGCTGCAGAGACAAACCGGCATGCCCGTCGACGAGGAGTTGGAGTACTACTTCAGCGGTATGTTGCCTGAGAGGTGTCCGAAGCCTTGGGCCAGCGTCGACCGTGTGTTGGCCCCATGGAATCTGAAGGACAACCATTGGGTAGCGCTTGAGATCGACCTGGCCGAGTGGACTGTCCGTGTGTATGATCCGGACACTCGTCTGACTCCTGAGCGACATTTGCCCGGCCTTCTGAAGCCCATCACGTACACCCTTCCCCCGCTGATGGATGGCCACCAAGAGCTGCACGCCAAGCATGCAGGGAAACTGCCCCAGCCGTTCAAGTACAACCGTGTGAAGGGGATCCCTCAGAACAAGCAATCGTAAGTCGTCGTAGTCCATCTTCTGATTTATAGTGTAATTGGTGCGCATTAGGTTTGACACATACTTTTTGCGACGCAGAGGAGACTCCGGCCCCTACGCTCTCCGTTTCATGCAGATGCTCGCATCAGGCGACCGCGTATTCAAAGGGGTGGACGACGCCTTTATCGATGCTTACCGCCTAGTCCTATGTGTCGCCATCTACCACGGTGCCTTCCGACCCAGCCCCGATCCTCAGTAGTCATTGGCTCCGTCCTTTTTTTACAAGAACATTGTTGTTTGTACTGTTGTCTGGACATGTTGTTGGTGGCTTGAACATTTGTGCTTTCGTAGGATTTAATTTGGTTGACTTTGGTATCGACGGTATGTCGTTTTGGGAAACCTAGGGCTCAGGTTTTGAAACTATGATGTCTTGTTGTTTTTGAAACTCCGTTATCATGTAGGTCGTATGATGGTTGACACTTATATATTTACGTCGTCCAAATTTCCATTGAAAATGCACAATTAAAACATGTCATGTCCAAAATACCACCTGCCAAGTTTATATAACTGCATGTCATGTACAAAATGAAATAGCTTCACCCAGGCCCAACAAGCCTTAATAACAAAACACGGGCGACGTTCATACTTCAATGTAAAAGGGGGAGCGATAACGTTTCCGAATAAGTGAGCCCTGATTACAAAACGCGTGAAATACCTACTGGCATGTCTTACCCATAATATGTCATGTCAAAATAGCTATCTGTCATGTCTAACCCATTAGATGTCATGCCAAAATATGTACCCGTCATGCCAAAATACCACCTGGCAAGTTACTATGTGCGGCGCCTTTTCGGGAACTTCCTTTCCCACTGAGACGGGTACCTAGATGTCTTCGGCCTGCCAGGGCGTACCTTGATAATTGGGGGGAGGCAAGTCTCCTTGGCGATTGCCTCGGGTACCCTCCAATTCTCTCGCGACGGGACTGGGTAGATCACGTCCTTGTAGCACGCACGCCACGCGTCTACCTTGTACAAGTCGTTGAGGAGCGAGTACACATCCATCTCGTGCAATTGGGATGCTGCCATTGCGTGCGCGCATGGGTACTGGTCGACGTTGAAGCGTCTACAGCTGCATAAATGTCTTGTTAGGTTTACAAGCCAGGTGGAGGTTCCCTTGCGTACCTCGAACTCATGTGCACTCAGCTGTCTGACGACCATGGAAAGGGACTGCACGAAGTTTGCTCTGATGGTGTTACCAACCCAGTCGCTTACGACTTTCCCCTGCTCGCCGCTTGTCTTCCTATGTTTGACAAACCACGTGCCGACGGTCTCAAGGATGGCATCTACAAGGGCTGTTAGCGGCAAATCTCTAGGATATTTGAACACCGAGTTCAAGCACTCGGAGTTATTAGTGGTTGTGATGTTGTACCTATTCCCAGCGTAGAAAGCCCTTGCCCAGTTGCTGAACCCGACCTCCTTCAGATATTGGCCCGCTCTGGGAACCCGTGCACAGAACTCCGCGTACAACACCTAGAACTCATTGTACGTGTAAGCTTTACACATCGTCATGAACTCTTCTTGCAAGCCCCCGCACTTGAACCAGAACCGGACATTTTGAAATAAGTGATATGTGCATATGCCATGCTTCGCGAATATGTAGCTATCCCGTATGCCCTTCAGGATGCTTATGTGGCGGTCAGATACCCACACCAGATCGGTCGTGTCTTCAACGACACACAACATCTGCCTGAAGAAGAACCCCCAAGACCCATCATTCTCGCTGTCAACCATGGCGAAGCCTACAGGGTAAATGTGGTGGTCAGCGTCTTGTGCAGTAGCAAATAGCAAGCACCCTCGAAATTTCCCCTTCAAGAAGCTCCCGTCCACCGATATAACCTGGAGAATAAACATCTTGCGGAATTAGAGGTGTCATGTTTAATCAAACATATGTCATGTTTTATTAGTATGGGCATCATGTTGATAGTAATTGAGCGTCATGTTCCATTTAAGGAAGGACCGACCTTCCGTAGGTAGGGGATAGCCCTCCGCCACGCTCCAAGACTCACAAACGCATACTTGAATCGCCCCTCCGTGTCGCGTTCTATCCTCGTGTACGTCCCAGGGTTGGCCTGCTCCAACATGTACATGTACGAGTACATGCTCCGATAGCTTTCCTCGTCCATTCCGTACACGTTGTCCCTCGCACTCAACCGGGCTCGGCGCGCCTTCCAGTAGCTGCATGTGACCCCCAACTGCGACTTCATCATCCTCTGCACTTGATCCGGATCGAGGGGCTTCTTCGACCGTCCGAAACTGCACATGCCCATTCACACACACAAGTGTCCAGTTCAGATAATTGTGTGTCCAGTTAAGATAGTTATGTGTCCAGTTAAGATAGTTGTGTGTCCATTTACTGTAGTTGTGTGTCCAGTTAAGATAGTTGTGTGTCCAGTTACTGGTATTGTGTGTCCAGTGTATATATCTATATGTCCAGTGGAATTTAGGCAAGAGTCCAGTTAAGTTTTACGTATTGGGTCACATACCTTTCGACAATGCGCCGCCCCAGCTGCGTGTATGACGCACTGCGTTTTTGGCTGACCGCCTCGTTCAGCGAGCACGTGTGCTCATCCACAAGCTTTCGAATCTTCCATAACCCCGTTCCCTTGTAAGTCGAAGCCCGACATGACCACTTGCACTTGGGAGCAGCGCACCCTACAACATACAAGGTCGTCGTTGACTTCTTCACCTTCGTCGTGAAGCAGCGAGTCAGACCCGCCCACGCTACGAGTTCCTGCACATCCTCCTTCCTCCGAAACGTTTGTCCCTCCCAGAGCTTAATACCACACTAGCTGGGATCCAAAGGGTTCCCCGCCACCATTGGTTCACTTTCAGCAGGCTTCGGAGAAGTGGTCGACTTCCATTTTCGTCTTTCGTATGCTTCCTCGACTTCCCTCACCGCTCGCTCCGCCTCATAATCCCATGACCAAGACTTCGTCGGACCAGAACTACCGTGTTTAGGTTTAACCACTTTTGGGATTGCATCATCCTCGTCGGAGGAGCTACCAAGGTCAATGGCTCCATCTTCCATGTCACTGCTGACATATATGACCTGCTTCCCTTTATTCAATGCATCGGCATTCTTTTCCCTCTTCGCAAACTCCAACTCCAACTCCTCACTTATCCCTAACTGGTCAGAAGTCTCTTTTAACTGGACGGCTGTTTGTGTTAACTGGACATCCGATGATACCAACTGGACATCCTTTTGGTTTACCTCGACAATTTTTTCTCCCAAATCTTCGTCTTCTCCGTCAAGCCCCACGGGGAGATCTGTATTTGGGTGATCTTCTTGGGTCACGGGCGGACCAGTTAACGGCACTACAACATCCTCCAAGCCTGCAGGAGACAAACCACCACCGTCTGAGTCATCCGTTGTCGATCCTTGTGCTTCGGGCACGTCTCCACCAACCTTGCGTCGCAGGGAGACATTGAGGTCGATAGGCCAATTTCGTTCTCCAGACAGCCCGTTTACAAACTTGTAGGCCTCCAAGTCTTCGTCATCCCCGATAGCAAACGGCCTGGACCCTTCCTTCTTTGGCTTTACATATGTGAGCTCCACATCATTCCTCCTCCCATCGACATTAAACTTGTCCATCACCTGTTTCTTCAGCTTTACATAGTCAATCCTTTCGTCCACCACCATGGCTTTCTGGCTCCTTGTTCCCGTGAAGACCCAAGTCCCGCCTTCACACGCCCACCATCCTCCAAACAATACAGTGATACAAACTGATGATTTTTCCCCTGCTGCATTTCATAGGGAGACAAAAATTAATTTGTATCGACGGTATTTACATATGAACAACACTTACCAAACATAGAGAGAACACTTACCCATTTTATGTCCGACCAGAGGACTGTCCAGTAAATTCCAACACCTGTCCAGTGGGTACGATTTAACCGTCCAGTGAAAAGTGGCTTCGTACAAGTAAACCGTTTACTGAACTCAGGCCCACTTGCTTCTTCTTCAATGGATTCTCTCTCTTTCTTCAGATTTTGTGAATAAAAGTGACGTCCAGAATTTCTCTGATCTCTTTATATAGACCACACATCATTTGACACCTACCCTCTTTCTTCACATCTAACGCCGGCCATTCCCCTTCTTCAAGTTCCATTTCCCCCGCAATTCATTAATGTGAACTAATGATTTCCCTCAGACATTCTTCAAAGCTTATATACCCTCCCCCTCCTCCCTCCCTTTTCCTTTTTTTTTTTGGCGCCATCCCTGGGCGGGAACAATTGGCTCCCTCCTTTTTACTGTACCCAGCTGCTCCTTCTCTCTCCCTCTCTCTACCTGTCTTTTCAATATTGATCAGGATTTTCACTCTCTCTCACACGGACTCTCTCTCTCTCTCTCTCTCTCTCTCTCTCTCTCTCTCTCTCTCTCTGTCTTACTCACACTGTCCAGTCCCCCCCCACTTACCTGCTATCGGTTGAGCCAAAAATCCGGATATCCGGATTTCTGCAAATTTTTTCCGGATGGGGTTATGTGTGCAAGGGTTTCACCCAAATGGGTCATTTTAGCAAATTACCCTTAAGATAAAACTAAAAAGGAAAATATAAGCTATCGTATAATGATTAAAAAAAATCATAAGCACATGATTGTGCGAATACTTTTGAAGTTATGTAAATATACATCACTTATTCATTATTTTCATGAGAAAGATGGCTACACAAAGAGAGAAATAAATAGAGAAAATAAAGGTAAGATGGTAAAAAAAAAGTGATCTAAGACGTCTCATCTAAGATGTAAAATAAGTAATGCTTGTAAGTCTTAATTACCTTTTAAAATAAGTAAATCTGGAGTCACCCGAACCCAGACCCGACCGAAACCCCAAAAACCCGACCGACTCACCCGAACCCAGACCTGACCGAAACCCGAAAATCCGGAGTCATCTGTAACCCGAACCCGAGACCGAGCCCGACCCAAATCTGACTCGACTCGAAATAGATCCGAACACAGACAAAACCGACCCGACCCAAACCCAATCCGGCTCTCAACCAACCCGACATTCGGAATGATAGTATCCAAAAGTGTGGTCCTAATAAATATATAAAATTATTGATATGAATGAAACGTATAAAGAAAGTCATGATATTAATGAAATAATGATATAAAAGACCACACAGAATGATAATATTCAAAATTGTGGTCCGACGTATATCAATGTACATAATCTTTTCTATGAAAAAAATGAAAAAAATATATTTAAAATAGATCACAAATTGATATAAGCATATCAATTTAAATAATCTTCGTATGAAAAATAGGAAACAAATATATGTCAAATAGGAAACAAATAATTTCAGCAATAATATTGACCAATAAGAAAATACCATTTGAATAAAAAAAATCAACTTTAATTGTAGGCGTGACACGTCAGCAAAATGCTAGCAGAATTAGTAATATTAATAGAATAGATAGATAGATAATTTTGTGGTTGCTACATTAGTGTTTTGATGGAAATTTTTATCAAATTTTAAAACTATATTATTTTTTGTAAAAGATATTTTGGATTTATATTTTAAATTTACAAAGTTAACATTTTTTTAAATCAAAAGTAAATAATTCTATTATTTAAAGCCATTTATAATTTTTTGACAATTATGATTGAACCTCGAAACGACGTCGTTCAGCGAAGCAAGCGGAGCATCCGAAAGAAAGTAGAGTTTCTTTTATCCTTTCACCACGGACGCAACCCCTTTATTCCTTGTTTTCCTTCGCAGTCTTCGACTCCCCAATTAGGCAATTACACACACTCTCTCTCTCCGCGCCTGCGATTTCGTGGTGTCCGCCATGTCTGCCGAATCCGCCTCTGCAATTCAAAGAAACCAAGTAACTCTCTCTTTCTCCTTTGTCTTTAGAACTCGGCGATTTTGTTAGTGTGTGCAAGTTTTTGAATTTGATTTGCGACTCCAGGTTGATTTACTGGATTTCATCGATTGGAGGGGGATCGAATGTCTCAATCAGAGTAGCAGCGAATCTGTTTTCAACGCTCTCAAGCAGGTTCTCATCCCTTATCTCTCCTTTGTTTATCTATCTACCTGTCGTTGGCTCCTACGCACTAAATTGGTCGAAATCTCATTCTTGTTTATTTGAGCTGGAGGGTTTTTTCTTCACACATGTTGATTATTTGCTCGGTGCGCTTTTGTATATTTGGCATTGTTTAATTGGGCTTTAGTGCTGAATTGTTTATGCAGTTTTTTAACTTTAAATTTCGTATTAATGTAATCTGGCTAGCGATTTGGAATTGTTTTTGTTGAAATAGTCTATTTGTTGGTGAGTTAGGGTTACCGAGAAGACGATGGCTTAAGTTTAGAGAGTGATGCTGATGAGCAACTCTTGATCTACATACCATTCACCCAAGTTATAAAGTTGCACTCCATTGTCATCAAAGGGACTGAAGAAGAAGGTATGGCTTGTAGTCATATGATGTCATCACTATTTGCTTTAATCAAATGAGTAGGTATCAGTGTTACTTTGCTTCATGAAACAAAAACTTGAAGTTTATCATTGCTTTACAAAAGGCCTTGTGGTGAGGGTACCTCTGATTCCTTATTCTTATTTGTAATGTTCTCATTGATGATCCATGAATCAGAACATTCTGGATTCATCTACGTTTAATGCATAGAAAGACTAGTGTCTTTTCCTACGACATTTTTCAGATTTGCTTTGGAACTTGCACAATTAAACCTATCCACAACCATTTTTGAACTTGCGTATTGCTTGGTTCATCTTTTGCGGGTTGCGATGTGTTTCTGTTTGGAAACTAGAACTTGGTGATGCATATGTTCTTACTAGAAAGAAATTGTAATTGCTCAAAATTTTATTGTGGCATTATTTCAGGTCCTAAGACTGTTAAGCTTTTCTCAAACAAGGAGCATATGGGATTTAGGTAACATTTATATTGAACTGATCAACATCCTGATTCTTTTATGTCTTTAGAATTTTAGGAAGATGCTATCATGTGCTTATTTTCTCATTTTGCTGAGATATGTCCATAATGATATGCAGTAATGTGAATGATTTCCCTCCAAGTGACACAGTTGATCTTTCTCCGGATAATCTGAAGGTGAATTTACTACTATTCTTTTGGAGGTTTTCCTCTTTCATTAGCATTTTCACTCTTCAAAAGAGTTATTCGCCTATATGGATCCCTCTCACAACAGCAGTGGTCCATGACATTATTTTTAGTTACAATGGTTTCTTTACCTGAATATTCATCGGATATGATATTCTCTTTGCAGGGAAATCCAGTACTTCTGAAGTATGTCAAATTTCAAAATGTTCGTAGGTAAGAAATACTTGTATATATATTTTTTCTTTCCTCTTTTTGTAATGTTGTTCTCATGCATCTATCAGTTTCTGTAACATAAGCTAGCATTGTAACTATGCATGGATCAAATGATCAGTATAAATGGTCTTGACGGTTCTCCCTGATTCTGGTGATTTATTTTGATCAGCTTGACAATATTTATTGAAGACAATCAATCTGGCTCTGAAGTTTCCAGGGTTCAAAAAATTGCTCTCTATGGGACAACGTGAGTTCATTTTATTTTGTATTTGTTCACTTAGTTTTGTTTTATGGGAGGATGAACTAAATTCCGGGATGGGAAATGTGTTCAATTTCGTCCCTTTCTGTTAAGAATTTTATGCTATCTTTCAATTTGCCACTAGAGATTCCATTTACGTGCTTTATGAAAAAAAACACAACATTGATAAGCTTTTCCCAACAAACACAGGGTTGAAACAACTGACATGAAGGGCTTGAAGAAGATTGAGGATAGTCACTGATGCAAGACGAAAAAAGACAACTCAGTGTTTCACCGGTTTCAAGTTATAGTATGCATTATCCGGTGTGAAGCGATTATAACTTTTTCCGATTTTGCAAATTTACCTGTCTGAGTTGTACCTCCATCTTTGATGGAGCATAGCTATGTGGAACATAAAATTTTCACTTTGAATTGGTTGGTCTATTTGAACGGAAACAGATGATGTGCCATCAATATATGGTCCGTCATAGTTTGCTTAGTAACCGCGTTATCTTTTGGCTGTTTGTTCAACAATGAGAGATTGTTACAAGAATCTGTGCATTTGATTTCAAGTAGTGTGAGGTGCTCAACATTTCAAGGTGTGTACACATAAGTTATCTTATTTGAGCTGCACTGGTTCAGTTGATTTCAATACACTACACAAATTTACAGGGTTTGTTTCCTGTATTATAAATTTGTAAGTGACGTTATTTGTAACCAAAAAAATGTTTTATAAGGTCATCTCCCAAATATGGTAGGCTTAAAATTGGGTTTTGGCCTAATTTTGCTCTCACCCTAGACCAAAACCCAATTTGACCTTTTTGTTTTTGCCCTATTTCCAAAAGAAATGCCAAATTCGGCTTACTCTTTTGGAAGGCCAAATCATATCTTTTATTTATTTATAATTGTTTAATATTTATATAAATCTATAAATAATACAATAATAAATCTAAATATTATATAATTATGATAGTTAATTAAAAATAAAAGTTGTAATACTGTAAAGATGTTTAAGAGTTATTCGATATGACTATAATATTTGACATATTTGAATTATCATTGTATAAATAATATTTTTAGAAAATAACATTAATCTTTTTTTTAATTATAGATTCATCAAAATTATAATAAAAAATAAAGATCGGACCGAGTGACGGAATTGAGATGTGAAAGTTCAGGATTACTTTAGTATTTATAGGAAGTTTAACCTAACAAAATTGGCCTACGGGGAATGACAAATCGTAAAATAAGCCAAAAGAGAATATTCTATAAAATATTATCTTTTGGTAGACTATTTCCCCTGTCCATTATGAGTTATGAGGGAAGATGCCCTAAGCCTTAACTTTTTAAGGCATTTTGAACCCTTTTTTTTAAACCAAGGAAACTTTCATGAAATTTTCTCAATTTTCCAATTTACTCAACCTCAGCGTTTCCCAATTTGAAAGGGAGAATCGCATAACAAATCCAACCTTTCCCAATGTTAGAAAAGAGAGAAAACTTGAAATCCATTTATTGCAAGTAAGGCAAAGGGAAGATGCAAAGCTTTAACAACAACAACAATGGAGGAAAACGAGAACAGCACAACGAAAGCACCCTCACCGAACCTGTCACACAAGCACTTGATGCATTCTTCCATGAGCAAGCTAGAAAGCTCAAATATGTTCTTTCACCCACAATATCACGTAGTAGGCACAACGTTAGAGATCTCTTTTGAGGTTGTTTTCGGATAGTTTCAACTTCAAGGCTCCGGTATTAGAATCCAAGTTCTTGACCTTCATTGTGCCTAAATTGCATTTTTTGGTCTCAAAAAGCTCCGAGCATAAATCGTATCCACATGGTTAAACATGCATAAGCCTACAATGCAAGATAGGCCGGAGTGCATCCGCGTTTTTTCGAGAGGGTTTTTTTTTTTTTTTGCGGGACCAAACCAGAAGGGTCATCTACAAACGAGACATACTCAATAAAATATGCAAGCGCTCTCAACATATGTAGAAGATCATAAGTAAAACCAAACTGTTACAACTCAAATGCACTAATCTGTTGAAAAAAAGAGCATAAAGAAGTCTATAAACATGGGTGATGACTGATGATCAATCGAGTAATAACCTCCATCAAAATAATGTTATCATCAAATTCTAAAGCATTCCTAGTGTGCCATATATATAATATACCATGGCACCTAATGCAAAGACACGAGCATGATCAGCCATCCTCTTGCTCCCACTTGCACGACTTAAGGCAATACACCACTACTCACTGTAATCGCTTGTCCACCAATATGGAACGTAACTTTCGCTGGACATTACTCCAAATTCTCATAGAGAATCGGCACTCACAAACAAATGCTCATGCGTCTCAAGCAAATTTTCACAAAACTGACAGACGATATCCAAATCAAGATAAAGCAAACGGTCAAATGTAGAAAGTTGATCTTGCACATCTAGCCATTAGATGAAAGGATGCTTTGGAGTGCCCCCTCTCGCTCAGACTACTCGTTGCCAAGCAACTCTATCCCCATGTGGCCGTAGGCATTCATAAGTCTCTGACATGCAAAATCTACCATCATCTGCCTAGCCATCCAAGAGCTCAATCGAGTCATAGATGTCATCCCCAAACCGGTCAACACAATCTCTAGCACCCATGAGAGCCTTAATGAGGGCGAGTCTCTCCGTTTCACTACCCAAACATGAGGCTCATCAACTAGTAACTGCCTATGATGTATCCACCGAACACAAAGACCGTCCCACTCACTTTGGATATGCCAAAAAAATGCTTAGACATGTATGCCATATTCCAAGCAGCCAAGTCAAACAATTCAAGCCCGCCCTCCTTGTTCGGTAAACACACCCGAGTCCATGCCACCTTCGGAGTTGCCCACAAGAAGTCACGACATAAAGCACATAAGTGGTGTAAGACTTGTCTCGGTATAGGCAACATAGATAACCCAAACCCCTCAACACCTTGCATGACTGATAAGTCTTCTTAGACCACCCATCAAGCAACCCCCTGATCTTTGCAAGTAATGACTCATAATGCACAACACTCAATCCATGAGGAGAGATAGGTATTCAATATTTCAAATTTTTTAGCTTTATTTTTAAAAAATCTACAAGTTTATTCAAACCTAAACATTATTAATAGTCTTAAGATTGGGGTATCATGCTCTGATTCCCTCCGTTTTTTACGGATTCTGAGATCTCCCACATCTTTAGGAAAGGCAATCGGGTAGTAGACTGTCTATCTCATATAAGATTTCCATTATTCTACTCTACTCCCCCTGATGTTGTTTTGTGTAGTGTCATCCTCAATGATGCCCTTTATTAGATTGCATTGCCAATCTACCAAATTCTTTCCGGTTTAAAAAAAAAATCAAACCATTTTTGTTGACCATGACCTTGACCATGGGGCTATTTTGTTGACTCAAGACTTGCATTCTCGAATATATCATAGATCATTCTTTCTCTATTCTAACACCACTTTTGCCCTCTTATACGTTGTCACCAAATTAATATTGTGGATAAGTTGATCTAACAGAAACACTTAGCCTCCAGACACGTACATAATTATAAATTCTCATCCAAAATTATATCCGAAGCCAGTGACGGATCCAAAATTATAAATTCTCGAATATATGCATTTACGTACAGTGTGTCTAAAAATATCAAACAATTTGGTTATCGGGGTTAATCGAGTTTTGAAAGACCTAATTAAGAGATTGTGATTTTTTATTGGGGGGTCCGTGGGAATTACTGGTTAGAAACACATAAAATTGGGAGGTTTTAATCGTTTTATGTAATTCTAAGATCCTGAAAATATTCAAAGAATTTTTACGCTTCCCCCAAAAGCAGGAAATTGTTATGAAAATTCTATGACTCGTGACAAATGCCTACCAGCCAAAAACATGTACGCCGTGGGTTCTAATTTAGCTGCCAATTTTGATTTGTTGATCATTGAAACAGACCGCTATATATCATATATGGGGCTTATAATTAATCACATTGTATAAATACTATTCTACCTTCTAGACTACAATTATCTTAGTTCACTGGATAAGATTGCTTCGATATGTCCCTTTGAACACTATTACACGACTCACCCTAAACTGAGAGCTGATAATTATAAGGATGTCCTTGAACGATGATTAAGCACTATTGACACAAATTTTTACCTTAAAAAAATAACTATCTTATCATAAGCAAATTAAGTTAAAAAAAATTAAATTAAAAACTAAATAAAAAGTTGTTGAGAGGTTTGAGATGAAAGATCACATTGATTATAAAAGACAAAAAATGATGAGTTATAAGGAAATATAAAACCTTACATAATAGTCTAACCTAATATAAAAGGCTTATTACCCGTGATCTTCGCGGTTTTTTCATAACTTTTATTTATATAAAATAACTTTTATTAATTTAAATAATTTTAAAAATATATACTTCTCATACATTTTTTCATATGTCATTTTTATAATTAAAGTATTTCAATTAATTATCTTTTTTTTTTGGTGTAATTCAATTAATTATCTTATAACAATTTATGTGTGTGTATATAGGTTATGATTATGAAAGGCTATAAAATAAGATTAGGCTAAATTTTTAATAGATAGATTATAAAGCCCCCTTATTTTAATTAAATATTTAGTTGTACACATGACATAATCAAACACTCATATACAGGTGAAAGAAAAGAAAATATTTTATTTATATTCAAACAAAACATAGTTACATAAAACAAATTATTAATATACAAAAATTGAAGCTATAATCATATTCATTGTCGAGAGTGTTATAAACGTTGGCTTTTATATTCATGCAATTTGCAATTTAATATACTTTAATATTTGTTTAAACCTTATTTAATTTAGAATTGTTACGTAAAAATATCCTTATCTTTATTAATCTCTTTGTTTACTATTTTCACCTCTTAAAGTTTGTTTACTATTTTAATCATGTGAATTTATTTTTTCTACCAATTTATTAGAAATTGTATTTTCATGTTATGGCTCAATTCAATTTGAGGATATAGATCGGACCGTGAATAATCAATTTACCACGTACCATGCAAACCCGGTCATTGGAATTTGATTTCATACAATTTTTACTCTCTTTGGGCTCGATAGATTTGTTATAGGTTTATTTTTCATCAAATAATCCCGTTAATATTTATATAAATAATATCCGTGTATTTATTTTTATTTTTAAAGATATGGAAGACTAATCTAACCTTTTTCGTATAAATTAATCTAATCTAGATTTTTTATAGATAAAATATTTATAAAATAACTTAAGGTAAAATGATAAGATTTGTAAGATATGAGGTTGAATATTTATACTAAAAAATAATAACATAAATATTTATCATAATACCATATATGATAAAGAGAAAAAAAAAGGATTAATCTATGTTGTAAAACTAATCAAATATGTACGTAGTAATTTATATTATCTTTTAAACATATGCATATATATTACAAAAAGATTAATTTCAAATTATATTACTAATTTTTTCTTTCAAAATATCTTTATTTCTATCTTGAAAGTTTTATAATTATCTTTTATAATATGGACACATAGGAGTGTTGCGATTATTCATAATATTAAAATAATTATGATGATAATGACAATAATAGGTTATCTTAGATGTGTTTAAAAGATATCAGATACTCGTGTTTGCCTTAGATTATTCATAATATTACTATAATTAATATAATGGGTAATATATAATTTAGGAGATAAAAATTATTAAAAAAAAAAACTATTATATTAAAAGATTGTTTCTTAGATGTGGAGTATAAAAGATAATTTTTCTAACTAAGATTCCTAGATAAAAATATTTATAAAAAAAAGTTAAAGGTAAAATGATAAGATTTGTAAGATATGAGGATGAATATTTATAATAAAAATTAAATTTAATCTTCAATTAAAATGGACACATAGGATGACACGTGTATAAATAAATGGTGTAATCGTCTGACGTGGCTTAAATATATTGGATCATCATTAATTGACGTGTCAAAGACCCGGTCCAGATTGCACCATAGTACGACACGTAAGCGAATCGCACCAGAGCCCGCCACATAGGATTTCCACGCCTCTGTTTTAGTATTATATATATTGATTGATACTAGTGTATGCCCCGTCCCCTGCACGGGAATATGTTAACACAATATTATAAAATCACATTTATTATACATAAGAAAATCCTATTATAAATATGAACATAAATAAATATGAATTACATTATGATAATTAAACTAATAACTGGAAATATAAAATTAAAATTAATCTAGATCTAAATAACTCATTCTCCAAAAAAATAATATAAATATAAATAAAATAACTATGAAATAATTAATTTTGATATAAATAATTCTTTCAAAAAAAATAATCGATATATAAATAAATAACATCTATCAAATATTTGCTACTATGTATCTATTAATATTTTGGGTAATTATGGTCACTGTTTTAAAAAAACCTTTCAAGGCCCGCCTAAACCCCTTACCTCACCCCTCTGCCAAGGCCTTCAAGGTCACCAAGACCTGCCTATACCCCAAAGACCCGCCATAAAATTCGTCTATATGACAATTGGGTGAACCTAATTTCCTTTTTAGGTCTCGTCCATATGGTGTAATTTGTATATAATCCAGATAGAGATACACTTATATGGCAATTTATATATCTGTATATGTCATATTTATTCCTATTATTGCGTTTAATTATATTGATATGGTTATTTCCTTATATAATATTTACTATTTTATAAGATATTCCATCTATTCAATTATATGGCAATTACTTATTATTTTTATTAGATTTATTAGATTTCCTTTTTCATTGAAGAAAGTTCTGCGAGACGCGCTCACGCGCTGCCACGTAGGCAAATTCACTCACACGCCGCCACTCAGGCAACAATGTATCGGTTTTAGTATATGTATATATAGATTGATTGATTGATATTGATATTGATATTGATTTGGTGGGTCCTGACCTAACCAGAATATAATAATAATAAGTTATAGTATAACCCGACACGTGCTTGCCCTTATTAACGATTCATTGGATATTTCACATGGTAATATAGTTGGATTCAATTAGATCCAACAGGGATACGTATTAAGAAATTTCATATGATATATCACAAAAGGATAAGATTTTTGTTAACTGATTTTTTTTTATTAGCTAATAATTCGAGAACAAAACAAATCTGGCTCCTAGCGTAAAATAAAAACAAGAAGCGGGAAACAAAGTAATTAAAAGGGAAAACTAATTAAAATACCCCTACCTTTGGGGTATGGTAAAAATATATCCTCAAATGTAATAAAAATATCTCGACCTTTGAGGGTGATGGTAATATATTACCCTGTGTTTTCTCACGGGTCAAAAATGCTGACAAGACAACCTATATGGATTTTTTTTACAAGACAACATACGTGGAAGCCTTTTTTTTTTTATAAATTAGGACAAAATTGAGTTTTCTTGATCGATTTCCTTAGGAAAAAAAAACGATAACAAATTTACTCGAAAAACGAAATTGATTCAACCAAGCAACTAATCTGGTCAAAATTGCCTCAAATTAACACAAGACGACTATTCCTAACACCAAACCCTTGTAAAAAATTCACGTAGGCTGCTTTGTCAGCATTTTTGACTCATGAAAAAACTTGTGGTAACATATTACCACTACCCGTAAAGGTCGGAATATTTTTATTACATTTGAAAGTTGAGGATATATTTTTACCATATCCCCAAAAATTGGGGTATTTTAATTAGTTTTCCCTAATTAAAATTATAATGTTTGTGTATATTGTATTGCAGACGAAATATTCCAGTGTACATAAACCTATCGAAAATTTATTTCTTGCTTCCGTCCGGTCTTGGATCATTAATGTAGCAGCCAGCATGGGGCAGGGCATTTCGGTAATTCTACCAATCGCCCTCTCCTATATAAACCCTCGTTTCACAGAAGTAACGGAGCAACCAACAAGCTAACTAGCTACATAGTAGTTCAAACTTCAAACTCAACCAATACTCATATGGAGGGAGTGAACATGAGGACAGTGGTATCGGCCACGCTGGTGGCGGCGATGGCGGTGCTCTGCCTGGCTCCAACCACGACCGCCCAAAGCGGGACGGTTACAGCGACGTACAACAACTACAATCCGCAACAACACAATTGGGACCTCAACGAGGAGAGCGTCTACTGCGCCACTTGGGACGCGAACCAGCCCTTGTCCTGGCGGTCCCAGTACGGCTGGACTGCCTGGTGCGCCAACAACCCCAACGCCCCTCACGGCCAAGCCTCCTGCGGTCTTTGCCTCTTGGTACATATACAATATATATTTATATTGCAACGAATTTATTTATAAACCTGATCGATCCGTTACTTTTGCGTGATTTAATTCGTCGCGGTTTGCGTTGGATAGGTGACTAACACGGCGACGGGAGCGCAAGCGAAGGTGAGGATAGTGGATCAGTGTTCCAACGGAGGGCTGGATTTGGATGTAAATGTGTTCAATCAGATCGACACCAACGGTCAAGGTTTCAATCAAGGGCATCTCATCGTTAACTACCAATTCGTTGGTTGCTAATTGATTGATCATCGATGATGGATTTCGATGTTTACATACAACTAGGAATAAAGTTATAGCGATGGAGCTAGCTAAACCAAGTATATATGGATTAGCTATGGTTACAAATGTACCTAGTAGCGCAATAAATGGAATAAAAACCAAGATGGTGATGCCGTTGTCTTGCCGTCTTGGGTTGCTTTGCTGATTTTGATTAGACAAAATTGAATGTTGGTAGACACTCCCAAAAGTTATTTCCCATTTTAGGGATTTTCAGATTTTTAAAAGCTCTTTCCTCTTATTTTCCAAAATCGGAAAATAGCAAGAAAAATAACACTCCAAATATTTTAGATAGAGTAATGGTTATATCATGGGTTGGAATATCGAGTTATCCCACATTAAAAATATTGAGATATCATTAACAACATATAAACCTGGTGACCTATTTTTCTATTAACAATGACAATGATACACATTATTTATACTATACACATATAATCATTTATATTAGCTTTATTAATTTCCAAAGTTTTTTTTTGGATATGGAAATTAAAATTATTTTTAGCTTATTACTATATAATATAAATGATTTTGTAATGCATAAAATCTGCCTCATAGTTGTTGAAGGAGATCAATCTTGACCATCGACTCCACCTGAGCCCTAGCCTGCAAACAAGAACGAACGAGGTCGGGGCGGGGCTTGTCTCCCCCGTAGGACCCTCCGACGCTCAAGTCAGTTCTCGTCCCATAGAAAGAGATTTCTTCTCGTATTTATATTAATCGAGGATAAATGAAACGGTCAATGCGTTTAATTCAAGGAATTCAAACGGTTTTGATATATTTAATAAAGAAACCGTTACCGTATTGATGTCGACCGAGACATTAAGTATGGGAAACGGTCGAGGCATTTATGTGGGTCATCACAATAGAATAAGGGATAATTGATAAAAGACGGAACCGCCCCTGCCTCGTGATCTCGGGATTTTCCCCCTTACAGATTTTTAAAATTTTTAAAATTAAAATTATTATTTTTTGGTTGTTTAATAGTAGCACTTAACAAGATATATCCGGTAAATATTACGGACCGATTTAATAAGTTTGACTAAATATGGCCACTTTTTTTTTTATTTTGTTGAGACCTTATCATTTCAACGTAATTTGACTAATTTCCCAACTAGAGTTATGAACTTTTATGATGTAATAAAAAAATAATATCATATTTCCTCTCATCGATCTAAATTATTCGATATTTAACTTTTCAATACATTTTTTTAAAAAGTATCAAACTTTATAAATTATTTATTTAAAAATAATTTATACTTATTATAAAATATTTTTTAAAACTAATTAAAAATGGCATTTCATATAATTCGTAATTTTATTAAAAACATGCAAAATAATAAAAATCAAATATTGTAGATCGGGTATATTTTAAGTAAGTAATTTAGTAAAGCTAAAAGTCGGTGTTATTTATTAAAGTTAATTTCTTTTATAAGATAACTCGATCCACACCCCCAAGTAACTCCTCCACCATCGTCCCGCAACAAAACCCACAAAAACCTTAACCCACAAAACCTCCAATCCCGGCGGCTCTTCCCGTGGAGGTCGTCCCCGACGCCGCACCATCCCGGCCCCACTTTGTTCAGTAGCCTTTCCTCTTTCGCTGTTGGCGTGGGTGGTCGCCTGGCTCTGTCGGATTCTCGCCCTCCGGGCGGATCCCCAAACTCCTAATCTTAGACCCCTCCGATCTCCCCTCCCACATGCAACCTTATATTTACTCAGATCTGTTGCCCTAATGTGTGGATTTCTGTCCCTCCCTCCTTTCCGACGAGCTCCTGGCCTCCCGGTCGTTGCTTGATGGTGGCGATGTACCTTGCGGCGGTGTCGCCTCCGCCGATCGAATACCCCACAACTCCACCTATGCCTCCCTGTACCTCTCAAAAAGAGGGAAAAAAAAACAAACCTAGAAACAAACCCAACCAAAAAATTCAAAAACAAATTCAACCCACTCAGTTGTCTTACAAAACTCCAAAAACAAGGGTTTTCGCTAGAATTTCTTTGTTCTTGCCACCGGCGACGACAAAGTCAAGCGTTCCCGTCTGACCCTCCAGATGCTTCGTCGAGCGTTGTATAGTTATCAAGCATGCAACCAGTTGTCAAGAATCAAGACTTTTAGTTTTAAATGCTTAAATATTAATTTCATCTTATTGTAATCTTAGTCTTAAAATAGTTTTTTTTCTTTTGACTGGCGACCCTCTGCGTAGGGTTCATGAAGCCGTCTTTTTTATGGCTTCAAGATCGCGTTGTCGATATAATTCTTGCCTACTGTAAAAAAAAAAGTACTAGCTAGTTATGTAAGACAAAAAAATATTGAAAAAGTCTCGAACGCCCTATTTTTTTTTATTGGGTAAGAATTTGAGATATCAAACAACAACAAGTTGTTTGGTAACTCAATAGGCCGATGAATCGACAAACGAACAAACCATCAACATACAACATACTAAATAACACAAATTAACATAAATGAAAGAAAAACACAAACAACCCATAAAAGTCATCAACTTCTGCTAGCGGAGGGGAAATGTTATTTATTATCAATAATAATGCACTAGATACCATATTAAAGTCCAACTTGAATTGAATCGATGATTAGGATGGTGTGTACAAGCACAAATGCGCTAGAAGTCTAGTCCATAAACTAAGTAAGGTTCTATTCTAAAACCAATTGAAAGTAATAGGAGTAACCCATTAACTCATATACAAAGGTTGTTATAATCGTACTTTCGATGTGTGACACATTATCTTTTCACATCTCAATATTGATGTACACTTCGTGAGAAACAATTCATTCTTTTGACGGGTTTTTGCTTTCAACTTCTCGACATTGAGACGCCACATTAGTCTATTAACTCTCGCGTATTATCAACATTCGCAATCTTTATTTGGGTCTTCCTTGACCTCCACACCGACCAATTTGATTGTTAATGTGATCAATTGTGTCAGATTCGTTCTTCTTTTAATTTTAGTTTGTATGGTTTCATTCGATGGATAATAAAAGTGTTTTTATGATATTTTAAATTCTTTGGTAATAATTAAAAAAAGATTTGGGAAAATATTTTTTTTTGTTTGGTAAAAATGTTTTGTTAACTGTGGTAACATTTTTGACTTGGTTATCTGTTTCATTTTTTTACTGGATTGTCTTCGTTTTGTTTGGCTTATATTTTGGTTGTAACTATGGTAACTTGTTGTTGCATCTTTAAATTTTTTTTTGTCTATTTTGTATCACGATGGTTAGTTTCTCGAATATTTTCACGTATAAAAAAACATAAAGTCTAACGACAAGATGCCTTTCGTCTATTGTCAAGATGAAAATTAGATATTTAAGCTGATTTACTTTTCAATTTTTACAACATAATTACAGAATGACCCGAGACAAAAAATTTACCATTAACCTAGGTTTTTTACAACCCACCTCATCTTCAACCCCCATTTCATCTTCAGCCCATCAACACAAACCTTCATCAACGTCATTGTAATCTAGCCATTTTAGGGTATGTTTTTTGCCAAAATCTACACCAATCTAGCACAACAAAGGTATGGTCTCTCATATAATGTAAAAACTTCATTGATTTCGGATGATTCAACACAAAAAATGAGGGTTTTGAATTTTGACCGAAATAGTGAAAATCCAGTTTTTTCGATCGATTTTGTGTTGTTTTTGGAGCGTTTTTGTGTGTTTTGTTGCTATAGTAATCATAGGATGTTGGATTTGGAACATTGAATGTCAATGTAGGTGATATGATTGATTTTGGGGTGAATTTCAGGCCGAAAGTAGTTGGCAATCTGGGTTGAGAAAACTCGCTATGCTCAGCTTTCTAGGCCGAGAACAGAGATGAACCTCGGCTAGATTACAGGAGAAAACAGAATAAGCTCGATTGATCTGGTAGAGGAAACTATTTTAGCTCGAGATACTGGGCCGAGGTAGAAGAACAAACTCGGGAACTGAATATGAGGAAACAGATTAAGCTCGCTTAGATTTTTTTATCTACTCTCTATTGAGGTTTAAATCTAAGTTTTGCATTATGTGCTCTCTAATATTCGTTTGTCTTCTTCTTTACCAAATGATTTTCGATTCTTCATCTTCTTGAGTGATTTCCTAGGTATAGGTGCTTTTATAATAATCGGGGTATATATGCAGCCTACAACAAAGGCTTGATCAGTTCTAGATGGATGAAATACAATTGGAATGCTCAAATTCGATTAAGATTTGTTCAACATATGACTTATAAATCAACCTACAACATAAACTTGGGTCAGTTCTAGATGAAATTGAACATATGACGTAGATCGACAAAGACTTTAAAATGCCATATCCCTTATTCAAACATATGGCGACTAGCTAGCAGCACATAATCATCCCATGTAAGTAATATACCTTTTCTTGTTTGCATAGAAAAAACAGAGCCTTTTAAGTTCTAATCTAAGTGCATGATGATCTAAGCTACATCTATTTTGTTTCCAAGGACATAGCTTGCATCTTTTTGTTCTTTGTTATTGCTCCTCACGTATGTTTGTTTTTGTAGTTTACATTTCCTTCACCTCCCCACCTCTGGTTGTCTTTGGGTATTTCTGAAATACCCCATATTATTTTTGGCTATTTATTATTTTTATTTAATTCAATAAATCTATATTATATTAAACAATAGTATATCTTGTGAATTTGATCATTTAATAAATCCACCTAAGATATATGGTATGAATTAGAATAATTAAATTATTCTAAAGAGAAATAATATATGAGTTGATTTAATTACATAAATCCTTTAAACACTCTTATTATTTAATTTATAAAGTTAAATTAAATAATATTCATCCCACTAAAGGGGAGAAATCTATCTTATATCTCCATCTTTATCCGCTTCTTTTATTTCTTTTCCTTCAATTCTATTATCTACTCATAATCTCTATCCTTAATTGGTTCTTAATTCTGAAGAATAAAAAATCTATCTTTTATCTAACCTAATTCAACAGTATAGATACACGTCAAAATCCTAGGGATCCCATAACCTAAAAGCATCCCGTTCATCACCAATTTAGTTCGTCCACCCACCATTGCTCTATCTTCTCTCATAATCTGTCAAACGTTGCTACACCCAATCGGAAGCATTCAGTCGTCGACCACCGTTGCCTTGCCGAGGAGAGTCAGCGCCACCAGTAGACCACATAGGAGTACGCCACGAAGCCAATCTGTGCCTTCAGACGCTTTCGACTTCAAAACCAGCCCCTGTACACCCCCAGTGTTCGAAGTGCAACCCTCGTGCAACACATGGGTTTGCACTTTTGAGGGGCCATTGTAGACCGAACTTGGGATCAACCTGATCATACTCTTTTCGAATTCGATCGTTTTAAAGATCGATTCTAGTTTCGATTTTGATCGAGCCGAACTTTGCACTGCCGACTACATTTGGTTTGGGTGAGGTTGTGGTCCGTAAACACGTCCGAGCCGAAAGTTTCCACTGTTGAGGGTCATTCGATCATCCACTAGTCGGGTTTCATTGTTGACTCAACTAGCACACTCAACCCGTTGATTTGAGGCAAGTGATTTCATTCAACGCCCTTTGCGTGTTTCGTGATTCTTTTGACGTGCCTTTTTAATTCTTCCGTGTCGAATGCGGCCATGTGACCAATTTCCTTGCCAGTTTCGATAAATTGCATATCCTTCTGCTTGATGTAATTTATCTCCTTATTCATAAATTGGCATGAGTACGTAGAAATTAATGGGCAAATATTAATTTAATTATAGTGATATGTGTATTAAATGTGTTATTTAATTTGTTTATAACTCGAGATAAGTGAAAATTGCCCATTTTCATCTTCCTAAATTGCATGATTTTTTGCTTGTTTCTTTCATGCAAGTTAATAGCATTCGATATTAAGATCCTTTCAAAAATCTATGCTTGTACGTCCTTGTTGGTTTAATGTCGTTATTATGATCACCTAGTATTTAATGTTAAAGCTGTTATAATTAATATGTGCATCTCAAGTGGTGCGGATTGACTTAAAGTCAATGGCAAGGGCTATCTCGCAGGTTGGGAATAGTGTGAAGCCCAATCTAAAAGGTTCCATGGAATAGCTAGACTTCAAACAGTCTCAAGTCGCATTCCTAGTTGAGTCTGGACCCGTGTCCCTACATGCGATTAGATTTCAAAGTCTCAGGTCGCAGTCCTAGTTGAGTATGGGCCCGTGTCACTACGTTTTATATTGTGTTATTTACATATATACATTATTGTTATTATCGAGATTATTAATAGGTGATCTATTCCGTTATATTATACTTCACTCTTATTCGATGTATAATTCCTTTTCTTATCGTATAATCGATCGTTATGATCATCCGAGTCATGTTATGAACTTTTACCTTTTTACTCAGTTTCCACCTTAAATACTCGTGTTTTTCCGTTAACCTATGACATACCGTTTTATGGTCACTGTATGGTTAAAGTCTGAATATTTTCTCTATTATTTGCTAGTCTTAATTGTACTAACCATACTATTTATTGGATGGCTGATGTACCTCGTTCTCACGAAACACCATGTCATATTCCACTGGTTTAGTAAGAGCAGCGGAGCAGGATAGAGCTAAGGAGAGGACTATCATCTATGGACTTTTAAACTGCAGTTTTTAAACCTTTAAAGTTTCCGCAACGCTATGTTGGTTTTTAGCTATTTTGGAGTTTATTTATACTTTATGGTTTTTGGTATTTTAGCTATGTTGTTGTGATTGGATATTTCAAACTTTGATATTTAATTGACTTCTGCATTATTTTATTCAACTGCTTGAAGTGTCATCTTGTTTATGGGAGCATGGTTGCATGTCCCTATAAGCCTCGGGTGAATGCAAAGACATTAAAGTCTGCGGATTCACTGGCGCTGCAACGCTCCCTTGGGATTTAAAAGGGGGTGTTACAATTTCATGTTCTTTGTTATGGCCTTAATACATGATTGATTGCCAAATCAATTCTTTTTATTGTGTATATAAAAGCTCTTTCTAATAAGAGGCAGAAACATTAACAATTTGCTTGACTGCCAAAGCAATCTTTTGGGATTGTTAGTAGTTTGAAGGAAGTTGTTTGATTGGGATGAGCTGAAGGACTAAACACGTCCAAGATATATAAATGAGAAAATGCTAAACCTCAATTCTTTAATTTCACCGAGTATATATATTTTTCTCGGTTACCTGGGCTGAGTGTTTTGATGTCGCTCATCAGACTATGTTGTTATTAGTAATTGGTTTAGCTTTACAAGAAATTTTGTATTTGTTAATTGAAAAATTTTAGATTAATGATATTTTGTTTATAAATATGCAGATGAGTGGGTGATCAAGGGGAATATCATGCTTCTGCCCGGAGGACGACACATGGGCAAGTGAAGAGATAGACATGGACGTTCAACAACAGGAACTCTACACATTCGTCAATGAAGATAACGAGTATGAGGTAGCAGGGGACTACAACGATGATGATGAGGAGGAGGAGGACTACGAAGACGATGAAGATGATGATGACGGGAATCATTATTGATTATAGCGGTGTTTATTTACATTAAATAACTGTATTATAGTCTAGTTTATCTAAGGATTATCACTGTGTTATATATATTCGTATGGATCTATAGCACTATGTTATGTTCGTATGGATTTCTTTAGAATCAAGATCGTATGGATATTTTATCTCGAACACAACTGTTTCTTCATTCATTTCTCATCATCATGCTAGCCTCTACAATATGGAAAGAATGTCGTGATTAATCCGGCTGAACGTCGAGTCTAGGATTCATGGTAGCCTCAAAAATCTGGGTTGAGTGTTTATGTTAAGCTCATACATCTGATCTGAGTGAATACAATAAGCTCGATAAATTTTTACGAGTTAAGTTTAGAGACTAATTAAAAAATCTGGCCCAAGTGTACATTATAAACTCAACAGTGTTCATTGAGATAAATGTATAAGCTCATTAAATTTGGTTAGCTTAAAGATTTTTCTCTTGAAACAAGTGTATTCCAAATGTGGTGAACACGTAAAGGTGTTTATGTCATAGATATGTAAATATAATATTATATGATAAATATAATGTCATAGATATGCCCTATTTATTTTTTATTTATTTATTTTTTATTAGGAAAGAATTCGGGCGAGCGAACTCTACCTGATGATATCCTTATGGATGAGGTCAAGCAGACCAAGATTGTTGTGAATATCGACACCCAACACAGAGTGGTAAAGGTGTGCAACCTTATCAGTCACTCTGTTGCCTAACCGGGGCGCATGAAAGAAAGAAACTTCTTTCAAAGTCGATAGTAAGAGTTTAAGATCCGATAAGATCAGTTCAATTTCTCAGGAACAGTTAGAATTTTGCTTTAGTTGGTTTATGATTATCATGGAGTCACCATTAATGTGGAGTTTGTCAATGTGGAGCTATAGAGCGTTTTGGATGCTCAGTTTAAGAGAAAGGGCTTCTGCTTTCAGAGGGCTCTGGTTACCAAGTTTCTGATAACAAATCTGTATCGAACGCCCATCCCAGTCCCGGATAATTGCTTCCGCAGAGCTGTCATTATTAGCAATTGTAGATCCATCAAAATTTAGCTTAAAAATACCTTTAGGTGGTTTTCGCCATGTGATGTTAACCTTGTTTTTTTTCTTCTGCATGTGATTGGGGTTTCGTATGCCTAAGGGGGCGCCCTCCTCCAAACTATACTCTAAGCGAGATGTTTTACTCCAATTGTCCTTATGTGTTTTAATAATACATAAAGAACTATCTCTATTAGGTATGGGGACCTGTCTAAATATATGTTGGTTTCAGATGTACCAAGCTGTCCATCCCGAGAAGGCAAGCTCAACCTTAGCCATCGTTGTAAGATTGTTTCCTAGGAAGGTAATGATAGGTTTTATTTCTCGTGAATGATTTATCATATATTCATATTGGATATTGTTGAGTTTATGTGTGTGGGTAAACGAAAGAGAGAGCGTACATAATGGTATTCTAAAAGAAGGTGCACATCATCTTCAACCATGCAATTGCACAGTTTACCATTGGACGGTACAAAAGTTCCTCGTTGGGCAAGCCTAGAGGTGGTAGGGAGTCCATTCTGACAAACTTTCCATAGAAGGTTTTTGATCTTAGGCGGAATATCTAGATTCAATATCCAGGCGTTATTATTTACGTTCATTGCAGATTGAGCCGTGATTAGCTTGTAAGCATTTGACATGGTGTACCATTCGGCCCTGTCAGGCTACCAATATAGGCGGTGCTTAAAAGGCGAGACATGAAGCAGAATGTCCGCGATTTCCTTAACTATTTCATTTGATAATACATTGTTGAGTTTTTCCGTCCACCATCTACCACCTAGAATGTATTCACTGATGGTTTCCTCTATGTTATTGATTTGAGGGCAATCATCCCTCAATTGCAAAGGGGGAGTTGTTATCCAATTATCCGTCCAAAATTTGATAGAGTTTCCATTTCCTACTGACCAGATTAGGCCCGTCTTAAATTTATCAATGAGGGTTGTCAGTTTGGCCCATTGCCATGAAGAATCACCACTTTTCTTGTATTCTAGGATGTTAGCTGAACGAAGATATTTGTGTTTAATGAGTGTAACCCATACATTTTTTGGTTCCGCTAATAGTTTCCATATATAGTAATTTCATTTGAAGGGCTTCATTCATCTCCTTTGGTTTCCTAAGTCCAATCCCCTCAAATTTTTTTGGTCTGCAAATCCTATCCCAGCTAATTAGAGGGTGGTGTTGAAGGTCTTTATTCCAAAAGAATATTCTGTTAATCTGGTCCAGTTCTTTATGTATTGTTGAAGGTAACAGAAAGTTCTGCATTGTATATAACGGTTTGGCTGACAAGTTTGTGTTGATAAGAATTGCACGACCCTATTGTGATAGAGAGTTGGCGCCATTTACTTAATTGCTCTTTGGATTTACATATGATGTCTTTAAAGGCGTGTTTGTTTACTCTACCATTACTAATCGGACATCCGAGATATTTTTTCCAATGAATTTTCATTTGTAATACTCAAGCAACTGCTGAGTTCATATATCCTAGAGTTCGAAATGCCTTTTTTGGTTTGGAATCTAGATTTATGGTAGTTGACTTTTGTCCAAAAATTTTACAATATGTATCAATAATACCTTTTAACTTTTTGTCCCGCACCAACACTGCATCGGGAGAAAATAATAATATCGTCAGCAAATGATAGAAAAGGAACACGCGGACCACTCCTGCTAAAGGAGAAACCAATTGTGTTGTTTTCCATATTTGCTTCAGTAGAGAGTTTTCGAGCAAGGATTTCCGTACCTAGGATAAATAGAAAAGGAGATAGAAGATCCCCTTGGCGCAGGCCCTGAGAGGGGAAGAACATATCTGTAGGGCCGTTGTTGACAAGTATAGCGAAGGATACGATCGTTACGCACTCCATAACCCACGTAATGAAAGTAGGGTGAAACCCGAATTTTCCTAAAATTTTGTTTATGAAGTTCCAATCACGGGGTCAGTTTTGGGAAGATATTTTCTCACAATAAGCTCGTGAAAGTTAGCCGAGTTAAGGCATTAGACACATTGATATTTGTCGAGGTTTCGTAGTTTCCTCGGTGAGATTTGCCGAGCCTATAGCAAAGTCTCAAAGAACTTTGTCGAGTTGATAACAAAGTCTCAAAGAACTTTTTCGAGTTATGCATCACGCTGAAACAAAAAAATGGTAAAAACCCACCAACCTAACTCAATGTAAAAACCCAACAGCTAATCTTAACTATTATTTTTCATTACGTTCAACGAGATTGATGTAATTTTCGACACTTTTGTGTTTCGGTTTTTTTCCATCTATCGGGTCATTCCGTAATTTTGTTGTAAAAAATGAAAAATGACCTCGACGTAAATATCTAATTTTCATCTTGACAATAGACGAAAGACATCTTGTCGTTAGACTCTCCCTGAAAAAATTGTGGTAAATTTTCAACTTTGTTTATTTTTATTTTTGTTCCGGGCAGCTACGGCGGAAGACGCTCGAGTAGAAGTTCTGCAGTTCAATCTCTAGGTTTCAATCATCAACTGGTCTCTTCCCTTTGCTTCCTCTCACGCTCAGCTGCCAAATCTCTCGCCTGACGTTCTTCCAAAGATGCAACAGGTAAGCATCAACTGGCAAATCCCTCTTCATCCGAAACCTAATCTCCTCAATTTCCTTCATGTTCTTCTTTTGTTGTTTCCTTTCCCTCCTAATTTGTCTGAATCTGCTTCCGTGATGGTACCAAGGGTTCAGGATCAGAGATGGAGGTCACTTGGGAGGATCAGCAGAACATCAACAAGTTCAATCGATTGAACAACAGGTTCCACGAGTTGGTGGATGAGATTAAAGTTGCCAAGGTTTCTCCCTCTTCTATTTCTCCGCTTCGCTTTTGACAGTTTCGATATTGTTTTCGTATGATTTGTTGACAAGATGCGTCATTTTCCATTCGAAATCTTCACGGTTTCCGTTGATTTATGTTGTCTCTGGATGGATGTCAACTGCGGAATGTGTTCCGAGTGTTCGCCGTGAGGTAATTGGGAAGGAAATAGCATTGGATTTGGAGAAACCTAGCTATTGCATATTTCTTCCTTGTTCATTGTGATCAAATTGAATTTGTTTTTTTTTTTCCCACAACAACTATACATTCTGTAGTGTAGCCTATGTATGTGCTTCACTAGAGTCTAGAGGTGATGATTGATGATTCGTTTAAATTTGAGCTGAACTCTAAGCATTGGGCCTAGATAAACTATCATCTAGGTGTGGTACTGGTAAACTGCTCTACTGGCTGCATGTTACTACCCGTGATCTGTTATTAATGATAAAAAGGAAAAACCAGTAGGTTCGCATGTTAAAGCAATGTTGCCTTTGCAGTTTTATATATTTACAGTTAACTTGATAAGGTTAGTTAGAAATACTATGATTGCGTACCTAAGCTGTCGATTTAGTTGGGCCTTGGTGTATTTTTGCTGCCCCTATATGGATCTCTTGACTTTAAAGGGAAAAAAACACCATTGAAGTAGGCAACTGGGGGCCTGGCTTGATATCTATCACTCTGCCTAGAAATCATGTTTTATTTTCAAGGCTGGGTCATAACAATTGTGATCTTGAGGAATTAGACTTGTGTTCTCTGAGTAATGCGTATTACAGTAGAAATTGATAGTTACATTTTGCTGCCCCCTTAGGCTTGATCTTTGAGTTTGTTTTTGCTTCCTTCATTCCTTGGTACTACCAAGGAAAATAATCCCTAACCGAAGAGTCAAAATGTTGCCTATTTCCTTGTCAATAATGGCTGATTGACTTCCATGTTGGAAGGTTATGCGGCGATGTGCAAGCATATTTGTGTGGTTTTGATGACATCCTTGGATCACTGCTTACCCAATTATGTTTTATTTTCAAGGCTGGGTTATAACATTTGTGAACTTCAGGAATTAGACTTATGTTCTCTGAGTAATGAGTCTTACAACAGAAGTTGAAGTCATTATTAGCCCCTTAGGTTTGCTCTTTGAGTTTGTATTTGCTTCCTCAATACTGCTGAGAAAAAATAATCCCTAACCGAAGAGGCGACAGGTTGCCTATTTTCATTCGTCAATAATGATGGATTGATTTCCCCTTTGGAGGTTATGTGGTGATGTGCAATCATATTTGCATGGTTTTGATGCCATTCATGGATCACTCCTTACCTAGATATGGATGCATCATGCATCGATTCTATACAATTCTTCTGGGTCACATAACAGGCTGTTGCCTATCCCGTGGCTTCTGTTAGGTACTCTCTATCCCATATAATTGTAGAGTTTTCCACTTTTGCATACTAGGTTAGCTAGTGATGTACATTCTTCGGTGCTAGTAAAATTTGTCACCTATCTCATCATTACATAACACCGATCACTTTTGTATATAGTCTTAACAATTGATTCTAGTAAACCACAGTTATGTTTTAAAAACCTTGATAAAGACTTCATTTCCTTTTTTTATTCTTCCTGCTGAATGCTCGATTAACCGTTGGTTCTTATGATCTTATTGCTAATTTAATAATTGACCACTCTACTGATCCCTACTGTAAATACCATATTTGGTGTGCTAATGATACGAGACTTCTACTGGTCTTTCGACTTATTGTACTATCCACATTGGTTTGTTGATTCACAAGACTATGTTGTTCAGGAAAACTGTAACAACTTAGAGGACGCAAGCAACGAACTAATCTTGACAGACGAGGATGTGATACGCTTTCAGATTGGAGAGGTGTTTGCACATATTCCAAGGGACGAAGTAGAGACTAGATTGGAGCTACTGCAACAGGAGACAGCCAAAAGCTTGGAGAAACTAGAAGAAGAGAAGGGATCTCTGCAAGCACAGATGGCCGAGTTGAAGAAAATCCTATATGCTAAGTTCAAGGACTCCATCAACCTTGAGGAGGACTAGTTACATTAAGCTATATGGCCTTGTCCTCTGTTTATTTTTGTTCTCAAATGCAAATCATTGAAAGTTTGTGACTAGTATCACAATGGTACTGGTATGGTGCTACCGGCTGTGTTCTCGGAAACTCTCCTATGACAGTTTGCCTTAGACAAAACTCCTGAACTTGTAGAGACCCTTAACATCGATCTTTTGTTTTATCACTTTTTTTAAAGCATTTTTATCAGTTCATGAGTTTAGCATGACCGAGTACGGGTTGGTTTTGCTTGAGTTATTTGTATATACTTGAGGACAGTCTCAATTCGTGGGGGATTCTTTCTCGCACAACTAGAACAGAGTTAGGAGATGGAAGGATCAATAACCTCAGAATTGAAGGTTGTGTTTTGCTGAGTGGTTAATCCTGGGTCTTGAAATTTTTGTTAGTATATAGATTTGTTTGGTTTATGAGGGTTAGTAATCGAATTATTATCAAAAGTAATCCTAACTACTGCCCAAGAAACTCTATTATTTCTCTCCACTTTCTCTAGGGTGATTCTTTGCCCAATTTGAAAGCATATATTTGAGTCATGTTTTAATTCCTTTATTTGAGCCACACGTGATCCACAAATTGATACTCCATTACATACTTCATTCAATATATTTTTTTTAAATGTAATAATTCGAAATATCAAACAATTGAGATACCAAAGAAAATCGACCTAACAAAAAACGATTAAAGAAGAGATAAAACATTGGAAACATTGGAAATTGGGATTGCAGATCCAGCAAAGCGGCAACTATGAACGATTTCCTATCAATAATGAGTCAAACACTACTGAAGTAATAATGCTACTAGACAAGTACAACAAGAAATGATCACATGTGTGATGTGAAGATGCGACTCTAGGGAAAACGTCTACTGAAAATAGAGCTATATGAAGTACACAAACACAACAACTATTAGACACTTCTATCACGTTACCAACAATAGACAAGGATGAAAATCACAACTTGCCAAAACCACCAAGCCAAAGTTGTAGCTTTGAAAATGAAGTTCATAAATCTTAGGGTTGTTGGAATTTGTAAACTCTTGGTTTCAAAATTTTGAGATTGAAATAATTCAGTATTTGAAGAATATAAACAAACCACTAATGCCAACCCTTTAACAGGGTAAACAATTTGCTCGCTGATCTTATTTTTAACAGGAAATGCTACTAAATACCACAATTTGAGAAAAGTTTGCAAAAATGCCACCGTTTTGGAAAAATTGGCAAGAATGCCATTTTCTCCCGAAATTTGCATAACTGTGCAGGTTGTCACCCCCCCCCCCCCAAACCGGCTATCAGTTGTAATTAATGCCAAAAACAAATTGAAAAAGAAAATAGAGGCATCATTACCTACAGTACCTAGTAGGGAAGAGGCAAGGCGGGAAGGAGTAAAGGCAATCCAATCACCATCTCTCTTCTCCTTCCAAACCGATACAATAGCAAAGAGAGAGAGGCAGTTGCAGAGACGCCAGAAGATAGAGAGAGAGAGAGGGCGGTTGCGGTTTCTTCCTCGACAGTTGCATACACCAAAGGAGAGAGAGCGGGCAAGTCCATCGTCGCCGGAAAGGACACAGCAGCCACGACCCGACGACATACAGAACAGGTACGCCCTTTTACTCTTCTCCCTTTGGTGGTAGGGTGCGCGGGTGTGGGTCGGGGAAGCAGTGGGTGAAGGGGTTAGGGCAATGGCGGCCTGAATTGTGGGTCGGGGTGGTGGTTTTCTTGTTTGGATAATGGTGGTTGGTGGTGGCATAGGTGGTTTTCGGGTATGGAAAGGGGAAATCGGTGGTTAGGGTTTCCAATTGGGTGACAGTGGTTTTCGGAATGGGTTAGGGCAACGGTCGGGGAACTATGGATAGGGTTTGAGGTTCGAATTGGGTGACAGGGGTTTGACATTGGGTGACAGGGGTTTCCAATTTGGAGAGAAGGGTTTCTAAATTTGTTGTGGTAGGCGGAAGAGGGGAATTGACGAGGTGTGGAAATTGGGATATGTGGATGTCGTAGGTGTCCTATTGAAGGAGGTTTGAGGTATTGGTTATAGGCTTCCGATTCATAATGGATGACATGGGTTTCACACTGAGTGACAAGGGTAGAGTGACATGGGTTAGTCTGTTAGATGACAGAGGGAGACGAATACAATTGGTAGAAGCTGACTTTGTTCGTGTGATGGAAATTGCAGGAGAGAAAATGGTGAGGATGAAGAATGTGAGCTCGAAGAACAAAGAACCTGAATACGTAGTCCCCGAAGCTAGGCACTTCCGGGCCCGCGTCAACCAGGGCTCGAGACTGTCAATGCTGAACAACATTGATGATTATGTTGACGCTAGCGACTGGCAGAAGCTGCTTGATTCCCAGCTTGGTGGGGTTGTGCAGCTGGCGCACAGTGTGAAATTTTCTTCACAAATGGTGCATTATGCACTCCAACGACAGCTTCAGAGCGATAAGGAGTGGGAGACGTGGTACCGGATCAAGGGGAAGCTCCGGAGGTTCTCCCTGAAGGAGTTTGCCTTAGTAACCGGGCTGCGGTGCAGTCAACCAACAGCTAGTGACATGGAGGACGACGAGAAAGGTATCAAGGAGTTTTTTGGAAACAAGAAGATGACGGTCGGTGACCTGGAGACCGAGCTGAAGAACTCAATAATGGTGGTGCGGAGCCCGCGAAGACGATTCAAGCTAGTGCTTCTGTACATTGTGGAGGGCGTTTTGTTAGGGGAGGAGCAGAGGAAGGGGCTGCGGAGCTGGATCGTCCGGTTGGTGGAGAATGTCGATCGGTTTTTGGCATTCCCATGGGGGAGGGTCATCTATGCTGCAACACATGTGTCGCTGAACGGCGCCGTAAAGCGCCGGGAGGCTGAGATAAAGGCAGAAGATCGAAAGAAGCGCAATGGTTATGGCCTGATGGGTTATCCGCTATCCTTTCAGGTAACCTTCTCGACCACACCCATGATCATTTTGTAATTCATATGCTGAAAATGTATTAATTTGAGTGGGGATGCGGTGCAGATTTGGTTGTTGGAATCCATGCCGAAATGGGGGGTCCGGTTTGCGACGAAGGTGTCGACGACAGCATTCCCTCGTTGCATGAGATGGGCCCTCAAGGACGAGAACCTCGCTTATACGGATATAGCCAGCCGCACCGAAGCTGAGGGAGAGGAGGCCATAGAGATTGATGATAACCCAATACTCATACCAGAGGAGGCTGAGTTGGAGCTGATGGATGGCTGTGTCTACGATGATGAGAAGTCTGACCCCTTCTTCGACGACCTAGTTGCACCCTTCGTGACATATTTCGAAGCCCCTGGTGGGAGGTCCCCAAGGACGGGAAGAGGAGGCAATGACAAGGATGGCTGGGTGGGGGACGTGGCCAAGACTTTGGAACAAGTCATGGACAAGCTTCAGACAATGTCAAGAGGGATGGAGAATATGGATGAAAAAGGTACGCAATAACTTCCCAATTATTCATTTTGTGGAGACTCTGGATAACTGTGAACTAGGGTAAATGGACTCCTGACACGTGAAATTGGACAAGTGACACGTAGTGTAGATAATGAACGAATGTGGTATGAAATAGAGGGGGGCCTAGTCTGATAAGTGTTTGTTTAGAACTGAATTAGGTGACCTTAGTTTGATATGAAGTGTGAATCAGGAATTGTTTGGTGTTCATTACTCATGGTGATATGAAGGGTGAATTGTGTTGAATTTTGTCACCTTATGGTGATATGAAGTAATAATTTAATCACCTGCAGCTGACATTATTGGAGGTGGCCGTGAATGAGCTGCGGGAGGGTGAATGTAAGGGGACGGCCTGGCAAGAAGCAACCGATAAAGAACAAGCTGGAGATGAGAAAAAAGGGGATGAGTTTGTAAGTTTGTTTTTGCGTGACATGCGTTTCGATGTTTAGTCCTGCTTGAAATCGGGGATTCAATATCAAATGTTAATATGTATTTTACAGGTCGACCTTGATGAGTTGATAGAGTCAATTGCGGCTGAAGCCGGTGAGGGTGGACAAGGTGGTAAGGTAAGTTGTTGGTAAACATCACAAGATTTGTTATGTTCAGCGACACAGGAAGAATGTGACAGGAAGATTGTAGCTGTGTGACATGATTTGTTCTGTTAAGTAACACTGGAAAGTTTGAGGCATAATTGAAAGTTGATTTCATTTGCAGTTAGGAGGTGCTGTTGAGAAGGGAAGTGAAGTGGATGATGGCGGGGATAAGCACACAGAAGTTGAAACTGTGAAGGCAAGGGATGAGATATCAGGAGAGAGCAAGCTAGCTGGTGATGCTCTCGGGGAAAAGCATGATGAAGCTGAATCTGTCAAGGCTGGGGATGGGGGGGAAGGAAAGAGCAACAAGGTGAGGTTTATTTATGAAAAAAAGGTGATTATATGTGACATGAAAGTTTATGGCAAGTGACATGAAATTTTTTCAGACCAAGGCGGGGGACAAGCAATCGGAGTTCGGGGACAAGGTAGCTGAAGGTGAATCCATCAAGGCAGGGGATGGGACGGCAAGAGAGAGCAAGGATGTAAGTTTTTTCTATCAGTTATTGGTGACAGGGACATTGTAGTTGCACGACATGAGTATATCTGTTATGTGACAAGGGATAGTGTCAATCTTAGCTGAAGTTTGATATGTTTGCAGTTGGGAGAGGTTGGTTTAAAGGGGTCTGGTCCTGAGGAAGGGGGAAAGAAAATTGAAGGTGATGAGAGGCCGAAGCCCCGGGTAGCTCAGGTTTATGCATCTAAGGGGGCGAATAAGACGAGGAAGGCTGTTGGAGAGGAGCTGGCTCCCCCGGCCAAGAAACCGCGAGCCCAGAAGGCAGCCACTGTTCCCGCCGATGCTGTTAAGCTAGGAATGGTGTCAGCGACGGACAACGACGCCATGACAAGTTGGGTGGCAAGGTACGTAGCTTATGTCTCTTACTCTCGAATAGACGACAAAGGAAGATAGTTGAACGTCCATAATACCTGACAGAAACTTACCGTGCAGTAGGGACGCGGAGGTGCGCACGTCACCCTGCGGTGTGGATATGACGAAGGAGTTACTCAACCGCCTGAAGAAACCCCAAGATTGGTTTGGAACTGTGGTATGAACACTTGTCACCTCTAAAATTACCCGTGTCAGGATTTTGGATTGTAATTGCAGTTCACTTCATGCAGGAGATGGAGGAGTGCTGCTACCTTCTGCGCAAAGCGGTCGCAGACAGAGCGGGTGACATGACTAGTGGAGCCATCGTAGTCGATACGTGCTTTGCGGGAATTTATCTACCTCGGGAATGGAAGGAGTACAGCGCCACCCCCGAAGCGTACGAGCCTAGTGATGCATTGATGGTGTACTTAAATGGGGGGTCGCCGAAGCCGTTGGGACGAGCGTGGTCAGGTGTGGACCTCATCCTCCTCCCCTTCAACGTCAGGAACAAACACCGGGTTGCCCTTGCCATCGATCTTAAGGAGTGGGAGGTAAGGGTGTATGACTGTGACGTCCACATGGTGACGGAACGCCAGCTCCAGCCCCTGTTAATGCCTGTGACGAGCCTGATCCCTGTCGTCATGCGTGCACACCCCGATATGAAGGTCAAGTATGCCGATAAGGTCCCCACGCCGTTTTCCATTCGTCGGGACAAGAGCCTTCCACAAAGCAAGCAAGGGTAAGTTGGATGACATGATTCAATTTCGTTTGATTGGATGTGGAATCGGTGTCCGCGTTCTGACCGATTGTTCCCCATTGCAGCGGTGATTGTGGCCCGTACACCATTAGATTCATGCACCTCCTGCTGGAGACCGGCCCGAAATTCGATGGATTGGACGACACGTACATTGAGGCATACCGCCAGATGCTAGCTGTTGGGGTATTCCATGGTCGACTCGGATGCTAGACGTTGGAGTTGAACACTTGCTTCCAATCATAACACCCTCCTGTAATAGCTGAAGTAAAACATTTGGATATTTTGCGAAACTTGGTAGTTGTCGAATGTGAACATTTGTATATGTTAGTAGGTATGCGGACATGTTAAACTTGCCAGTGTAGCCACATGTATCTATCCAATTTGGTGACAAGGTATATGTGGTTAGATGACACGAGGATTAAAAGGGGTGACATGGGTCATTTAGACTATACGTAGGAATATGAGACAGTCAATAGTGACACGAAAAAACCTATCAGGTGACACGTGCATGGAAAGACGGGACCCGATGCTGGGACAAAAGAACAAAACGACAATAGAAAAGGAATCTATCAGGGTGGCAGTTGGTTTCACAGTTCCTTTGACTTACTTACAAAAATATAAAAAAAGAAAAAGAAAATAAAATACTGTGTTCCTCGAAAATAAAAGGTAAAGAAAACAAATGCAAAAGTAACTTGCATTCATTGCAGTTGGGGAATAAACCACCACCTATCCCTGTGAAAGAGAGAGAGAGAGAGAGAGACCGAAAATTAATAGGAGTGAAGGGAGGTGGTTGTGAAGTGAAGGGAAAGAGGAGAGCCCGTACCGGAGAGGGAGAAAGACGCCGGAGAAGGGAGGAAGACGCCGGAGAAGCCCGTACTAGAGAGGAAGGCGCCGGAAAACAGGTACAACTCAATTGGTTTTTGGAATCCGTCCTCACCCATCTCTACTACTCTGAATCTTCACTTAATTTGCAATCTTCCCCACTTAATTTGCATTCTCCCATTGTTTCGTACCGGAGAGGGAGGAAGTCGCCGGATAAGGGAGTAAGACGCCGGATAAGGCAGTACCGGAGAGGAAGGCGCAGGAATACAGGTACAAGTCAATTGATTATTGAAATCTGTCCTCACCCATCTCTACTAGTCTGAATCTTCACTTAATTTGCAATCTTCCCCACTTCATTTGCATTCTTCCATTGTTTCGTTCAAAGGCATGCAATTTGGGATTGGACAAAAATCTGAAATTGGGGAATTGGAATAACGGTCATGTGGGGAATTGGGGATACGGGGAAATACAGATCTGGGGTAAAAGGGGTATGGGGAACTGAGGAATTGACAGACAAGAGCGAGGGAGGTTGAAGATAAGCGTGAGAGGCTTGCGGGTCCTTTAACCCAGATTGTGAGAGTGGAGAATAACCCCTGTCAGAAACGGGTACTGCAGGACAATTGGGAGAAGACAATTGACAATCATGACATGAGCTATTCTGTTGGGTGACAAGGGTTACTTGATTAGGTGACATGGGAATTTTCTGGTGAAACAGTCGCAGACAGATTTATTAAGTAGGGGGGTGACTTTGTGTGGATATTGATTATGTTCATGTCCACGTAATTGCAGGAAGAACATGGTTCGGTCCCAGAATTTGAGGAGGAAAGGTGTCCGGACACCGAAGAAGGTGGAGCCCCGACTCGAAGTGCCGGAGGAGAAGCATTTCCGAGGGCGGGTCAACCAGTCTTCCAAAGTGTCTCTGCTCATCAACATGGACGACTGGGTCGACCCCGTCGATTGGGAGAAGCTGCTGCGAAGCCAATTTGGGGGTATTGTGCAAATGGCAAACCGGGTTCAATTCTCGTCGCAACTACTGCATTACGTGTTACAAAGGCAGCTTGTGACTGAAAAGAAGTGGGAGACTTGGTACATGCTTCAAGGCAAGCTGCGGCGATTCTCTATCAAGGAGTTTGCGCTCGTGACTGGGCTGCGGTGTGGTCGAGTTCGGGGGGAAGACACAGAGACGGAGGATGACAAGAAGACAAAGAAGGCTCTCAAGGACTTATTCGGAATGGACAACATGAAGGTGGGTGAGCTGGAGAACGCCTTCAAGAACTCCATCTTGAAGGAGCCGAGTGCGAGAAGGCGTTTTAAGATCACTCTCCTCCTCATCGTCGAAGGAGTTCTGCTGGGGGGAGAACCCAGGAAAGCCATACGAGGGTGGATTGTGAAGCTTGTGGAGAACGTTGATCGATTTCTGGATTACCCCTGGGGCAGGATTGTGTACGAGGCCACCCACGAGTCCCTATCGGGCGTCATAGAACGACGTGTCGCTGACTTGAAGCCGAAGGCGAACGACAAGGACGATCGATATGGATATGGGCTTATGGGTTTTCCGTATGCGTTCCAGGTAAGCTACTTGACCGAAGTTATGCTTGAACTATTACGCGCAATTGATGCACACACTCGAGTGACATGTGTGGTTGTTTTAGATTTGGCTGTACGAAGCTGTCCCGGGGATTGGGGAGGCGTTTGCGAACCGGGTGTCGAACACGGCGTTGCCTCGCATGCTGAGGTGGACAGCCGATGACGACAATCTAATGTATGAGATGATCCAGTCTCGCATGGACCCTGAAAAATCGGATAGAATCAAGGTCGAAGACAACCCGATACTAGTACCGAAGGCCGGCGAGTATGAATTGATGCTCGGGTGCTTCTACCAGCATGAGGAGCTTGACCTCTACTTTGATGACACTGAGGCTGCGTTGGCACCGAGTTATTACGGTGAAGGCTCTAGCAAGTCCGGCCCGAGTTCGGAGCAACGAGATGGGACAAGGGAATCCTGGGAGGATAAGTTGGGGAAGTCAGTAGAACTGATCTTGGAGAGGCTGGGAACCATGTCAACATGGATGCGGAGCATGGATGATAAGGTACGTGTAACGTTTCTGGCATTTGTGACACGGGTATATTTTATATGTGACACGGGAAATTTTCAGAGGTGACACGGGTTACTTATCTATGAATGCCGAATAACATTCGCTAACCACCCCTCATTTATGTACTTTGTGTATCAGATGAAGGTGTTGGAAGGTGTTGTGAATGGGATGCGAGATGGCCAGTCGAATGCAGGAGGTGAGCAGAAACCAATGGGCGATGTTCGTGGAGAGGATAACGACCAAAAGAACGGGGCGACAGAGGGACAAACTAAGGTGGAAGACCAGCCACCAGAAGGACAAGAGGAGGTAAATTGGTTGTTACTTGACATGGTATTTTCTGAATCCACGGTGAAGGGGTAATAGAATCAACAATTTATAATATGTCAATATTTTGCACACAACTCACACGGTTGTTAAAGTGAAGCGACACGTATTAATATGTAGAGTGACAAAGGAACAAATATATTATCTGAATCACAGTTGAAATAACCGTAACCAATTGCCAGATCTCAGAGGCGGTCAAAGACGAGACCGTTGGAGGAACTGGGGGAGATGTCAGTGGAGAGAAAGTCGGGAAACATAGGGATGCTGAGGACAAAAGCGGTAAAGCCGGTTCAACGGAGGTACCACCTACAGTGAACGACCAAGCAACGCCGGAAGGACAGGATGAGAAGAAGGTAAATTGCCTGTTACTTCACATTGTCATTTTAATCTATAGTACTACGTAAGTGACAAGTGTATTAGTATTAGCCGACACGAGTACAGATTGGGGTGACACGGGGGTCAAAACATTTTTGCCTTCACCGTTGAAACTGTCTAACCACTTGGCAGATCCCAGAGGCTGCAAGAGCGGAGCCCCTTCGAGGCAGGAAGAGTAAGAGAGTTCCAGGAGGTGATGGAGAAGTCAAGTCCCCACCTCAGAAGAAAACGCGGGGCCGAAAAGGGAAGAACGTTGTCGAAGGCGCGGCCGCGATTAAGCTGGGTCTTGTTTCCGTGTCAAACAACGATGGGTTCCTCCGCTGGATGGATAGGTGACACTCATCAGCAGACATACCCAAGTTATTGAATAGATGACTCCAATCCCCTAAGATTGTGGTTGTGGTTGTGCAGCGGGGATGAGGACACCTGGAAGACTGCATACGGCACGGCGGTGAGTAAGGAGTTCTTCACCGCACTAAAAACGCCCATAGTTTGGCTAAACTCTGAGGTACGAAACCCGCCTAAGTGAATATCTTTGTCTAGTGAATGACACGGTATGTACTGTAAAAGGTAGTGGAATAGTTTTGGATTTTGACTAGGGTTGTAATCGATGCAGCACATGGAACAAGCATGCTATCTTCTTTGGAAAGGGGTAACGGAGAGGGCCGGCGACATTGGCGGTCGAGTTGTCGTTGTGGACACATATTTCGGTCGGTATCTGCAGACCGAGTGGGGCAAATACAAGAGCGATGCGGGTAGCTACCAAGCCGACGAGAAGCTGCTTGGCTACTTCGACGGGCGGTCCCCGGCGACGATAGGCCGGGCGTGGGAAGGGGCGGAACTCATCCTCCTACCTTTGAACGTGGATAGTGTTCACTGGATCGCCATAGCGATCGATCTGGTCGGGTGGCAAGTAAGGGTTTATGATTCCGACGTCTACATCGTGAGGGACCGCCATCTGCCGGCACACTTAAGCTGCATCACCCACCTTATCCCGGTACTGATGAATGCCCACCCCGCGTTGATGGCCACCTACGTCGACAAGCTGCCAAAGCCGTTCGCCATTAGTCGCGAGAAAAGGATTCCGCAAAACAAGCAGATGTAATTTTTGTCCAACACTTAAATATATCTTCGTCTCATAGTTGCATCCGGCTGTAATGAATATGACTCCGGCGATTCTCTATTGCAGTGGAGACTGCGGTCCTTACACGATCAGGTTCATGCAACTCCTTACGAAGGACGCCCCCACCTACGACGGTCTTGACGACGTATTCATCGGGGCGTACAGGCACATGCTCGCTGTTCGCATCTTCAATGGTACACGGTTATGATCTCAGTTATGATCACCATTGGCCAGTGTTATGAAATGTTATGTTATGGTATAAGCTTCTTATCAACATCGTTTTTATTGTGTTGGATATTTATGAACATGGTTCCTGGTTCTCACATTTAGTTGTGGACGGTAGTTCACTAGGTTGGTATTTTAGTACGTTGGTATGAACTGTTTCGCATTCTTTATCTTCGGTGAGTGGTTATGTGTTGTGGACTGTTACATTATTTGTATGATAATTTGTAAGCAGTGAGTGACCATGTTGGCATGGTGCAAACATTGGTTATAATTAGTTCAGAAATATCCCGTGTCACCAAACTTGCAATCCCGTGTCACCTGACGTGCTTATCCGTGTCACTGATGGTGAGTAGGGTGATTTTCTAACCTTTTTTAAGTGTTGATAGGTTCATATACGAATTGTGACAAGGCCCTATCATAGGAACCACACAATTTTACATTTTGTCTCCTCATGGATGATTGAATGTAATGTGGCAACCAACGTACTCGGTTGAAAGCCATATTATAAGTTGTAAGGAAATATCCCGTGTCACGTAACTTGAAATCCCGTGTCACCTGACGTGATTATCCGTGTCACAGATGGTGAGTAGGGTGATTTTCTAACCTTTTTTAAGTGTTGATAGGTTCATATACGAATTGTGACAAGGCCCTATCATAGGAACCACATAATTTTACATTTTGTCTCCTCATGGATGATTGAATGTAATGTGGCAACCAACGTACTCGGTTGAAAGCCATATTATAAGTTGTAAGGAAATATCCCGTGTCACGTAACTTGAAATCCCGTGTCACCTGACGTGATTATCCGTGTCACAGATGGTGAGTAGGGTGATTTTCTAACCTTTTTTAAGTGTTGATAGGTTCATATACGAATTGTAACAAGGCCCTATCATAGGAACCACATAATTTTACATTTTGTCTCCTCATGGATGATTGAATGTAATGTGGCAACCAACGTACTCGGTTGAAAGCCACATTATAAGTTGTAAGGAAATATTCCGTGTCACGTAACTTGAAATCCCGTGTCACCTGACGTGATTATCCGTGTCACAGATGGTGAGTAGGGTGATTTTCTAACCTTGTTTATGTGTTCATAGGTTCATATACGAATTGTGACAAGGCCCTATCATAAGAACCACATAATTTTACATTTTGTCTCCTCATGGATGATTGAATGTAATACACATGCATAACACCAACAAGTGGAAATGTAATAGACATGCATAATATAGGAGGGACATTGCCCTATACATACCATATCCGATAATACAGGCACCATTCATAACGGTGCAACCACACTCGGCTTTCCAAAAAACGACAACTAACCGAGCGTGGGTGAGACATTGTTTCTAACTACCCTTACATAGGCCCCTAACTGCAACAAATGGGGGCCATCCGCCACATACGGAGTTGTGGCGGAGTCCAAAAAACCATAGCTGTTTGGGATCACATCAGTATTTGGCAACTACTACAACAACATCACAAGTTTTGGCAAAAAACAAAGAGAACTAGCTTCGAAGCTCCTAAGCCCTGGTGACCAGACGCACCATAACTCCCATCATCAGGACGAGAATCCACCCCATCAGCCTGTTCCAGCGGGTGAGTTGTCGGGTGCGGAGCTGCTGGCTAGCGTGCCCGACCCACTGCCCACAGAGGAAGGAGCCCACCTCGGCCAACCGCTGCGCCAGGTGCTTGTTGCTAGCCTCGCTCCTCACCGACTTGTTGGCGAGGACCAAGTTCTCATCAATTGTGGCATGCAGCGAGCTCTGGGTAAACTCCAACTCAGTAGTTGTGGCCTCCAGGGTGGACTGGGTGGCCTGCAGCTGAAGAGTGGTTGTCTGGACATGCGTGTGGGCGGCCTCAAGTTGAGTGCACTGTGCGGCCATAACTCCCTCCCGGGCAGCATCCCGGTTGAGCAGCGACTGAACTCGCTGGCGAAGGTCGGTGAGCTCTTCGGCGGCCAAGTCCCATAGCGCGTTGTCCTCAGCCACCTGGTCGGGGTCTCTTGTCTCTGACTGATCATCATCCTCGTCCTCATCACGACGGTCACGACGGCTCCTCCCGTAGTCGTAGTCTGAACGCAGCCAGAAGTACCTCCGGTCGTCACCACTCTGGTAGCTCCGATCGCTGTCGAAGTCTGTGTCAATGTCGCTGTCTGAGTACGGCCACATTATTCCTACCAGTACCAGGAAAAATAAACGTCAGATGGCAGAAGAAAACCAAACACAAGAACATACGTACATATGAAAAATATGTAAGCATGTTTTATATTGGAGACAAGTACATATATGTGGAAAAGATGAATGGGAGAGTGAGATGATATGTCACCAAACAAGTAAAGGAGAATGTCAAATATAAGGTAAAATAATGCCTGGACCTTAGAATGTTGAGAAGGAGAGATATATGTGCAAACAAAGTTGGAAATGGTAAATACAAGTGTGAATATGAAACTCATATCAATGAATTAAAGTTATGACAAAGTTATGTAACAAATGGAAGAAATCACCCGTGTCACCAACTTTGCAATCCCGTGTCACCAAAATTTGAATCCCGTGTCACCAATTATATATACTTGGCAGACATCCTACTAAGAACTTTCACAGACAAAGAGAAAGGTTGCAACTTTCATAGGCTTAATCATATTTATGCTTTAGATTCACACAGAAAGGATGCTAAATGTGCTATTTCTTTTTCAAGCCTAACAAGTACATATATATGAAAAAGATGAATGGGAGAGGGAGATGATATGTCACCAATAAACCAAAGGACAATGTAATATATAAGCTAAATTACTGTAAGCACCTTATAATTTTGATAAGGAGAGAATTATGTGCAAGCAAAGACAAATTACAAATAGGTGGTTAGAAATCACCCGTGTCACCAAAGTTGTAATCCCGTGTCACCAAGTATATATACTTGACTGGCTGCTTTCTCAGCCCCAATTCAGCAAATTCCACAAACTAATTGCATATATGAAGCGTAAACCAATAAACACATATACGAACTCCAAGAAACTACTCAACTTAAGTATGTAATAAGCACATGCAAGATAAGAGACAAATGGACATTTTCACTACACAAGGCACAAACCATAAAACAGTGAGCAATGGACATATTCACCCAAAATCTGCAGCATACACAGGCATAAACCGTAGCCCCTAATCAGAAAGCTTTGGATGTCGTCAATTAGTACTCTATGTCGAAAACCCTAGTAACAACACATATTTCATTCAACACAAACTTCTAATCGACGAAAACCCTAAAATACAAACAGTTTTTTTTCAACACATATGGCAATCGGGGTTGTACTTACTTGGAATTGAATGCTTTTGGATGAGGATGAGCACCACTGGTGAACCAAACACGATGGCGTCGCTTCTTCTTCCCGAATTTTTTTGTGGCTTGCAAGAGAAGAGTGGAAGTGAAATGACCGATGGAGTGGTATTTATGAAGAGAGAGGGGCTCCATCGGGGGGGGGGGGGTTTGGTTAGTGTCTCCAAATTTCGAATCCCGTGTCAAGTAACATAATAACCCCTTCAACATTAAATATAGGTCAATTTGCACTAATATACATTTGAATATGGTAACAAGGTTGGTATTTTTGTACGTTGCTATGAAGTACTACCTCCGTTCCGGAAAACTTGTCAGTTCACTATTCACGCACGCTTATTTTTAGAGAAAAAACTATACAAAATATCTACTTTCGTATTTATTTGTAAAAACAATTTCGTAGCTATTATTATCAAGTACAAACGTGTTACAAATTTTTTATGAAAACGTATATTTTATATAGTTTTTTTAATTATAAATAAGGGTGCTTGAATAGTTAACGACAATTTTTGCCGAACAACAACTAAGTGTTTCGATTTCTTTATCCCTTTTTTTACTCTCTGTATGCGGTAATTTTTTACTCTATTTATATTGCACTCACATATATTGATTTTATGGTTGTAAAATATATTTTTAAAAGTTATAAAATTTAATACACCATATTTTAACATTTTACAAACCCTAACTACTTTCCCATGCAATATGCATGCAAAATACATATATGGATTTAACTTTTGTACTTAATTTAATGCGGTAATGTTTTACTCTCTATATGCGTTATAAAATTTATTTTAAAGCGTTATAAAATATTATCAAATAATAAATTGATACAAAACCCTGAATACTTAATCCGTTAATTTTTTGAATAAAGGGTTAAATTTTACACTTTCATTCGTTATAAAATTTTATCAAATAATTAATTGATACAAAACCCTGAATACTTAATCCATTATTTTGTTGAATAAAGGGTTAAATTTTAAACTTTAATCCGTTATTTTTTTAAAACAAGGGTTAGTAAGTGTTGTATAGGTTTAATCCGTTATCCATATAATATATTTGTTAAGAATATCACATATCAAGATTCTAACCGACAATAAATTGAAGATATAGATAATTTAAGAAAAAGATTAATTAATCGATTGAGATTAAAACCACGGCAGTTATTTACGATTGAAAATCTGTTCCGCTTCCTCTTCCACTTCCACATCCACATCCATTGCGTTTCAAGTACATTGCACTTGCACACGTCTTTTCCTCTGAATTACATTGCACACGTCTCGTCTATTCCTCTTCCGGTGGCAGTTACGTTCTCCATTGCACTCTTATAGCCAACCCATTCTCCCTTGAATTGCATCATCCCATTCCCTTGAATTGCATCATCCTCCCTTACCAACTAGAACCGAAATTAAGATAGTTGCAATGGATCAAGGAAGGAACGTTAGGGCAAGGACAGCAGAGGCATTGACGCTTCTAACACTACCATTCGATATCCTATTGGATATTTTCAGCTCCTTGCTGAAGATAAAGATGATGCTCTTTCTTGTGAGGAATGCACGTGCAGAATTGAGTGTGGGTTAGTCGAGGGTATGCTTCAGGGGATTACACGAAATATGGTGGAATAAAAATTTGCACATGTGTTCGGTCTATTAAGTTTGGTTAATTTTGATACTATATCTAATGTGTTATTATAACATATAATGATATTATTGTTACTGTATCAAAAAATGATCAATTGGGAGCTCATAAAAAATTGTTCAAATGAGATACTATATATTTTTTAGTAGAATTGAGAAACTATATCGTTTATGGTAGAATTGAGAAACTATATCTTTTTTGGTAGAATTGAATCGACGAAATATAGGTCAATTTGCACAATTATACAATTCAATATGGTCACAAGGTTGGTATTTTTGTTCGAAATATAGGTCAATTTGTCAACTTACATAATTCTCGTGTCACAAAGGAGAATAAGGTGACAAAATCTACACGAGTAGGACAAACACTCACGAGATTTAAACATGACCTCAAACTAAGTGTCACCTCCGGATTGTTACACATGAAATTACAACCAGTGACATGATAACCCCTTAAACCTGACACGGTAATACAAAGAGGGTGACAGGGGTTTTTTACAGAATCCATCCACAAAAGTACTGCGATGTTCTTGACCACTTACCACTAGAGTGTAACGCGTTTTCAAAAGTAAATGTATCCAAACAACCAATGGACAAGACTAAAACCAACGTTGTTCACAACAAAAGACAACAAATCACTTCCATAATGAAATTAAAACCAGTGACATGATAACCCCTTCAACCTGACACGGTAATACAAAGAGGGTGACAGGGGTTTTTTACAGAATCCATCCACAAAAGTACTGCGATGTTCTTTACCACTTACCACTAGAGTGTAACCCGTTTCCAAAAGTAAATGTATCAAAACAACCAAAGGACAAGACTGAAACCAACGTTGTTCACAACAAAAGACAACCAATCAGTTCCATAATGAAATTAAAACCAGTGACATGATAACCCCTTCAACCTGACACGGTAATACAAAGAGGGTGACAGGGTTTTTTTTATAGAATCCATCCACAAAAGTACTGTGATGTTCTTTACCACTTACCACTAGAGTGTAACCCGTTTCGAAAAGTAAATGTATCCAAACAACCAAAGGACAAGACTGAAACCAACGTTGTTCACAACAAAAGACAACAAATCACTTCCATACCTACACCCAAACGACGATCAGATTATGCGTCCACCGAGCCGACCATTGAAGATGGCAGCCGCTAGCATCTGTCTGTACGGCCCAATAAACGTGTCGTCCAGCCCATCGAAGGGGGGATCGGTCTCCATGAGGAGCTCCATGAATCTGATCGTGTAAGGGCCATAGTCACCACTGCAATGACAGAGATTTTGTCAAAACAGAGGCGGAGATATCATCAAGTTAAATGAAATACAGGGGTCGCACCAATCATACCTGAGCTTGGTTTGCGGAACGCGCTTGTCGCGGATTATGCGAAACGGGCCTGGCAGCTTCGATGCATACTTCACCTTCAACTCAGTGGTGCATCCGCAGGGGTGGGAGTTCGGCGTCTCTCACGCAGTGCACATCGCAGTCGTACAACTTCAACTGCCACTCATTCAGATCAAGAGCAACGGCAACCCAATGTCTTCCCCTCAGGTTGAGGGGCAGGAGGACGAGGTCCCCGCCTGCCCACGGCCGGGCCATGAGCGCCGGGGCCCGCCCGTCGAAGTATGAGAGGAGTATGCCACTCGCCTCATACCCCCCGACGTCTGAGTTGTACTCCTTCCACTCCCTCTCCAGAAAGCTGGAGAAGTAGGATTCCAACACAATGACTCGACGCCCATTTTCGTAACCCCTCTCCGCGCTTTGTTTCCGTAGCAGGTAGCATGACTGCTCGAAGTGCTGCATCAAGTTAACCCCCATGACAACCCACAACATAGTCCAACAGCAACCCAAATACGTATACAAGGGCAATCATAATAAAATGTGAGAAATACAATATACCTCTGAGTTGATCCAATAGCGGGGCGTCTGGAGGGTGGTAAAAAACTCCTTCGACAGGTCCTTGCCGCAAGCCGTTGACAGGTTCTCATCGTCGGCACTGGACCGTACAATGGAGTGGAATCAATGAAAGGGTTACTGTGCCGTATAATGAAGACTGAAATGAGACGATGGGTTACCTTGCGAGCCACCCCTGTAGGGCCTCATAGTCGGCCGCAGAAACTAGTCCCATGGCAACGGCTTCGCCGGGAACGATGGCGTCCTTCCCTTTAGAGGCCCGCGGTTTCGTAATCTTCCACGCCTTGCTCTCACATTCCTGGTCCACGAACAACCTCTGAATTCAAACAAACATTTCCCATGTCACATAACAAAACGACCCCTGTCGCCTAGCTAACATCCCCATGCCACTATTGAAAACATAACGGATGAATGGCACGGGCCACAAGGAGCGTACCTTAGCAACTTGTCGGGGCTGCTCCACAGCTTCAGCACGAGCCCCCTTTGGTACATCAACATCAACAACCTGCAAAACCGATCTACAACTTAGATGGATTCCAACATGTACAAACTCCTTTTCACTATCCCTTACTCTTTGTTCCTTGCCTCTTCCAATCAATTTTCCATCCCGCATTTCATGGACCTTCTCCTCCAACACTTTTATCTGCACACAAGCAATTGTTACAATAAGTCCACCATCTCCTCCAACAGTTTTATATCCCGTGTCACTGTCACATACTGTATGTCCCATGTCATTATTCTATTTACCGTAGTCACTGAACTTAAGAACAATATGAGAGTGAATAATGCGAAAGACTGAAGTACCCTATCATCCATCTCCTCCAAGGTATCCATAATCTTCTCGAGTGTCTTCCCCATGAGATCCCTAGCGGCATCCGTCTCCTCGACGTAGTTGGCGATGTTGGCAAGCATCGCCACACTCGACCCTTCGTTTACCCGTGCGCGGAAGCGCTGATTCTGTGGATGTGTAAATTTTGTCCAAGCCATTTGTTTCCTGCAGTTTAAGAGCAACCATAAGTTATCGAGAAAGTTTATAGTCAATGTCACTAGCTTTGTAAACCCATGTCACTCAATTTGGAAACCCATGTCATAAATGTCAGAACGTTCCTAAACCAATGACGACATACATTCCACATCAACTCCCCAAATCTGAATTTCAAAATAATGGAACCCCGAATCGTCCCCATTCCCAATCAAACCCCTAATCTACCCCATTCCCTATTTCGACCCCCACCGTAGGCATCCTCTTCGGGCTTACTAAACCCTAACCGCGGGTTTTCCAATCCCCAAAACCCGACTCCTTGTCCTTTATTCGCAACCACCTCCACCATCGACAAAACCGCCCTCCTTAACGTTCAATCCCTTACCACCATAGTAGGTTGTTCCATCCACCCACCCCAAACCCCAGATTCGAAGATAACGGACAATAGAGATAGGGAGCGTACCTTCTGAGTTTCCTGGCGGCGTTCTTCTCTTATCCGACAGTCCCCGGCAGTATCTTCTTCGACCCGTTGTTCCTCATCGTCGGCGTCTCTTCTTCCTCCCCCTTTCGAACGGTTTTGAGTTATGGAAATTTAGAGATGGAGTCCCGATGAATACAGAAAGACAGTGTGAGGTGATATCCGGGACGCGTGTCAACTTATTCTTTGTTGTTTTCTTTTTGTTTTGAGCTACGGGCAACCTTTTCGACCAAAATGGGAAAGGGTCAATTTATCCAAATTATCCCCCATTGTGCTATTTATGCAAGTTTGGGCAAAATTTGGTCTATCTTTGACCACTGGTTGACTAAGTTATTATTGTCGAAACTTTGGTTATAAGTTGTCAGGAAATCGCCTGTGTCACCCAACTTACAATCCAGTGTCACCTTACATAATAACCCCTTCAACATTGTCATGAAGGTGATTTCAATATGTTCACAAGGGTGAATTCCTAACACCACTACCACAACCACTCAGGACTGTAAACATGTTGTCAAATAAGTACCAATGCATTGTTGAATTCATTATCATAGCTTCAACCGACGAAATGTCTACCATGAAATTGAAAGTTGTGACATGATAACCCCTTCTACCTGACACGGGAATACAAATAGGGTGACATGGTTTTTGTTCTGAAACCATCCCCAAAAGTACTACGAAGTTCTTCACCACTTAACTGTAGTGTGGAAACCCTTCCCAAAAGTACAGCAGACTACTTACAGTTTGTCATATGCACAAAAAGCCTAATTACACTACCAAATATGTTGCCCGTTCAAAAAATAACATAGACGGAGAATGGTCCAACCACTGACCCGATACGGCAAATGCAAAAGACTACCCAGCTGCTGAGGTAAGGTGTTGGACCACTAATGGAGGAACACATCTAAGAACGACGGCGCTTGGAACGGCTAAATTCTCCCCGAGATGGGTATCGACAAGTCTTAGGGCGACCAGGGCGTCGCTTCACGTCCGGGGGGAGACACACCGCGCTGGACATGGCGGGGGGGGGGGGGGGGATTCGCCACTCTTCTCTTGGAGGAACCGGATATAACACATTCTCGTAACACGCCTTCCACGCGGCGACTTTGTAGAAGTCATTCACGAGAGAGAAGAAATTGCTACCTCGATACCTTGCAGCCGCTATGGCGTGCTGGCACGGAAACTGGTCAATGTCGAACTGCTTGCATGTGCAGGTCCGGGCACACAGGTTCACAACCCAGGTGGCGGACCCTCTGCGGACAGTGTACTCGTGTGAGCTGAGGGCTCTGACATCCAAGAATGTTGCCAACGAATAGCTCGTTTGCAGCTCACCTTGAACGTAATCGCTGACCGTCGACGCCGATTTGGTGCTTTTTTCCCGTCGATCGTAAAACCACTTGGATATTGTTTCGATGACAGCATCAATCAGGGATGTGATGGGTAGGTCGCGGGCCTCCTTGAACACCGAATTCAGACACTCAGAGTTGTTCGTCGTCAATATGTTGTAGTGCATCCCCAAGAAGTATGCCCGGGCCCAGTTCTGGAATCCAGCCTCTCTTAGGTATTGGCCCGCAGCGGGTGCCTGAGCGCAAAAATCAGCAAAGTGCTTCTCGAACTCTGCCCTCGTGTACGCCTTCGCCACCTTTAAGTACAATGTGTGCAGGGCCGTCACCCCCCTGTACTTAACCTTGGCATTCTGAAATAGATGCCATTGGCAGGCCCCTTGCTTAGCAAACACATAATTGTCCCTCAAACCTTTGACGATGCTAAGATGCCGATCAGAGACAAACATTAAGTCCGGTGTATCCTCGACGACATGTAGCATGTTCTTGAAGAAGAAGCCCCATGACCCGTGATTCTCACCATCGACAATCGCAAAAGCGATCGGGTATATACTGTGGTCTGCATCTTGGGCTGTGGCAAATAGAAGCGTGCCCCTGAACTTCCCTTTCAGGAAACTCCCATCAACTGAAATCACCTGGACATGGATATCGACACCAGTTGGTTAGGTGACATGGTTATGTATGTTAGGTGACATGCAATATTATAGTACCGACACGGGGTATTACCTTTCGAAGGTAGGGAATCGCCTTGCGCCATACCCCGAAGCTAATAAAGGCGTACTTGAATCTTTGGGATGCGTCCAGCTCTAACTTAGTATATGTCCCAGGGTTCGTCTGCTCCAACATGTGCAAGTATGGAATAATATCTCGGTAGCTGTCTTCGTAGGTCCCATGCTTCACCTTCCTCGCTATCAGCCGTGCCCTTCGTGCCTTCCAGTAGCTACACGATACTCCATACTCGGCCTTCGTCATTTTCTGGACTTGCTCGGGAACGAGGTCCTTTCGAGTCCCGGTGAACCTGCATATAATGGTGTCATGGTGAGTTACGTCATGTGACATGGGGAATAATGTTGTGTGACACAAATAGCTGTTCACAACTAAATTAACACTTACGTGGTCACGAGGTTGCGTCCAATCATGTTCGATGTAGCATGTCGGCTATGGTTGTGCATCATGCTCAGGTCACATGTATCCTCCTGGACATACTGTCGGATGCACCACATTGTCGTGCGCCGGTAAGTCGACGCCCTTAACATCCACGTGCACTTGCTGTCCAAACAACCAACTAAATAGGTTTTCTTACACGACCTCTTCACTGCAAACTCGAAGCACTTCTGCACTGCAATCCACTTCAGGCAAGTCTGCAATTCTACCTTCGAGCCGAACATTTGTCCCTCCGAAATTTCTGTCAGATTCCGTCGTGGTTCCTGGGTCCGAGGCGTTGCTTTGTCCAACATAGCTTCTACGTTCTCCATCGACGGTGGGGATGTGCTGGACCTAGGAACCCGATCTTCTAGTTCCCTAATCACCTCCTCCTCAACTTCGTCCTCCTCCGACGACACCCTCATACCCTGGTCTTCCTCATAATCCTCCCAGTCATAATAATATGAACAATCTTCTTCCCTCTTCACTCCGGAATCGAAGTCCTCCTCCTCGTCCTCCTCCTCACTTCTAATGGCTATGAGATCCACCCCCTTATACTTGTCACCTTCACATTTTTCCGTGTCATCTGAAGAGGAGTCCGTGTCACCCAAGTGGATAACATCTAGACCATCACACCTGTCACCCTCAAGAATATCCATGTCACCAGTTCCAGACCCTATGTCACCTGCGTGCTCTTGGCTCTTCCCTATCACCCCACCCAACTGGATCATTTTCGGACCTTTACCCTTGTCACCTACACTCTTAAGCTTTTCACCAGTTCCAAACCCGCTCTCAGTAGCGTCCTCCTGTCTCTTCCCTATCACCTCATCCATGTGGTTCGACTCTGGACATTTACCCTTGTCACCTTCAAAAATACGTCTGTCACCAGTTCCAAAACCCTTTTCAGTAACGTCATCCTGCCTCTTCCCTATGACCTCATCCAAGAGGATCACCTCCGGACCCTTACCTTTGTCACCCTCACATTTATCTTTGTCACCCCTTCCCAACCCCGTTTCCACATTGTTTTTCATACTTATATCGTTGGTCATCCCTATTGACTGGCTAACCCCTCCTCCACCATATAACCCCACATCTACAACCATAGGGTTTGGTTGTGGCTTACCTTCTGCCTCCAGTTCGTCCACCTTTTGAGAGTTACGAGGCCCACTCAAGCATTCTTCCCCGACGCCGGGTTGTGGTACTTGAAGCCTCTCTTTCACCACTGGACCAATATATATCGCCATGGGCCATGGATGTTCCCCAGACATCGAGTTGAGAAACTTATAAGCCTCAAGGTCGTCGTCATCACCTATCGTTATCGGATGACCCGCTTCTTCCCCCTTTGGCATGTAAGACAACCGCCAATCTTCACATGAACAATCATGGCCGACCTTCCCCCTCAACAGTTGAGTCAGAGAGGCGAAGTCGATGCCCTCTTCAATTATCACATTCTTCCGCTCTGTTTCACCATAATACACCCACCCCGCACCATCAAACAACCAACGCCCGTTGAAGTTGAGAGTCACACATACTTTGGCGTTTTGCCCTGCAATTGAAAACTCGGATCAGCACCATTGGTAATGGGTATCTACTCTTCACGAAACATGAGGAGAAATAGAAGAGAAGCCTACCCATTGCAACTGAGAATTAGGGTTTCTCAGATATCTCTGTGACACGGAAGTTTACGAACACTGACACGAACGAATTAAGAGTCCGACACGTGCTCACCAACTGGACCTTAATGCGGATGGGTTCTTCTCCAATGGTGGCCTTCTTCTCCAGCTCTCTTTTCCACGGGAACACCGAAAATGATGGCCTCTCTCCTCCTCTCTTATTACACTTTAAAAATGGAGGGAAACCCTTTCTCATCACCTCACCTCCTCTCTCTCCAATTTTGGCGCCAAAATCCCCCACCCAATCCAATGTCTCATCTCTCTCTCTCTCCTTGGGACAACCTGCAACCGGCTAAACAATTTGCCCCTCCTATTTGCACTAATACCACATATGGTATTCTTGCAAATTTTCTAAAAAAGTGATATTTGTGCAAATCCGGCAAAAAAAGTGTATATTTATGCAAATAACCCTATTTTTAAACCACAAGTGGAGTACTGCAAAACGATTTTCACTCTCTTTATTTACAGTATTTATTTTTTAAGTTTCTATTGTAACCGCCAAAGCTTCGTGATGACGTGGAAGCAAGTCATTTGTTGCTCATTACACCTTCGCTCCCTTTATATATACACAGTACTCGTCTCGCTGTAACAAACACCGTCCTCCATTCGCAAAATCTTCCTTTCTCTTCAGCAGAGCAAGAAGACAGAGATCCGTCAAAGCACAAGTCATCGAAGAAACCAAAAATGGCGTCCGAATCCCCACTAGCGTCGCCTAAGGTGGCGCCACCGCCGTCTGTGGTGGCTCCAGCGATTGATGCACCGATGAAGAACAAAATTCAAGTATCCAACACCAAGAAACCTCTCTACTTCTATGTCAACCTTGCTAAGGTAATCGAATCGTTTCTCTCGCCTCTTTTCGTCTTCCTTTTTTCACAATCTCTACTTCCTTGGATAAATTGCTAGATGAACCGGATATGTACTTCAGTCCCTCGGTTTTCATGAATTTTTACATTGAAAAGTGAACTGAACTCCGATTTGATGAAGACGATTGAAGCAATTCTTTTGGCTAGGGTTATTTCCGCTCACAGTCTATTGTTGTGGATTTTCTTGGATCTGAAAGATCCCCTATCTGCTTGCGATCAGTACTTTGATACGAACATGTATTTGGCTTTTGCAGTGGTACATGAAACAGCACGATGAGGCGGTGCTATCTGCATTGGGCATGGGTATTTCATCTTTGACCAATTCTTTCTTTAATTTCTGATTCTTGATAGCAATTTTTGTGTGTATTATAGCAATCTTGGTATTTCAACCAACAAAATTTCCCTCCCTGCAACATTTAATTATGGTGTATCAATAAAATCCCAAATACTGTGTGCTTGGTTGCAGATTTCATAATGATTAGAAAGGAATTGAATAATATCATCCGTGTTTTTTTCTTTTGAAGTCTTGAATTTCTGAAATCTTTGTCCAATTTCTTTTTATGTTTGATGTTGCTGACACTTTTTTTAGCTATCTCTTCACTGCAAATGAGCTAATGTAGATAAAAATTGTGATGGTTTTGGCCTTAATCTAATACACATTGTTGCCAATTTTCCTAGTGCTTCTGTTTACTGAGACTCAGTATTCACTATGATATTGCAGCTATTGTTACAGTTGTCAAGGTTGCTGAGATTCTGAAGAACAAAGGACTTGCTACAAAGAAGAGTAACGCTCTTTATGATTTCATCTACTGTTAATACCACTGTTTATGAATTTATTTGTTTTATGTTTTCCCCGAATTAGTTTCGGAATGATCAATGTGCTCATCTGATTCGGGTTTTTACTACTTGGCTGGTTGGTGCAGAGATTGCTACATCTACTGTTGAAACAAAAGACGAGACTCGAGGTCGCATTATTCTTAAGGCAAAGGTAGAAACCAGAATCTGATAAGACATAAAAGAAGCGATTTTGTTGTTTGGTTATCACTAATATTGATTGATGATTTCTTTGAAATGTCAGATTGAGATTATTCTGGAGAAGACAGAGAAGTTTGATTCCTTGATCACTGCAACAGACATCAAAACAAAATCCAAGAGCTCCAAATCCAAGAAGAGTTCAAAGCCCAAGAGCACCTCTGGGATAGTCCATCATCAACCCGAGTCAGTTGGTGATAAGGAAGAACTGATAATCTGAATTGGGGTTTCGACAGCCATTGTTGTACTTGTAGTTTCACTGAATCGAAGCAGATCAAAACATTATAGTAAGAATGACACTACTGTCACAGTTCCACTGCTATTAGTTTAGGCTGCTCTTGACTCTTGTCTAGAGAGCAAAGCACCCACCTGCACCCGCGTTTCTGTCTGCATTAGCCGCAGCTGGCTATGCTTGCATCTCCGAGTCTTAGGAACAAGCTTTTGTCGAATGTGAATCTCTGTTACGTTCATGTTTGTGGTTCATTTCGTTTAGTACTGATGATGTGTATAGTACGTCTTCCACAATATGTTCTTTTATATACTGATCAGTTTCATAGCACGAAGCCATGAATGAATGAATGATGATAATCACACTGATCGGAACATTCTTGTCTCTCTAAGCTGACACTTTCCATCCTTTCGTTTGGACTAAAATGACATCATTTATTAAATTGGAGCTTGAATTGATGATCTTGATCATATTAATCGACATCTACTCTATATTTTCATCGTTCTTTTCTTCGTATACACTTTCCATCCACCTAGGTATATGTAGTTTGTTTCATCATCCTTCCTAGTCGATCTATTACCTCAATCCAAAGAAATAGGGGGCCTCTTGTGTGCCTGAAATTCGTATATGATCCTCTTACATTACATATACTATGATTTTACATTGGTGCCGCCGTGTAGACATGAGCACGGGTCGGACCCGCCGGGTCAAGGGTCGGGATATCTCTGACCCTAACCCTGACACTTCCAAGCCACGGGTCAACGGGTTGTGGTGACCCGCCGGGTCAAGGGTCGACCCTTTGACCCGTCGGGTCATGACATGTCATTTTTTTAAAAGTTTTTTAAGTTTAAAAAAATAAAAATAAAAAGGAAGCAGGGTATGGACCGGTTTTCTAGTTGTGTACGTATCTCTCGGGGAAGAGGAATGAAAGCTCGCGTAGTTCTTTATATTCATTTTGATCCTTACTTACCTTATCTCATGCTAAGACTCTTCGATCTCGTTGCTTTGCATCTTGTTAATGTGCCTTGAACGACTGTTGACCGGCGACGCATCGGGGGGTCCGGGGGGCTCCGCGCCCCCCGGCGGTGGTCTCTCGTCTGTCTATTTTTGGGCTTTCAGCCCATTGTCTGTTTAGGGTTCCATGAGTCTCTTCATATACTCATGGAACGCCAACCCCTGTAACCTAATCTGTTTTCGCTTCCTCTAATAAGAAATCTGGTTCTCTGCCCGTGGACGTAGGCAACACACCGTTGCTGAACCACGTAAATCTCTGTGTCTTTCTTCGCTATTATCGTTCTCGTTATAACAAACTGGTATCAGAGCCGGGTTCGACAGGTGGGCCGGTTGCACCGAAGATTGAGATGGTCTCCACATCTGTATCGATGACGGGTTAGTCGAACTTGTTGCGTGGAGGTCTCAATTCCAACCGGGCTAGACTTGTGATGGATTCACAAGTGAGAGGGGGATTTGTTGGGACAATTGTGAATCCCACATCGGAAGTGGGATGATTCTGAACCCAATATATAAGTGGATGGGCTACTCCACCTAATGCCAATTGGTTTTGGGATGGTGCCCCGGTCTGGCTTATATGTTGGGCTTTCTGGTCGGGCCCAACAAGACTTCCCCCAACAATCTGGGTCTGCAGCAGTAGCTGATCGTGGCAATACTTCTGAGGAGGATATTGTTCTGTTAGCCGATGATCACACACACAGGGCTGATGTGTGGTATCTTGACTCTGGGGCGTCCTATCATATATGTCCTAAAAGGGAGCTGTTTGCAACATATAGCCGTACTGATGGGGGCAATGTATCCATGGGGAATGATGCTCTCTGCAAGGTTGTTGGGACTGGCTCAGTTAGGTTTCGGACAGATGATGGGAAATTTCGCACATTGGAGGATGTCAAGCACGTGCCATCCATGACGAAGAATCTGATATCCCTAACAGTGTTAGACGACAAGGGGCTCAGGTACACAGGTTATGGGGGAAAGTTGCGTGTGTTCAGAGGCTCTGATGTGGTTCTGCAGGGAGTCAAGCGGGGAAAGGGAACTTTGTACACCCTACAAGGTTCCTCAGTTACAGGTGCTGCAGCGGCTGTTTCTGCTGGGGTTCAGGAAGCTGATCTGACCAGACTTTGGCATATGAGGTTGGCTAATATGAGTGAAAGGGGGATGCAAATTCTCTCGAAAGCAGATCTTCTGGGAGGCCATAAGGCCCAGAGCCTTGAGTTTTGTGAACATTGTGTGTTTGGGAAATTACATCGCAGCAAATTTCCTAAAGCAGTTCATCAGACAAAGGGCACGTTGGATTACATCCATTCAGATTGTTGGGGTCCTTCACGTGTTCAGTCCTTGGGCGGTCACAGGTATTTTTTGTCTCTGATTGATGATTACTCTAGGATGACTTGGGTATTCATGATGAGGCATAAAAGTGAGGCATTCAGTAAGTTCAGGGAGTGGAAGACTCTAGTAGAGAATCAGACTGGAAAGAAGGTCAAGAGGCTGCGAACTGATAATGGTCTGGAATTCTGTTCATCTGAGTTTGATGGGTTCTGCAGAGATGAGGGCATTGCTCGGCATCATACAGTCAGATACACACCACAGCAGAATGGTGTAGCAGAACGAATGAATCAGACTCTTCTGGCGAAAGCAAGGTGCATGCTTTCCAATTCAGGCCTTGAAAGGCGATTCTGGGCAGAAGCAGTTTCAACGGCTTGCTATCTCGTGAATCGGAGCCCACACACAGGTATCGACTGCAAAACACCTTATGAGGTGTGGACTGGAAAGGCAGCTGATTACTCTAATCTGAGGGTTTTTGGGTGCATTGCTTATTATCATGTTGATGAGGGTAAACTAGAGCCAAGAGCTAAAAAGGGAGTCTTCATGGGCTATGGTACTGGTGTGAAAGGGTACAGGATCTGGTCTGACAGCAAGATTATACTTAGCAGAAGTGTAGTCTTTGATGAGAGTTCTTTGCTGAATTCTAGGAAGAAGACCAGTGATGCAGTTGAGAAAGAGGCTGTTGCTGAGGAGGTGGAGTTGAACTTCACTCCATCTGAGAGTCAGGTACCTGATTTGGTCACAAACCAATCAGATACTATTGAGTCGGACACTGCTGAGACAGAGGCTATACCACTAGACACAGGAGCAGGTGGAGCGACACATCCCAGTATTGCTCTAGATCGGCCAAGAAGGGCTGTCATCAGACCTCCTGCGAGATATAGGTCTGATGAGTTGGTGGGATATGCCTTGCAGGTGGCCGAGGAGGTGGAGGATGATGCTCCGTCCACCTAAAAGGTTGCTATTTCTGGAGATGAGTCAGCACAGTGGCTTGCAGCAATGGGAGAAGAGATGGAGTCTCTTCAGAAGAATCAGACTTGGGAGCTTGTCAAATTGTCTGCTGATAGGAAGGTGATTACTTGCAAATGGGTCTTCAGGAAGAAGGAAGGACTATTAGCTGCTGAGGGTATTAAGTACAAAGCACGAGTAGTTGCAAGAGGTTTCAATCAGCGAGAGGGAGTAGACTACAATGAGATTTTCTCACCAGTGGTCAGACATACTTCTATCAGGGTGCTACTAGCAATGGTTGCACATCAGGATTTGGAGCTTGAGCAACTAGATGTGAAGACAGCTTTCCTACATGGAGAGTTGGAGGAGGAAATATACATGTCTCAGCCGGATGGTTTTCAGGTTCCTGGAAAAGAGAACCATGTTTGCAGACTGAAGAAGTCTTTGTATGGGCTGAAACAGTCACCAAGGCAGTGGTACAAGCGATTTGATAGCTATATGGTGTAGCTGGGATACAAGAGGAGTTCATATGATTGCTGTGTTTACCACAACAGTCTGGATGATGGTTCGCGTATTTACCTAGTATTGTACGTGGATGATATGTTGATTACTGCTCAGAACAAGTCAGATATCCAGAAGCTGAAGGATTGTCTCAGTGCAGAGTTTGATATGAAAGATCTGGGTGTTGCTCGAAAGATTCTGGGAGTAGAGATCTATAGAGACAGTAAGCAGAGAAAACTCTTCTTATCTCAAGAAGGGTACATCAAGAAGATATTGAGCAGGTTTGGAATGTCTTCGGCTATGTCTATAGATACTCCAATGGCGTCTAACAGCAAGCTGGGCATGTACACACTTCAGACTGAGGATGAGAAGGAGTACATGTCTAAGGTCCCTTATGCCAGCGCAGTGGGGAGTCTGATGTATGCTATGGTCTGCACTCGACCAGATCTAGCATTTGCTGTTAGTGTGGTAAGCCGCTTTATGGTTCAGCCTGGGAAGGAACACTGGCAAGCTGTGAAGAGGATCTTCAGGTATCTCAGAGGCACTACTGATGTTGGTTTGTGCTATGGGAATGATACAGAGTGCTTGGTTGCTGGGTTTTCAGACTCTGATTATGCCGGCGATGTGGATAGTAGGAGATCGATGACTGGCTATGTTTTCACTCTTGGGAGTTCTGTGGTGAGTTGGAAAGCAACTCTACAACCTACTGTCACTTTGTCTACCACAGAGGCAGAGTACATGATGTTGACAGAAGCTGCTAAGGAGGGAATCTGGCTGAAAGGCTTGGTCAATGATCTAGGCCTACATCAGGATCAGGCTTTAGTGTATTGCGACAACTTGAGTGCAATATGCTTAACCAAGGATCAAGTTCATCATGAGAAGACGAAGCACATTGATGTCATGTACCATTTTCTGAGGAATGAGAAGAGAATCAGGGTAAAGAAGGTGGGAACTGCTGATAATCCCGCTGATATGTTCACTAAGCCAGTTCCAGAGAGCAAGTTCCAACATTGTTTGGACTTGCTTAATATCACCAGCCGTTGAGTTGCCCTAAGGGGCAGTCTGGGTCCTTCTTCAAGGACCAATCTAAGGCAGAGAACGTCTGGGCACTTTGTCATAGGTGCATCTGTTTATGAGAGGATTCAAGTCAAGGTGGAGATTTGTTAATGTGCCTTGAACGACTGTTGACCGGCGACGCATCGGGGGGTCCGGGGGGCTCCGCGCCCCCCGTCTGTCTATTTTTGGGCTTTCAGCCCATTGTCTGTTTAGGGTTCCATGAGTCTCTTCATATACTCATGGAACGCCAACCCCTGTAACCTAATCTGTTTTCGCTTCCTCTAATAAGAAATCTGGTTCTCTGCCCGTGGACGTAGGCAACACACCGTTGCTGAACCACGTAAATCTCTGTGTCTTTCTTCGCTATTATCGTTCTCGTTATAACACATCTTAACTCCTGACCATTGTGTCATCGTCGAATTTTTCATCTGAGTCTGACTCGATTAAGTGGTCATTATTTTGAATTCGCATATCCACCCTCTTCCAATCGTTTAGGCAAACTTGACCTTCCAGAGTCTCGGACAAGAGTCTTGCTCTCTTCTCGCTTAATATTTGACCACATTGGCTAAAACGTTGCTCCACCGCTAGAGTTGAGCAAGGAGCGGCGAATATTTGACGAGCGATTGCCTACATAGTAGGAAATTGGGATTTCTCTAGATGGCTCCGTCATTCTATAATGTTGAATTCCTCTTCCTCTTCACTTCGATTTTTTGGAAAAAAATAGATGACCCGGCGGGTCGACCCTTCGGGTTCGACCCGCCGGGTCCGCGGGTCAAAATCAGCATGACCCTAACCCTAACCCTTGACCCGCCTCGACCCTGACCCTTGTTGATCCTAACCCGCCGGGTCGTCGACCCTTCGGGTTCCCGCCGGGTCAAAACCCGTCGGGTCCGGGTCGACCCTTGCTCATGTCTACCGCCGTGTGTTTCATTTGTTGTATTTAAGATCATTAAAGCTGGTTCACTGGATTTCTTTCAATCTTCTATAAAGACGATATATAAAGTCCCTACTAAAAATGAAAAATGAATAATTGCGGTGAGCGTGGATCGAACACGCGACCTTCAGATCTTCAGTCTGACGCTCTCCCAACTGAGCTATCCCCGCATTTGTTTGCAGATGATTTATTTACATTAACACTACGTAAAGAGTTTTTGGCAGTTCTCAAACGTCAACGTTTCTTCCTCTCTCTCTTCATCGACGAGGGTAAACTCACATTCTCCGTCTCGGAAGTCCCTTCTAGAACAACCCTCTCTCCCTCTTTCTCTCTCTACGACACCGGTTTCCGACGGCGAGGAAGAGGGAGATAAACCCAGTCACCGATGGACGAATCTCTTCTCGACGACATCATCAATCGTCTCCTTGAAGTCAGAGGCCGCCCAGGCAAGCAAGTTCAGCTCTCCGAGGCCGAGATCCGTCAACTCTGCAACGTCTCCCGCGATATCTTCTTGAAACAGCCCAATCTTCTCGAGCTTGAAGCTCCTATTAAGATTTGCGGTACTGATTGCTGCTTCTATATGGTTTAGTTCTCTACTCGTTTTTTTGGGGATTTCTAGTATTGGCGGCCGATTTGATTGTTCTTGATGGTTTTGTTGCTTATACTGCCCTCCAAAGCCAATAGGTGTGGTTTTGGTTTGTGATTTTGGTCGATTTAGGTTGGGATATGGTTTGCGGAGTTCGGCTCAGACCTTTTATCGAAGCTTCTTCCTTTCTTCTTCTTTTTCCTCTCTTGCTTGAAAGAGGCTTGTTGTTTCTTTAAATACATGTTGGTGTGAATTTCAGATTCAATTTCGTTTAACCTCTGCAAATTTCGGCTCAATTTTAGCAATGCTGTTAATTCCAGTTGTAGCTAGTCAAAGCTAATTTGGGGAATTTCTATCTGTGCTGGATTAGGATTAGGTTTAGGGAGGATTGAAATTGTTGTCAGTTTTTCTGCTGATGTGTATGCCCAATTTATGTCTATGAAAAAATAGCGGGCATAAACTGTTAATGTCAGGTAGCAGGGCAAACGCTATGGTTTGATGCTCTGCAAGTTGTTTTAGGATTTGGTAGTTTGAAGAACATTGATACTGGCTGGTTAATTTGCTTATTCTTTTTGATGTGCGAGTTGATTTATTAAGAATAGTTTTCTTGATACAGTCATCCGTTCCTTAAAATACTAGTATTTGCTGAAACGATCGACGAAGGATCATCCGATCTTTCTTGGAATTGTGTCTGATTCAATTTTATAATGTCTAGAATTTGTGTGCTTTCTACTTCATTCCTGTATTTTTGCGTAGAGTTAGCGCAGAAACTCATATGTCCAGAGGGTGCCTTTCTTTCAGTCCTCAAGCCAAGTGGCTTGAACAGTTTTTGTATATAAGGAGATGTAATATCACTCTGATTTGAACTCTGACCAAAACTCTCTAGCCTGTGGAGGTATTCTTATATTTGTATGACTCTAGTGAATACTAAGTAGCTGAATTGGGGTGGGGTGTGTTGTTGGAGAGTTAGCTGTTTTGTTGATCAGAGATTAGCTAAATTATACAGTCCTATGTCATCCATGTGAAGTTTTTGATTTATTTTGTTTTTTGACCATTTTGTTGGAACATAGCATTGTGTTTAACCTGTTTGGCATATAGTTCTACGGCTGTCTTGTAGTACCGATTGCCTACAATTGTGCTTCAAGCAAGGAGGAACTTCAGATGTGTAATATTGTTTTTTTAATGGCATGCAGGTGATATTCATGGTCAATATTCTGATCTTTTGAGACTTTTTGAGTACGGTGGATTCCCGCCGCAGTCCAATTACTTATTTTTGGGCGATTACGTCGATAGAGGGAAGCAAAGCTTGGAGACCATATGCCTTCTTCTTGCATATAAGATTAAGTATCCAGAAAACTTCTTTATCTTGAGAGGAAACCATGAATGTGCTTCAATTAATCGCATATATGGGTTTTACGACGAGTGTAAAAGAAGATTTAATGTTAGATTGTGGAAGGTGTTCACTGATTGTTTCAATTGCTTACCAGTTGCTGCATTAATAGATGATAAGATCCTCTGTATGCACGGTGGTCTTTCTCCTGACCTCCAAAATTTAGATCAAATTAGGAACGTGCAAAGACCCACAGATGTTCCAGATGTGGGGTTGCTCTGTGATCTTCTTTGGTCAGATCCCAGTAAGGAGGTTCAAGGTTGGGGTATGAATGATCGGGGTGTTTCTTATACTTTTGGTGCTGATACGGTGACAGAGTTCCTTCAGAAGCATGATTTAGATCTCGTCTGCCGTGCCCATCAGGTTGCTCTCACTGAACAATACTATTAGTTTTCTTCATAAAGCTTTGCTTGCTGAATTCACATACGCTACTAATTGCTCTAAACAACACTCCCAATTCTCTCCGTTGTTTCAATCTATTTCTCCCTGTTACCCATTCTCAACTGGTGGCTATTTTTTTTGTTTAAGATATCCGTGACAACATATTTTCAGTATCTTTTCACTATAAAATTTCTCTATTTCCTGTTGCAGGTCGTAGAAGATGGGTATGAGTTTTTTGCTGATCGACAGCTTGTTACTATATTCTCAGCTCCTAATTACTGTGGGGAGTTTGACAATGCTGGTGCCATGATGAGTGTCGATGAGACTTTAATGTGCTCTTTCCAGATATTGAAGCCTGCAGACAAAAAGCCCAAATTCAACTTTGGAAGTAGCACTGTCACAACAAAGTCTGGGAACTCGGCTGGAATCAAATACAATTAAATCTGGAATCCTCGTGGGCCAAGGTAATTGTACAAATGCATATGTAATACCAGTAGATGCTTCCTACCTAGAGAGAAATAAACAAGCAAATCTTGAATGTTAGGCATAACTTAGAAGAATTTAGTTATTTAAGAAACTCTTTTTTGATGGCCATAAATCCCTTCTATCTTCAAACCCCTCACCCTTTTTCTGCATTGGCTTTATGTTTTGCAATTGGGCCATGTAGTATGTTTTTCTTCTTTTTTTTTGGTTGCTTTGTCATTTGTTGACAGCCCTGATGTGGTGTTCCACTATTCCTTATTCCCTCTCATCTGTGTGCAAGGAATTTAATACTTTCACTACTACATCAAACATAATTTTTGTTCAAGGCTTGTAGCAGAGTGGTTTATTCGTCATACACTTGTATTCCTTTATGTGCTGAATGATTTGTTGCCATCAATCCTTTGCAGCTTCTGCGCAATCCTTGTTTGGATTTGTAGCCCGAGAGAGATCGTTATGAACAAAGGTGACCAAGAGACACAAGATTAATGATATGGACATGGTGAGCAAATGACCTCTGATGTTAAAGGCAAACATGAAACACAACATCTGTGAGCTTTTCTTTCCACTTTCAAGTGCCCGAAATCCAACATATGGGACTGATTGTAAGGGGTGCCTATAAGTAGTCATCCTTGTCCTTTTCCTCTTCTTTTACTGTGTACAATAGCAGCTGCGGGGGATGCTGCCTCAAATGATTCCAAGCCCCCCCGCACACCTTATTTATCATCCAGAACTCTCTTTCCAGGAGTCGATGAAGGGTGTTCAAAAACCATATCACATGGCTTTGTTTGACAAACATTTACTTGTTCATTGTCAGCATATATTATTCCTTATCAGCACATTCATAGCTCATCGAATTATTCAGTATCATATAACTGTCGGTTTCTTATAAGAAATCAGCACCACCCAGCATGTGTCAAACAGACTGTCACACTGTCGGCTCCAAAAGAATGTCAAAAGTTGCAACTATTGCACCTGGAAAAGGTATGCTCTTCCTTTAATCTTACAGATGGTGTTGCCCCCAATTTACTGCCTCTTTTTAAACTCATAGGCCATGAATTTTATGTAACTTGCAAGTTTGGTCTCAGTCCTGGATTTTAGGGTTCATATGGCACTCCTGAGTCCTGACCTGTACATAAGCACCTTATAAGTTGACATATTGAGGCAAATGAGCCCTTTTTTCCTAAAAAGGGTGGTTGATTTCTAGGTTAAGCCAGCCATGTTGCGCCGTTGTTGTAGGAGTCGTCCTCTTTCTAGAGCCAATTTACGAAAGCTATCAGTTAAATAGCAGATCTAGCATGGTTGTGAAGTTCAGGCTGATTCCTGAACCGGGTTCTCTTGAAGCTCCATTTTCCTATGTTAGGTTCTTTCAAGTTTCAGGTTTTTTTTTTTGTGTGGTTTCGAATAGCTAAAGATGCGGTTATTGTATTTGGTGATTATGGTTAGAGAACGGGACTGAAGGGATGAAAAACTGGCAAATCGGAATCCCATGCTCAGATTTTCGATCTTGAAGTTTCGTGGTCTTTTGATAGTTGTTCGAATGAGCTGATGCCTGATAGCAAGGTGCTTTGAAGCAGCTACACAAACCTCCTACAAGGCTACAGCCATCAAACATTCAAACCTATTCTGCAAGGTAAACAAAGAGAGACATTGTTTTCAATCTCATTGCCATTTTTTTACTGGTCGGCACCTTCAATCAATCAATCATTGGAACGATACGGAACGCAGTAACCAATGGCGCAAACATTGGAACCCAAAATGGACCATAAAAAAATGATACGGAGTAAAAACTAGGAGTATTTGTCAATCTAGAAAGTGTTCCAATTCCAAATTCACGAGTCACTGGCTTACTGAATTATTATACCCAAACGCTAAAACAGTGGAAACTACTTGACAACGCAAAAATACCCCCAAAAATTATTAAAAAAACAAAAAGAGTGAGCGCGTTCACGGTGGGACTCGAACCCACAATCTCCCGCTCCGGAGGCGAGCGCCTTATCCATTAGGCCACGCGAACTCTTGTTGTTATTTTTGCTTGTACATTTTTACTCGGTTTATATCTTCTTTCTAGTTCCAACTAAATTGCGAATAATTTTTGAAGTATTAAAAAAAAAAAACGAAAATTTTATAAGTATACCTTTTTTTTTTGCCCAAATTTAAAGTTTATTGCAAGTGCATATTATGTTGGTGGTGTTATTATGGCCAGACACAGAACCAGGATAATAATTTGGGGTAGGCTGAATTTGCATATAATTTTATTCTCCCTATATCAATATATTGAGTTAAAATTAGAGATATTTTTTTTATCTGTATTTAAATTAGCAATAATAGAATTAATTACTTATCGAACATAATCGTTTATTATTCAACCATTTTAAAAAGGAATGAAGATGGAAAAGAAATGAACAAACTAGTTGGTAAACAATGAAAAAATTAGCAGCAAAACGAAAAGAAAAAAATGAGAAATGAAAAATATAAAAGAAAATATAGGACAGAAATTGGCAATCATGTGAAAAAAGTAGCAGCAAAACGAATGACAAAAAAAATGATACTCCCTCCGTTAATTAAAACATGTCGTTTTAGACATTTGCGCATTTTTTAAGAAAGTAAGTAAAAACAAACAAAAATACACTTATACCCCTAATTATTACTTTACTTTTCCATTTTATTGAAAACTACAATTAACAAATCTCTAATCATTACAAGAGTAATTTTGGAAAGTGAATACCAAAATACCTAAAACGATATGTTTTTCTTAACAAGATTTTACTTCTAAAACGACATATTTTTCTTAACGGATGGAGTATAAAAGAAATTAAAATAGTACAAAAACTGAATTGGCAATTTGGAGGGTAGGGGAACCCGCACCTCTTTACTATACTTATCCCTCTCTAACCACTGTACCTATATTAATTATATTACTGATGAAATGGAGTGGGTTGTAGGCTTGTAGCAGTACACCAGCCTACCCTTGATTCGTCCCTGATTATGGCTTGTGTTTCTTGTTCACCTTTTTTGTAAACGGTTGTGGGTATTTTTGTTTTTTTTTTTGAAATAATTTAAGGGTCAGACAAACGTGAATCTTCGAGAGGCCGACAAAGTCAGCAGACGACGAACTTAAACGATTGTGGTAGGCCTGATATACGAGCTTACGAGCTCGAGTACTAGTTGTTCAAGCTCGAGCTCAAATTCTATTCGAATATATATATATGTGCTCAAGCTCGGCTCGCGAGCTTGGTGTAGGACTCGAGCTCGGCTCGTTGAGCTCGTTTGTCCTCGAGCCCGAACTCGAGCTCGAGCTCGATAAGCTCGATTGGGCTCGTTACGAGCTCGAACTCGGGCTCGATGAGCTCGTTAAGGCTCGAACGCAGCAGCAGCAAATAGATTAGATCAGTTCAATTCACTTGAACAACAATTCAATTGAAATTGAAATGAAACTTCAACTTGAAATTAGAGAGAAACCAACAATCCAGTAGCAACAAACATAAAATAAAGTTCACATAAATGAACAACAAACATCCATCAGTAGCAGCAATATCCATCAGCAAACAAAAATTAAACCTCCATCGACAAACAGAAATTAAGACCACAAATCCAGCAGCGGCACACATCCATCAACAGCCTCCTTCAACACAGGTTACAGCAGCAACAACACACCCATTAGCAATCCAACAGCAGCAACATCCATCTGCAGCAACATTCCATACAACAAGGATGGAATTACCTGATGGGAGATGGAAATCAGTCACACAAAAAGAAATTGAAAACAATAATCACCGGTTACCGAAAACAAAAAGGAATTAAATAGATGAAGCAATCAGATTCTCTAGATTTACAGAAATCTGAACAAGGGAAGCAAAGGAATCGATGAAACAAACAACAATCGACGCCTAAACAGCAACAAATTTACAAAAAAGCATAGAGGTCGGATCTGGATTAATCAGTAATCTACTTCATCTATGCACATGATTTCAAGAAGAAGCGAGATTGAGTGTAAACCTGACGACTCGAGACCAGATCTAGAAGTGGAGGAGCGAGAAGATGAGAAGCGAGAGAGATTAGAGAGATGAGGGCGGAGAGCGAAGAGAAAAGCGGAGCAGGGAGACTGACGGGGCTTGACTGTGTGAGTGGAGGAAGCGGCCGGACTGAATGGGGCCAAAGGAGAAGGCCGAGAGGAGAAGGCCATAGGAGATCTTCGCAGACTTCGCGCTCCAGATCTACACAAAACAACGATGGATGGGAGATCTTCGCGGAGGCGGCCAGAGGAGAAGGCCGAGAATGCGAGGGCCACCGGCTGCTGGACTGAGAATGATAGAGGAGGGATCGGCTTGAGAAGGAGTGAGCGGCGGAGCGATGGAGCGGCTGCTGGACTGAGAATGATAGAGGAGGAGGGATCTAAGATGGAAAAGTGGAGGCTGCAATTGGGAGGCAGTGAGGGACGGAAGGGTTATAAGTAATTTTAACCTAGGGGGTAAAATGTAATTTTACCTACAATTCTACAAACGAGTAATCGAGCCTACTCGAGCTCGTGACGAGCTCGACTGGGAGCTCGAACTCGCCTCGTTTTCTAATTCGAGCGAGCCCGAGTCGAGTTTTTATCGAGCCGAGCCCGAGTCGATCCCGAGCTACTCGGCTCATGTATCAGGCCTAGATTGTGGGTATGATCTTCCTGAGGACATTGTGATATGTATTTTATATGCATTTTTCTAAGGATTATAGATTCATTAATCTTTTTGACGACATGTGTCCAGTCATTATTATGAGAATTTTCAAAATTGACACAAACAAATTTTAAATCCATTCAATTTTGTCTAATGAATCATATATTCGTAATTTGGTACCTACGAAAAAAATAGTCTATTCATGACCATAAATGTAATTTGGTACGTACTATCACCTCTTGCATTATTGTAATTTGTATGTATACGTGGTCCATTATGTTCTAAAGTTTGTTAAAAAGAAACCAGATTTTTATAGTAACAATATTTTTTTTAATATTACATTTTGTGACCTAATCAAAAGAAAAACACCAATTGACAAAAACCAAAAGAAAAACACCAATTGACAAAAACCTCCTATCGGTTTTTATAAGCTTAATTTTGATGGCTCAATATTGGCTAACTCGAATAGCTTTGCTTGCATAATTATTCGGGACTAGTTGGAGAGTCCACTTCACATTGAGTTTCGGCAACTGGGATCCCAAACTCCACTAAAATCAGAAGTTCTTGCCCTAAAATTAGGGGTACAAAAAATTAGACAGCTGCACATAGACAAAGTAAAAATTGAAGGAGATTCTCTAATAATAATAAATCATCTGAAAAACAAGCATAATTGTCCTTGAGAAATTGAATTAATCATGGTTGGTATCAAAACCCTTCTGTCGGTTATGAAAGAAGTCACTTTCTTTCACATTCCCCGCATGACTGACATAGTCGCACATATTGGCCACTCTGCCCGGGGTACCAACATCTCAAACAATTTAGGTCTACAGGACCTCAGGTAGAGTTCCCTCACCCGGAATCTTTCCTAATAAAAAAAATTGTGTTGGCGGGTTGAGTGTTGTGTTTGATCTGGAATATTAGTGGTCGTCATTTTTTAGTCGAGACGATTTATTTTTCACTAGATTTACCGTCGTTTTTTTTTTTTTAAAGAAGGGTAAAAGTTAACTTTCTGAATCTAGTCCATTTTTAAATAAACTGTGTTTAGTTCTAGATGTAGGTAGAGATTATTGAGGTTTAATTAGGAGGTTTACAAAAAAAAAGTAATCTATCATGGTGTATGTTTATGTTTAGTTGAAGGTGCGATATGGAGGTGGAATGGGTAGGTGCGGGTTTTTTTTCCTCGCAATTATACATTTTCCCCCCTCAAGATTTGGGAGAGTAATCTTGGGGTTTTATAATTTTGTTTACTTATTGTACTCGCAAGTCCTTTCTGCATTTCAAAACAGAGTACATGTTATTGTTAATCATGTTAGCCACATGGAAATTGGAAATTTGGAAGGAGTGCATCCATTGGCAGAGGTAGGGGGTGTTTGGGGTGCTCGAGCACCCCCTGTCTAGAAAAAAAATACAAAAAAATAATATTTTTTCTCCATATATTTAGTATTTTTAAGGTAATATAATGTCTTTAAATGATATTTGAAACAAGAGTCATATTTAGCTCAAATGGTAAAGGAATGAAGGAATGAGAATCAAAAGGTCTTGTGTTTAAATCTCAAAAAATACAAAAAAATCATTAAAAAAAATCACAACTTTAGTGTAGTTGTAAATTATAATTTTTTCTATATTTTTTGTTTCTTTTCTATTTTTTTTGTTACTCTCTCAACTATTTAAATACAAAAAATCATTAAAAAATCACAATTTTAGTGTCTTTGCAATTTAATTTTTTTTAAAAAAATTTCTTAATAAGTATACACTAAAAAAATATTTCATGAAATTTTTTTAGCACCCCTTGACCAAAATCCTGGCTTCGCCACTGAGTACGTCCCATGGTGCCAAATGACAGGGATAGCTAGCTGCCATTCTTGATAGAGAGCTCGTAGGGATGTTGCTGAAGTTGGAGAATTTGATGCCTTTGTGGTTGAATTGCTGGTCGAGGGAGGCGACAGTGAACCTGGTGGTGGTGGTGGAGACTGGAGAGGATGAGGAGAGAAGAAAAGGGAGAAGTGATGGAGATTTATGCAGAGGAAAAGGGTGGGTATGATGAGAGATGAGGTGTACGTAGAGAACATCATCATCCCTAAGGCCCGTTGTACATCAATCTCCCTCTCTTCCATTATTGATCTTCATCTTCCTTACCACCGCCAGTCCCCTGAGATAGATTTTTCATGTGTGATAAGTCGTGCACCCAATCGTTGCTCTAAATTGCATGTGCCTCTCTCTATCAATTTTGCTTTTGAACGTTTAGTGTATTTGGTTGAAAAATAAATGAAAGGTACGTGGACATAATAATAATGGTATTTTTTACTTTTTCATCTCCAATCAGTTTTTGTTTCTTATAAAAAATCTCCATGTTCTACATCTTCAAAAAAAAAATATCCATCTATATAATCTACGGAAATAATCTTTACCCCCAACCCCCATTGTCAAACACAATTTTAAGATTCATTGATAAATATTCTAACCATTACCCTCCTCTCATTTTTCAAGCAAAATCTATTTCATTTCCTCCAATTTAATTACCTAATTTGAATATAAGGCCACCATATCCCTTAGGATCCTCTAAACATCTCCCCTTCTCTAGACTCGCAAACAAAAAGTGAAGATTATATAAATTTTACACATAAATTTTGATCCATTTCTCTTCTATTCAAATAAACAAGTCCTTAGTCTTTCCATGTTCGGGTCAAACCATTGGCCATTGTTTTTGCTAATTGGTTCTTATTCGTTCCGTGATTAAGAGTTGGCATTGTTGCTAATCAGTTCTTATTCGTTTCGAGATTACGATTTCTGACCTCTTAAGTCTGCATCTATATCTATATAAAAAAGAGAACATATTTTACCTATATATATCATTCTCACCTTAATTCTCCTTTTCAGACAACCACTTTATTTTATTTTATTTTATTTATCTTTTTTCCTTTTTCCTCTTTCCTATCTATATCTATAGTGATTTATTTATTAGATACTTTAAAATAATGAGAATTATTTGATAAGTTGACTTAATATATAATTATTTCTTAAAATATTACACATTTTTAATAAATGGTTCAGTTCAAAACATTTTAATGCAAATTTTTTATCAATCAAATTATAATAATCTATATTATAATACTAAAAGAGAAGTCGTCTACGACATGTGGCGGCTTCTCCTTTAAAGTAGGATTTGTTAGTTATTTTTTTTATAGATTTTTTAATTAGTAGGATTTGTTAGTTATTTATTTTTAGATTAATAATAAAAAAGAATTAGATTTAAAAATTAAATTACTAATTAACCTAATTGATATGCCATATCTAAAATAACTAACTAACCAAAACGTAATCTTATTGTTTGCGTGATGATATATGCAAATCCAGAATCTAGAAACTTACGCAGATCTTATCACTTTGTTTTTTTAAATCACCAATCTTATCACTTTGTAATGTAATCTCTTACTGGATCTATTGCAATCTTATCACTAAAATAATTTTTAAAAAATCAAATTAGTCCATTCCAAATTTCAGATTGTTATTAATCAGATTAGTCAATTTTTATTTTTATTTACAATTATTTATTAATTCAAAGTAGATATCTAAAATCAATGATCTTTGATTTGGTTAAAATTTTGAATTTTAAAATCAGTTTCAATTCTTTAGATCAACTAATCTGATTTGGTTACAATTTTGAATTTTGAAATTTTAAAAAAAAGTATTCACATCGCCAAAATCGTAGTACTACTGTTATAAATACTACGTACCCTAACTCTTCCTGATTCAATTGTTCACATTTTTACGGAGTATATTCATTTGCTTTTGTACTATTGTGTTGCTTTTATATCTTAATCTAACATAATCATATTTGCAGATGCAGGTTATTGATTCTACCCTAATTTACTTGATTTTAAATATCCCACCCCAACTTCCCTCTCTTATTGTCCTTCTCAGTTTATCAGATATATTACGATTCCATTGATTCTACTTGGAATTATGTCCAGTTGTGCTTAACTACTCGGAAAATTGATGTGAAATCGATCGACTTTGTGTTGCTACGTGGAATCCTTAGTCAAGATGTACGTGAAATCATTCAACATAACACTAAATACTTCCAATTCGATTTGATTTGAAGTTATCTAATTAATCTTTTGGTTTCATCTTATAAATATAGGGGCAAGCTAATGCGGATTTCATTTATTTTATTTATGGTTTTAGTTAGTTGCATTCGTTCAAACATACTCCGTATATTCTCATGGTTGTATAATTAAATTTATGGAAGATTTTGCTAATTAATCTTTTGAACCACTTTTTAATCAATAAATTTTAGATTTTCAATTATAATTTAGTCATGGTTATATAATTAAATTTATGGAAGATTTTGCTAAACAAATCACTTAAGATATGATTTGTTTGTTAGTTTAGATATTCACTGGATAAGATCAAATAAAATCATATTTATCTCAAAAAATCAAATTTGATTACATTATAACTTGCCATTTGTTCAAGAAAATATTTGATTCTATTTTTTTTGTTATATTTTTTATTCCACAAATTACTATAGAATATTTCGGTTTTAGTTTTAATTTCTTTTTTTTAGATAAATAACTCAAAATTGATTCACTCATTTAATTTTGAACCATATGTATGTTAATTAAAAGATAAAACCAAATCTCATAGGTTCTATTGTTTAGGTAATGTATCTTTAATTACTTTTATTTATTTCTTCTTCTTATCAGTTTGCTAGAGAAAATATATATGTGACTCTTTTTTATACGGATGTTTTCCACCACATGCTATATACAAGAATTCAAATCTCTATTCATTTTTGTATGCAAGATTATTATCTCCATATGTATGTTGGATGGTTACAAGTAATGCTTACAAGTTTTGGTATCGATGAAGAAATGATAAATGAAATTATATAAACAAATATTTTTAAACAAAAATCCGTGCAATGCACGGGGTACTAAGCTAGTTTTTTAACTAATCAAATTAATATAAGAAATTAGTATTATCCTAGTTTTTTTTAATTTTTTATTTAATTTTTTAATAGCAATTTTTAATATTTTATTTTAATTTACAAAACGTGCAACTGCGTGGGGATTGTAGTAGTTTCGTTTATTTGTAAATATGATTTTATCTAGGGTGTTGTCATATATATATATATATATATATATATATATATATATATATATATATATATATATATATATATATATATACACACACACACCAAAAATCTGCTTTGTAATACGGAGTATGCCGCTAATTAACATCGAAACGCACATTGTACACCGTCAAAACGAATGTTGTGCAACGTTGAATTGAACGTTGTTGAGTGAAGTTGTCAACGTTACTAGATGGAAAGCAACAAATCATGTCGGATTGAGCTAGCAATGTCGGATCGAATGTTGGCGGTAGGGTAGAGTCAAGGGTCTAGGCGGGGTCTAGCCAGATTTCATGGCGGGTCTTTGTAGTCTAGGCGGGTCTTGTCGACCTTGACGGCGGGGTGAGATCAAGGGATGGGCGGGAGTCTAGACAGGCATTGAAGGGTTTTCAACAACTTCTCTACTCAACAAAGTCTAATTGGACGTTATTCAATGTCTAATCTAGCGCTAAACAATGTTCAAAAGAACGATAATTTACAATGTATATAGTATTTGTATTTTATCTACCAAATTTATATATATATATATATATATATATATATATATATATATATATATATATATATATATATATATATATATATATATATAGAGAGAGAGAGAGAGAGAGAGAGAGAGAGAGAGAGGATATATATATATATATATATATATATATATATATATATATATATATATATATATATGATGGTTCAGGGGTAATCAAGGCTTATTGTGTAACATGTGAACACATCTGGGCCATTGATTGAATGAAATTGATGGATGAGATGAATAGGCAATTTTAGTTTTTTTTTAATTAAAAATTAGTGGGGCCTACCTCTTTTTTTTGCCCACTTGCTGGATTGGGGACGTGTGTAGTGCACTCTCCTTAAATTATTCGATGATATATCTGGATTATTCGATCGTATCAACGAATTGTGCAATGGTATATCAGGATTATTCGATGGTATCGCTTGATTATTCGATGGTATAGCTTGATTATTCGATAGTATCGCTTGATTATTCGATAGTATAGCTTAATTGTTCAATGGTGTTAAAGTAGTATAACTAAAATTATTCGATTGTATCACAGGATTATTTGATGGTATCGTGTGATTATTCGATAGTATCGATGCATTTTTAATTCATATGACTGTCAAATAAAAAGAACAAATCACGAAGCACAAAATCACAAAATCGATCCATACATATGAATAATTCGGCCTTTTTCCCGAATATGTCTTTCAATCGAGCAATTAAATCAAGCAATTGCAAACAAAAACGATTTCAATTAATCACAAACCTAGACTCCAAATCCACCACTAGGGAAACCTCCCAACCGCAAATCCACAACTACCGGAAAACCTCCCGATGCAGATCCACCACCAAGGCAAACCTCCCGACTGCAAATCCACCACCAGGGAGTCACCCATGGCTTCAAATCGCCGCTGAACTGCACCTCCCGGATCCACCTTCGTCGCATCCTCCTCCGCCTTTGCCAGCCACCATAGCCATCTCCTTCAACTTCCGCTTTCGACTTCCGCCTCACCATCTCGCCTCGCTGGATTTCGACCTAAACCTCACCATCTCTCTCGATCAAAGCCGCCCCCTCCCTCCTGTACTCAGCACCCAGAACCAGACGCCACCACCACCTACAGCACCATCACTGGCGACCTCCTGCCCAGATCCACCCACCGGTGCACCCACGAATCATCACCGCAACCCTCATCCTCTCCTTCCTCTCCTCGCAGAACTTACGTATTGTAAGCCTAATTTGCCATGTTTTACACTTACTTTTATGTCAATTTCTGCATGCATTTCATACATTTGGGTTAGAATAGTACAGAATTTGTGTAGTTTAAACTTATTTGACAATTATGGAGGTCTACACAAGTTTTTGTTATATTTCGCAGAAATCGGGCGCACTTTGGAGCTTAAAAGAAAGTCATGAAGAAGCTAAGAATGGTGCAGCTGGAGAAAAGCCCACTTTTCACCATTCTTCGTTCTGAATCAAGCTTTGATGTCTTCATGAGAGTTTTAGCCCTTGAAAAGAGCTTTCCAACTCATGGTCATATGCGTCAATCCGACGAACGAGGACTCGGGAAAGTGCGTTTCAAGAACAGAGCAGAATGTTGAAAGCTGACAGCTCTACTCGACGTCGACCACGTCTAGTCGAAGTCGAGTACACCAGGAGCCAGAAGTTCACCCGGAGTCGAGCAGAGCCACTCGAGAGCCCAGAGCTACTCGACATCGAGTACGCCTACTCGAAGTCGAGTACACATGTCGAGTCCAGAAGGTGCCCGAGCTCGAGTGCAACCCAGGAGGAAAAGTTCTAGTCGACGTCGACTAACTCTAGTCGAAGTCGAGTACGATCCAGTGGCCGAGTTCGAGTCCGAGATCGAGTGGGGTATGGAGAAGATAGATTACTCGCAAGGAAATGAACAAGATATTTTATCTAATCGATCAAGAGAAGATATATCAAGATGGAAAGGATTTATCCACATTAGCTTTATTTCCTTATTAGATTTATTTCCTTTATTTATCAAGTTTTATCGTTATGTTATTAGATAGAAAGTTTAGATATAGATATAGTTTCCTACCTTGATTAGCAAGGATTGGAAGCCTATAAATAAGGCCCTAGGAGCTGGATTTTATTCATTCAATTTCACACACAATTAGTTACACATAGAGAGAGTAGAGGAGAGAGCTTGTGGCGAGAGAAGTTGGAAAGGCGAAAGCGGATTTAGCTTCGATTGGTTGTAAGTTCTCTTTAGTTTATTTAATGCAAAGTTATTTCCTTTTATTATTGATGTCTTTCTTGATGATGAAGAGCGAGTAGTCACCCAACTTCTAGGGTCGGGGTGAGCCCGACGATAGTCATGTGAGGTGATGCGGTAAAGGTACAATCTTTTGATGCAATTCGTCTTCTATCCCTATGAGCATGATTCTTTTGCGAGAATAAAATGATAAAGTGCAAGAATAATATGATGAAGTGTATGAATAAGATTCTGAAGTGCATGAATAAGATTCTGAAGTGCATGAATAAGATTCTGAAGTGCAAGAATAAGATTCTGAAGTGCAAGAATAAGATTCTGAAGTGCATGAATAAGATTCAGAAGTGCAAGAATAAAATGATGAAGTGCATGAATAAGATTCTGAAGTGCACAATTAAGACTACAAAGTGCAAGAATAAAGTGATGAAGTGCATGAATAAGATTCTGAAGTGCAAAAATAAAACTCCCACCTTTTATTCAGATTTTTTTTCCAAATCCGTGAATGAGTATAAAGATTCAAGTGGTGTCAAACTAGTATATAGATCCAGGTGGAGTCGAACCACCAACCCCCGAGCAACAAATTGCTCGTGTGCTCTTTCCTATTTGAGCTTATGGATCTCAAACTCTCAGTGCATAGACATGATTATAGAGTGCATGTTTAATATTTGCAAAGTGCATTTATAAGATAATATATTGCATAAAACACTACCATGGTATTAAAGCTAAGAGCATAGAAAGAAAAAATCAAGAATCTCATAGCATTCAAAAGGAAAATGGCATATAGCAGGACCATAAAAACAAGTTGTTTTAGAGTGGATATCTCAGTGAACAAATGGATTAAGACGTACCTGTTGCTTCAGTGTATGCAACTGAGAACAAGAACCGTGAAGTGTTTCTATCATTTCTGTTTTGAGTCTTGTTTTCAGCGAGGTACTCAACAGCCAGGCTGGCATATTCTTCACACAAAGACAAAGTGCATACATCTGCTTTCTATTCCAAACCTGGAAACACAGTGAACACTGCGCTATAAAAATAATCGACAAGATCCAGTTAAACAAGAGCAAAGACCAATACTAACAAAGAGAACATAATCTATTATTGAAGAAGCAGAAACATAGGCCAAATCTAATTAGAAAACACATTTAAAGCTGTAGGATTTCAGAAAACATTTTGGCTCTCAAGTAAGCCTTTGTTCTGTCCAGTTACAATAACAATTAACCCCGTTAACACAGTCTTCAAATTTACCTCAGGACGGTTATTCACTTGGGGATAGTTACATGTGTCAGCACTTGAGTTGTATCCTTCATTTATATAATCTTCTGACTCAGCTGGATAGTGATACGAGTAACCCGGTTGCAAGGCTTGCGATCTTGAAGGATAGCCCTGGCTATCTGGTACAGACCACATAGAATCATTGTATTGGTGATTATCATCATCATCCACATACTGCATCTCGTTGTTATCCTTTTCTAGATTGGGAAATGGCGTATACGAAACTCATTCTCTTGGTTTATCCATGAATAACAAAGATATGATGAAGTGAATAAAGTGATCAGCACTGCTGCTTTAACTCTAGATAATCTCAACAAACAGAATCCAAATAAAAGCTAATCAGAAAACTAGGAGAAAATAAATACACAAAATTGAATCTAACAAGCGCAACATAGGGCCAATCTAGAAATATCGGGATCAAATTCCAGATGATTAGTGAACAAATTTCAACAAACTAATCCACAACCTGAAATATAACATTTTTTTTTCCAGAATGACAGTCACATGAATCATGCGTTATCTCCACATCTGACTTTGGCATTTTAGTAGACTGCACTGTTGTTGGTTGCTGTTGTTTTTTAATATTAGCATTTTGTTCTGAATTAAATGACAACAAATATAGGGAATCTTACTATTGCTGCAACAAGTATGACAGATAGAGGGAGGAAAAGATGAAGAGCAAATTTCTCAACGTCCTGTTCACATTTTTCCTTCTCAATAAGTAAATTATAAAACACAAAGTTCAAAATACACTTGTTAACATTTTTACTTCTCAACAAGTATGACAGATAGAGGGAGAAATAAATCGAGAACACAAAGTTGAATAAAGCAAAAAATGAAAAACAAAATCGCAAAAGAGACGCATCTGAGCTGTGATTTGCCTGGGGAGACGCCTGATGCGGCGGGACAATCGGGAGTCAAAAGCTCCAATAGAGACGTGCAAGCAAGCCACGGGATGGTTAAGACAACAAAGAAGATCCCTAAAGCTGTTGAAGTTGTCCAAATCGAAAGCTTTGCACAAAATCAGAGAAGAAAAGCATTACAAGTCACTCCTCCTCGTTGTCCATCTCCAGGCAAAGGATCCCGTCGTAGCCTTAATCGCCGGAGATCGCAACTCCGAATTGCCGATTTCGCTTGCCAATTACACCGCTTAATCCGAGTTCAGGACAACCTCCATTGGTCCATTGGAGAGAGAGAAGGGATTGGGATTCAGTTAGGGTTCAAACAACGGCGTAGATTATGAGGAAGGCGGAGGAAGGCTCGCTTCTGGCGGGCGGAGGGAGGCTTGCTGCTGGCGGCCGGTGGGAGGCTGGCAAGTGGCAACTCGCGGAGGGAAGGAAGGAAGGTCGGGTCACACCTTTTTTTTTTCCGGTTCAATTTTTTAAACAACACCCGCGCATACAGCTAACCACTAAAAACTCAATTTTCACTTTAAGACTTTTTTTCACCTTAAGCCCCATTTTCACTTTAACCTCACCCTATATATATATTTTGGATCAAATTTCTATTTTTTTTTTAAAAAAAAGGGGATGTCCCGTCTGAATCCATATGGAAGTAGACACTGGATATCGACGTGGTGTCCTAAATCCTAATTTACTGCATTTAGTTTTCAATTTTTAAAAATTTGTTTATATTAAAATAATACTACCTCCGTTCCATAATACACGGGCTTTTCCTTTTTGACACGTTTTTTAAGGAGCGAAAAACTCTATGAAATATTATTTTTTTAATCAAATTTTTTATATCATTTGATACTTATTAATAAGTATCAAATTATATAAAAAATTTAATTAAAAAAAAATATTTCATATAATTTTTCACTCTTTAAAAAGCGTGCCGAAAACTAAAAACCCATGTATTTTGGAACGAAGCGAGTAGAACCGCCGACAGTTTATTTCTAAAAATAAATACAGCTGAAATGAATGACACAACAGGAAGAGAGCACCGTCCAATCTACAATCCCCATTCCTCTTCTTCCCCAAATCACATTCTCTGATCCCTCCCTGCTAATAAAATGGGATCTCTCCCTCCTCCGATTGCCGACATCGCCCTCTCCAATGGCGATCACAAGTCGAACGACGACGTCAACCTCAACGAATCCACCCTCATTGACCTCTTCAAGTCTCAGCAGAAGTACCTGAACTACTTCTTCCACAACCTCGATCACGCCCAAACCCTAGCGTTCACTCGCACGCTCCTGAGAACCGCCGGCACCGTCTTCTTCACCGGCGTCGGTAAATCCGGCTTCGTCGCGAACAAGATCTCTCAAACCTTGGTCTCTCTCGGCATCCGATCCGGCTTCCTCTCCCCCGTCGACGCCCTCCATGGCGACATCGGCATCCTCACGGCCAATGATGTGCTTGTTTTGTTCAGTAAGTCCGGCAACAGCGAGGAGCTTCTCCGTCTCGCTCCTTGCGCCAAGGCCAAGGGCGCGTATCTTGTTGGGATCACCTCTTCCGAGTCCAATCGGCTCACGAGTTATTGCGACCTGAATGTGCATTTGCCGCTGGAGAGGGAATTGTGCCCCTTTGATCTCGCGCCTGTGACTTCGACGGCGATCCAGATGGTTTTTGGGGATACGGTTGCGATCGCGCTCATGGCGGCTAGGAATTTGACGAAAGAGGAGTACGCGGCTAATCACCCCGCCGGGAAAATTGGGAAGCACCTCATTTTCAAGGTACTTTGATTTCTCTTTCCTTCTTTTTGAATTCAATTGCGAAGTTGTTCGTATTCTGGAATGAGTTTCCCTGGTTTCCGTTTTGGATGATTTTTTTTTTGCTCATGAAATCGTAGATTCATTCTGTAAAACTTGGATTTTAGAGATGAGTTCAGATTGCCACTGTTGATTTTTAAGGATATGGTGTTTGTCGAGCTTTGCACCATGTTAGTTACATCTTGAGAAATTGTTGTTTATGATATGATGATATCCCTTTCCGTGAACAGTTCAAGAAAATTCTTAGACAGAAAGCGTGATTCTTGCAGCTTAGATCTTTAAATCTTCATCTGGTTTAAAAATCTAATTGGTGAGTGTGAATGATTGCAATCTGTGGTTTTGCAGGTGAAAGATGTAATGAAGAAGCAGGAGGAGCTTCCAATCTGCAAGGAAGGAGACCTCATAATGGATCAGCTTGTTGAGCTTACTAGCAAAGGATGTGGCTGCCTCCTTGTTATCGACAAGGACCACCATCTTATCGGCACATTCACTGATGGCGATCTTCGACGCACTCTCAAATCTAGCGGTGAGGGGATCTTCAAGCTCACGGTTGGAGAGATGTGCAACAGGTAAATCTGCGCCGAAGGCCCCAAGTATTGTGTGGATCTCTCATGAGAATCTTATCATAAGCACTCATCTTTCTCTCTTTCAGGACACCAAGGATAATTGACCCGGAAGCAATGGCAGTTGACGCGATGAAGAAGATGGAATCTCCGCCCTCCCCTGTTCAATTTCTGCCTGTTATCAATGATCAAGGCATAGTGATTGGAATTGTTACATTGCACGGATTAGTCTCAGCAGGGTTATGAGGTTACCATGTCTCGACTCCCACGTTTATCATTTCTCGTCCTACCTTTGTGGCAATTCTTTGTAATTCTTTTCATGTACTCTATTGTTGTGCATTATCTTTCTTAGAGCTTGGTTGATGACGCTGTAATCGTATATATTGCATTCCAGGTTTATCTGTATGAATAGGCTAAGAAAAACTCAATAGATGGATGAGATTCAAGCTACCAACTTTTAAGATCTGAACTCTGAAGGGTATGACGTTGAGTGGCACTGCGGCAGATTATTTCTCTTGATGTAGTTTAATTGAATGTGTGAATGAAATGGAACTTACTGAAATCTTTTGAAAGATTGTCACACTGTTTTATAAAGAAGCATTAGGACGTAGATTGGGTGCTCAAATTTCCCTCATGGTGTATTCTATTTTGCCCTCTTTTTATTTATAACCTCTTTTGCATCACAAGGTGATCAATCGACTGATTTGGCTAAACAATAAAAAAAAAACAGAATAAAATGTATGACAGTTTCGTAGATATTTAAAACTTGATTCTCTTCTACCTGCCTCCAAAGTCCAAAGTTACCAGCTACAAGAAAAGCATCTAAAGTGGCCCAAAAATTAAGAAACGAACAAGGAGGTGTTCTGAAATTTGGAAAGAACTTTGGAACAAGCACTCGTTAAAAACTAAATCAACAGCCAAATGGTCCGAATGCGTGACGAAACCGACAAGCATACACATTACACAAGGCATTCTAACAAAATGTGTGAGCTTAAAATTTTATCGAGTGCACAGTGAGCTCCTGATTGTAAAATGATCAAATCTGAATGATCAAGAACCTAAACTAAATTCAAACTTCAAGCAAACTCGGATCAAATTGATCCAAGATCCGAAATGAGTATAAATCCATTTCAATTGACTGAGCAAGAATTATCCAATATGATCCCAATCCAATCCAATTCCCACCATCGCCGGGCTCTTGTTAATCCAACAATGCCATGACCATAGGACGGCAAAGTGGCAAACTGTACCCCCCACAGAGAAAACCCCAATCTGGTTGCAAACTTGCAATTGGCTTACGCACTCTAGTTTATGGACAACAGTTCAGTTGAAGTGACCTACACAGAAGCTACATTTTACCCCCAAAAACTCTCAAGAGGACAAAAAAACCCCATCTAATAATGAATGCAACTACTGGGCATCTACATCACATTGTTCGAAGGAAACCCCGAACATCAGTCAAGAACTTGCGCAAATTCTTTCTGAACCTCTGGGAGTTGATACGATCGAGAACATTAGTAAGCTGGTTTGCACTGGTGAGTGAGTGCAGCGCGTTTGCCAGCCGCGATTTAAGACCTGGATCTGTCTGTCTCTCAACGAGTTCATTCCCCAATCGCTGACAGATGCAACATTGAAATTTTCAGAATAGTAAAGGAATGCTGCAAAGCATATTTCTTTAAATGAAGGAATGCTGCAAAACATATTAATTTCAATGGAAAGAACTCGGCAGCAAAACAACCAATCGACAACTATGGAAAGCCATGGTCTGGTTAAAATCAGTTTGTATCAGTTTGTCTTTCCACAAAAAAAGAGGCTTATATGATGTCTTTTTTCTTGTCTCTAGGCATATCTAGTTGAAATACAAAAACAAAAAACAAAGAAAGATCCTTTTCAATAATTATAACGACTCAGTTGCACGACAATGAGGCAATGTCAACTATGCATTGAATCATTGATAGGGAGTACCTAGATCACAGAAGTTGAGTGATACCTGAAATAGTGCTGGCTCACAAAGTATCAATGGAAGAAGGGCATCTGCTGCGGCACTGACAATCTCCGAACTAGCACTCCGAAGAAGATGGTATCAGATAAATTAAAGGAAAGCAGTCAAAAGGAAAATCAACATAGATCCCATGTAAAGGACATCTTCGGATAAAGGTTGCCAGATGGAGACAGTTGGAGGAGAGATGCATAGTCCCGTATAAAATGTGATTTGCTTAAAACTGATTCAACTTTTTTTCTTGAAACAGTTGCAAACTGATCAACCAAATAATGAAACTTTACCTGTAATCCTCAAATAGGAGCAACTGCAGCAAAGAAGGCAGTGAATGATGCAGAAAACCCTCTTGACGCTTCCCATTGGCATCCGTAAAACCAGTAGCATTTATCCCAAGTCCTGTACCGCCATTGGCTGTCTCCTTGTAGTGATATGCAGCAAGAGCTTTGGTAGCTCTAAGACACATGTCGACAACTTCCGAATCCTATGATAGGAACAGAAAAGAATCTTAGGAGGAGATGCTCTGGGAAGGCAAATGGATGATAAATTCATAAAATCATTCAAAAGTAGCAAAAACAATTTCAAACGTAGGTTTGAAAATTCTGTTGAGTTACATCAATGGAAACTTCTAATACGTAGTATGATCATTAAGAAACCGGTTACCAATTTATATGCCAAAACATATCTTAGAAAATCATACAAAAACGACATTAGTTAGCAAGCAGTTATATATATATACTCCTTTCGTCTCGCAATACTTGTAGTTTTAGAGTAGTAAAGTTGTATAAAAAAACTTGTTGTTTTAGCTATAATTATTATCTTTATAGGTAATGATTGCTATTTTTATAGGTAATAATTACTACTTTTAAGTACTTTAACCTATAAAAGTAAAGTAAATATAGGTTTTATTAATAAGCGTGCATAGAGCTAAAACAACAAGTATTGCGATACGGAGGGAGTATATATATATATACACTCTCATGCCCCGTAAGTGGAAAATTCTTACATATAGCATGGTGAACGACAAGTTGGAGCCCAATTCACCTGAAAACGAAGGCCAAAATCAAGCGTGCCCATGATGTGTGCAAAAGCTTCACCGGTTAGCTGGGCAATCATTTCAGGGTAAACCTCCAGCATATGCGATAGCAATGAGAAGTACTGCATGCAAAATCAATAATATGTCAAATACAGGAAAGAAATTTCGAATGTCAATCTTCCAAGGGATTGAAGGGATTATAACTTACATCACGACATAGTTTAGGGAATTTCAGGAGATCCAAGGAAACCAATGGTGTAATTATGTGCAATCCAGCATACACAACCTGTGGAAATTATCAAATTAGGATCACGGGACTAAAGTTGCTACTATACCAATGTCAGGATTTAAAAGTGAAGCAGGAGTTTGCCTGAGCAATACTTATGCCTTGTGACTCGATGGGATCAGTTGAGAAATCGATCTGCATAGTCATAGCATCAACTATGGGCACATTTGGTGGCAGTATTGCCACTATTTCATTAAGACGTTGATTTATTGGGCACGAAAACATACCAGATCCTTTGAACATAGAGTTGAAAGAAGTTGAAGTAAAGCACGTAAATCCTTGTATTTATCTGCTTTTTCCTCATTGACCAAAGTGCTTGATCGGCTCAGTGATATCTACAACGACACAAGTAATGATGATGACAATTAGGAGAAGTAGAACGTCATCATAAAAATGCGATAAACATGAACTCAACTATAAAAAGGTAAACGCTGAATCTGGAGACTAAAGCCTGTCTAATTGTGATGTTAAGAAATTCTATGCTTCTTCTAGTCAGTTCGTCTTTCTCCATCAGTGATGATTTCTCGCACCACATCAGGCTAAACCAGAGTTACTCTGAACTACTTGTTCTTTGTAAGAGGGAAGAAACCAGAATTTCAATCATAGCGCCATTGAGACAACAAAGTGTAGAACTTCAAAGAAAAATCTTACCTTGCCAATATTCAGCTCAGAATATAGCTTCAGCAAACACATGCAAAAGTTGATAACTAGCGCAGCTTCTTTAACCTCTAGAAAGCTGATTTGACCATCCACCCATGGGACCACAAATTTGAGAATCAGATAAACAACTGTAGACTGAAAAAAAGATATGATTAGACTGGTTATAAAACATTTTCGCATTTGCAAGTTAATGTGTGTTTGCCAATATTAAGAGCAAAAGGATTGAAGACCCAGAGGGAAAAAATAAAAACAAATGCTCTAGATACAAAAATCCATAGATGTTACTTTTTGAGATGCTCAAATAAAATGTTCAAAGCAACCAAACCTTGAGACTATGTGAAAATATAACAATGTTACTATGAACAAATTAGTTCTTCCATCAAGCAATAAATCCAAAATCTCGGTAGGCGGAGTAAATGTGAACCACAATTTTGATCCTCCCAACTTGAAGGACCAAAAACTCAGCCATACTAGAATAAAGGAAACTAACCCAATTTTTTAACTTTCATGGTGATACGATACTTCAATGTGTGGTACTATGGTGCAAGAAACTTTTTAGGGTCAAATTCCTACACTTGGACACCCCACATCCATTGAAAAACAATGTTATAGACTCAAAGATGTATTATCTATTTTAAAGAAAGATGAAAAAAATAGGCATGCATTAGAAATACCTCATGCCTGTAGGCTCGAAGGAGAAGCAAAAGAGGATTAGTTACAGCAAACCCTATCTCATACAGTGCCCTCCGTGTTTGTGAATTTGAAGCACTGGCAGCCCCACGAAGCCGCTCCAATATACAAGTTACCTACAAATTCTCCGTTGACACATCACAACTCTAGATACAGAAAGAAGCGAAAGAGGATTGCAGGCAGAGTATAACATACCGTCATAATGGTATCAGGCTTCCCGGAAACCTTATCAAGATCCTCTTTGCCAGTCAAGTCTACAAGATAAGTGGTCATGGGACTCATCAGATCCCTAACGTACCTACAAACATGTATATGTCAGTGCATTTTTTACAAAAGCAAACCTGCAAGTAGAAAGATGTGAATATAGTATAAATAACATACCTATTCGAAGCATCTGAATTCTTTATGCCAGCAGCTGAAAGAACAAAACTCTGAGCAAGCGATCTCTGTAATAATAATAGCCAACCCACTGTTACTAATATCTTCATTTTTCTGCATTTTTTATTTCGTTATTTTTTCCATTCCCAGTTCCTAGTTATTAGGCATTTCCCCCACATTCTCCATTTCTCTTACTACATCCTGAATTTTGTTTATTCAAGTCTTTTATTTAGCACTAGGAGTTAGTTATTTTATTTCTCTAATATATAAATTGGAATGAAATTGAAGTGTCCATTTCTAGTTTCCTTGATTGCAAGATTCTTGCTTTAAGATAGCTAAATTATATTTTCCCTGTTCACTTTTCAACATACTAATTTTAAGAAAGCATTGCACACTGAAGCATTTGAAAATTTACCTGATGTGCAGCATTTAGCAAAAATAAGTTTCTCTCGGTTACAAAAGAATGAGCAAATTTAAGCCACGGATCCTGCAAACAATATAGCCTGATAAGCAGCATTTAGAGAGAATCAACTTCTCAAATAGCCTGACGGGCCCCTTGATTATTCAAGCATCTGAGTTGTGAACACAGACATTGCTACATTACTCACCAAAGTAACGAGTTGAGTGCAAATTTCTTTCCGCCGAACAAGTACATGAAGCAGTTGGCGACAAGTTAGTTCCTGTCGGGACGGAGGGGAAAAAAACTATTCAATTTCCACAATATTGAAAGCATACAAGCTAACTAGTAGCTATATTAATTGATGCACACAAGGAAAGAAAACTCATTTACTAAAAATAATAAATTAAAAGAACAATGATCAATGACATGAAAAATATCATTCTTATAGTGTATCAGCCATATGTCCTAAATCACCCATATCAACAATTTTTTTTTAAAAAAAAAGGACAAAGAGCTTCAATAAATCTTCAATTCCTTGCTTTATTATGTTCTTAAAAGCTCCAGCCAAATGTTCAATGGGATAAGTGCAAGACCCAGCCAAACATATTGGTAGAAGCCTCCAACAAATACCTGCAAATTTTTCTCCCCCGGATATGAAATCAATGCTGAGATGGATATTTGAACAATGCCGTTGAGGATTAACTTTCCTTGATTATGTTCTCCAAAAAAATCAAACAAAGCATTTCTGCCTTGATGTGATTGAATATGAGCTGAATCACTATCATAGATTGTACTTTTAGGTGGCATTAGATATGTGCTGGACCATCGCGCAAGGAACCATATGATTGCCTGCACAAATAGCAAATATAGTACAGAAATGCCAGATAACAAACAATTACCTAAAGAATAGATCTGTATTTATCACTTTTACCTCCATCAGACGAGGGCTGAAAAATGATGCTCTCATCTCAGGATCAATACTCTGCTGAGCAAAATGCAGAATAGAGCTGCAATGATTAACCAATATTTAACGTTTAAGCAACCTCTCTAGTCTAAATTTCATTGAGCTTTTACAAAAAAAATAAAGAAGCTATGAAGGTGCAAAACTTATTTCTGCTCAACATTCTGGAGAACTAAACCCTTGGAAAGACTAAAGTATTTGCTTTTTTCAATGGACACTGTAAATTAAAAGCTAATACACCACAAAGTTGTGTAATTGATGACAAAGAAGCCAAATCTCATCCAAAATCTCATCCAAAACTAACATCTGTGCAGTAAGCATAATCACTGATAAAAATGAGTGTCTCTGTGTGTGTGTGGTGGTGGTGATGGTGTGTGTGTGTGTGTGTGTGTGAGAGAGAGAGAGAGAGAGAGAGAGAGAGAGAGAGAGAGAGAGAGAGTTACCAGGAAAGTACAACTACTGGATGTTTGTCAGGTTCCACGTTGTCCCCAAAATGAGTTTGTATGGAATCTGGAACCTGAATATTGGATAAAAGACCAGATATTAGATTCAAAATAAAATTGTAAGAAACAGAACTGCAGTGTATTGGAACCACCCTATCTACAAGCTCGGGGTAATGGTGCGTACATCCCGATCCCCCATACCCCACTTCATTGTGGGATTTACTGGGACTTTGTTACTTCTTTACAATAATAGATTTTTGTTTAGGTAGCTCCTCAGAAACGTGAACCAAAAACAAAACTACTATTAGATAGTTTCTTCCTGCACCTAAGAGTCATTCATTTGGTAAATTAGGTAGGGGATAAATTGTATGTTTTTTAAAAGAGTATTCACATTAGGTTTTAAATAATTAAATGCGTAAAATAAGTCCAATTGATTCCTTATTCAGATTAGGTTTTAAAAGAGTATTCACCTTAGGTTTTAAACTACTATTTGATGTTTTGTCCTTGCTTCATTTTTATATTCCCCCTGCTTTGTTTATGATTCTGCTCCCCTTCTATGAGTCACACTCTCTCGTAATTCTAGTACCTATTGTTCTGGGTCTTTCAGAAACACTCTCTCGACTTGTTCGGGGAATGAGTGCGTACATCCTGACCTGAGACCCTACTTTGGCGGGATATATTGGGTTGTTGTTGATTCCTTATTCAGATTCGCATATAGGGGGAGAAAAATAGATATATAATGGACAGTGATAGACGATAATGAATGTGGAATCACAAGTGATAATTTAGCGATAGCCGGCAAAAAATTCCCTTGTCTTTGGGTGTGTGGTGTGTGTGTGTGTGTGGGGGGGGGGGGGGGGGGGGAACCTAATCCCTTTCTCTACCAAACAGCTACTCAATTAAGGGTTTCAATATCAACTGCAAAGAGTAACTTTAATCCACTAATCATAGTATTAAATCCTATACTTAGATAACATAATGAAAAATAACAGTGCTTACCAGCGGTGCCTCCCCCTCTCCCTCATCAGCAAGAACATGTCCACATATTAATAAGAGAGAGTAAAGCTCTTCCAGTGTAGCTGTGGGATCAGCGGTGCCTTTGCCCTACAAATGAAGAGGATAATTTATAAAGTTTGCAAAACAGGGAGAAACGGAATGAAGCTAATAATTACATTTGTAGGTAACGATCAAAAGAAAAACAATAGCATTTGACTCTCATCTTGCTTTGAAACAGGTATGCTATCACATAATCACAGCCAAAACGAAGCGGGGGAGAGAAGAACCTGATGAAGTCGTGCAAAACAATCCAGCAGAACTCTTGTCAAGAGAGGAACTGATATCTCAATGGAAGCTCTAGCAATAAGTCCATAGGAGGTTAACCTTTCATCCATTGCTAGAAGAAGACAAGTTAAAATGGTTCGTCAAAAGATAGGGGAAAAAATAAAGATAGCTCCAATAATGCAAATGGCCATAGAGGAGACAAGCACAAGCATGAAACTGCCAATAGAAGATTGTGTAGTTTATTAACCCACCGAAAATGGAAGCTTGAATGTCAATTTCATCATCGTCATTGAAAGCAGAAATAGATGCAGCTGCATGTTACAATGCGAGGTGACAAGGTTAGAAGAGATAGAACTGATCCAAACAGAAGATAAAAACAGAAAATATGATCTTCAAGTCAAAACTTAACCTTTTAGCTCGGACTCGACAATCAATTCAAACAGACTAGCTGCTGCACTTTTTCCTTCAGGAGGAAGTACCACATTCCAGCCACCACTGTCATTTGGCTGCAGGAGAAGTTGAAAGAACCCAACTTCACTTTACATGCTCAAAGGTCATGCGGAAAATTGTATATTTGAAACCGGAGAGATTTTCTTTACAATTTACATGATAAAATTATAATGCGTTCGGTACAGTCTGTAAGTGTATTCTTCAGTAATAAGATATGATTAAAACTGAAACGTTCAAAATGTTTTGATTGAAAGAACTATTTTACAAATCTTTAAGAGGAATAAAGTGGAGGAAAAAAGGAGAAGCGAAGTGTAGAAAGCTGAAAAAAATGGAGTTAAATGGAAAGAAGGGGCAAGAAAAAAGTGTGAGATTATTTTACTGGTAGGTTTGAAGCTAAAGATTTGGTAGAGCTTAGGTCACTCAAGACCCTACAATTGCAGGATATGAAAAAAAATGTATAATGACCAGAGATTTTAGATAGAAAAGTAAAACAGGGTCAAACCATTGTGCATAGGAGAATAAGAATTTCGCAGGAGCAAAACCTGATATAACATTTAAGGTGAAGGGCATAAAAGCATACCGCAAGAAGAGCTGTCCATGTATCCAATAGTATATCTCTTGCGACCCAACTCCACGTCTCTTCTTCGGTATTTTTGTTCATTAGATCTTTGAGAACTTCAGACATCAGGGCAGATAATAGACTGATTGTGCCGAAGGGACTGAAAAACGATGCAAAAGACGAGCTAAAAGTAACTTTTTTCAAGCGAATAAAAATATAAAATAAAGCTTAGAATTTAGCTGATAATAGACTAGTTCATAGTGTCCACTACAAGCACAAAAAAAATTCACTAACCATACAGATTTCAGTAATTGGTCAAAAAGTGAGGGAGAAGTTATCGTTGCAACAGCTAACAATGTGCGGCAACCATCCAGCATCTCACTGAAAAAAAGAAACAGAAAAAAAAAAAGACATTATACATTCATCTAACAAACAGAGTGAAAAAGTCTTTAGCTCAACAAAAATAAACTAGGGTCTGTTCAGCAAAATCAAACTAGGCCTTATCAGGAAAAATATGCTTACCAAATATACCCTAGAGGAACAGTTGTTTCATAATAGTAAAAACATATGACAGAGCACAGTATCCATCAAAGAACGGTAAGATAATCAACAGAAGGTACTAGAACTTATTCTTGAAGGACAAAATCAGAGAGAACAAAACAAGAACATGAAATAAAATGGGTCTTAACCTCTCACTTTTTCCGCATTCAAGCTCGTGTGAAACACGGTCTGGCGGATAAATCCATGGCAAAACTCCAGAAAGTAATTGTACAAGATGATGCTCTTGCATCTGAATGTTGTCTGCATCAAATAAATAACAGAAACAAGTTACTGGTAGCATTATAGGCAGCCTAAAGCCTTAGAAAACACAAGAAACAGGCATAGAACTGAAGAAACAGAATTGAAATCCCTAAAGGATAACCCACAAGGATGATAAACTGATTAAGTCTCATTTTAGTCATACTGCAATATAAGGTTACAAGAAAAAATATTTGAATGCTTCGTATCTATATCGAAGGTAAATGACTTTTAGAAGGATATTTTATGTTATCAAGTAGACAGATGATATAGATATATAACTGTATGCAACTGCATCAACTTTGACTTTCATAGTATATTGCAGTCAACTAGATAAAAAAAAAAAATAGAGCCAAAGTGTGGCATATTTAATACACATGGCATTAAAAACATTTTTCTTTCACCAACAAAATTTAATGAAATGTGAAGCATCGGGTCTTTGTCAAATTGCATTTATGGATAGAAAACCTCAAACCCTAAACCTGAAGTAGGTCTTCCACCCATCCCTCCAAAAAAGAGCATGCCCTCACCATAACCGGAAACCATGTGGAAATTCAACTTTGGCAGCAATTCGACTACCAAAAACAGGTGACCATCACCAAATGATCCCTCAGAATCAATCCTATTTTCATCAACCCCCAATGATCAAACTATTGGAATTTGATCCCAACAATTGCTCCATGGAGGATTGCAAATTCCAGAAGGTGAAGATGAAAAAGAGAAAGGTTAGATGAAAAATATAAACATTGTGATCAAATTTAATGAAGAGTCTCTTAGATAATGCCACTTCAATTGTATTGTCACATTCAAGTATGTATGGAGAGAGCAACATGAAACTTTTTTGTGGTGAAACTTACTGTTCCTTATAAATTTATACAGCCCATCTGGCAACTCAATAAGTAAAAATTACAGAGAAAAAAACTTGGAAGGAAAATAAGTCCGTCTTTCAAAACAGTCATATTGAGACAAAACTTAATAAAATCATAAATTATAGAATTCCATGAGATGGAAATATGATCATCCAAGAAGGGATCCACTGAACAATGATACAATCGCATCAATGTTCTGGAAACTAAAACATGACTATCCATAAAAGTAGGAACATTAGGAAAGTGTGGTACCAAACACTAACAAATAACGAGCAAGCTACAAGCTTTGGAGCTTATTTTTCAAGGCATCACCAAGCAACATACCAGATGGGAAAATGGCTCCAGTTAAAGAGCAAAGCTGTAAAATCAACTTCCGTGCTGAAACTGCTAAAGGACAATCAAGCCAGTAACCTTGCAGCGAAAACTTTGGCCTCAAAGCCCCATACAGACTTAGCAGCCATCCAACATGACCGCTAGTGATTAACATCTCTCGCCATGAGGGACCAGGCTACAAAGCCAAAATACAAAAAGGTAAGCGTTGAGTTCTATACTTCCAGCCAGCCAAATCCCCCAGCCATTATTTTAGAAGCACCAATAGAGCTCCAATTCACAATTTAATGTTTAAAGACACAATAAATTACTCTATATCATCAAAATTTATTATTTAGGCATCAAAGGATTCTTACATTAAAAGGAAATATGGAGCAACCAATACCCATTCTAGGGGCATCACAAAATCATGTATTATAAAACCGATATTCCTCATAAGAGTCTGTGAAAACCAGGATTTCTTGTTCCAGGGTATTCAAGGCGCAAAAATCATAAAATAGATAGAACTGATATCTCTTTTTTTTTACAAAGGAAAGGTTTCAAAATACTTGAAGCAATCACCTTAACCAACACGCATTCTGACCTCCGAGACGAGGAGATATCCTGTCTAATATCTGCTGAGAAAACATTTACTGAGGTTTCTGAACCACTGCTGGAGTTGCACTGGAAATCCCAAGTCAAGATTTGACACATTAGACGCAGTGCAGCAGCACAAACATTAGCTTCTGGAACAGGAGAATCTGATTCAATTATTCTGTTTGTAACGGCAATAGCAGCTTCCTGAGCCCAACTGTAGATTGGCTATCATAAAACATGACATTGTCTTCATTAAAATTCATTTCAAAGTGTCAAACTCAAAAAAAAAAAAAGGAAAAATATATAGGGAATATACTGCTGAATATAAGGAACTCCACAACTAAAATAAGGGTGACAAGTATCCAAAACCTTCAGGTACTCCAGCTCGAATGATTTTCTGCAGTTTTCATGGAACTCCCTCGGAAGGGCCATAGCACTTGATGTGGATGGTGAAAACTCAGATGCCTTAGAAAACATTTTGTCATTTGCCATAATAAGCCAATATGCAGAGAAATATAGTCTTATTCAAGGAAAAACATAGCCAAGATTGCGAATACCAGAGACTCCAAGAAAATTATTCCACTGTTCTGTACATCTATACCATGGCAGCCAGTAACTGAACGCTTCACCTATAAATACAATCCACAAATTGAAGTTGTACAAATCTATATAAGCAAACAGTGACCTAAAAGAGAGCTGAGATTACTTTTCTCATCAGAAGAGAGGCTTAACACATGAAAGACCAAATATAAGAAAGGAGAATTTTTTTTTTCCCCAAAAAAGACAGTTCATGCACTGACTGCCATAGCATATTTACACAAGAGATGGCTTTGTAGAAAGCAAGTCCACAAAAATGAATTTGAATGCCTTACTTACATGTTTATTTTATTGGTGAAATGACTTCAATAAAGAATCAACACAGTCTTGAGGCTTGAACATTGATGGGGGAATAAAACAACACTAAACATTCCCAAATTTTCAAAAACATGTGTACAAGAAATGAGTCCATATCAATGTTCTAAAAGGCGCTAGGCGGCCGCTAGGCGGTGAGTGGCCGCCTAGCGCCTAGGCGGCGAGGCGGATGCCTAGGCGGCGCCTAGGCAGACTTAGAGCAAACATGATTATTTCCTTATATTTTAATGCATACCACATGTTAGTAACACATATAATATAATACTAATTTATAATATCACTTATAAACCCAAATTTGGGGTGCTTAACTAACACTAAAGTAAATAAACACAAAAAGTACGCATTCGACTAGTGACTCTAAACCTCCTGAAATCTAAAACAATAGGTTCGACTCAATGACAAATACATCCCGACTTGGGTGATAAAAAAAACCTAAGTCGACTAATCACATGCCTAGAAGCTAAAATAGAATAATCGTTGGGTTAGGCGGTCCTAGGTAGCGCCTAGACGGGACTAGGCGGGCCTAGGTGGAGTCTAGGCGGCGCCTAGGTAGGACTAGGCGGAATTCCGCCTAGAAGGCCTCCTAGGCTTAAAAATTCCTAGGTGCCCTCCCGCCTAATGCCCAGGCGGCGCCTAGGCACGATTTTTAGAACACTGGTCCATATTCAACTTAATCTTCCTGAATCACAAAAAGAAGTAAAAGAGTTCTTGATGCTTTAAATTCATGGAATTTTCACAAACACATGTCAAAAGATATATAAATATCATAGCAAGAAAAACATCAATCATGAAGCAATTAACCACATGGGGGTGCATGGTGAAATGTAGGAGAAAAACAATCACATTATACAATCAAATTCCACAAATTTGGATGCCATTGTTCAAACAAATAAAGGATGTGGAAATGGAACAAATAGGAAAAATAACAAGAGGACAAGCATGAACATGTGGTTCTGCAAAGTTCAGTCTTGCATATGCAATGGATCAGCTCATCAAAGTTTAAAACATGTCTGAATACCTCAAGGAGAAAGACCTCCTTCTCAGTGCCAGTAAACTCTAGCCTGCAAACAGGCAAAATGAGATAAATCAATGTCCAATAGTCAACAAAGACCTATAGTCCATAAGAAATACTCCCTCCATTCACTTTTAATTGACTTTTACTATTCATGCACATTTTTTTAAAATGATATAAAAATGTGTATATATATAATTGATATTTAATATAGTTTTTATCATCCATATAAAATGTGTGTGAATAGTAAATGTCAATTAAAAGTGAACAGAGGGAGGGAGTATGTCACAATCTTATTCAGGTCAAGCTCACACAAAACACACCAGCCCCTTTTCATCAACTGGGCAGCCACAGACGCCACCTTAGACCGGACAAAACCCTCCAGTGAGTTAGCGTGTTGCATGATGTAGCATAAGCAAAAGCTACAAAGAATCAAAATTACAAATCAATAGCGTGTTGCATGATGTAGCATAAGCAAAAGCAAAAGCCACAAGCACATCCAAAGTAAGTAGATCAATCAGTTCATTACTTCTGTAGAAACAAAATGTACCAATTACATAAAACATCTAGTGCGTTAAAACTAAGAATTACTTGATCAAGCTTTTCTTGTCATCAGAAGGAAGGACTGCCCATTCTCTAAGAGCTGCAAGCCGAATTGCAGAAGCAGCCTGAAACCTAGCATCTGCCACTTTGGAATATTCTGTGGAAAATCAAAAGAGTAGCATAAATAAAAAAAAACTGTTTGTGCTTATAAACAGTAAGCACTCAGCATAAGTGATGGCAGGCTGTCGTGTAATCAGCAATCTAAAAAAAGAGGCCTAGGGGATTGATAACACATGCTTACCAAGAATAAATTTGCATGCCTGATACGGCCTAGGGGATTGACTAAGAGACAAAATCGTTGCCTCTGCTGCAGCTGGATTAATATGCATCTGCTTCAAGAAAATTACTCAGGCAAGGCTTAAAAAGCAGATACAGTATGAAACTTCAAGCATACCAACCGACTTAAGTGATATAGTAAAATGAAAAGGAGTAAAACCTCAGTCCATATAGAGTATAACTCGGCTGAATTAGGCCATAACCCAACCAAATTATGAAAGGAAAGACAAATTAATGGTTCACAAGTACCAAAGTGCATAAATGGTAAAAAGGAGACGTTACACCAAAGTAAATGGTTGTTCGATGTAAAAGGTTATTAAGATAAGAGGAATACTAATTTGGCACACAATAAATTGATCCAGAATGAAATTTCCAGTTGTTAGAACAAGCAGCTGCAGTACAAAGGGAAAGAGGTTTATGTTTGGAACTTCTTTGAAACTCTTCAAAAACCCTGTGCTTCAAATGGAAAAAGATCTTCGACTTTGAGAAACCATGAGGTTATGCTGGCTGATCCTCTAGAAAAAAGAACTTCCCAATTGCATCAAAACATAACAATAGAAAGTTAGTTTTCTCAATGCATAAACTCATTTTCGATTCTTTCATCAAGAACAGAACATCCGCAGAGAAATCGGGATCTTGAACATAAAACTAACATTCATATCGATATGCGTTAACCATGAGTTACTACAATGCGATTCCAGCCACAAATGAAGTCATCAAACTCAACTCCGCTCCGCTCCGCAAAGCGCCGCACAGTTAACAAAAACACCAAAAGAAAATTATACTGCAGCGAGGACGAGTGCAAGATGAACAGAACCTGAATCGAACTGCAAGCGAGTTCAATCTTCTTCATGACGGATTGCAGGTGCGCTAAATCGCCAAGCTCTCCTTGCATCTTGGCGGCGTAATCTGGAACTTGTACTGTTTGCGAGAAGTGGTAGCAAGCGCCGAATTAGGGATTTGCGGTGAGCGAGGAGGATTTATAGATTTGCTTTGTGGATGTAGTTGGAGATAAAGCACTGAAATCCGTTGAAAGCGGGGAGACCATTACAATTACAATTGATCACTCGCAAGATCACGAAGGGATTGGAGTGAGAGCCGAAATAAAGGGTTGCCAGAAAGGGGGACGGTACACGCCTGCGGGTGAATTTATAAGTGTGGGCTCTCAGGTGGGTTCGGAGCTCAGGGCACGCACGCGCACGCCGGCCCGTAGTTGGGTACTCTACTTGGTTTTTCCTTCCTTTTTCCCCTTTTTAGCAAATAAACTGTACATTAATATTTTATATTTATAGAGTGAGGTTATTGTCAAGTTATAAATACGTCTATTGACAACATAAAATTCGCTGATCCTTTTTCAAAAAAACTTAATCAAGTTCATACAAATGTTCAATCGGTTCATCATACATAATCTTAGCGAAATCAGCTGATTCCAAATAATTTTCCACGTCAAATATATATTATGAACTTTGGGTTTTATGCTGTGCAGCTGAAAATGTTGTATACATAATTTTTATTACATAAATAGAGCAGAAATGGTCATCTCACCCTCCGGGAGCGGATGCAGGGTAACTCAATTGCTGCATTACAACTAACAGATGAAGAAGAACTGAAGAAGACATAAACAAAGTTCTGAGGTCGGAATAGCCGCCCCGTGGAAACTCATGTTATGTTTATATGAAGCATGCTTGGCATTTCTGACGATGTATCAAACTCGAATAGTAAAGTGAGTTATAGTTGCCATTTTGATACTAAAATATATACTGTATGACCCTTGGTCAGATGCATGTTATCCTGTGCTGTTGTATTCCTTTTAGGAGTTGGGGTTTACTTCACTATCTTTTCCATAGGAAACACTTCTAAAATGTGAAACATCCATCTACTGCAATTCTCCAATTCTCCTGCAGGTTCTCCTATGAGCAATTTTATGTCATCTACTGCAAGTTCTGGGAGCTGGATACAGACCATGGTTTTTTTATTGACAAAGATAACTTGATAAGATATGGGAACCATGCTCTTACATGTATGATTGCAGTAGACGCCTCTGATGTATTGCCTTGAACTGAAATCTAGGTGGATATTGGAAATTTGTTTACCTGTTTGATGTTTGTTGCCTTGAATACTCGTATGGTTGGTTCTGACTAGCTCATTTTAAAGAGCCCTGCAACAGCCTTTTAGTTGCAAGTGTCAGGAAATGTCTTCAACAATACCGTTTAACCTTAATAAGTTCATGGCCTTTGAGTCACGTGATCCATTCGTTCTCCGTCAGGTACATTAAACTATAAGCTGTAGTTGCGCGATTGTAATGGTTGCTCTATTTTCAAGTGTGTTGCCTTGTGATTCAAAGTAACAGAGTAAACATTCCATATATTCATTCACTCATTCATTCATGCTTTGTATACACTTACAACTTCACAAACAAACAGGCAATGAAACGAAACCCAACAGCTCAGCTCTCCGAATTCCTTACTTTGAACAGATGATGATTGATGATTAAATAAATTCTCCTTATACACAAAGAATCACATACAACAGCAAAGAATGAACAGCTTACCTGCTGCCCAAGGGGATGCAAATGACGCTAAAAATCCAACCAGACACCACCCCCTGTACGATTTCACATCTTCCCATGTGATCTGTAGTGTCTAAGGCGCGCGCACTTTGGATACGAATGCCTTGTGCTGAACCTTAAGATCAATCATTCTGTCTTGTCCTTCGGTTCATTCAATACGAATTCTGCATACAGATCCTTGAGAGCAATCACGACTGTCGTGATAAGGGGCCCCATTATCGCTCCCTGCAAACCAAGGAAAACCCAACAGAACATTACACTAAAACCACAATTGATGCTCATTTTCAGCAAGTAATCATGTATGATGAATGAATGCAACCAGAAGCGGCATTTATGTCAACAAGGAAGACGACATTATAAGTGTATACCTCCAATGCAGATGGGAACAAGGTCATCCCGCCAATGATACTGAGCCCAGTAAGATACGCACTGTGCCCAGGTATGTCCTCCTGGATTTCAGATGCACCGTACTCCATAAGTACCATATGAACGATGAACAAGATCACAGCCAATATGTACTTCCCTTCCAGCACAAGCTGCAGAAGAGCAGGAAGGGAGGCGATCCACGAAGGAAAGACAGGCAACAAAGGGCTGATAAATGCGAGAACGGTTGACATATACAGGAAATGTATGGAAAACAGCCTAAACAGCAGCCAAGTCAAGCAACCCTGAACGAAAGCAATTTCAGCAGTCGCTAACATGACACCTGATATTGCGTTATCCAGAACTTCAACGAATCGCTCCCTCTTCTCATTTGAAAGAGGAAGCATGAATACTGTTTGCTTAGTGACCCCTCCTGAATCCGACGTTATAAGGTAATACAGGACCCAAAGGAAAACCATCGACTGCGACAGGAAGTTGAGGAAGCCAGCTGCTCCATGAAGAATCGACTGAACTATAGTGAACATGAACTTGGCACCTCCTCCTAAGACAGACTTGCTACTTAGGAACACCCTTTGCGACAAATCAAGCCCCTGAAGAGCAACCGCTTTCGCCTTCTCAACCAAATCAAGTCGGGTGGACATCAATTCCCTGAAGACAACTTCAAGCTCCGAATAGATGCTCCCCCATTGTTCCCGATCCTTAAGCTTCGCCTTCAAGCTCAGGAACCTCTCGGCATAAGGAGAAGGCGCAACCAGAGAAGTCGGATGGCCTGAAGTGTTAGTAGGTTGAATCACAAAATGCTTAACCGCATCCACAAAATCCGTCAAATTATACTGCATTGCCAAACCATCAACCTGATCAAACACAGCCAGATACAGCTGATTGGTATACTTGTCCACCATCCCGGGGACGTCGTTCTCCTCCATCCAGTCCTTAAACCCCGCATAGTTACTCTCCTCGACACGAGTCTTGACAGCATACACTGCATCTTTACCTTCAACACCAATCTTATATGAAAAGAACATGGCGAAGGCCAAGAACCCCAGGAACATCACAAGAATCAGGCCGACAGCGACAATCGTCTCCAATCGGCTAAGGATCCTGCGAGTGAAAAACCCGCTGATCTTGCTCCTTTTAAAGCTGTGATTCCTGAAAGAAGAAACCGCATCCATGGAAGAAGCCACAGAGCTGGAACTGAACAAAAACCCAAACGCTAGAATCCCCAAAGCCCCAACTGCGGCTAATCGCTCATAAGCAATCACAAAGACACTAAAGGACAGCAGCCAACGGAGCAATTTCGAGAATCCGCTGCGTTTCCTCCTAGAAACGGTCGGATTCCTGCGTTTTCTGAACACAATTCGAAAGACAGCGTCCCTGAAATCGACGATGGTGCCAACGAAAACCCTAAAAACGGCGACAGGGACAGCCAAGAGGGTTTCGGTGAGGCCCAATTGCAAGGGCTCGGACCAGAACTCAACGAGCGTGTGTTGAATCCCTCGCAAGGGGATAGAACAGAGGACCGCCCAGATGAGCGGCCGGAGGTATTCCTCGAGCAACTTACAGACGCCGTAGAGGGTTAAAATGGTGAAGAGGAGACCCCCGTGGGCCATGGCGATGTAGAGGGCGAGCTTGACCTGGGAGTCGCCGGAAGCAGCCGGAGGCGGCGGAGGGGAAGGGGGAGGAGGAGATGGAGGCGGAGGAGTGGGTTTGCGGGTGGAGGCCGATCGGAACATGTCCTGCCAGGGCGGAGATTGGGAGGAGGCGGAGGAGTTGGGGTCTGAATAGGGGACTAACTCCATCTCCTCGAACTCAATTGATCGATTTCTGTGATTGAGGTGTGAAATTCCACCCAACCCAACCCGACAGTTTCTGTGAATAATGGAGAGATTTTGGGGGGTTTTGGAGGTGGTGAGGTCTTGTGAGTTGTAAGCATGTCGTGGAAGGGAACACGTGGCACGTCGGTGGGGAGGGAATGGGGGAAATGGGGAACGTGACAATGATTGGAGGTCAGGCCAGTTTCTTTGCCCGGGCATCATCAACCTTGAAAAAATGAGGCTGCCCGCGTAACTTTTTTTCCCATATTTGCATCCTTGCCGCAAATAAAGCGGTTAAGGCGTAAAACCTCGTGAGTCAGCTGATAGAGCATCTCTAGCAATTTTGGGGTTTTTGGAATATATTAAAGTATTTTTTGATCCAACACATTTCTCCTTACATTCTCTAAATGGAGAAGTAGTAGAAAAAATGAGAAGATTATCTATATCTGCAGCATTTTCCAAATTAAATGATTCTCCAAATCTTTAAAATGGAAAAGCTGTTGAAGTTAAATAAAAAATAATTTGAAGAATGTGTATTTTATTTCTCCATTTTGGGTAAATTTTGGAAAAGATGTTAGAGATGGTCTTAGACATCTCCAACGGTTTCTCTAAAAAAATTTCAAAATGGAAAAATAAAATACATATTCTTCTAATTGAATGCACAAACCAATTGGATATATCAAACAAGAGTATACTCCCTCCGTTTAAAAATACTACCTCCGATCCAAAAAGATTGTCGTTTGACTTTTTAACAGGTATTTGAAGGAGCTAAAAAATACTACCTCCGATCCAAAATATAAGTCGTTTGACTTTTTAACACGTGTTTTAAGGAGCTAAAAACTGTATAATATATTAACTTTTTTATTTTTATTTTTTTATAATTTAATACTTATTACCAACAAATATTAAGTTGTAAAAAAATAATTTTAAAAAATTTGATATTTTATATAGTTTTTAGCTTCTTAAAATACGTGTTGAAAAGTCAAACGACATATATTTTGGATCGGAGGGAGTATATAATATATTAATTTTTTTATTATTTTTTTTAATAATCTAATACTTATTACCAACAAATATTAAGTTGTAAAAAATTAATTTTAAAAAAGTTGATATTTTATATAGTTTTTAGCTCCTTAAAATACATATTAAAAAGTCAAACGACAATCTTTTTGGATCGGATGGAGTATAGGTCTTTTTAGACTTAGAATTTTATTTAGAAATATAAGTCCTTTTATGTTTTCGAGGCATTGGGATAAGAGAAAAGTAACTTTTTGAGTTGTTTTGTGAAATGTTATTGGTTGATAATGATAGTGGATAATTAATGAGGGGTATAAAAATAATATTTTTAGACTTTTCTTAATATGTGTGCAAAAGTCTAAAAGGACTTATAATTTTGAACGGAGTGAGTATAATTTAATAGACTTAGAAGCAACCCAATTGAATGCAACCAAATTGTCCCCCAAGTCCCCAACACAACCTCAGAAGCAAATTAACCAATTGAATGCACAGAATAGAAATAGGAGTCTAGAAAAACTCAAAAGCAAACTAGGAGTCTAGAATTGCTAGTTAGAATTTTAAAAATCCATTAATAAAAATTTGAAAATCCTAATAATCCAATAAGCACCATTTGAAAAACCTAAGACAGTAAGAATCCAATAACCACGATTTAAAAAGTGCAATAGATGAAATCATTAAGAAATGAGAAAAGGAAGGAACCTACTTTCGTGTTTCTCTCCTCGTCGTCTTCTTCTTGCTTCGAAAACCAAAATTCAGAAATTAAGATGGGGTGAGACGGTGAGTGAGATATGGGAGGACCGAAATAGAGTGCAGGGCGATTTAGAGGTGTCTATACAATTGGAGGAGGGTGAAGATTAGGCAAAAATCGATGGTTTATGGAATTACGATTTACTAGACAAACAATGGTGGAAGACGAAAGCATGGAGGAAGAGACGTCAAAGAGACTTAACGAAGAGAAGGCTTTCTGATTCATGAGACCAGCTCGGTTAAGAGAACATGGAATTGAGTTTAATTAGGGGATATAATTATGGCCATTCATTTATTTGAACGGCTAAGATTAGTTTATTAGGTAAATATTGGACAAATGATATTAGGAGAGAATCCAATTCTCTGGTGTCCCTGGGAAATAGTTGATTAGAACTTAGAAGGGGGGTATCCATGATTTCCTTAACTATGTCATGGTCTAGCCCTTGGATAAGTTTTTCCTCCCATCATTTTTCTCCTATGATATAATCACTAACCTTTGCGTCCCCATCAATTTGGTAGTCCGAAAAAAATTCTTTTACTCAAAGCATGGTCGATACTCAGTTGTCTTCTCAAAAGGTTATTGATTTTCCATTTCCAACCAACCATATTAGTCCCGAATTAAAATTTTCAATTAAGGACCTAATGCTCCTCCTTGAATTGGTAAATAAAGAGCGGTCATTCCGGGGTTCGAACCGGGGACCTATGGGTACTATCCACAAGTCCTTTCAGGTGAGCCATTCCGGAATGGTTACCTAATGCTCCTCCATTGCCGCAAGGATCAATCATTTGCTTTTTTTTATTCCCACCAGTATAGCTTTTCTCATCCATGGTGCGCAACCTTATCAGTCACGTTATTACCATTACGAAGTATGTGAGAGAAAGATACTTCGTTGAACCCCTTAAAAAGAGTGCAGATGTCTGTCATGATCAGCGATTCAAGTTCCCATAGACATTTAACTCTTGATTTTAGATAATTCATGATTATAAGCGAGTCTCCTTCCACAATAAGTTTATTAATATTTAATTCAAGAGCTTTTAAAATTCCAAGCCTTTAAGGCTATAACTTCAGCCATCAAGGGAGTTTGTCGTCCAATAAGATTGCAATCTATCGAAACTGGAAGTCTTGTTTCATCTCGAATGATGAATCCACTAGAGCTTTCTTGGTATGGAGCAGACAAGCCATCAAAGTTGAGCTTTAGTGTGCCAACAAGTGGTTTCTTCCATTTAGATATTTTCCTATTTCTCCTGATGTTGATGTCAATCACAAAACTAGCAGATTACTTTTTAATCACCGAGTCTCCTTCTTGGTTGTACATACATGCTTTGGTCCAATTAACTATGTGCAAGTATACTACATGATTAAAATCCTCAATATTTGGGATTTTCTCCTATATAAAAATAAATTGATTCCATTTCAGCCAAAGCGTCCACCAGTTAAAATCCATTTTTTTCATGAGGAGTTAGGTGATTTCATGAGGAGTTAAAATCCATCAATATCTGAAATATGTGCTCTACAAATGTTGGGGGAACCTTGAAAGGTCGATTTATTGCAATTAACTTTTTGGCCAGAAATTTGACAGTAATCTTCTATGATAATTTTAACTTTTTTCACATGCTGACATGTTTCCTTTGGAGAAGATGATAATGTAATCAGCAAATGCTAAAAATGGAATTCGAGGTCCATTTCTGCCAAAAGGGAATCCTATACCAGAATTACCTGTCACCGATTCAAATGAGAGTTTCCTTACAAAAACCTCTGCACCTAAAATGAACGGGAATGGAAATAAAGGGCCCCCCTGCCTAAGGCCCCTTGAAGGTGTGAAAATCTCAGTTGGGTCATTATTGACCAACACTGAAAATGATACCGTAGCTACACATTCCAAAACTAAATCAATAATTTTTTTATGGAAGCCGAACTTTTGGAGTACCAGCTTCATAAAGGTCCAATCAACATGATCGTAGACTTTTTCCATATCAAGCTTAATACCCAACCATCCATCCACACTTTTTCGATATTTAAATGAATGGAATATTTCATGTGCAATGAGAAAATTGTCCTGAATAGATCTATCCGAGACAAAGGCCCCTTGGAGGGGGTGAATAAATTTACCAATGACTGATTTAAGGCGTTCTGTAAATATTTTAGAGACAATTTTATACATAGTAGAGCACAAACTAATGAGTATGTAATCCATAGTTTTAGATGGATTACTACATTTTGGTAGTAACGAAATGAAAGTGTGATTGGTTTGACTCAGTAGTTTACCATAATGGAAGAACCCTTTCACTACACGGGTGACATCTGGGCCCACAATATCCCAATAGGATTTATAAAATTAAGCAGTCATTTGTTGTGAGCCTAATTTGTCATGTTTTACAATTACTTTTATATCGATCTTTGTAAGCATTTCATGCATTTGGGTTAGAATAGTACAGAATCTATGTAGTTTACGCTTGTTTGCCAAATTATGGAGGTCTACACTAGTTTATATTTAATTTCGCAGAAATCGGACGCACTTTGGAGCTTTAAGGAAAGTCATGAAGAAGCTAAGGATGGTGCAGCTGGAGAAAACGCCACTTTTTGCCATTCATCATTCTGACTCAAGTTCTGATGTCTTCATGAGAGTTGTAGCCCTCGAGAAGAGCTTTCCAACACATACTCATATGCGTGAATTGGACGAACGAGGACTCGGGAAAGTGCGTTTCAAGAACGGAGCAGAATTCTGATAGCTGACAATTCTAGTCGACGTCGACCACTTCTAGTCGAAGTCGAGTACTCCCGAGCCCAGAAATCCACACAGAGTCGAGCAGATCACTCGAGGAACCAGAGCTACTCGACGTCGACTGCTACAATACTAGAAGTCGAGTACTCATGTCGAGTCCACCATGTGCCCGAGCTCGAGTGCAACCCAGGAGGAAAAATTCTAGTCGACATCGACCACTTCTACTCGATGTCGAGTAGCCCAGTGACGAGTCCGAGTTCGAGATCAAGTGGAATCTGAGTTGATTAACTTGCTTCTACACCAAGGCACGGGATATTCTATCAACATCGCGTGAAGATCTATCAAGATGGAAGGAATCTATCCACATTAGTCCTAGTTTCCTTGTTGATTTATTTTCTTTATCATTAATGTTTTATCTTATGTTTTTAGATAGAAAGTTTTTAGATATAGATAGATGTTCCTTCCTAGATTAGCTAGAGGGGGAACACTATAAATAAAGGCTTTAGGGGTTGGATTTTAGGATCATCCAAGACAAGCCATTAGTTACATCGAGGAGAGAGAGAGAGAGAGAGAGAGAGAGAGAGGAGGCCGAGTGAAGTTGGAGTTTGTCGAGAGACGTTTTGGCTTCGATCGGTTGTAAGCTCTATTTTATTTCATTAATGCAATTAGTTATTTCTTTTATGATATTGATGTGTTTATTGGTGATGAAGAGCGAGTAGTCACCCAACTTCTAGGGTCGGGGTGAGCCCGACGGTAGCCATGTAAGGTAATGCGATAAAGGTACATTCTTTTGATGCGATTTCGTCTTCTATCCCTATGAGCATGATTCTTTTTGCGAAAGTTGAAGGTGATCCTTGTTTTTGTTATTGAAGCGAAAGTGATCTTAATACAACTTGGATTAATTATGTGAAAAAGGGTTAGCAACAATTAGGGTTTATGCGAAAGCCTCTATTTTCCTATTTGTTAATAACGAAAGTTATTTGATAAAAAGGCATGATCTTTTATACCTTATGCATTATTTAATTTACATGGTTATCGTTGTGGTGTTGAAACCCTGATCTTGGAAGTCTTTTAATTTATTGAATTTCCCACAATTTTCGTGTTGCTTTTGTTTGATTTCTGTCATTACAAAGGTCACGCTTTTACACTAAAGTGCACTCAACATTGCCTGAATTCTACTTGACATTGAGTAAGTCTAGTCGACGTCGAGTGCCCTGTTCTACTCGACTTGCTTGGTTTTCGTTCGTTTTTATTTCCGTTTCTCTGTTTTGCAATTTACTCGACTGAGGTAGTCGACATCGAGTAAAGTACTCGACGTCGAGGACTTCTGTTGGTCGAATTTCGAGAGTTTTCTAGAACTGAAAAGGCGGGCACTGACACGCTTTCTCGTGGATTGATCTTGACTGCCTTCTACTACAACGGGAGGAAGTCTTGTATTTATTTGCTGAGATAGGGAGACAGTTTGATTTTATATTTTATATTTATTTCATACTTGACACATCCTCCTGCAACAACAAATTGGCGTCGTTGCCGGGGAAGCAATCAATCGCGCCCTTTTAGTTCCTTTTTCTCTCTCTTCTTTATATTTGTTTTTGATTTTTAGTTCCTTTTTACTTGTTTCTTTTTGTTTTTGTTTCTCAGGTGCATGCGAAGAACTGATCGCACGCCTATCGACCCTATTCTCGAACAGAACGCTTTTTCCATCTTCGGAAAAGGCTAAGGAAAAGACTGATGTCGACACCCAACAACGAGAACGTGGTTGAGCTCACACCAGCACAAGAGCTTGAGTTACTCCGCCTACAGATTGAGGAACTCGCCACCAGAGACGTAGAGCACGCCCGACAAGAGGTGGAATATAGGCAGAACCAACAACGGTGGGAGGCAAGGGTAGATCGCGAGGTCAACGACAGAAGGGAACTTGAGGAGAAAATTGAGCACATCCCCGCCAACGCAAAGGAGTATCTGCATCCTACTCTGGAAGTTCCAGAATCAACGATTGTTCTTCCCCCTGTTAATTTTGAAATTTGTCCTTCTTTTATTACTGAAATTAAGAGGAATCAATTTAGGGGAAGAACCAATGAATGTCCTTTAGTACATGTCACCACTTTTATAGATTTATGCGAAGCTATTGTAGATGGTGCTAATTTAGAATATCTAAAACTAAAGGCTTTTCGTTGGTCCCTTGCAGGAATAGCATCACAATAGCTGGAAGGATTGCCTGCACGATCTATTCGCACGTGGAATGAACTACAAGACTTGTTCCTCAACAAGTTATTTTCTCATGCAAAGACGGCTGCGCTCAGACAACAAATCATGGCTTTCAGACAGAAGCCAGGGGAGACACTTGCACAGGTCTGGGAGCACTACAAAAGGCTTCTGAAATCCTGCCCTACACATGGACAGCCACCCTAAGTCATCTAGGAGATTATCTTCAAGTGCCTGGATGCACCAACTAAGGAGCAGATCAACAACTACACATTCTATGGGTATCTCGAGTACACTCCACGTCGTGCTTGGGAGACCTTTGAGACGCTGGCCAACAATGACAATACATATGGGACTTCTGCGGCTTCAGACGAAAGGTATGAAAGGCATGCCCCATCTATGCCATTGTATGAGTCACCAAAGAAGATTGATCCGGACGTCAGGGACCAATTCCACAATGACCAGGTATGTCGTCTTACCAAACAAGTCAAGTTCTTGTCCAAAAATCGGCCTTGTTTGGAATGTGGGTCTGTGAGGCACAACACTACTGCATGCCCACACGTCGATCAAATACACCTCGCTAAAAACCACGAAGAGGCCCGATATGCGGAACATTACTTATGGAAGCATCAGAATCAAAACTGGAGCTACCATCGCCAACCCCAGCATCAGAATCCCCCACCCTATAGGGCTCCTGGTCACCCTGACAAAGAAGGTAAGAAAGATGACCTGCAACTGATACTTGAGGAGATGTGGAGGAATCATGCAGACAGCAAACTGTCCATCAATTCCATCCACACACAGCTGCACGACGTCAACTTTAGGCTTGGGGAAATTGATATATGGCGGAAATCGATTGAAACCCAGATTGGTCAACTGGCTACATCCGTCCCCAAACAATCAGGTATGCTCCCTGGATCCTCTGAACCTAACCCTAAAGGTAAAACTACAGGACAGGTGGCTACCATGAATCTAAGAAGTGGGCGTCAGATGCAAACGCCCGAGCAAAACACGGAGCAGAAGGATGCAGGAGACTACTCGACATCGACCAACCCAGTCGACGTCGACCAAAACCTAGTCTACATCGAGGAGCCCCTACTTGACATCGAGGAGAATGGAAAGCCTGCCTAGAAATCGACCATTGTACTCGACGTTGAGGACCCCCTAGTCAACGTCGACCAGCCTTCTGCCCCTGCCGACTACACTTCAGCACTTTCGAAGAAGAAAACGCTGCCATTCCCGACGAAATCTCCAAAGGATCCAGCAGAAAAGAAGTTTCAGCGATTCGTGAAGATGCTTCAAAGGCTCAATGTCACCATCCCTTTCAAAGAAGCCCTTCATGAGATGCCATCCTATGTCAAGTTCCTCAAGGAGATTCTAAGTAAGAATCAGTCAATGCCTGAGATCGCAGAGGAGTGCAGCAAGATGGACGTCCTAGAGAAAATGCCAGATCCAGGTAAGTTTGCTATAACCATTGGATTTAGTCAATACAGATTTAATGCCTTATGTGACTTGGGAGCCAGTGTAAGTATAAGATAGGTGCTTTAGAGCCTGTGGATGCAAAACTATACATGGCAAACAACACTGTAGTCATCCCAACAGGCATGGTGGACAATGTACCGGTGCAAGTAGGTAAGTCCTTTGTCCCTGCTGATTTCTTAGTTATTGATATGGCGGAGGCCCTTCTTGGCGACGGTGGATGCCAACATAAGCGTAAGGAAGGGAGTACTCACTTTCAACATCAACGATGAGGTAATTGAGTATTCTTTTAACAAAACTGAAAGGCATACAAGTCCCATGGAAGAGGTCAAATCAATATCAGCTAGGTACATCACTTGTGGGGAGCCTAAGGTAAGAAATATGACCCCCGAGAAGCTGGAAAAGAGGGATATGGAAGCCCAGGTTGAGGAGATCATAGTCATCCTAAACGAAGAGACGGAGAATCTACTCGACATCGACCAAGGTAAGTCGATATCGACTAACTTCTTTTCGGATGCCTTGACAGGTCTTAAGTATGGGGTCGATGTCGACCAAAAGTACTCGACATCGAGTACTCTAGTCGACGTCAACCAGATCACGAGCCCTCAATCGAGCACGCCATCGACGAGCAACCCACCCGAGTCAGAAGTCTACTTGACGTCGAGTACTCTACTCGACGTTGACCAGATCGTGGGGCACTCGACGCCTCCTTCCTCGACGAGCAATCCACCAGATGCGACGACGTACTCGACGTCGAGTACCTGTACTCGAAGTCGACCAGATCCCGAGGTCCTTAATTCTGATTTCGCGAAGGTAAGCCAAGGTAAAGACATCTCTTCTCCTATTTCAATCAAAGATTTATCTATACATGGGAGAGGTTTGCCTTGGTATGTGCGATTATGCAGGGTTTCCAATGATGATCCTAAGGAGTATGAAGTAGGAGACAAAGTCTATGTTGCCAAATCAAAGGATTATTGGTTTCCCAACAAGTTCAACAAGAAGAAGATGGGACCTTTCACGGTGAACAAGATCCATTCGGGAGGACTACAATTGATGGACAAGAATGAAGTCATGTTTGATGCCTAGGCTACATGGGCCCTGCAAATGCCACCTTCAGCTTAACGGAGAAAGTCGGTCTAGCGACTATAAAGTCTAGATCTTGTAAATAAAATACTTAGTTTTTTTTTATTTTTGGACATTGTTGCTTTTGGTTTTTGGTTTTTGGACATTGTTTTTAAGTTTTTCCATTGTGGATATTTCTTGTCTAATGATTTTTGCAGGTAAAAGAAGCGGCAGAAGTACTCGACGTCGAGTACGGTACTCGACGTCGACCACCTTCAAGAGCCCAGAACCTGTGTTCGAGGAGAATAAGCCACCCTGAGGTTCAACCGTACTCGATGTCGAGTATCTATAGTCGAAGTCGACCACTACTCGAAGTCGATTACTCTTCCTCAACGTCGACCACTTATGCGCACATTCAACACTCGGATTCCGACGTTTTGCACACATGTCTAGTGAGTTTCTTTCTTTACCCTCGTTTTTATACAATGAGGACACTGTAATATTTAAGTATGGGGTGGGGGAAGGGCTTACTTTGTGCATATTTGACTATATTCGACAATATGTGTGCATACTTTTAAGTTTATTTCTCGAATCGCTCATACATGGCTACATTGAAATCCATATTTGATATCTATGTGCTTATATGCATGTTTTCCAAAGTTTGAAAAATCACCCCATTGAAATTTTTTGATAAGTGTCATGGAAGCTTAAATTGAACTCGATGATGCGAAATTGGATTCATTAGAGATATAGCGTGAAATTGCCTAGTAAAGGGAAGTCACAATGAAGTTTATTTTCTTGAAAACTATGAAAAGAGGTAAATTTGATGTTGCTTTTGACATATGCATGATAAGAGGATGGAGGACTTTATATTTCTATATAATGCTCATATGTTTATATTCTTCAGCCATACCTATGCTTATGCATCACAAAAACCATAATAAGCCTTATTTCAATTATTGCTCCACGTGATCTAAATATTGCCCATTCTTTACCTTATTTCCATCCGGGAATTATGTTGAGAATGATGTCACATTATGTAGACTATTATATGGTTGTTGTGTTGTTACATATATCATTATTGGAGTTTGGCAGGAAATTGAAAAAATATGGAAAATTTAATGAGTGAAAGAAAATCCGGTCACCTCAGGAGATAAAGGTAGATCGACCCTGCCTGCGTTGAGATAATAGTTCCGCAGGATGGGACACACAGGTGAGGAGTTCAAAGCACTAAGTATCCGGGGTCATTCATGACACCTATGTTTGCGACTCGCGAGAAGGCAGTGCTGAGGTTAGAGAGGTAAAAGCATATTATTGAAAAAATCATTGAGCGAATGAGAGAAAGGTGAGAAATCAAAGGAAGAAGGAATGTGGCATGAAAGTTTGGAAATTACTCCATTTCCCCAAATCATTAGCACCACATGGCCAAAAATTGCACACATTTAGCCTTTTACTAATCTACTCCTTATTGAGCTTAAATTAAAGTCCTCTTGATTATTAATGCCTTGTCACGAATGAATGTTTTTGTATAACCCTCCTTCAGTGAGTAGATGTTGCTTTTATTGCACATGCATGAATTTGTGACATTAGTACCTTTTTGAGGATGGTAATTGATTGCAGTGATATATGGCAATGAATCTAATATGTTGAGAGTTTTATTTCTTCCCTAGTATGACCATTAGAAGTATTGCTTGAGGACAAGCAAGCTTAAGTATGAGGTGTTTGTTGTGACCCTAATTTGTCATGTTTTACAATTACTTTTATATCGATCTTTGTAAGCATTTCATGCATTTGGGTTAGAATAGTACAGAATCTATGTAGTTTACGCTTTTTTGCCAAATTATGGAGGTCTACACTAGTTTATATTTAATTTCGCAGAAATCGGACGCACTTTGGAGCTTTAAGGAAAGTCATGAAGAAGCTAAGGATGGTGCAGCTGGAGAAAACGCCACTTTTTGCCATTCAACATTCTGACTCAAGTTCTGATGTCTTCATGAGAGTTGTAGCCCTCGAGAAGAGCTTTCCAACACATACTCATATGCGTGAATTGGACGAACGAGGACTCGGGAAAGTGCGTTTCAAGAACGGAGCAGAATTCTGATAGCTGACAATTCTAGTCGACGTCGACCACTTCTAGTCGAAGTCGAGTACTCCCGAGCCCAGAAATCCACACAGAGTCGAGCAGATCACTCGAGGAACCAGAGCTACTTGACGTCGACTGCTACAATACTAGAAGTCGAGTACTCATGTCGAGTCCACCATGTGCCCGAGCTCGAGTGCAACCCAGGAGGAAAAATTCTAGTCGACATCGACCACTTCTACTCGATGTCGAGTAGCCCAGTGACGAGTCCGAGTTCGAGATCAAGTGGAATCTGAGTTGATTAACTTGCTTCTACACCAAGGCACGGGATATTCTATCAACATCGCGTGAAGATCTATCAAGATGGAAGGAATCTATCCACATTAGTCCTAGTTTCCTTGTTGATTTATTTTCTTTATCATTAATGTTTTATCTTATGTTTTTAGATAGAAAGTTTTTAGATATAGATAGATGTTCCTTCCTAGATTAGTTAGAGGGGGAACACTATAAATAAAGGCTTTAGGGGTTGGATTTTAGGATCATCCAAGACAAGCCATTAGTTACATCGAGGAGAGAGAGAGAGAGAGAGAGAGAGAGAGAGAGAGAGAGAGAGAGAGAGAGAGAGAGGAGGCCGAGTGAAGTTGGAGTTTGTCGAGAGACGTTTTGGCTTCGATCGGTTGTAAGCTCTATTTTATTTCATTAATGCAATTAGTTATTTCTTTTATGATATTGATGTGTTTATTGGTGATGAAGAGCGAGTAGTCACCCAACTTCTAGGGTCGGGGTGAGCCCGACGGTAGCCATGTAAGGTAATGCGATAAAGGTACATTCTTTTGATGCGATTTCGTCTTCTATCCCTATGAGTAGGATTCTTTTTGCGAAAGTTGAAGGTGATCCTTGTTTGTGTTATTGAAGCGAAAGTGATCTGAATACAACTTGGATTAATTATGTGAAAAAGGGTTAGTAATAATTAGGGTTTATGTGAAAGCCTCTATTTTCTTATTTGTTAATAACGAAAGTTATTTGATAAGAAGGCATGATATTTTATACCTTATGCATTATTTTACATGGTTATCGTTGTGGTGTTGAAACCCTGATCTTGGAAGTCTTTTAGTTTATTGAATTTCCCACAATTTTCGTGTTGCTTCTGTTTGATTTCTGTCATTGCAAAGGTCACGTTTTTACACTAAAGTTCACTCGATATCGCCTGATTTCTACTCGACGTCGAGTAGGTCTAGTCGACGTCGAGTACCCTGTTCTACTCGACTTGCTTCGTTTTCGTACGTTTTTGTTTCTGTTACTCTGTTTTGCAGTTTACTCGACCGAGGTAGTCGACATCGAGTACTTTACTCGATGTCGAGGACTTCTACGGGTCAAATTTTGGGATTTTTCTGGAACTGAAAAGGCGGGCGCTGACACGCTTCCTCGTGGATCGATCCTGACTGCCTTCTACTACAACGGGAGGAAGTCTTGTATTTATTTGCTGAGATAGGGAGTCAGTTTGATTTTATATGTTATATTTATTTCATACTTGACACATTCTCCTGCAACAACATCATTCCATCAGGCCCAGCCGTCCATGGGATTTATTATGTCCTAAGCTAAAAACCGCATTATTTATTTCCCCATTAGTTGGTTGCACAATGAGTCTCCGGTTGTCGACATCAGATAATGAATGAGGAATTAACTCGAGGTAGTCATGGAGTAGATTCAAATTGATTGGTTCCTTAGAGAAGTGGCTTACGAAATCATTTTTAATTTGAGTCTCCTAATTAATTTTATATTTCTTCTTCTAGACGCAACTCTGTGAAAATAGATTGTGTTAGAGTTAGATAGCTTTAAGTGCTCCACCTTAGCTTGTTGACACCAATATTCTTTTTGGAACAAGAGAAGTTTTTCTTTTTTTTAAAAAAAAAAAAAGATTAGTTTTTTTTCTTTAGAACTCATATGTCCAAGATGTGTATTAATATTCATAGTTGGGAGCCTAATTAATTCATTCTCTACCAAATATATCTGGCGGGAAATATTTCCCAAAGTATTCTTATTCCATGATTTAACCCTTTGCTTTAGAATCTTGGTTCTAGACAAGCAGCCTGCTAGGCTTGTTTGGTGATATTACGGAAATCAGCCTTATAAAGCCATATATTCTCAAATTTAAAAGGCGGGGTTTTAAATATTGTTAGGGAGACTAGATTGGTCGAGATAGTACAATGATCTGAAGAGGGAAATGCTCCATCATGCATTATCATATCAGGAAATGTATCTAGGAATTAGTGTTGAATTAACACTCGATCAAGTTTTTCAAAGATGTTATCGCTACCTATGGTATTTTAAAGCCCTTCTCCCTTAATGTCCATCTTTTTCCTCTACGTGAATTGGTTACCAGAAAAGGGAATGTCCACTAGGGAGAACTGATCTTTGAAGCGATTTAGTCTTGAAAATCGAGTATGATTATATAGTACTCCACCAATCTTTTCACTACTGTGCAAAATTTTGTTAAGGTCATAGATAACCATACATGGGAGGGGCTAATTAACTATAAGAGACGTAAGAGTTTCCCAAAAGTTGAATATGTCGACCGCTTTTGGGGGCCATATACAATAAAAATCATACCTACAAAGTTGTTAAGGGAACTAGAATACTTTACACCAATGATCTGAGGTAAGTGTATTTCGACATAAGCTTGGTCTTACTTCACCATCAAGAAATGAAAGAAGAGTTCCATCGCCAAGTTTCACCCAGGCCTCGCTCGCTTCTTTTTGGGTGTGAAGCAGTGTCAAATCAAAATACCCAACGAGAATTTACTCTCCCTAAAAAGGAGGTGATCCAACCGCACCTTCCAATACGGCTACCTTTTTATGACTTTACTCCAGTCACTAGCCCTGTCGAACACTATGTCTCTTATCCCTAGGAGGTCTTCTTCCACTAGCACTACGAACGCCCAAGGAGGATCGAGTTGGCATGCCTTCCGCTCGTCCATGTCACCAAAAAACTTTGGAAATGGTAAGATCTTTGGCGCAAGTTTCATTCCAAAGGATACCCAAACCACCCGATTTGTCATTACCCACTGACCAAGCGGAATTAGTGTAGTCGCAACCACGCCACACTTTCTCTAGGGGAATTTTATCTGTCTTAGTTTCCGCAATTGCCATAAGTGTATTATGCTCATTAATACGCATCGCTTTAAAATCTGTCCAGAAAGTTGTCTTACCAATGCCTCTAACATTCCAAAAACATATTCTCATAAGTTAACATCATACTCTATATGGAGGAAATGATGTCCAACTCCATACAACAACCATTTGTTCATCTTGTAAATATTAAGGATGGAAATATTATACCTGAAATTAAAACAGATAAAGATTTTGACAGGTTTTGGTTGGGATGACAACACCAAAGAGGTTGTGTCCATAAGCCTAAGTTGAGAGAATATTTTGCTTGTTTATAACTAAAATTAAAAGGCCTATGGGGTGGTAGTGTGTACTTATAGTTAGGAAGGGCATGTAGTCTAATGTCTAGTACTAGCCTAGAGTCTATGAGATTGAAAACAAAGGATTTTCCTGTAATCGTGTGTCCAATATATATCCATACATTCATATTTGCAGCATGGCACCATCCATTCTATTAAATAAAAGGTTTTGACCTACAGTTAAGAAGATAATAAAAATGTGATTAATAAACCATACAATGGTAAATAAAAATAGTTGCACAACTAACCATAAATAGTCATAAAACCCAATATACAATCAATTTATATGATTAATAACCACTATATTACAAGCAAAGATTGTAATACATCAAATCTGCGTCGATTCTTCCCCGCCGATCGATCCTCCTGCATATATTAGAAGGAGAAGAAGAGGTGGAGCTCGCTCCCCTGGAGGAGCCTCCGACGCTCAAGTCAGAGAGTGTGTCGGTTGGAAGCAACCTCTTCAAACCCTAGAATAACACCCTTAAATATAATGAGAATTAGGGTTTGATTAAGGTCACCTCATAAATGACGATTATGCCCCTGGATCTTTTACCGAATTAATTCTCCTCTATCAATTGCCCCTCAGGTTTCCTTATCACGATCTAGTGATGAGGGAAGACGAATAATTCGATACTCTTCACTTGTTATGATCAAAGATCACCAGTAATGTTTGCCCCTTGTCTTCGATGTATCCTGCAAGCTTTAGCATTCTCAACCGAATAACACAATATAGTGTAGTGGGTGCATTATTAACTGATCAACTGAAAGTTACTGCTCAAAATGATTAGATGAATTTTTTGCCATAAGGGAGAAACAGTGTCAGTTGATGACATTCTTTCTTAAATTTTATTTATGATTGACAATTTGATGGTTTTCATTAGAGTTGAGCGTTTCGCCTTAATGACATTCTTATTGCTTGATTTTGACTTTTGCCGGCCCTTAACGGGGTTATTATGGCTTAAAATTGGCTTTAAGTGGCGATTCTTTGGCCATAAGTGGCGATCCTTTGGCCTTGATTGGCGGTCTTTTGGCCTTAAGTGGCGTACTCGTGGCCTGAAATCGGTGTTCTTTTGGCCTTAAGTGGCGTACTCGTGGCCTGAAATCGGCGTTCTTTTGGCCTTAAGTGGCGTACTCGTGGCCTGAAATCAGTGTTCTTTTGGCCTTAAGTGGCGATTTGTTGGCCGTAAGTGGTGATTATTTGTGGGGACCTACACTCGTGGCGGTGTTAGATGCAAGGGGTATACCCTCAACTTTGCTTGCATGACACTCCTAGCATTACATCCTATGTCATTGTAGATGATGATTCATTGTTGTGCTCTAAATATGAAGACACAACAATTGTTGTGTCTTCATATTTAGATAGTTGCTTAAGTTTCTCATATTAGCAAATGCCATTCTATTAACTCGGTGCTCATCTTGTAATCACTTCATCTAGAGATGGTTCTTGAAGAATCTCCAACCCTTCTCTCCGATGGAATGAGGCTCAAAAGTGTTGATACACAAGCTGCAATGTGAAAAAGGTTTTATGTATTTTTGTCTTTGTGCAATTAGGCATGAGATGACTTGTTAGATGAGCCTCTAGTTCAGTTTCAAATTCTAGATCTCTCTTCTATTTGTCTATGTTAATGATTTTATTTTAACACTGTACTTCAAGTTTTGTAAACGAAGCTCATATGGAAATACTTTTGATGGGTATGTATGAAAATTATACATTTAATTGTAAGGTTATTTTTCTTGTGGTTTTGTTTTTTGCATTGTTGTGGTGGAATTGTGAAGTTTTAGAGTGAAATGAAAAAAGCAGGGATTAAACAATTACTGAATTACCCAGGCAAAATTAAACGGGGATAGACATCCTTTTTTTTTAAAAAAAAAATTGGGTTTACACACCGGTTCACATCAACCGGTGTATAAACCACCTCCACACGTGTGCTGGTGTACTTTTATACATCGGGTTTTATTTCTTTCTACACCGGTTTAAAAACCGGTGTATGAGTATTATACATCGGTTCTATCACCAATCAACTTGTTACTACACCGACCTATACATCGGTTTGAAACCGGTGTATATGATCATTTATACCCGATGTAAAATGCCTTTTTTGGCCTAGTGCAAGGTGCTCAATCAAACTTGTTGAAGGGCATTTGTTCTACGCTACTACCGTATGAGGCACACAAAGGGGTTTCATGCTCCTAATGATTGAAGCCTTGGTTTGCTAGTAAATCAACTATGTGTACTAACTCTTCTATGGCATGCTGTTTGAACCTGTCCAAACCATACAAAGAAGGGCAAACCGCAACAAACTACCATGGGGCATAATTTGACAAACAATGAACAACCAATATAACAATGAACAACAAGCATATATATAAGTGTAAGCAAAGTCTGATCTACACAACAGTTATTTTGCTTTCACATATAATTAGATTAAGGAAAAAGTCTAGCAGGGGCGCAAGGCATATCTCCATCTTGAGCACTACCCCAATAAATGGTGGATGTAAGAGCCACCTAATTCAGTTATGCCTAAAACCAGTTTGTACTCAACCTTAGCAACAAATAATCCAAATATTAGCATACTCTTTGTCTCTTACCAATTGAAATCAATGCTTTCCACTAAACCCAATTCTAAAACCATTTAAGTAGTCAATGCACCTTAAATAAATTATGCGCATACAGTGCACCCAATTTGTCAATTAAATAACATTGGAGAACAAACAACAAACTTGGCAATTTAGGCCGTTCGATTAGGCCAATATCTCGGCAGTTCATATTGCAAATTTATGAAGCTCTTAGAAGATGAATCTCCATTTTCATAGCAAGGGAGAAAGGTTGAATGATACATACTTGCACTTGCCAATTTGGAATTGGATTTGCGCTAGTTAGCAAAATTGTGGATGAGTTGCTATCATGAAATTTTTGGCAATTTAGCAAGCAAGAACTCCCTCATGCCGCTAGGCCCTCGGCGACGGATACAACGTCCTTGGTGCGGCCTAAGGATCGACCAGCGGTGTTGGAGACGCCGGAGAAGTCTAGCCAGTCGGCGCGAGTCTAACCGGGCTGGATATGGGCTTGGATAGGCCTGGATGGCTGGAAGGCGCCGATCGAGCTCGGTTTCGGACAAGTGCCAACGAGGTTGGACTTCTTGGAAGTTGGGCCTTTATTGTAATAACCTTAAATGTATAGGCGGAGTTGCTATTTCTGAGAACTATGGGTTGATTTTGCAATTAATCTAAATCCAACCAATCCATGTCTGCTTCTTCGTTCACACAGTGCGGCGGCGCAATAATTCCCAGCGACATCCTTAGCCACCGTCCTGCCTCCGACCTTGACCTTGACGACGACGAGGGATCTTTTGGAGCGATACTACCCGTGAGCGGCAGAGTCGGGCGACCCCGACCTCCCCCAACGTTGTCGGTATGTTGATCCCCGGGTTCAGATCGTCAAGCTTTACTTTCGAAGACACTAAAGCGTGGCTGGGCTGGATATCCGACACCGACAAAAACTGTCGCCACCCTGCCGCCGACGGACGGACAAGGCCGATAGGAGGCAACACCCATAGGTGAAGGTTGCGAGTCGTGTATGCAGATAGGTGTGCTCCTCAGTCGTCGATCTCCCGTTGATCTGGTAAGCTGCGGTGCCCCTGCCATATGATCCGAGGCCGACGGCGCCCTCTCCTAGGGTTTCTGGGTGAAGGCTGAGCACCACTTCATCGTCCCCATCAACAACCAAGTTTTTTTTTTGCTTTGTAGATCAGGATATCCGATCTCATAGCTTTTTGATCGAATTCCCACATACGGCACCAAATGTAATACATCAAATCTACGTCGATTCTTCCCCTAGATTAGAAGGAGAAGAAGAGGCGGGGCTCCGACGCTCAAGTCAAAGAGTGTGTTGGCCAGAAGCAACCTCTTCAAACCCTAGAATCGCACCCTTAAATATAATGAGAATTAGGGTTTGATTAAGGTCATCTCGTAAATAACGATTGTGCCCCTTGATCTTTTACCGAATTACTTCTCCTCTATTAGATTATCACCCAAGTACTAATATAACATAAGATATAGTCAAAGCAAAGCCATAACCGAAATACAGATGTTCTACGACAAACTAGAAGACAAGCACAATGATCATTAATAACCAAAGTACAAAACATGATTCAACAAAACCACCCTCAAAACACAGAATCAAAAGGAAGGCGGTGGTCCGGTGGATGATAAAAGTGGTTTTATTATAAAACATAGAACGAAAAGGAAGGCGGTGGATGATGACAGTGGTTTTATTATGATCATCTCAAAGAGTCGTTCATAACCACCAGTGAGGCCTTCTTTAAGCCTGCAGAATCGCATCAGATTCATGGTGAAGCAAGCAGAATCGCCATCCTAGATCTTCCCTTTGCGCTTTCAGGACTCAGATTTGGACGCCACACTAACCTCCGCTCTTAAGTCACGAGCAACAAAAGGTGACACATTTGGAGCGACAAATCGCTTTTGGATAGATTCGGCTAGACGATCAGGACGACTCAGGTACGGTAGAATAAATTCTACTGAAGGAGGAACATCCATGAGCATTGCATCATAATCAACATGAGTAAAGCTGGGATCCGTCAGCCCATTAGCAACCAGAATCTCATCCATAAACTCATCCTCATCAAAATCCAGACACTCATCATCGTCGGCAGCATAATAGTAAAGATTGGGTTGCGATTCCGCTTTGGGAATAAGAGTATCATCACTTGGGGGCACAACATCACAAAGGGGGATCAAGATAGTGGCCAAAGAGGGCGTAGAAGCTAGAACTCCAAGCATATCCTCCTTAGTAGCAGCATATGCGGTCGTTGAAGCCTTGACAGATTTGCCAAGGGACTTCGAAGAAGATAAATCAAAGGATAATGGGACATTCTTCCTAAACCACAACATGAGGTCCGACTTGGAGTGGCCAAAGATGGGAGGGGGTATTACAGATGGATTCTTCGCCGACACCTTAACCCACTCCCCATCACCCGCCCTTGGAGAAGCATCACCAGCCGCAGGATTCTCCATCTCAGTTGGTTGCACAGAAGGGTTGATGGCAGTAGCATTACACAGGTTATTCTTGGGACACTCCTCAAAAGAATGATAAATAGATCCACAACTTCCACATCCAAGAGGAAAATCCTCAAACCAAAACGGATGTGATTCAACCTCACTAGATTCATTCCCAACAAACACAATCGATCATAACAACAAAAAACTCAATCCACGTGGAAGTCGGGAAAGGTCATGATAGACTGTGAATGCTGGAATAGTGATAGACTAACACGGTGTGGAATGCTTTACTGTGATCAATGATTCTGAACAACATCAATACTAATGACCCAAATGCCTCATTGTGCCATCTCACTATCTCAGAGGAACCCTCATTGTCTTACTCTGTTTGTCACCGCAAAATAAGCAAAAGCATATTTTTGTGGATCCCTACTGCATTAGTTTTTGTATGGGTTGTATACTTTTGAATGAACTTTTCAATACAAAATCATTTTATAGGATTTTGATTGAAACAAATTAAGGTTAATAAATAACAATATTTCACATTTTAGAAATATTCAAAATAAAAATTAAATATTTTTTTATCTTTTACTAAAAAACAATATAATTATATTTATAGTAATAAATAATATGATGAAGTAGTGATGGGATTATTGAGATGATATTTTCCGAGTATGGATGGTTGGTTTGGAGATGCAAAAGGTCCAAAACCATCTCTTTATTGGTCCCACACGTGCCACTTACCCATGTCCATAGAAACCCCCAAGGTTGGCATGTGCGCTTTCACACTCTTCCTCACCCCTAAAACCAACCTCCCCTAGCGAGCGTGAGTATTCAAAAGGGGAAAAAAGGCAAACAAAAAAATCCACAAGACCCAGAAAAATCTAAAAAATTCGTCGTTCTCCAATCCTCAATACTCTCCCTCATCTTCTGATGCCCACTAAAATAGCCATGTTTTTATGCACATTTTAGCTCCATATTCTATATACTTTTCATATTTCGGGATAGGAATATGTTGAATTTATGTAATATATGCTTATTTGCAAGAAATAGAGGTCTACATAAGTTTCGGTTTAATATTACAGAATTTGGAGCCGTTTCGGGAAAAAACCAAGAAGAAAAGACAGAAGCCAATTTTTACTCGATTTCGAGGAAAACTCCTCGATATCGACAAGAAATGTGAACCAGTTCTTGCTCGAGGAGATGCCAGATCGAGAAGCTGAGTGAAGAACCCAACTCGAGAAATGTTTTTACTCGATGCCGAGGAAATTCCACGATATCGACTAAATCCAGCAGCAACACCTGATCGAGGAAGGCTGATCGAGAAGCCGAGAAGAAGGGCAAGACAACTCGAGCAACTTTTACTCGATGTCGAGTAAATTCATCGACATCGACCAAACCAGAAACACATGTCCGAGTCGAGTGGGCTTGTTTGGATACGAGGAAGTCCGAGTCTATCATGTTCTATCAAAGATTTATCCAAGGAGAGAAGATTATTCACATTAAGACAAGAGATATTTAGATATTTAATTATTTCCCTTTAGATTTAATGTTTTATCTTTATTTAATTCTATCTTTAGAAAGTAGATATAGATTGCTTTCCTTGATTAGCAAGTATTAAGCCCTATAAATAAAGCCCTTGGGGCTGATTTTCTAGATTATTCGATTTCATAGAGAAGTAGTTCCACAGAGAAGTTTAGGAGTTCAAAGGTTTTAGGGTTTTGGCATTCAACGAAAGTTGGAGCGCCGGGATTGTAAAGACTTTGAATTTAGTTAATACAAGTTATTTCTTTTCAATCAATGTCTGCGATTGCGATGAGGCGCGAGTAGTCCACCCACTTCTAAGGTTGGGGTGAGCCCAACGATAGCCATGCAAGTTTGAGGTAAAGATTTGATATTTGTCATGTTTTGAGCATCTACTACCTGTTATGTGTTTATTACCCATTCAATGGAGATCCATGCTAACAACTTGGATTGTAAACATAAAATCGGTAGATACAATTAGGGTTTCTTGAAAGAGTTGTCTAATTGTTGGAAAAGGCAAAAGCTTAATCCTTCGATGCGATTGCATGATTATTTCTTTATCTTACCTTATGCATGTTTGGTTATCGTTGTTGCAAACCCCAATCTTGGAAGTTTTCATTCACATAGTTTATTTCGAATTCCGCAAAGCCTTGTTCTTTATTTTATTCGTTTTTTTTTAGTTTCTGTCTTCCTCGATTTCGACCAAACTGGTCGACATCGACTACTGATATTCGATCCACAAGATCGTCGTAGCTTCTGAACTGCAGGAACTCGACATCGGCCAAGTTTTCCTCGACTTCGACGAATTTCCTCGATATCGAGGAGATTTACTCGATATCGACTAAAACCTGTGACTACTGCTTGCTTGCTTCGACTTGCCTGTCCTTTTGTCGAGTAACTTTAATAGAGGTTGGGTAATCTGTGGTCGATTTCTGCCGTGAGATTCCTCCGCTGCCTGAGATCCCCTGACTCGCTTCCTCGAGGATCGATCCTGACTTCCCACTCTACATCAGGAGGAGGTCTTGTAATTATTTGCACGGGACGGAATCTGGTTTGCTTTTCTTTATTTACATTCTATTTGCAATCTCGATTTTTTCCTTCAACAAATTGGCGCCGTTGCCGGGGAAGCAATCATTCGCGCCTTAGATAGTTAGATCTCACGTTTGCCTTGAGTTACTTTGCAGGTGTATGCGTCGTTCTGGTCAAACACCTGAGTTTGACGCCTTAGACGAATCGGAATGCCTTATACACGTCCACGCTAAATTAAAAAGAGCCATCGCGGTCGCAGAAACACAAGAACAGCTGATACAGAGGCTTCAGAGGGAACTAGCCGCCAAAGATACTGCTCTCACCGCTGAGAGAGCACGCACTACGCAGAAAACGGAGCGAAGGAGGCAGGTGGAAGCTGAGCTTGCCCAATACCCTACCACTGCAGAGGATTACATGCACCCGACTCTCGTCGTGCCTAAATCGGCCATTCTAATCCCTGAAAACAATTTTGAAATTCGCACTCCTTTCCTGATTGAAATTAAAAATAATGCTTTCTTTGGTAGATTTAATGAATGCCCTCTTCAACATATTACCAACTTTACTGATATGTTCCATACTCTTGCCGAAGGTACCACTTTGGAATATGTCTTGATGAAGGCTTTTCGTTGGTCTCTGGCTGGTCCAGCATTAAAGTGGCTTGAGGGTCTCCGTCCACGATCCCTCACAACATGGGTGGAAGTAAAGCAGGAATTTCTCAACAAGTTCTTTCCTCCTGCCAAGACAACACTCCTTCGCCAAAAGATTACAGCTTTCAAACAGAAGCCTGGGGAGCCGCTGGCAAAGGCATGGGAACGATATAAGGATCTACTGCGATCCTGCCCTACACATGGAAAACAACCCTGCATCGTTCAGGAGATCTTCTTCAACTCTCTTGACCTGGCTGCTAAGGATAGGATCAACACGTATACTCATTATGAGTATCTGACAATGTCGCCAGCTGACGCATGGGCTGCCCTCGATAAGCTGACCAACTACGATAACAAGTATTGGACTCCAATAAACTACGAGGAGAATGCCTATGCCAGGCCAGCCCCATCCATGCCCCTCTATGAGCCTTCTAAGGAGATTGACCCAGATGTCAGGGAGCAGTACTACAGAGAGCAGAATCGCAAGCTTCTCAAACAAGTCAAGTATCTTTCTGTCAATCAGCCCTGCATCGAATGCGAATCACAGCGGCACACCACTACTGAGTGCCCACACACAGAGGAAGTCAAGATGGCATAAAACCAAGAAGAGGTAGCTTATGCAGGGGGTCCCAATTGCTATATGGGGGACCAAAGGTTTCAGCAACCACAATGGAACCAAGGTGCCCCTAGGAACCCCCCGCCATACAGAGCTCTTGGACATCTAGAAAGGGATCAACGGAAGGACGATCTACAGCTTATCCTCGACGAAATGAGGAGAAATCAAGCACAACAGCAGCAGTGTAGAAGCGCCATCAATAATCAGCTCTAGAACATCAATACAAGATTTGGAGAGTTGGATATTTGGAAGAGAAACATAGAGACCCAGATGGGTCAATTCGCGGCGCAGATTCCACGACCAACCGGGCAACTCCCTGGATAAACAGAACCAAATCCCAAGGGGAAGACCGGACACGTCGCAACTGTGAAACTTAGGAGCGAGCACCAACTACGCGAGCCAGAGGTCGGAAAACAGCAGGACACAGCGGAGCAGCAACTCGACATCGACCAAAAACAACTCGATGTCTACCAAAGTTTGGTCGATATCGACAAAACTCAATCCGACGTCGAGGATAATCCAAGCCCAGACTCATCTGCACAGCACAGCAACTCGAAGTCGACAACAGTGGTCGATATCGAGGAAACTCAAGTCGATGTCGACAAAAATCTTGTCGATGTCGAGGACTCTGCAACACCTCCGACATCTGTTCTGGCTCCAAAGCAGAAAAAGACACTGCCTTTTCCTTCCAATGCGCTAAAAGATCCCACTGCAGGTAGGTTTAAACGTTTTGTTAATATGCTTCAACAAATGAATGTCTCAATTCCTTTTACAGAAGCTCTTTGAGAGATGCCTGCTTATGTCAAATTCCTCAAGGAAATCCTTGGCAACAAGCGTTCTATCTCAGAAATCGCCAGCAAATGCAAAGCGATCCACTTCCCTGAGAAGAGACCTGACCCTGGTAAGTTTTCTGTTAATGTGGGATTCAGTCAATATAAATATGAGGCTTTGTGTGATTTAGGAGCAAGCGTGAGTATCATGCCCCTATCAATCTGGCAAAAGGTGAAAATAGGGTCTTTAGAGCCTGTGGATGCCAAGCTATACATGGCAAACAATACAGTAGTCATCCCTACAGGTATGGTTGATAATGTCCCTGTCCAGATTGGTAAGTTCTTTATTCCCATTGATTTCCTTGTTATAGATTGTGCGGAAGATCCTACTTGCCCTATTATTCTTGGTAGACCTTTCCTAGCTACTGCAGATGCCAAGATTAGTGTCAAACATCGATTGCTCACCTTCACCATAAGCGATGAGGTCTTAGATTTCTCTTTTGGCCCTACAAAGGAGGAAGTTCCATGGCTGGAGGTAAAGAGCATCAGCAACCACGGGATCGAGCAAACAACAGGAGAGAACACCAGAGGGCAACTCGACATCGACTTGGCTTCCTCGATGTCGACCAAACACCTCAATGTCGACCAAACTTTATCGACATCGACTACCCTTGCTGAGCACCTGACTTGCCAAGAGCCTAAGTATGGGGTCCCTGTACTCGACGTCGACCAGTTTTCCTCGACATCGACCAACCCTAAGCCCAAAGATTTCTGTTTTGGGCCCGAAAAGGTAAGTTCATATATGAGTTCTACTCCCCCTCAGTCCATTAAGAAAATTATAAATAATTTAAGGGGAGGTAAGGCCCCGTGGCGAGCAAATCTGCAAAGGATGAGAGCTGGAAAGAAGAAGAAGGAAGGAAAGGGAGACTATGCAAGCAACCACCTATCAGCTGAGCTTGCATACTACAATCAGGACCTAGATGATCCATAAGAAGGGCCAAGCACAAGGGGGGCCCACATTGAAGGTTCTTGAGCGCTAACAGAGAAGTCGGCCTAGCGACTCTAAAATCTAGAGCATGTACATAAAACTTTTGGATTTTTGGGACTTTGAAACTTTTGCTTTTGATTTTGTTTATTTTTGTTTTTGGTTTTGAATACTTCATGTGGACTCTTGTTTTCGGGAAAAAACTAACGAATCTGTAGGTCGAAGAAAACTGGAGTCGACCAACCTGGTCGATATCGACTCCTGAGGTGAAAATCGACAAGGGGAGGAGGAAAAGCAGCTAGTCGATTTCGACCAACTTTACTCGATATCGAGTAAATTGGTCGATATCGACCAAAATTCCCCGAAGTCAACCAGAGTTGTTTCCTCGACAAGCCCTGTTTTGCCTTCCTCGACGCATTATTCAGTGAGTTCCTTCCTTTACCTTTGTTTTATATTGATTTTATAGAGTGGGGACACTGTATATTTTAAGTATGGGGTGGGGGAAGAGCTCATTATCATTATTATATATTTTATTCTTGCTTTTGGTTTAACATGGTGAATTTTGAGTAAATTTTAAATTTTTATGCATAATGCTAAACTCAAAGTTCTATAAGACATCTCCCATTGCTTGTAAATTATTCAAAGAAATAGTGTCATGGAAGCTAATATTGAACTCGACGATGCAAAATTGGATTCATTAGAGATATAGCATGAAATTGCCTAGTAAAGGGAAGTCACAATGAAGTGCATATTTACTTGAAAACCATGAAAGGATGTAAATTTAAAGTTGCTTTTGACATATTGCATGATAAGAGGATAGAGGACTTTATATTTCCATATAATGCTCATATGTTTATATTCCTAGCCTTACCTATGCTTATGCATCACAAAAGCCATATATATGCCTTATTTTAATTATTTTTCCACATGATCCAAATATTGCCATTCTTTACCTTATTTCATATCCGGGGATTATGTTGAGAATGATGTTACATTATGGAGATATTATATGGTTGTTGTGTTGTTGTTATCATTATTGGAGTTTGGCGGAATTGTTTCAATTATATGGAAAATTTAATGAGTGAAAGAAAATCTGATCAAAGATCGACCCTGCTCGCTGAGATAATAGTTTGGCGAGATGGGACACCAGGTGAGGAGTCCAAAGCACTAAGTATCCGGGGCCATTCATGACACCCATGTTTGTGACTCGCGAGAAGGCAGTGCTGAGGTTAGAGAGGTAAAAGCATTGTTATTGAAAAAAGCATTATGAAAGGTGATGAATCTTATGAAGAAGGAATGTAGTTGAGAAAGTTTGGAAATAATGCATTTCCCCGGATTTAACACCACATGACCAAAAATTGCCCACCTTTAGCCTTTTACCTATCTACTCCTTTTTAAGCTCAAATTAAAGTCCTCTTGATTATTAATGCTTTGTCACATGAATTGTTTTTGCATAAACCTTCTTTCATGAGTAGATGTTGTTTTTTGATTGCACATGCATGGATTTGTGGCACAAGTACCTTTTCGAGGATGTTAATTGATTGCAGGGTTATATAAGAATGAATCTATGATGTTGAGAGTTTTAAATTCTTCCCTTGAATGACCATCCAAGTTATTGCTTGGGGACAAGCAAGCTTAAGTATGGGGTGATTTGATGCCCACTAAAATAGCCATGTTTTTATGCACATTTTAGCTCCATATTCTATATACTTTTCATATTTCGGGATAGGAATATGTTGAATTTATGTAATATATGCTTATTTGCAAGAAATAGAGGTCTACATAAGTTTCGGTTTAATATTACAGAATTTGGAGCCGTTTCGGGAAAAAACCAAGAAGAAAAGACAGAAGCCAATTTTTACTCGATTTCGAGGAAAACTCCTCGATATCGACAAGAAATGTGAACCAGTTCTTGCTCGAGGAGATGCCAGATCGAGAAGCTGAGTGAAGAACCCAACTCGAGAAATGTTTTTACTCGATGCCGAGGAAATTCCACGATATCGACTAAATCCAGCAGCAACACCTGATCGAGGAAGGCTGATCGAGAAGCCGAGAAGAAGGGCAAGACAACTCGAGCAACTTTTACTCGATGTCGAGTAAATTCATCGACATCGACCAAACCAGAAACACATGTCCGAGTCGAGTGGGCTTGTTTGGATACGAGGAAGTCCGAGTCTATCATGTTCTATCAAAGATTTATCCAAGGAGAGAAGATTATTCACATTAAGACAAGAGATATTTAGATATTTAATTATTTCCCTTTAGATTTAATGTTTTATCTTTATTTAATTCTATCTTTAGAAAGTAGATATAGATTGCTTTCCTTGATTAGCAAGGATTAAGCCCTATAAATAAAGCCATTGGGGCTGATTTTCTAGATTATTCGATTTCATAGAGAAGTAGTTCCACAGAGAAGTTTAGGAGTTCAAAGGTTTTAGGGTTTTGGCATTCAACGAAAGTTGGAGCGTCGGGATTGTAAAGACTTTGAATTTAGTTAATGCAAGTTATTTCTTTTCAATCAATGTCTGCGGTTGCGAAAAGGCGCAAGTAGTCCACCCACTTCTAAGGTTGGGGTGAGCCCGACGATAGCCATGCAAGTTTGAGGTAAAGATTTGATATTTGTCATGTTTTGAGCATCTACTACCTGTTATGTGTTTATTACCCATTCAACGGAGATCCATGCTAACAACTTGGATTGTAAACATAAAATCGGTAGATACAATTAGGGTTTCTTGAAAGAGTTGTCTAATTGTTGGAAAAGGCGAAAGCTTAATCCTTCGATGCGATTGCATGATTATTTCTTTATCTTACCTTATGCATGTTTGGTTATCGTTGTTGCAAACCCCAATCTTGGAAGTTTTCATTCACATAGTTTATTTCGAATTCCGCAAAGGCTTGTTCTTTATTTTATTCGTTTTTTTTAGTTTCTGTCTTCCTCGATTTCGACCAAACTGGTCGACATCGACTACTGATATTCGATCCACAAGATCGTCGTAGCTTCTGAACTGCATGAACTCGACATCGACCAAGTTTTCCTCGACTTCGATGAATTTCCTCGATATCAAGGAGATTTACTCGATATCGACTAAAACCTGTGACTACTGCTTGCTTGCTTCGACTTGCCTGACCTTCTGTCGAGTAACTTTACTCGAGGTCGGGTAATCTGTGGTCGATTTCTGCCGTGAGATTCCTCCGCTGCCTGAGATCCCCTGACTCGCTTCCTCGAGGATCGATCCTGACTTCTCACTGCTACATCAGGAGGAGGTCTTGTAATTATTTGCACGGGACGGAATCTGGTTTGCTTTGCTTTATTTACATTCTATTTTCAAACTCGATTTTCTCCTTCAACATCTTTCCCAATTATATCCCAAAAATCCCCCTACACATATACTTTTTACATATATTTGATTGCGCATCCATTTGTAGTTCCAAATTAAACCCGTTTCCAACCTGCTAGATTTAATTTTTTCAACTTTTTTCCAGTTTTGTTGTAAATTGATGTTTTCAGACAATGTAGTTCCACGATCTGCACATTTGGGGCGTTAAATTTAAAGCTTTTAATTGCTCCTTTGATATTGTTTGAGCTGATAGATAGTTTTTGCGACCGGTTTGGGATTAAGAAAGGCTGGAATTTGGATGTTAATTGAATTTTGATTGGGGGTTATCATTTGGTTTGTGAGGGTTCATAAAACAATGGATCAAATTGTTAGTGGGAAATTTAAGCTGGGCTATATATATATATATATATATATATATATATATATATATATATATATATATATATATAGAGGATGGATAAATTGTGCACACCCCTTAGGCTATATCTTGTGCACAATTGTGGTCCATTGATCATGTTGTAATCAATGGTCCAAATTAAAAAGGGTTTTCTTTTTTTTATTTACAAATTAAGTGGACCCCGCACGGCCGCACAAAACAACCCAAGCGATGCTTAAGGTAACTGGCGCGTGAGGGTTTGAGAATTAAAGCACCGTATCTTCTCCATCGTCATATTCTTCATCTTGTCAAGCGAGGAAGGGGATCTCGACTCGGCGAGGAGGCAAGGCACAAGCGAGCCCAACTTAGTCGGAATCGAGGCAAGGCGGGGGCGGAGGCGAGCCCAGTTTCGCCGGAATCTGGGTGCGATTGATCCCGCTGTTGCGATTGATTAGGTCGTGGACGAGGGAGATGGGGATGCAGCCATGGCCAACCGATCGGAAAAGGATCTGAGCAAGGGTATCTCGAAGGCCGACGACCGAGGAAGGGGACATCGAAGGCAATTTAGAAAGCGGCGACGAAGATTTGAAGGGGATCGAAGGCCGACAGAACGACGGCGCCTCCGTTCTCCTCCTTGGCCTCCTTTCCGATCTAATTTGGCTTTCTTCTACTTTTTATTTTTCTTTTTTTGTGGGGGTGGGTGGGTTGGGGGGTAACGAGATGAAATAGATTGGGTAGGCGATGGGTAGGGGGTGGTGGTGCCGTGGTGGTGGGGGGGGGTGAGGGGTTGGGTAGGGGGGGGGGTTGAGTAATTAGGTAATCGGCGAAATTGATTTAGGGCGTGTTTGCTTGCGGGTTATTTTTAAAGGGGTTAAGGTTAATTTTTTAGGTTGTAGAGGTGGAGGTTATATTTTTAGGTGGTGAAGGTGGAAAAGGTTGAGGTTATTTTTTTATAAATAACCTGATTGGTGTTTGGTTGGTAGAAGGTTAATTTTTTTAGTTTTTATGTAAAAAGACTAAACTACCCTGGACAATTAATAAACTCTACTCTGCACGATCATATATAGTCGCTGAATTCCACTTCCCGCGAAGCACAAGAAACCTCCGTACAGCAGCATCCTCGGGTGATTCGTACGAGTTTCCGATGTCGTGTATGGCTTCCGTTCCTAAGGTACATTGATTGCTGTGTATATGTGGATCATTCTAGTTTTGACAAAATCCATTTGAGTGGAAGTTGATTGCTGTGTGATTATAAATTACTCATTTGTATGCAATGCAACCTTTTTTTATTATTATTCTCTTGATTTGCTGGGAACAGAGATTTGAAAGACCCCTTTAGGTGTTTAATATTTTTATGATCACTATCCCCTCCAGTGTTTGCAAAATTTAGCACCACAAACTTTACCAAAAAATACCAGCAATTGTTAAGTTTTAATTCACTATATTCAAAATGGGAACACAAAGTATCACAATATGTCAGTAACGCAGCACTAGCAATTGGATGGCCTAATACTCAAGTTTTCGATAAAACTAATCCAACATACTAGCTACTTCGACACGGAACTGTCTATCTAAACAAAAGGTTAATGGATTTCCACAGGTTAACATCAAGCTGAAGAGATCTGCTCGGCTTGTCCAAGAATGCTACGATGAGAGAAACTGACCCCATTCCAAATGTGTTAGCTCGTGTTTCCAGCTTCTCCAGGAATCCAATTAACAAAGTCCTCTTCTGCAGATACTATACCTCAAAAAAAGATATATAAAAAACGAATCAGCCCTATAACAACACAAAAACACAGCAGTGACAGATCAACCCTATAACAACACAAAATTCAGCTATGGTAGCCCCCTAAATTCAGCATCGCAAGCAATACAAATCAGCCCTATAACAACACAAAAATGTCTTCTCAACAGTGCATACAAGCTTATATAGCCCACGAATATAGCACCTAAAACACAGCAGTAACAGATTGAATTAATGACAGCTAAACCAATCTCAAACGCAAAAGCACTGATCAGATTTTAATGCAATCAAAACAACCCCTAAAACTGATGAAAAACTACAACAAAAAGATCTAAACAACAAGATGAGAGCAACACGAACCCAAGTCAGCCCATGCCAATGCCACCAACTAAAGCAAGAAGCAGGCTGGAAACATGTATAGGTCTGATTTTAAGAACTGAATCATCAATCCATCTATTTCAGCTCATGTGAGTACGGTTCATTGTGTTTTTTTAGCAAATGCTTTTCAAAGATAGTTTGTCTTATACATAATTTTACAACCTATCTTCTTGTTGAGATATCACTTTCCAAACACTTCAATACATATTTTTTTTAAAGAAATGAAGCAAAACAAAAGTAATATCACTATATCAATGGGAAATTAAATATGTAACACAAGTAAAAATCCTAAGCAACCACACAAAGAAACAATATCACTATATCATTGAGAAATTGATTAACAAAAGGTCAAACACTCCTTTGGTAAGTAAGCCATTATGTGCATCTCCTCTCCAAGGAAAAAACCTTTCAGTTGAGGATCAGACAACTTTGCAATTACACGACTGCTAGTTTGTAACCGTGGTGCAGCCTATAACAAAGAGAAAAGAAGATAATGTCTGGCTCATTTATGTAATTGTTAGCTAACCAACAGCTGCACAGGCCTATTCAGTACTTCAGTTCACCACCACAAAAGATGAAATATGACAGCATGGCTTGAAACAAGGTCCTAAACTCAATCAATATTGCAAGCAATTTCAAATTCAATCAAGCATAGCAAGTAACTTGTTCAAAGGAAAGCCAATTTCAAATTCGATCAAAATGAAGCACATAGCAACAACAACCAAAATCAATCAATATTGCAAGCAATTTCAAATTCAATCAAGCATAGCAAGCAACTTGTTAAAAGGAAAGGCAATTTCAAATTCAATCAAACTGAAGCACATAAGCAAAAGTGAGCAAATTTAAGCAATTTCAGCCCTAACCTCAAACCCTAGTCGAAGATTTGAAAAAATTCTGACATCTCGGATCCAGTAGCATAGAAGAAGAAGAGTGATGGACTGCATCGCTGAATCGAAGTCAATGGATGAGGGTCGAAATCGCCTGAAGAAGGAGATGAGAGAGTGGAAGGAGCTGCGGAGAAGTTGTGAGGAGGAAGGGCACGCTTGGAAAACCTCCGGTTGAAGACTGGACAACCTTCCATCCCCAGGGTTGTGGAACCGGCGGTTTTAACCGCATCAGAACCGCCCACAACCTCCACCGGCCTCCCCCACAACCGGGTGCCAAACAGCTCCAGTCGCCGGTTGTATTTTGTTTTAACCCCCACAACCTTCCACAACCGGGTGCCGAACACGCCCTTAGGGAATTAGGGTTTAAATTTATTGCTTATTTCCATATTATTAGGGGAAAAATGAAGAATTATTCAGACGTATATTCGAATTTAGTGTCGGGTTTTCAACGTGCATAATTCGATTCCTTATTTGTTAATTATTCAGAAGTGTGTGTCGATTTTTGGTTATTAGTGATAATAAGTCGGTCAATTATTCAGTGAAATATGATTATTATTCGTCAGTATATGCAATCTTCGGATTGACGAACAACATAAAAAACATTCATTGCACGAGTAGAATTACACAACTAAACATTATTCGGTGGAATTCGAAACATTATTCGGTGGAATTTGAAACATTATTCGGTGAAGTATGAAGTATTGTTTAGGGATTTGAGGTTTATTTTATCTGAAATTGACGAACAAAAAAAACAAAATATTATTCAGTAGGATGTGACGAATTATTCAGTTGAATAGGTAAATTTTGATTTGAACTGGGTGAAAAAAGAAAACATAATATTATTCAGTAGCATATGAAACATTATTCAGCGAAATTGGTAAAAAATTTAAACAACGAAATCAAATAAAAAAAAAAGTAATATATATCCATTGTTTAAAAAAAGGACTCACCAAAAAAAAAATTGATATGATTTTATTTTATGGGTTAAAATAAAAAAAATGTTGTTGCAAGCTTTTTTCCTGAAATCAAACGGATTGATTTTTTTCCCTATGGAGCCCACATGATTGGAAATCAAAATTTTCACAACTGATCTTTCCAAATAAAAAAATATATATCTTTCAAAAAACCTCAAATTGAATTGGTGATAGCGTGTACACGCGCATAGGTAACGGGTGGGCATTGATTATCGTGGGTCCCACCTGTTTTTTTATAGCAAAAATTAAAAAAAAACCCTTTTAATCATGACCTTCCATCTTGTATCGATGAACGATCCAGATTTGTGCACAAGGTACACTATAAGGGGTGTGCACTCTGGAATATATATATATATAAACTGCATGTGTAGTCTGTGTGTTTATTTCTAGTCATCTCACTTTTGATTGTTCAATTGGTATGTTGCAGAATATATAGAATGTTATGTTCTACAGTTCTAGTGTTTACTCACAACTTAAAAATAAGTTGGTCAATATAATTATTTAACTTGTTTTAGTCTTTCATGCTTTAAGAAAAGAGTTATTTATGCTTTTTGTTTGATTTACATCCACTTATGAGATGGTTCTCATTTATCTAGTTCATGTTTCTTAGGGCAGGTTTATCGGTGTGTTTGGAGTATCGGTACTTGAAAAAATAATGATAAAAAATGAAATCATGGCAAGTATCGGCTCCGAGGATACTACCCCTAGTATTCTTGCAAGTATCGGGTATATTAATTGCTGAATAGTCCCGGTCAGCTTTTAATTTTTTTTTTGCGCCAAAACCATTCAAAACGACATCGTGCGTGGGCCTTTGGGAATGAAACTCAACGTTTCACTATGAAGAAGCAGCAAAGATGTGCAGTGCCACAGGGACAAGTGTCACTTGATGATAGGCGGAAATAGGAACGGTTGAGATCATCTCGTGCTGGACGGCTGGGATTGAAGTTGTTGGGTGATTTTTAACCATTACAAAATGCCATTTTCTAAAATGAAAATGTAAGAATAAAAAATAAAAAATAATACCAAAATACTAGATTTATTTTTCTCTACACATAGACATCCACTTTGAATATGTTTGATTAAGTTTCAAAAAAAAACTTTTGTTCGAATACTATTATATGTAATAATATCTAAAAAATTATTTTTAATTATATTTCATTAACTTTGAATATTATTACTATGATTTGAAGAATTTATAATGTTGTTTAAATCAAATATATTAGGTTATATATAATCACCAATTTAGTTTATAAATAATATTAATTTATGAATAATATTTTTTAACGGAAAATGAACATTATAAATTAATCTAGATTTGAGAAAATGATTCGAGAGGAGTATAACCGTAAATTGATTTGGTAGGAAATGATGGAAATAATTATGGGAGAGGGGTATAATTGTAAATTGAATTGATAGGAAAAGATGAGTTTTAGTACATTAGGGATACTATTGATAAAGTGGGAAAAGTGAGAATGAGATACTAGAATGATGTGGCGAAAAGAGGAGAATAAAATATTAGTATTTCTAGTACCCTGGTAATCCTTGATAAACATGGCCTTAGGAACCTGCAAAGACCAAACATCCTCAATTTCATTACGAATCCAAATTGTACACGCTTCTTCAAGGCAGTAGTAAGTTCCTGTTTCATTAGTATAAGGCCCACTTTGGTATTAATGTGGTAATCGGAATGGAAATAAAAAATTGGAATAAACCATTACTAAATTATGTTGTTTGGTATGATTCGAGAATGAGAAATTAACAAATTCAACCTAAAAATACCCAAATTTAACCTATCCAATTCAAAACACACCAATCCAATCTATCAAATTAATCATAAAAATACAAAAATTCAACCTATCAATTACATAAATTCATCATCAAAAATCAAAATACAGAATTTTTTAACAAAATTTTGTAATTATCTGAGGAGGAGGGAGGTGGCGTTGTTCTACTGCAACAAGGAGGGAGGGCAGGGAGTGGGGACGCCACCACTTGGACAAGCATGTGGACGGAGGGACGACGGCGACGAGGCCGACGGAGGTGGATTTGATGAAGGTGGTGATGGAGGGAAGATGGAGGCGAATTTGGAAAGTGGTTGACGGATGCGGATTTGAACCGGGGCTGACGGAGGATGGCAACGTCGATGAGAGCTGGGCAGGCAGGAGACAGCGCAAGGGCGAGAGAGAGAGAGAGAAGGCGAGGGTGCGACAGGCAGGAGGGAGGGCGAGAGAGGGATTAGAGACGACGACGACAGATGCAACAGCGAGGAGGCAGATCTGGAGGATGACGATGACGGTGACGTCCGAGGTAGATCTGGAGGCGGAGGCGAAGGCAGATCTGGACGGAGGCGGACCACGGTGGTGGCGGCGACATCGTCTGAAGATTTGGATGGGAGCTATGGAGTATTAGAGTTGAAGAAGGATGTCGACTGATGGAGGACGGGGACTCCGAGGGAGGGCGAGGGTTTGTGGGAATGAGGGGATTACCTCCTTTGGGGGAATGAAATTGGGTTCAAAATAGGAATGGTGGGATTACTAATAATCATTCCCATTATCAATTTTGGACCTACTAAACATTAAAATGGCAATTATCCATTTTGATTACCGATTTTTCATTCCCGGGAATGGATATCAAACATGCCCAATATTATCCTTATTTGTCTTTTGTGCTACAAGATTAAAGAGTAGCAGACATCTCAAGAGTTCACTGCCCCCAATCGGACGAAATATCTCTTTGTTGGGCTATACATAAGCCCCTCTGTAATCTAAAAAGGTCTCCATGAGCTTGGAGATATGGATCTCACTTGGAAACTCTTTTTAAAGCCAGAAGGAAAAAAAAACAATAGTAGTCAGGATAATTTTTCATAAATTTTCTAAAGAATCCAAAGTATGTTAATACAGTTGGAATTTCTCATCTGAAGTGGTATGGAGTTGAGGGAGAGTACAATGCAATGGTGATTGACCTCCAGGGACCTAGTCTTGAAGATTTATTCAATTATTGCAATCGAAAGTTTTCTTTAAAAACCGTACTAATGCTTGCAGATCAAATAGTAAGTGCATTATATGCATGTCATTTGCTTACGAGGGGAGGGAATCATTTTAAACTTCCTTTTGTGTTTTTGATTCTCATAGATGAGCAGAGTTGAGTACATGCATGCACCTCAAGAGTTTCCTTCATCGTGATATAAAGCCTGACAATTTTCTTATGGGCTTGGGGCGTAAAGCCAATAAGGTAGCCAAAGCATCAAAGAAACTCTACTGCATTTGACATGATCACTTGTATTTATGTTATCATGTATATGAGAGGCTTCTCCGCTACCCAATATAGCACCATAGACAACCTTCTTTGGTTTGTACTTCATTATTTCAACTCGACTTGTCACCTCAATCTATGTCCTTGTCATTTCAAGTTGATTTTACATATACTTTTTATGTCCTTTTAGCCTCAAATAGAAAGCAATACTATCTTATAGAACACTTGCATGTTATAGGTTTACATCATTGATTATGGCCTTGCCAAGAAGTATAAAGATCTACAGACCCATAAGCACATTCCATATAGGTATGCCACTCTTACTTTCTAAAGATTGATATATGTATCACTTTCTTAAAATTGAAGTGTTTATAATGTTGATGCGAATAATCTTTGTTATGTTGCTTCTCATTTTATATTTTATTTTTGTTGTTAAATATATAGGAAATAAATACAAAATTTATAGGCCGATTTGCAGAAATACACAAAATCGGTGTTCGGTTTGCAAAAGTATACCCGTTTTCTGAGAATAGCAAAAATAGGATAAGTGGGTCATTTGTGATAAAAAATAGGTAATTTGTGCTAAAAAATAGTGACTGATTTTTCCTTTAAATTTAAATGTTAAAATCATTAAAAGAAGAATTATGAATTAAAAGAAAAGTAAAAAATATAAAAAAAATGAAATATATATTAAAATAATGTTTTTAATATTTTTTCTCAAAAATTTAAAAATAATAAAACTAGCCGGATGAAAATCATTGCCTTAGTAAAAGAATTAATAGTGACAGGAATAAAATTTGTTTTTGACAGGATATACGTTTTTTTATCACAAAGCTGATAATTAATAATGATAGGATGTAATCTATAACCGGGAAGAGAATAAAGATACGATTTTATCCACACCATAACTAGAAATTAAAGGCATGTCCAAGATGACAAAGTTGTTTGTTCACAACGACAGGAGTAATGTTCATTGTGACAAGATTATATGTTTACTTTGACAGGATTGAAACTATGACCGGGGAGAGAATCACTGAAGATACGGTAAATCATATCTTCAAGATTATTAACCATATTTACAAAAGGATTGCCAATATATATCTTGAAGCCATAATATTATCACATTGACACGATGAATATTGTTCTTGACAATCCCAAATGTGAACATTGGCAGGATATGATCAAAAATCGACGGGAGATTGAGTAAAGATATAATTTTGACCTAATCATAACCACTAGATTATTAACCCTAACCGCTCAATTGTCGCCTCCTACTAGATATTCCCTCCAATATACATTACACACCCCCGCCTCTAACAAAACCTAAACTTTATCTTCTTAAATCTTTGTTCAAACTAATGTGAAAGTAAGAGGTTCATGCGACAACTATATCTTCCGGTGAAATACGCTTGATCTTCGATTGATTGTTATTGCAGTCATGAGTGAGCTCTTCATCACAAGAATTTCCTATCAGTTTGTTTGTTATGATAGTTATTTCATCCATATTCATATGATATTCATTACTTGTAGGTCGAAACAATTACTAAATGACATTGATAACCAATGGTGGGTGGAGGGTCAGTGGAACCAAGTGGACCTATGAAGAAAATCGACTGGCAAAAGGATTTGATGGTGACAATATCAAGTGTGAGACGATTAAGGAGAAAATAGCCGAGAAAACAAGTTTTGATCCCGACAGGTATGAAAATATTGAACTGAAGTATGCTTCATCTATGAGAGAGAACTTTCTACCGTTTGAGATTAATGATGAAGATGATTGGGAAGCATACAAGTTCTTGAATATGAAGTTAAAAGAGCCTTAGTCAGCAGCCCTCTATCGACAATACATGCAAAGGCTATCGCTCCACCAACAACCACCAGCTTAGGTATGTTTAGCCCGGGTTGCTTCTGACCGGAAGATGAGGAAGAAGACTCGCCATCCACAGGTGCCAATGCAAGGTCATTGACATCGTTGTCCTCCAAGGAATGAAGGTCATCTAAGCTGACCTTGGTGTTTATGTGAGCCATTGTTGCAAAGTGGGAGAGCGGGGCTCTGCATGCTCTTTCCTTTTGGTAAGCGCGCAACCCAGCATCTATCTTCTTGACGACTCCCCACATGCCTTGTCGCACTCCAAGCTTTGCGATCTCCTAGGGGATTCCCATGTCTTAGTGGTGGAACAGGAGGACCTCACATGCAGTCATCTGCCCATCTCTTCGTGACTCAACTAGTTCATGTCCACAACATAAGGTTTAGATTCAATGAAATGGTTTCAAAACTACATTAATAAGCCATTTATGACCTTGAAACTACTCTACTAGAAATCCAATTCTTGATTGAATCTCATGCATTATCTAACAGGAACTGCCTTATTTCCTTGCCATATATCAACAATAGCAAGATAAAGATATGCACACATCGGATATGCAATGGGTCTGTCATGTTTACTTGGATAATGAAAGCAGATAAGATTGATAGGGCTACATAGTTTCTTGCATAAGTATGAAGTAAATGCACTACCATCACTTTTATCAATACTATTTCAGCATCACAATCATAGTGGATAATTTTCCCACTTATGTTCAAAATCCAAAAGGCACTTTTTGATGAGTTTATTGTTAAATTCACCTTGTATAAGTGAATAAGGCTGAAGGGGTTGGAACACGTGTGTGCCATTATATGGAAAAGGTCCAAGTAACATAATCACATATACAATCAGAAAAACTATGACCTGCCTATGCAATAAACTAACCGGGTAATTTTCGAAACTCAATTCCATTCCCTTGGCTATCATTCATTCATACTACGATAGGAAGAAATAGATAAAAACGTCAAGTGAAATACCCGGACCAATACCCCAACTTGAATAGTAGAGGCCCACATGCCTTGGTTTGTTCTGCCGAGGGAGTCATTGGTAGGGTACACCCTAAAAAGCACATAGAAACCAAACAAGAAACTATTAAAAACACATGGAAGAAGAGCTTTTTAATCAGGAAATTTGACCCAAGACAGAACATGAACAATCAAGATCTTGTAGCAGTTTGATTCCACATAACAATGAAGAAAAGTCTTCATACTAATAAGATCAACGTTGTCAAATAAGCGTACAAATGACCCAACCAGCTATGTCATTTGAATTCTTCCAGTGAGAACCACAAATTTTGTACATGAATCGAAACAACTTTAGGTTTGACCACCTCAGATATTGATTGATTGATGATAATATCACAATACAAAGTATTACATGCATTATGTAAAAGGGAAGCAAGGAAGAAAACATGCAGATGACGAGAAGCAACCTTCATGACACAATAGTAGGGATCGATCTGATTCCCAAATCCGCCTTCCAATTACATATTCCCTGTCACTATAGAAGAATGAGAATTGAACACAAGAACATACAGCACAATAAGATGCAAAAATCAATCTTCAACAGACATTCACTAATATACAACAAAACTAAACAGCTGCGATCAAATCCCCATACCTTGCACACCTAGTGAACAATCATGGTTCTAGTTGCGGCGCACTCCTCCAATGTAGCATGATGTATAAGCATATCATCCCACTTGAACTGAAATTCGTCATCCCAAAAGAAATCCCATATCATCTTAGGCATTGCATCTTCAAAAATGGTGCTACTTCGATACTAAGGAGGACCAGTCTACATAATCAAACCATAAACTGTAAGGGAAAAAAACTTTTGGGATTTCAATTCCAATTCCAGGCTCGGTGGAAGACTATAAAACCTGAGGGTCTCTTCGCCAAGCTTGGTAAGCAAATGTGGGAGTAGAGCGTTCCATCATATGAATCCAAGCAGGACCTCTATCTTCTCCACCACCACTTGCCGTAAATGCCTCAAATCAGCTTCATTCACACATGAATTAACTAGCAACCGAGTTGAAATGCATTGCCGCAATTGAATGGGATGCAACAAAGTAAGAGCTCCAATTGTGGAAAATCGATTTTATAAAATGCATATTGCGGGGATAATTAAGGGTTTCGAACAATTACCTGGAATTAGGTTTGGAGGCTTGATCCTCCACCAGCACACTAGTGGAAATCGAAGGCGCGAAATTAGGTAATTGCGCCTTCAAAGAGCCGAAACCAGGACTTGAATCGAAACCGAGGTTGCGATTTAGGGCCACAACGACCGCCTGCGATGTAGGGCACTAACGAGTTACTGTAGGAGGGTGAGGTTGATGGCTTTGGAGGGTGAGGGCGGCAAGTCGGAGGTGGAAAGTCAGAGCCGGAGCCGGAGGCTGAGATAGGGCTAAGGTCGGAGGGTTGGTCGGGCTGCTCTTGGGGTCGGGCATGGGTTAAGACATTAGAGGGCAACGATGGAGCCGGAGACTGATTGCGTCGGAGGGTGAGGGAAGCGACTTAGGGCTGGCTAAGGTCAGAACGCCGGATCGAGGTTGTGTGTTCTGATTAGGGAATGGGGTTGTGTGTTGTGGTTAGGGATTGGGTTGGGGCTACTGTTAGGTATTGGGATTGAGATTTTTTTTTTAATTTCAGATTTTTTTTATTTAATTATTTAATATAATTTAAATATAATTAAATATATAAGAAAAATGATAAATACTAAAAATATTTTACCTTTATTTTTCTGATGTTTTGGTGTGGTGGTTAGTTTTGATAATTAAATAAGATATTTTTGTAAATTTTTAAATATTGATGCAATTGTTTTCAAACCTAGGTATTTTTGCAAACCAATTATCAAAGTGGGGTATTTACTAATAATTCCCCAAATTTATATGGTATAGTATGTTGCTTATGATTTACTTCCGTGAGACTTTTTTTTTTTCAGATGGCCTTTTATTATATGAATTTCAATATTTGTGTAAATGTTGTTTGAAATTTACAGTTTATATAATTCTTGAAGTACAACTATCTTCTTTACAAAAGAAGTTCTGCATAAGGCTGCATCTAACTTGACATGTGCCTCTGATCGAAAAAACAAACAAAAACAATATTTGCCTCTGTGCTCCATGATTTAGTCATTTGTTACTTCACGTAACTAGATCTTGGCATTGATATTTCTTATGTCAGCGATTATTTTAGTGAAATATCATTGTGAGATCACGAGATTGATTGTAATGTCCTCCTTGAGGGTTTCCATTCATTGATAAACATATATATTGGTTACAAAGGTATTGGGCATTTGGGCCCACTATACAATATAAGACCTATGTAATCTATAAAACCCCCGTAGTCGAAAGTGGAGGGTCCCGTATAGTGAGACTGGACCGAAAATCAAGGAACAACTACCGAGGTAAACCCTTGGTGAATATATCAGCGTACTGATAGGAGGACGGGACATGTAGAACGCAGACATGTCTAATGGCAACCTTGTCCCGGACGAAGTGGAGATCAAGCTCAATGTGCTTCGTGTGTTGATGCTGGACTGGGTTGCTAGCCAGATAGACAGCGGAGACGTTGTCAGTGTAGACCAGAGTGGCCTTCTGAAGAGGGCAACAAAGCTCAAGAAGGAGATTGCGGAGCCAAGAGCACTCGGAGACAACATTGGCAACACCTCTGTACTCTGCCTCAGCGCTGGAGCGAGACACGACAGACTGATGCTTGGCTGACCACGACACAAGGGTGTCGTTGAGGAAAACACAGTAACCAGACGTGGAGCGACGTGTGTCAGGACAACCACCCCAATCCGCATCAGTGTAAGCAACAAGGTCAAGCTTAGAGGAAGGAGTGATCGTGGTGCCTAGCTCGAGAGTGCCGTTGATGTACCGAATGATCCGCTTCAAAGCCTGAAAGTGGGGTTCCCTGGGTGCATGCATGAATAAGCAAATCTGTTGAATGGAGTAACTGATATCAGGCCCTTGGGCTGTTCGCCCATTAAAGCGGTACGTGAGCTGGGTTCAGAACGTCGTGAGACAGTTCGGTCCATATCCGGTGTGGGCGTTAGAGCATTGAGAGGACCTTTCCCTAGTACGAGAGGACCGGGAAGGACGCATAGTGAAGGTAAGATACTGAAGTGCACCAGCGAGGCTCCTGTACAACGTCGGATCATGAACCAAAGGACCAGAATGAGCACTGAGCTTGTTGGATGTATCGACAGGGGTGGCGATAGGATTACAGTTACCCATCTTGGCCAGAGCAACAATCTCAGCAGCATACTTACTCTGAGAGAGAAAGAGGCCAAAAGCATGACGCTGAACAGCAACTCCCAAGAAGTAGGACAACTGACCCAGATCAGACATGGCGAACTCCGCACTCAACTGCGAAATAATAGACATCCGAAGAGGATCAGAAGAGGCGGTGAGAATGATGTCGTCGACATATAGTAACAGGAAGGCGATGTCTGAGCCTTTGCGATAGATAAACAGAGACGTATCCGAACGGCTGACAATGAAACCCAAGCGTAGCAAATGAGAAGCAAAGCACTGGAACCAAGCCCGCAGAGCTTGTTTCAGACCATACAGAGAGCGCTTCAGGAGACAGACGTGCTTGGGACGATCAGCATCAGCAAACCCCAGCGGCTGAAACATGTAGACTGTCTCATTCAGATGGCCATGCAGAAAAGCGTTCTTGATATCTAACTGATGGATGACCTAGTTGCGCGAAAAAGCTAAACTCAATACCACTCGGATAGTGGCAGACTTGACCACGGGGCTGAACGTCTCATCACAATCGATACCTGCCTGCTGAGATCGACCGTTGACCACAAGACGGGCTTTGTAGCGCTCCAACGTCCCATCAGAGTGGAACTTGTGATGGAAGAGCCACATACAACGAATGGCGTTCCCCTCAGGAGGGCGAGGGACAAGAACCCAAGTACCATTCTTTGTAAGGGCCTTGTATTCGTCGAGCATAGCCGCCTGCCAATTCGGGTCGAGGAGGGCTGTTTTGTGGGAGGTGGGAATGGGGGAAAGGGAGGTCGGGTTGGAGGCAGGGGGGATTGGGAGTCGAAAAGGATGGAGGCAGGGAGGGTGGAGGCGGCGGGGAAGGCTGCGGGCGCTGCAAGCCCGCAGCAGATTGATTGGCCGCGGCCGCGGCATGATGTTGTGGCCGTCGCCAGTAGCTTGGGCGAAGGGTGGGTTACGGGGTTTTGATTGGCTGCGGTCGCGGCATCACATCTTGGGGGGGGGGGGGGATGGCGGGGAGTATGTATGATAATGGGAGGCGGGGCGATGTATGGTGTTCATGATGGGGTCGGAAGACACCGGAGACGTTGCGGGTGTGTGGTCTGGTGGTAGGGGTGGTGGTGGTGGTGGAGGGGGATAGGTAGGAGCACCGGGAGAGCTCTGGGGAAGAAGAAAGTGAGGGAACGATGACTATGACTCTGACTGAGACACAGGAGGTGTAGGTGATGAAAAGGGGAAGCGAGATTCATCAAATGTGACATGACGAGATAGAATGATCTTGCGTGTCTAGATATCGAGGCAGAGGTAACCGCGATGATCAGACGGATAGCCAAGAAAGACATAAGGAGTAGAACGTGGGTGAAGCTTGTGTGGGGCGGTAGAGGACTGATTTGGGAAGCACAAGCACCCAAAGGTACGAAGGTGATCATACCTAGGCAAAGTGCAATAAAGTGTCTGAGTTGGTGAGCGATGGTGGAGGGTAGTGGAAGGGAGAATGTTTAGGAGGTAGCAGGTGGTGGCTAAGGCGTAAGGCCAATAGAGAAGGGGAATGGATGCGTGGAAGAGGACAGAGCGCATCATATTGGTGATGACTCTGATGATTCGTTCGGCCTTGCCATTCTGTTGGGAGGTATAGGGACAAGACAAGCGATAGGAGATCCCATTGGTATTGAAGAAAGTGTGAAAGTCTTTGTTGTCAAATTCGCGACCATTGTCACATTGGAAATATTTGATAGAGGTGTGAAATTGTGTTTTGATGTAAGCATGGAATTTGGCAAAGATAGGAAACACTTGAGATTTAAAATGCAAAGGGAAAACCCATAAGAAATGTGTATAATTATCCAGAAACAAAAGGTAATACTTATGACCCTCCTTGCTAGGCACAGGAGATGTCCAAATGTCACTATGAATAATATCAAATGGGGCAAAGGTAGTATTGAAAGACCACTGAAAAGGAAGTCTGGCATGCTTGCCTAGCTGACAAGAAGAACATAAACTAGAGCGAAGCTCTTTATTACATTTGACTAGACTCTTAGAAAGAAGCAAATCTAAAACTGCAGGACTGGGATGACCAAGGCGTGCATGCCAAAGACTGGATGATGATGCCGAGAGGGCGACTGAACTTGACGGGCGGGATGGTGAGGGCGACGACACAGGATAGAGCTCCCCAGTGCTATTACATATTAGGGGAGTAACCCCCGTAGTAAGATCATTCACAGAGAAACCAAACGGATCAAACACAAGAGAAACATTATTATCAGTGGTGAACCGACGGACAGAGATAAGGTTTTTGACAAGTTTGGGGGCAATGAGGATGTTGTTGAGGTGTAATGGGTTGGTTGGGGTTGGTAAAGTGGCGTGGCCAATGCCCAAAGTAGCAAGGCGACCACCGTTGCCGACGATAATAGAATGTGCAGGACCCTTAAAAACAAGAGAAGAGAGAGTACCTGAGGAGTTCGTCATATGAGAAGTGGTGCCAGTGTCCATGTACCAAGCGGAGTCAGGAGGTGCCAGCTGCATGGAAGAGAAGGCGTGATGCACATCAGCCGGAGTGGAGGCCTGATCAGACGAAGACGGGTAGGCCTGGTGACCTGCGGGTCGAGGAGAAGGACCCAACAAGCCCGCTCCCTGCTGACGGTTGGGATACGGGGCTGGTGCTTCGCAGGTGGGTAGCCAAAGGGAATCCAAGGCGGATAGCCGGGGTTGGGACACCAGGAGGGGCGAGAGGATTCGGACTGCTGCGGACGCCGACCATTGCCGTGGCCGCCGCCTCTCTGTGATAGTGGATCGTTGCTGCGGCTGTACTGCGGGGCATAGGTCTCGTCAATGCCGCTTGACGAGACCAATGTCGTATTGTCCTTGGCGGCGTCGTTGGTCTGACGGTGAAGGCGAATCTCCTCCAGGATCAATTGAGACCGGGTCTTTTCGAAGGTGGGGAGAGGTTCCGTCTGTTGGATATGAGTAGCAGCAGCGTTGTATTCAAAGAGAAGACCCGAAAGTACCTGGACGACAAGGCGGGTGGCGTTGGGTATGGAGTCGATGGCGCCTAGTTGATCAGACAAAGTCTTGATATGTTGGCAATAGGCGGATATCGACGGGAAAGAGGAAAGCTTGCAACTTGAGAATTCGTGCTCAAGATAGACAGCAAGGGTGGACTTGTTGTCTTGAAAGAGATTCTGAAGCTTTTTCCAAGCATCCAAGGCGGTATCTTTGGGGTCGATGATGGTTGTCAATAGATCTTTGGAGATGGTGTTGAAGATCCATTGAAGGACAATGGTGTCGAGTTGAGCAAAGAGATTGTTGTCTTCAATGGTGATGTCACTAAAGTAGCCATGTTTTTATGCATATTTTAGTTCCATATTCTATACATTTTTCATATTTCGGGTTGGGAATATGTCGAATTTATGTAGTATATGCTTATTTGCCAGAAATAGAGATCTACATAAGTTTCTGTTTAATATTGCAGAATATGGAGCCATTTCGGGAGAAATCCAAGAAGCAAATACGGAAGCAGCAAGTCTACTGGATATCGACAAATCATGCCCGGACACCCTCTGATCGGACACCATGTCGAGAAGCCAAGGAGCAGAGTAACCCGACTCCCATACCGTCCTCGAGATCGAGGAGCTTCCTCGATGTCGACAAGGCTGAGAGCCCACATCCGAGCATGTCGAGAAGGGGTGCTCGACAACCCCGGAAGACCTAGTCGATGATCCACCGTTACTCGAGATCGAGGAGCTCTCTTCGAGATCGACGAAATTCCAGGAGCCATGACCGAGCCACATCGAGGACCAGCTAGCCGAGACACTGAGCCAGTGAAGTCGACGTCCGAGCTACTCGAGATCGAGTAGAGCTACTCGAGATCGACGACGCTTCCAGAAGCCGCGTAACGCGCTGGGCAGTCCTACTCGGAGTTGGAGTCCTTGAAGCCGAAGATTTCCGCGTCTATCCGATCTATCAAGTTCTATCATGATGAAGAGAGATTTATCCACTTGAAAGACTTTTAGATATAATTCCCTTTTTAGATTTAATTATGTTATGCCATTTATTTATCTTTAATGTTTTAGATATAGATTTAGATATAGATAGATGTTTCTATCCTTGAGTAGTAAGGTTTAGAAGCCAATAAAGCCCATGGGGCTGATTTCTAGTCATTAAAATTTCAGAGACACAGTTACACGTAGAGATTGTAGGAGTTCAAAGGTTTTAGGGTTTTCGGCATTTTACGAAAGTTGAGTGCCGGGATTGTAAAGACTTTGAATATAGTTTATTGCAAGTTATTTGTTTTCAAATCAATGTCTGCGATTGCGATGAGGCGCGAGTAGTCCACCTACTTCTGGGGTTTAGGTGAGCCCAACGAGAGCCATGTCGGTGGATTAGCGATTGCAAAAGGAGGTATTTTGTCGTTATCTTAATCTATTCCCTATGTGCTTCATCTTTAATTGAGAAATTGAAGAACTCATGTTGTGAAACTTGGGTAGTAATTAGGATTTCTATTCGAAAGATTATAAATGCTAATTATGAAAAGGAATAGATGCAATTAGGGTTATTTATCGCAAGATTTATATTCCTACTTGTCGGATTAGGTGAAAGTCTTTTCCTTTATCGATAAAGTCACCGCCTTTTGTGATTGATATTTCGCTTGCATGGTAATCGTTGTCGCAAACCCTAATCTTGGAAGTTCTCTTTAATTCATAAAGTTACAGAAACCGAAATTGCTTTGTTTTTACTTTTCTGCCCTCGTCGATCTCGACCAACACTGGTCGATCTCGACTACTAATTCCCGATCCCAGATCGTCGTAGCTTCTTTGTGCAGGACCTCGACAAGACCGCCGAAGTCGACGAGCCAACTCGATCTCGAGTAGGGCCTACTCGATCTCGAGTACAAATTGCCTGTGACTGCTACGCTGTTCGACCAGCCTGATCTCCTGTCGACTAACCCTAGTCGAGATCTAGCACCTGTTGTCGACTTCTGTCCGTGAGATTCCACCGCTGCCCAAGATCCGATGACCAACTTCCTCGTGGATTCGAACCTGACTTTCTCTTACTACATTGGAGGGAGTCTTGAACATTATTTGCTGGGATTCGGTCGGTTTGCTTTACTTTGTTTACCTACTGTTTTGCATTCTCGATTTCCTCCTACAACAAATTGGCGCTGTTGCCGGGGAGGCTATCATTCGCGCCTTAGGTAGTTAAATCTCACATCTACTTTGAGTTACTTTACAGGTGTATGCGCCGTTCTGGTCAACCACCCGAGTTTGACGGCTTAGACGAACCAGAACGCCTTCTACACATCAGAGCTAAACTACAAAGAGCCATGGCGGCTGCCGAGACGCAAGAACAGCTGATTGCAAGGCTTACAAGGGAGCTAGCCGCAAAGGATACTACTATCGCCGCTGAAAGGGCAGCGAGGGAACAAGAAGCTGAGCGCGCAAGGCAAGCAGAAGCTGAGCTTGCCCAATACCCAACCACTGCTGAGGATTATATGCACCCGACTCTCGTCGTGCCTGAATCGGCCATTCTAATCCCTGAAAACTCTTTTGAAATTCGCACTCAATTTCTTATAGAGCTTAAAAACAATGCTTTTCATGGAAGGTTTAATGAATGTCCTCTTGAGCATATTACCAATTTTTCTGACATGTGCCGTATTCTTGCTGAAGGTACTACTCTGGAATATTTCAAGATGAAGGCTTTTCGCTGGTCTCTCGCTGGACCTGCACTGAAGTGGCTTGAAGGGTTGAAACCAAGATCACTCACAACATGGGCCCAAGTAGAGCTAGAGTTCCTGAATAAATTTTTCCCTCCCGCCAAAACAGCACTCCTCCGCCAGAAAATCACAGCCTTCAAACAGAAGCCTGGGGAGCCGCTAGCAAAGGCATGGGAATGCTACAAAGAACTGCTGAGATCTTGCCCTACTCATGGATAGCCACCCTATGTCATTCAAGAGATCTTCTTCAATTCTCTTGACCAAGTCACTAAAGACAGGATCAACCAGTATACTCGCTATGAGTATCTGACGATGCCACCAAACGACGCATGGGGTGTACTCGACAAGCTCACCAATTATGACAACAAGTATGGGGCTTCTACAAACTATGATGAGAACGCCTATGCCAGACCAGCCCCATCCATGCCTCTCTATGAGCCGCCTAAGGAGATAGACCCTGATGTCAAGGAGCAGTACTACTGAGATCAGAATCGCAAGCTCCTCAAGCAAGTCAAATATCTATCTGTCAACCAACCTTGCATCGAATGTGGTTCACAACGGCACAATACTACTGAGTGCCCTCACACGGAGCAAGTCAGAATGGCAGAAATTCATGAAGAGGCAGCTTACGCAGGGGGTCCCAATCGCTATATGGGGGACCAAAGGTTCTATCAACCACAACGGAACCAAGGTCCTCCTAGGAACCCCCAACCATACAGAGCTCCAGGACATCCAGAAAGGGATCAAAGGAAAGATGATCTGCAGCTTATCCTCGATGAGATGAGGAAAAATCAAGCACAACAGCAGCAGTCTACAAGCGCTGTCAATAATCAGCTCCAAAACATCAATACAAGATTTGGAGAGCTGGATGTTTGGAAGAGAAACATAGAGACCCAGATGGGTCAATTCGCGGCGCAGATTCCACGACCATCTGGGCACCTCCAAGGGCAAACAGAACCAAATCCCAAGGGGCAGCACGGACATGTCGCTGCTGTAAAATTGCGGAGCGGTCACAAATTACACGAGCCAGAGAACGGAGAAGGGAAGGGCAAAACTGTCCTCGACATAGAGCAACAGAAACTCGAGATCGACAAAAGCTTGGTCGACATCGACAAAGTCCTCCTCGACACAGAAGAGAAGAGGAGCTCTGACACATCTGCACAACCAAGCAAGCCGAGATCGACTACCTTGGTCGAGATCGACGAGACTGTTGTCGAGATCGAGGAGGAGAAGGCCAACGTCGAGGAGCCCTCACCACCTCCGGAAGCTGTTCTGACTCAGAAAACTAAGAAGACGCTCACATTCCCTTCCAAAAACCAAAGAGATCCAACAGACGGTAAGTTCAGCGTTTTGTGAAATTGCTTCAGAGTCTGAATGTTACTATTCCTTTTACAGAAGCACTTCATGAGATGCCTGCCTACGTCAAGTTCCTCAAGGAGATTCTCAGCAACAAGCGATCGATGACTGAGATTGCTAAGGAGTGCAAGAAGATGGATTTCCCTGAGAAGCGACCTGATCCAGGTAAGTTTGCTATCATTGTTGGACTTGGTCATCATAGATTTAAAGCACTGTGTGACCTAGGAGCAAGTGTCAGCATCATGCCCCTATCCATCTGGTCGAAGGTAAACATAGGTGCCCTGGAACCAATTGATGCCAAGCTCTACATGGCCAACAACACCGTGGTAATCCCTACAGGTATTGTTGATAATGTTCCTGTTAAAGTTGGTAGATTCTTTGTCCCTACAGATTTTCTTGTAGTTGAAATGGCAGAAGACCCAGCTTGCCCCATCATCCTAGGGCGACCTTTCCTAGCAACTGCTGACGCCAAAATTGGAGTGAAAAGGGGAATTCTTACTTTCACCATCGGAGATGAGATTATTGAATACTTCTTCAATTAAAGCTATATATTCAAAATTCAATTTTATCTCCTGCGATGAGCCTGCAGGGCAACTCTTGATACAAGAAGAAGGTAAGGCAGAATCTATACTAGTAGAAGAGGAACTGGTTGCAGCAGAATCAAGCGAGGAGGAGATCTTCGACGACGCATTATCGGCAGAGCTGAACGACTCACCCGACGCCGAGCAGATCAAGTCGACCTCCATTGAACTCCTCGATCTCGAGGAACCATGCTCGAGATCGACAAGCACCAGCCCTCCAGAAACTGTAAGTCTTCTAAATCTACTCGATATCGAGCAGTCACCCTCGATATCGACTACCTTGCTCCCTGCAGGCACACCAGAAGCCGACGAAGCCACCTCGACGATTCTCCTTGAGATCAAGGAGCCCAACTCGAGATCGACCAACCCTACATTCAAAGTATGTTCTGATTTTTTGGTCGATTTTGATCTTTCTAACCCAATGTCGATTAGCTTCTTGCAGCAGTACAGTCCTATGTCCAATTCAGCGTTGTCATCGATGTATGCCTGGTCGACGCCAACTCCTGTAGCTGATTTGGATGCTTCTTCTATGAGGATTGAGACGGATTACCTAGGGGAGATCATGAAGACGGAGGAAGTTGAGCCTATCTTGATTCCACATGGCCCTTCTCCGGTGCTAAAGCCCTTACCTGACACCCTTAGGTATGAATTTCTTGGTCCTAACTCTACTTTTCCTGTAATTATAAACGCTTCGTTAAACCCACAGGAAGTAGACAGGCTAGTAGATGTCCTCCGCACTTATAGGAAGGCCATTGGCTATTCTCTAGAGGACATAAAAGGTATTTCACCAATTACTTGTATGCATAGAATTCTTTTGGAAGATGATCACAGGGCAACAATTGAGCATCAAAGGAAGCTTAACCCCAACATGAAGGAGGTTGTCAAGAAGGAGATCCATCGCATGCTGGATGCAGGAATCATTTATCCAATCTCTGACAGCAAGTGGGTTAGCCCTGTTCATGTTGTTCCTAAAAAGGGTGGAATGACAATCAGGAACACAAATTAGTGGCAAAAGCTTGGCACCCAGTTGGTACCGGTGAGGTAGGTGGTGGTAGGGTATGTGATAGGGTAAGAAAAAGGGATGGACTTTTCTGAACCTTAAACACAATTAAACTAGGCGCGATTGATATCTCCCCAGCAACGGCGCCAATTTGACGTAAGGGTTTCTCGACCAAATAAATTTATAGTCAAGACCCCCGCTATAGTATAGGGGAGTCAGGTTCGTCCTCAGGAGAGAAGTCAGCGGTTCTAGGTTTAGTATGTTTTGGGGTTCAGGGATAGCAGGAAAAGGTGATGAGGGTGGTTGTCGACAAAGAATAGAGGGGTCGATGTCGAGGGATGGAGAGAGAATGGTGGTTTGATATCGAGTAGAATATGTGCCGAATAAAAATAATAAAATAAAACAAATAAAGATGCAAACTTCCAAGGTTAGGGATCACCACAACAATAAACATATGTGCAGATCATAAATCACATAAAGATGCATGCTTTATATCAAAGAATCGACTTTCGCAAATTCCAACAATTTAGGTGATAGAGGCTCTCGCATAAAAACCTAATATGTTTTTACCTTTTCTTTAATTAGGATTAACCAACTTTCGCAAGAAAACCCTAATTACTATCCAATTCATAATAAGATCACTTTCGCTTCAATATCATGAATAAGGAATTTCCTCAACTCTCGCAAAGGATTAAGCACATAGGTAGATGATGATAAAGACATACAAAATCATGAATTCATAAATCAAACAAACATATCTATGTTGGGATCACCCCAACCCTAGAAGAAGGAAATTAGAAACAAACCATAATAAAAGAAATTAACTTTAACATAAAATAAACTAAAACTTACAAAACCTTCCAAACGTTCCTCCTCTCTCTCTCTCTCTCTATCTCCTCTTCCTCTCTCTCCTCTTCCTCTCTCCTTGCGCCCTAAGACGACTTGACTTGAATGAATGAAAAAACCAGCCCCTAGGGCTTTATTTATAGCCTTCTATTCCTTGCTAATCAAGGATAGAATATATCTATCTATATCTAAAATTATATCTAAAACTTTAAAAGATAAATAAAAGCAATTTAGGAATTAAATCTAAAAGGAAAAGATAAATCTAAAATAGGTAAGATGTCTTCTTGTTGATAGATCTTCTCTTCCAAGGATAGAACTTGATGAAATCGGATAGACTTGGCTTCCTTCGGCCCCAAGGATTCCCAGCTCGACACGGACAGCTCAAGGCGCGTAACGCGGTTTCAGGACGCGGCTCGTCGATCTCGAGTAGGGCTCCTCGACATCGAGTAGAGGTGGTCATCGACTTGGGCTGGCTGGCTTGGTCGGGTAGTCCTGCTCGACAAGGCTCGGACTGGTGCTCCTTGGCTCCTCGATCTCGACTAATTCTCCTCGAGATCGAGTTGGGTGTGGTCGAGGATGTGTGGCCTGGTGTGGTCGAGGACTCCTCCTCGGCATGGACTCGGACAGACGCGGTGCTGGTCCTCGATCTCGACTAGCTGTACTCGAGATCGAGTGGAGTTGGCTCGGCGTCTCCGTCTTTGGCTTCTCGACTTGTCACAACTCGTCGACTCCGGACTTGGCACTGAGGTGTAGTCGATCTCGACAAGTGGCACTCGAGATCGAGTAGGGTTCCGGGAGTCGGGTTGTCTCTGACTCAGTGTCCTCGATCAGCTCTGCTCGACCAGGTGTGCTCGGACAGCCTTTGTCGAGATCGAGTAATTGTACTAGAGATCGAGTACAGTTCTCTCAGAATTCTGCTCTGTTCTTAAAACGCACTTTCCCAAGTCCTCGTTTGTCAGATTGACGCATATGACCATGCGTTGGAAAGCTCTTTTCGAGGGCTAAAACTTTCATGAAGACATCAAAGCTTGATTCCGAATGATTAATACCGAAAAATGGCCTTTTCTCCAGCTGCACCATTCTTAGCTTCTTCATGACTTTCCTCCAATCTCCAAAGTTCGTCTGATTTCTGCGAAATATAACAAAAACTTGTGTAGACCTCCATATATCGCAAATAAACATATACTACACATATTTTATATTATTTTAACCCAAATGCATGCAATGTATGCAGAAATCGATATAAAAGTAAGTGTAAAACATGGCAAATTAGGCTCACAACAAACACCTCATACTTAAGCTTGCTTGTCCTCAAGCAATACTTTTAATTGTCATTCAGGGGAAGAAATCAAAACTCTCAACATATTAGATTCATTGCCATATGTCCCTGCAATCAATTACCATCCTCGAAAAGGTACTAGTGTCACAAATCCATGCATGTGCAATTATACAAAAGCAATATCTACTCACAAAAAGAGGGTTATGCAAAACAATTCATACGTGACAAAGCATTAATAATCAAGATGACTTTAATTTAAGCTCAATAAGAAGTAGATTGGTAAAAGGCTAAAGGTGGGCAATTTTTGGCAATGTGGTGCTAATGATCCGGGGAAATGGAGTATTTACAAACTGAATTTCCACATTCCTTCTCCATAAGATTCATCACCTTTCATAATGCTTTTCTCAATAATAATGCTTTTACCTCTCTAACCTCAGCACTGCCTTCTCGCGAGTCGCAAACATGGGTGTCATGAATGGCCCCGAATACTTAGTGCTTTGGACTCCTCACAATGTGTCCCATCTCTCCAAACTATTAACTTAGAGAGCAGGGTCAATCTACCTTTATCTCCTGAGGTGATTGGATTTTCTTTCACTCATTAAATTTTCCATACTTTTTCAACAATTTCCTTCCAAACTCCAATAATGATAACAACACAACAACCATATAACATCTCCATAATGTAACATCATTCTCAACATAATCCCCGGATAGGGTAAAGAATGACAATTATTTGGATCATGTGGAGCAATATATGAAATAAGGCATATTATGGCTTTTGTGATGCATAAGCATAGGTAAGGCTAGGATTATAAACAATGAGCATTGTATGGAAATATAAAGTCCTCCATCATCTTATCATGCAACATGTCAAAAGCAACTTCAAATTTTACCTCCTTTCATGGTTTTCAAGAAAATATTGCACTTCATTGTAACTTCCCTTTACTAGGCAATTTCATGCTATATCTCTAATGAATCCAATTTTTGCATCGTCGAGTTCAATATAAGCTTCCATGACATTAATCAAAATTTTTCAATGGGGGTCATTTTTCTTCAAATTTTGGAAAACATGCATATAAGAACATAGATCAATAATGCATTCCAAAATGGCCATGTATAAGCATTTCAAGAAATAAAACTTTAAACATGCACATATAATGTCAAATAAAGCAAATATGCATGAAGCCCTCACCCCATACTTAAACATTACAGTGTCCTCACTGTATAAAAACAAGGGTAAAGAAAGAAACTCACTAGACAGGTGTGCAGGGCTTCATAATATCAAGTGAAAGAATGCCTGGGCCGAGTCTGAATATAGCTTGCTTCTATCCACGGACCTGAAAAGTGTAGAAGACATATACCCACAATTGAAAAACTAAAAGTTCAAAAAACAAAAACAAACAAAAGCAACAAAGTCTCAAAGTCCCAAAATATAAATGTCTATTTACAAGCTCTAGATTTTATAGTCGCCAGGCCGACTTCTTCATTAAGCATTAGCCTGGCTCATCTTTGTCCGGAGGTATAGGTGGATCTGGTGGTTCCTCCGGTGGTGGGAAGCGTGGGATGTCATCCGGGGGCATCATGTGAAGAAGCTTAAACCTCCCCGAGTGAATACTCCATGGCTTCACCCATTCATCTTCCTGTGCTCCAGCTGGCATGCATAAAGGAAGATATAAAGAAAATATACATACCTCATCATCATACCTCTTCCGCTTCATAGGTTGACATGGTTTTGTATCTCCACCACAGCAGAACGGTGGAGAGGGAAGAGATATTTTCTCCTCATCTTGCAGAGCTTCATGCCACTTTGCTAGGACCCCATACTTGAATATGAACATCGGTTGCTCAAAATCATCGGGGATAGCCTTCACCTTGTAAGGTAAAAGCGATCTTGGAATGCCCTGGTCAACAATGTCCAACTTCTTCTCTTCTAGTGCTATTTCGCCTTGGGATCCTTCATATGATTTTTCAAAGATAGATTGCAAAGGTGGAATCGCGATCGGGGAAGGACATACCTGGGTTTCTGTAATGTGGTCGACGTCGACTATGGGGTAGTCGACATTGATTGGCGTTGTTGCTCTCATGTACCGTGGGAGTGCCCATTGTTCGTTCCAATAACTTTCCATAGCTTCAATTTCCTCATAAGAAGGAGGCTCTAATCCTTGAGAACGATAGGAAGCCTCAAGTCTTCGGACTAAGTCCTCCAGCCGGGCTATTTCCCTTAATCGTGACTCCTCCACTGCGATCCTATTCCTCCGTCTCAAATCTCGGACCCATCTATCCCATTCGCAGTCCCCTTCCCAAAAGTCTTCCATCTTTTTACCTAAGCTTTTGAAATCACAATCAGGAACACAAATTAGTGGCAAAAGCTTGGCACCCAGTTGGTACCGGTGAGGTAGGTGGTGGTAGGGTATGTGATAGGGTAAGAAAAAGGGATGGACTTTTCTGAACCTTAAACACAATTAAACTAGGCGCGATTGATATCTCCCCGGCAACGGCGCCAATTTGACGAGAGGGTTTCTCGACCAAATAAATTTATAGTCAAGACCCCCGCTATAGTATAGGGGAGTCAGGTTCGTCCTCAGGAGAGAAGTCAGCGGTTCTAGGTTTAGTATGTTTTGGGGTTCAGGGATAGCAGGAAAAGGTGATGAGGGTGGTTGTCGACAAAGAATAGAGGGGTCGATGTCGAGGGATGGAGAGAGAATGGTGGTTTGATATCGAGTAGAATATGTGCCGAATAAAAATAATAAAATAAAACAAATAAAGATGCAAACTTCCAAGGTTAGGGATCACCACAACAATAAACATATGTGCAGATCATAAATCACATAAAGATGCATGCTTTATATCAAAGAATCGACTTTCGCAAATTCCAACAATTTAGGTGATAGAGGCTCTCGCATAAAAACCTAATATGTTTTTACCTTTTCTTTAATTAGGATTAACCAACTTTCGCAAGAAAACCCTAATTACTATCCAATTCATAATAAGATCACTTTCGCTTCAATATCATGAATAAGGAATTTCCTCAACTCTCGCAAAGGATTAAGCACATAGGTAGATGATGATAAAGACATACAAAATCATGAATTCATAAATCAAACAAACATATCTATGTTGGGATCACCCCAACCCTAGAAGAAGGAAATTAGAAACAAACCATAATAAAAGAAATTAACTTTAACATAAAATAAACTAAAACTTACAAAACCTTCCAAACGTTCCTCCTCTCTCTCTCTCTCTCTATCTCCTCTTCCTCTCTCTCCTCTTCCTCTCTCCTTGCGCCCTAAGACGACTTGACTTGAATGAATGAAAAAACCAGCCCCTAGGGCTTTATTTATAGCCTTCTATTCCTTGCTAATCAAGGATAGAATATATCTATCTATATCTAAAATTATATCTAAAACTTTAAAAGATAAATAAAAGCAATTTAGGAATTAAATCTAAAAGGAAAAGATAAATCTAAAATAGGTAAGATGTCTTCTTGTTGATAGATCTTCTCTTCCAAGGATAGAACTTGATGAAATCGGATAGACTTGGCTTCCTTCGGCCCCAAGGATTCCCAGCTCGACACGGACAGCTCAAGGCGCGTAACGCGGTTTCAGGACGCGGCTCGTCGATCTCGAGTAGGGCTCCTCGACATCGAGTAGAGGTGGTCATCGACTTGGGCTGGCTGGCTTGGTCGGGTAGTCCTGCTCGACAAGGCTCGGACTGGTGCTCCTTGGCTCCTCGATCTCGACTAATTCTCCTCGAGATCGAGTTGGGTGTGGTCGAGGATGTGTGGCCTGGTGTGGTCGAGGACTCCTCCTCGGCATGGACTCGGACAGACGCGGTGCTGGTCCTCGATCTCGACTAGCTGTACTCGAGATCGAGTGGAGTTGGCTCGGCGTCTCCGTCGAGAAGCCGAAGACTGGACATACCGAGCACCAGTTACTCGATATCGAGTAAAGTACTCTATATCGACAACCTTAGCAGCGCCTGTCCGAGCCAGATCGGGGAGATATTACTCGAGATGCCTAGCCAGCCAAGTCGACGACACAAGTTACTCGATATCGAGTACTTTACTCGATATCGAGGAGATCTATCCGGAGCCGCGTTACGCGGTTTACTGTCCGTGTCGAGCTGGGATTACTTGGAGCCGAAGGAGTCCGATTATATCCACATCTATCAAGTTTTATCAAGATCCATCAACTCCATGGAAGATTTACCCACTTTAGATAGATTTTCTTTTGGGTTTATTTATGTTATTCCATTATTTAATCTTTAAGCTTTTAGATAAAGAGATTTAGATATAGATATAGTTGTTCTTTCCTTGATTAGCGGGGTTTGAGCACTATAAATAAGGCCCTAGGGGCTGAGTTTTATTCATTCAATTTCAGAGAGAACAAGTGAGTAGTAGTAGAGAGAGAGAGTTTGTGGCGAGCAAGGCGGAAAGGCGAAAGCGGATTTGGCTTGTTCGGTTGTAAGCTTTCTTTTTAGTTTTATTCAATGCAAGTTAGTTTCTTTTTTTATTGATGAGTTTCTTGATAATGAAGAGCGAGTAGTCCACCCACTTCTAGGGTCGGGGTGAGCCCGACGGTAGCCATGTGAGATGATGCTGTAAAGGTTTGAGCTTTTTATGCAATTCGTCTTCTATCCCTATGAGCATGATTCTTTTGCGAGAGTTGAAGGTGATCCTTGTTTGTATTATTGAAGCGAAAGTGATCTTAATGCAACTTGGATTAATTATGTGAAAAGGGTTAGTAACAATTAGGGTTTATGCGAAAGCCTCTATATTCCTATTTGTTAATAACGAAAGTTATTTGATGGAAGGTATGATCTTTTATGCCTTTATGTGTTATTTTGCATGGTTATCGTTGTGGTGTTGATACCCTGGCTTTGGAAGTTTTTAGTTTATTGATTTTATTCACCAAAATCTGAGTTCTGTGTTCGAAGGTTTGTATCTTTAAAGTTTCTGTCTTTGTCGATACCGAGGAAGTTCTTGTCGATATCGAGTACTGTTTACTCGATATCGAGGAGGGTTTACTCGACACTGCTTTTGCTGAGTCTTCTGTTTGTTGGTCGATTTTTGATTCTGTTGATCGACATAGTTTTAGTCGATATCGAGGACTGTTGCTCGATATCGAGTAGCTTCTGTGTCCTTACTTTCGTTTCTGCTTTTATTTGTTATTTCTGTCTTTGTTTCTGTCTTTTCTGTTTGTGAGATTTACAGCTACCTGAGATCCGCTGACACGCTTCCTCGTGGATCGATCATGACTTCCCACTGCTGCATAGGGAGGAGGTCTTGTAATCATTTGCAAGGGACGGAATCTGGTTTGCTTTGCTTTAGTCTTATTTTATATTTGCATTCTCGATTTCTTCCTACAACAAATTGGCGTCGTTGTCGGGGAACCGGAGCGCCTTATACACCTGAGTTATGCGCCGTTCTGGTCAAACACCTGAGTTTGACACCTTAGACGAACTGGAGCGCCTTATACACATCCAAGCTAAACTGAAAAGAGCCATGACAGCTACAGAGACACAGGAACAGCTGATTGAGAGGCTTCAGAGGGAACTAGCTGCTAAAGATACTACTCTCACCGCTGAGAGAGCACGCATTACACGGGAAGCTGAGCGTGTGAGGCAATTGGAAGATGAGCTTGCCCAGTAACCGACCACTGTAGAGGATTACATGCACCCGACTCTCATCGTGCCTGAATCGGCCATTCTAATCCCTGAAAATAACTATGAAATTCACACTCCTTTCCTTATTGAAATAAAAAATAATGCTTTCTTTGGTAGATTTAATGAATGCCCTCTTCAGCATATTACCAACTTTACTAATATCTGTCGTACTCTTGCTGAAGGTACCACCTTGGAGTACATCCTGATGAAGGCTTTTCGTTGGTCCCTATCTGGTCCAGCTTTGAAGTGGCTTGAAGGGCTGAAACCGCGATCCCTCGCGACATGGGCTGAAGTGAAGCAGGAAATCCTCAACAAGTTCTTCCCTCCTGCCAAGACAGAACTCCTTCGGCAGAAGATCACGGCTTTCAAACAGAAGCCTGGGGAGCCGCTGGCAAAAGCTTGGGAAAGATATAAGGATCTGCTGCGATCATGCCCTACACATGGACAGCAACCCTACGTAGTTCAGGAGATCTTCTTCAACTCTCTTGACTTGGCTGCTAAGGATAGGATCAACACCTATACTCATTATGAGTATCTAACAATGCCGCCAGCTGACGCATGGGCTGCGCTTGACAAGCTGATTAACTATGACAACAAGTATGGGACTCCAACCAACTATGATGAGAATGCCTACGTCAGGCCAGCCCCATCCATGCCCGTATATGAGCCCTCTAAGGAAATTGATCCAGATGTCAATGAGCAATACTACAGAGATCAGAATCGCAAGCTCCTCAAGCAAGTCAAATACCTTTCTGTCAACCAGGCCTGCATCGAATGCGGATCACAGAGGCACACGACTACTGAGTGCCCACACACAGAGCAAGTCAGGCTGGCAGAATACCACGAAGAGGCAGCCTACGCAAGGGGTCCCAATCGCTATATGGGGGACCAAAGGTTTCAGCAACCACAATGGAACCAAGGTGCCCCTAGGAACCCCCCACCCTACAGAGCTCCAAGACATCCGGAAAGGGACCAGAAAAGGGATGATCTACAGACCGTCCTAGAGGAAATACGGAGGAATCACTCAGACACCAAGCAATCCTTCAACTCAGTCTACACTCAGATACAAGGTGTCAACTCTAGGCTTGGGGAGATCGATGTCTGGAGAAAATCAATTAATACACAGATTGGCTAGCTAGCAGCAGGAGTCCCCAAACAGTCAGGTTCTCTCCCTGGATCTTCAGAACCAAATCCCAAGGGGAAGACTGGTCACATCGCTGCTAAAACTCAGAAGCGGCCATCAACTACAAGAGCCAGAGGTCAGAAAGCAGCAGGACGAAGGAGAACAGCAACTCGATATCGACCCGACCTTGGTCGATATCGAGGAAGGACAACTCGATATTGACGACAGAGTGGAGCAACCTTCGTCTGCACAGCACAGCAACTCGACGTCAAGAAAAGTAGTCGATATCGAGGAACAGCTGGTCGATATCGAGGAAGATCAAATCGACGTCGAGAAATCTGCAACACCTCCGACATTTGTTCTAGCCCCGAACCAGAAAAAGAAGCTGCCCTTCCCAACAAAATCTCCAAAGGACCCAGCAGATAAGAAATTTCAGCGCTTCATCAAGATGCTTCAGAAGCTCAATGTCACCATACCCTTCACAGAAGCTCTCAATGAAATGCCATCCTATGTCAAGTTCCTCGAGGAGATTCTAAGCAAGAAGAGGTCAATGGCTGAGATTACAGAGGAGTGCAGCCATATGGACATACTTGAGAAAAGGCCGGATCCAGGTAAGTTTGCTATAACCATTGGATTTGGTCAATATAAATTTAATGCTTTACGTGATCTTGGAGCTAGTGTGAGTATAATGCCTTTAACGATATGGTCCAAGATTAAGATAGGTGCTCTAGAGCCTGTTGATGCTAAGCTGTATATGGCCAATAACACTGTGGTCATTCCAACAGGCATGGTGGATAATGTGCCAGTGCAAGTAGGTAAGTTCTTTGTCCCTGTTGATTTCTTAGTTATTGATATGGCGGAGGACCCTGCTTGTCCAATTATTCTAGGAAGGCCTTTCTTGGCGACGGTGGATGCCAACATAAGCGTAAGGAAGGGAGTGCTCACTTTCAACATCAGCGATGAGGTAATTGAGTATTCTTTTAATAAAACTGAAAGGCATACAGGTCCAATGGAAGAGGTAAAATCTATCTCAGCTGGTTACATCACTTGCGGGGAGCCTAAGGTAAGAAATATGACTCTTGAAGAGCTAGAAAAGAGGGATATGGAGGCCCAGGAGGAGAAGATCATGGCCATCCTGAACGAAGAAACAGATAATCCACTCGACACAGACCAAGGTACGTCGATTTGGACTAACTATTTTTCGGATGCCTTGACAAGATGCAAGTATGGGGTCGAAGTCGGACAAAATTCCTTGACATCGAGTAATTTAGTCGACATCGACCAAACTCAGCCTCCTCCACCAGCAGCAGCGTCGTCGAGCAGCCAACCTGAAGCTCAGCACTCCTCGATATCGAGTAAGCTACTCGATATCGACCAAAACCCCGCTGCCTCGACTTCGCCTTCCTCGACGTTGATTCCACCAGGCGAGCAAAATTCCTCGATATCGACAAAACTGGTCGATATCGACCAAGCACCAGTTTCCTCGACTCCAGCATCCTCGAGCAGCAGGCCACCAGAAGCTGAAAACTTGTCGAGATCGAGCACTGTTACTCGAGATCGACCAAATACAGTGGTCCCAGAATCCGTTTCTGCGAAGGTAAACCAAGGTATGGATCTCTCTTCTCCTATTTCCATTAAAGATTTATCTATACATGGGAGAGGTTTGCCTTGGTATGTGCGCTTATGTAGGATTTCCAATGATGAGCCCAAGGAGTATGAAGTTGGAGACAAACTCTATGTTTCCAAGTCAAAATATCATTGGTTTCCTAACAAATTCAACAAGAAGAGGATGGGGCCCTTCGTGGTGAACAAGATCCATTCTGGAGGATTGCAGCTGATGGACAAAAATGGAGTCCTATTTGAAGCCCAAGCTACATGGGCCCTGCAAATGTCACCTTGATCTTAAAAGAGAACTCGGCCTAGCGACTATAAAATCTAGAGCTTGTAAATATACATTTATTTTTGGGACTTTTGGACTTTGTTGCTTTTGTTTTTTGTTTTTGAACTTTTTAGTTTTTCTATTGTGGGTATATGTCTTCTATATTTTCAGGTCCATGGGGATAGAAGCAAGTTAAATTCGGACTAGACCCAGAGCATAGTGTTGATAGGAGGAGATCGAGAATGCAAATATAAAATATAACTAAAGTAAGGCAAACCAGATTCCGTCCCTTGCAAATGATTACAAGACTTCCTCCCGATGCAGTAGTGGGAAGTCAGGATCGATCCGCGAGGAAGCGTGTCAGCGGATCCTAGGCAGCGGAGAAATCTCACAGAAGTGGTCGACAACAGGTGTCCTAGATCTCGAGTACAGTTACTCGACAGAAGATCGGACAAGTCGATTCACGCCGCAGCAGTCACGAGCCTTAGTCGATCTCGACTAGTCTTACTCGAGATCGAGTAGAGTCGTCTTGGTCGAGTTGGCTTTGTCAAGTTCCTGCACACACAAGCTACGGCGATTCTGGAATCGAAGATCAGTAACTCGAGATCGAGGAGTGCAATTCGAGATCGAGTAAGACAGAGAATAAAAACGAAATAAAGTAAAGACAAGTGCTTTGGGATTTTGAACTAAACTGTATGTAAAAGACTTCCAAGATTGGGGTTCGCGACAACGATAACCAAGCATGCATAAGGCAGGAATAAAACAGATAATCATGTGAATCGCATCAAAGGATCAAGCTTTCGCCTTTTCCAACAATTAGACAACTCTTTCAAGAAACCCTAATTATCTCTACTGATTTTATGTTTACAATCCAAGTTGTTAGCATGGACCTCCATTAGATGGGTAATAAACACATAACAAGTAGTAGATGCTCAAAACATGATAAAAGTCGGATTTTTACCTCAAAAACGCAGGGTTGTCATCGGGCTCGCCCCAACCCTAGAAGTGGGTGAACTACTCGCGCTTCATCGCAACCTCGGACATTGATTTATGAAAAGAAACTTACATTAAACTAAATTCAAAGCCTTTACAATCCCGACGATCCAACTCTCGTTGAATGCCAAAACCCTAATACCTTCGATTTCCTAAACGTCTATGTGAACTACTTCTCTAACTTCTGAAATTGAATGATTCCTAAAATCAGCCCCATGGGCTTTATTTATAGCTTTCTACTCATTTCTATTCAAGGATAGAATATCTTTATCTATATCTAAATCTATATCTAAAGCATTAAAGATAAATAAATATAACAACATAATTAAATCTAAAAAAGGGAATTATATCTAAAAGTCTTCAAGTGGATAAATCTTCTCCTCCATGATAGATTTTGATAAAATCGGATAGAACTCGGCAATCTTCGGCCCCAAGGAATCCCGATCCGAGTAGGATAGCTCAAACCGCGTTACGCGTCTCCGGAAGATTTCCTCGATCTCGAGGAGTTTCCTCGATCTCGAGTTGAGTGGTCATCGACTTCAGTGGCTCGTCGTCTCGGGTTACTCTTCCTCGAACTGGCTCGGACAGGTGCATCTTGGCTTGTCGATCTCGACGACTTTCGTCGATATCGAGGAGTGCTGCTTAGCGTCCGGGTGTTTGGTCAAGTCGAGTAGCTTCTCCGCGGCATCCTCGATCATCTTCTCCTCGACTCCGGGCATGGTCTTCAGGGCTTAGTCGATATCGAGTAAACAACTCGATATCGAGGAGTTTTGCTGGAGTCGGGTAACTTTGCTCCGTGGCTTCTCGATCAGCTTGTCCTCGATCAGGGTGTGTCCGGGCATGCTTTGTCGATATCGAGTACAACTCATCGATATCGAGTAGACTTAAGCTTCCGTCCTTGCTTCTTGTTTTTCTCCCGAAATGGCTCCATATTCTGCAATATTAAACAGAAACTTATGTAGATCTCTATTTCTGACAAATAAGCATATACTACATAAATTCGACATATTCCCAACCCGAAATATGCAAAGTGTATAGAATATGGAACTAAAATGTGCATAAAAACATGGCATAACTTAATTAACCTCTTCAAAGGGCATGGAATTATTTGGACATGTGGTGCTTAATAAAATTCGGGAATCAAGACTCCGAAATCTCCCACACAACTCAACCAAACCATAACTCTCAATCATATGCATCAACCAAACTTTCCAATTTATCTAAATGAAGTATGTAACCTTTCAAACTTAATTAACCTCTTCAAAGTGTGTATCTTGCGAAAATGAAAGAAATAAGGTAAATTTGGCTCATGCACTTTATTCACAAACATATACACAAACTTTTCTTTCTCTTTTCCTTTTTTTTTCGAAGCGAAAATAACTAGTGCATTTATAGGGTGAGCCAAAAATCCTTTTACATAGTATGCATAGCAAGATAAAAAATATAAAACCAACCCATCTCTCAATAAAAAAAATCCTTTTTACTTGAAATGAATCACAAGCTTATTCTTTCCACAAACCATTATTCCAACCAACTCTAAGTCTTAATTCCCAAATGGGGGTCAGGCTCAATTTGGCTAAGGATAATTTTGTGGAGTTTATAATAAAAGTCTCAGGCTAATGTTCTAGCTTCAAGCAGGGATAATGCAGGGTAGGTAAAGAGAGGATAAAATTGGCTTAAAAGGTGCCTCCATCATTTAATTCTCATTCACATCAACATATAAACGCATTGGCTTTGAATAACTATCACAACATTTAGAGATGCATAGAAAGAGTAAATACACTCAAGAAAGCAGAGGGATTTTTTAATGTTCTCCCTATAAGGCCAAAATTCTCACTAGGACAATTTTTGTTGGATTTTAACCTTTAGCTTAGGATCATATGTGCTCAATTTCATCACAAGTTCACAATCCATATAAAAACAATTTCGATGACTTAGGTTAAACCTTCCAAACATGCCATAGGATTTACATGATCAAGTCAATCATTATTCATCATCATAGGACATCTAAGTTAGGGTATAAAAACTAAGACAATGCAAAAATTTAAACATGCATTTTTTTATTTTATTTTTTTTCGACATTTTCTCTTCTTTTTTTTCTGTTTGGTTTTTTTTATGTAACTAAAAACAAGACTAAAGTATGACAAAAGACTAAAATGCATAAAACTTAACATGAATGCATAACATAGAAATAAAATTTCACCATGTAAAACCAAAAAGCAAGACTAAAACATATAATAATGATAATGAGTCCCCACCCCATACTTAAAATATACAGTGTCCCCACTGTATAAAATCAAATAAAAACAAGAGTAAAGGAAGGAACTCACCGAATAACACATCGAGGAAGGCTGATCAGTGCAGGTCGAGTAAACTGTTTGTCGATATCGAGTATAGTACTCTATATCGAGGAGGTTGTCTGCGTCTAGTGGATTTCCGAAGTCGAGGAGCTTCTGGGCTTTGTCGATATCGAGTTGGCCTACTCGATATCGAGGAGTTTCTGGGCTGCTCCTCCTTGTCGTCGTCGATTCTGACTGTTTTTCAGGGACTTCTTATTCCACTTTTCGCGATACTTATATGCTTGCCGACCTAAAAGTGTTAGATTGCACACAAAAACAAGACTTTCCACATGAAGTATTCTAAACTAAAAACAAAAAAAAAATCAAAAACCAAAAATCAAAATCAAAAGTCCCAAAATTCATAAAGTTTTATATACATGCTCTAGATTTTAGAGTCGCTAGGCCGACTTCTTCGTTTGCGCTTAAGGACCATTAGTGTGGGGCCCGCTCATACTTGGCCCTTCTCCTGGATCATCTAGGTCCTGATTGTAGTATGCAAGCTCAGCTGACAGGTGGTTGCTTGCATAGTCTCCCTTCTCTTTCTTCTTCTTCTTCTTCCCAGCTCTTAGTTTCCGCAGATTCTCTCACCACGGGGCCTTACCTCCCCTTAAATTATTGATAAATTTCTTAATGGACTGAGGGGGAGTAGGATTCATACCTGAGCTTACCTTTTCGGACCCAAAACAGAAATCTTCGGGCTTGGGTTTAGTCGATATCGAGTACGGCTGGTCGATATCGAGTACAGGGACCCCATACTTAGGCTCTGGGCAAGTCTGTGGCTCAGCAGAGGAAGAAGTCGAGGTCGAAGAACTCTTGTCGAGATCGATTAACACCTTTGTCGAGATCGAGGAGGCTTTGTCGATCTCGAGTTGTCTCCTGGTGTCTTCCTCCGTTGTTTGCTTGGTCTCGTGGTTGCTGATGCTCTTCACCTCCAGCCATGAAATTTCCTCTTTTGTAGGGCCAAAAGAAAAAGCTAAGACCTCATCGCCTATGGTGAAGGTGAGCGATCGATTTTTGACACTGATCGTGGCATCTGCAGTAGCTAAGAATGGTCTACCAAGAATAATAGGGCTAGTAGGATCTTCAGCACAGTCTATAATAAGGAAATCTGCTGGAACAAAGAATTTACCAACCTGGACGGGGACATTCTCAACTATACCTGTAGGGATGACCACTGTATTGTTTGCCATGTATAGCTTGGCATCCACAAGCTCTATGCATCCTATCTTTACCTTCCGCCAGATTGATAAGGGCATGATGCTCCCACTTGCTCCTAAATCACACAGAGACTCATATTTATATTGTCCAAAACCCACAGTAACAGAAAACTTACCAGGGTCAGGTCTCTTTTCAGGGAAGTGGAGTACTTTGCATTCGTCTGCGATCTCTGAGATGGATCGCTTCTTGCTCAGGATTTCCTTCAGAAATTTGACATATCCAGGCATCTCTTGCAGGGCTTCTGTAAAAGGAATAGAGACATTCAGTTCTTGAAGCATATTAATAAATCGGTTAAATCTACCTGCAGTGGGATCTTTCTGTGCTTTGGAAGGAAAAGGCAGTGGCTTTTTCTGTTTCGGAGCCAGATCAGACGTCGGAAGTGTTGCAGAGTCCTCGACGTCGGCCAACTTCTCCTCGATCTCGACACGAGGGTCCTCGATCTCGACTTGGGTTGTCGACCTCGAGTTGCTGGGCTGCGCAGTGGAGTCTGAACTTGGCCTCTGGTCTGTGTCGACGAGATTTTTGTCGAGATCGAGTAAAGGTTCCTCGAGATCGAGTTGATCCTGCTCTATGTCGAGTTATTGCTCTGCCTTGTCTTGATGTTTCCCGACCTTTGGCTCGTGTAATTGATGCCCACTTCTGAGTTTGATAGCTGCGACGTGTCCGGTCTTCCCTTTAGGATTTGGTTCTGTTTGCCCAGGGAGCTGTCCGGATCGTCATGGGATCTGTGCAGCGATTTGAGCCATCTGGGTCTCTATTCCCCTCTTCTAGATGTCCAATTCTCCAAATTTTGTAGTGATGTTCTGGAAATGGTTGTTGATTGTGCCTTGATTCCGACGCATCTCCTCAAGGATGAGTTGTAAGTCATCCTTCTTTTGATCCCTTTCTGGATGTCCTGGAGCTCTGTATGGCGGGGGGTTCCTAGGAGGACCTTGGTTCCACTGTGGTTGATAGAACCTTTGATCCCCCATATAGCGATTGGGACCCCCAGCGTAGGCTACCTCTTCATGTGTCTCTGCCATTCTGACTTGCTCAGTGTGTGGGCACTCAGTAGTGGTGTGCCGCTGTGATCCGCATTCAATGCAAGGCTGGTTGACAGAGAGATACTTGACTTGCTTGAGGAGCTTGCGATTCTGGTCTCTGTAGAACTGCTCCCTGACATCTGGGTCAATCTCCTTGGCAGGCTCATAGAGGGGCATAGATGGTGCTAGCCTGGCATAGGAATTCTCCTCATAGTTTGCAGTAGACCCATATTTGTTGTCATAATTGGTGAGCTTGTCGAGCACACCCCAGGCGTCAATTGGTGGCATTGTCAGATACTCATAGCGAGTATATTGGTTGATCCTGTCCTTTGTGACTTGGTCAAGAGAGTTGAAGAAGATCTCTTGAATGGCGTAGGGTGGTTGTCCATGAGTAGGGCAAGATCGCAGCAGTTCTTTGTATCGCTCCCATGCTTTGGCTAGAGGCTCCCCATGCTTTTGTTTGAAGGCTGTAATCTTCTGGCGGAGGAGTGCTGTCTTGGCAGGAGGGAAGAATTTGTTCAGAAACTCTTGCTCTACCTGGGCCCATGTTGTGAGGGATCTTGGTTTCAGTCCTTCAAGCCACTTCAGTGCGGGTCCAGCGAGAGACCAGCGAAAAGCCTTCATCTTGACATATTCCAGAGTTGTACCTTCAGCAAGAGTACGACACATGTCAGAAAAATTTGTAATATGTTCAAGATGACACTCATTAACTTTGCCATAAAAAGCATTATTTTTAAGCTCTATAAGAAATTGAGTGCGAATTTCAAAAGAGTTTTCAGGGATTAGAATCGCTGATTCAGGCACGACGAGAGTTGGATGCATATAATCCTCTGCAGTGGTTGGGTATTGGGCGAGTTCAGCTTCTGCTTGCTCCCTTGCTGCTTTCTCAGTGGCGATAGCAGCATCTTTGGCGGCCAGTTCCCTTGTAAGCCTCTGTATCAGCTGTTCCTGTGTTTCTGCGGCCGCCATGGCTCTTTTTAGCTTAGCTTGGATGTGTAAGAGGCGTTCCGGATCGTCTAAGCCATCAAACTCAGGTGGTTGACCAGAACGGCGCATACACCTGTAAGGTAACTCAAAGTAGACGTGAGATTTAACTACCTAAGGCGCGAATGATAGCTTCCCCGGCAACGGTGCTAATTTGTTGATAGGAGGAGATCTAGAATGCAAATATAAAATATAACTAAAGTAAGGCAAACCAGATTCCGTCCCTTGCAAATGATTACAAGACTTCCTCCCGATGCAGTAGTGGGAAGTCAGGATCGATCCACGAGGAAGCGTGTTAGCGGATCCTAGGCAGCGGAGAAATCTCACAGAAGTGGTCGACAACAGGTGTCCTAGATCTCGAGTACAGTTACTCGACAGAAGATCGGACAAGTCGATTCACGCAGCAACAGTCACAGGCCTTAGTTGATCTCGACTAGTCTTACTCGAGATCGAGTAGAGTCGTCTTGGTCGAGTTGGCTTTGTCGAGTTCCTGCACACAGAAGCTACGGCGATTCTAGAATCGAAGATCAGTAACTCGAGATCGAGGAGTGCAATTCGAGATCGAGTAAGACAGAGAATAAAAACGAAATAAAGTAAAGACAAGTGCTTTGGGATTTCGAACTAAACTGTATGTAAAAGACTTCCAAGATTGGGGTTCGTGACAACAATAACCAAGCATGCATAAGGCAGGAATAAAACAGATAATCATGTGAATCGCATCAAAGGATCAAGCTTTCGCCTTTTCCAACAATTAGACAACTCTTTCAAGAAACCCTAATTATCTCTACTGATTTTATGTTTACAATCCAAGTTGTTAGCATGGACCTCCATTAGATGAGGAATAAACACATAACAAGTAGTAGATGCTCAAAACATGATAAAAGTCGGATTTTTACCTCAAAGACGCAGGGCTGTCGTCGGGCTCGCCCCAACCCTAGAAGTGGGTGAACTACTCGCGCTTCATCGCAACCTCGGACATTGATTTATGAAAAGAAACTTGCATTAAACTAAATTCAAAGCCTTTACAATCCCGGCGATCCAACTCTCGTTGAATGCCAAAACCCTAAAACCTTCGAATTCCTAAACGTCTCTGTGAACTACTTTTGAAATTGAATGATTCCTAAAATCAGCCCCATGGGCTTTATTTATAGCTTTCTACTCCTTGCTATTTAAGGATAGAATATCTTTATCTATATCTAAATCTATATCTAAAGCATTAAAGATAAATAAATAGAACAACATAATTAAATCTAAAAAAGGGAATTATATCTAAAAGTCTTCAAGTGGATAAATCTTCTCCTCCATGATAGATTTTGATAAAATCGGATAGAACTCGGCAATCTTCGGCCCCAAGGAATCCCAATCTGAGTAGGATAGCTCAAACCGCGTTACGCGTCTCCGGAAGATTTCCTCGATCTCGAGGAGTTTCCTCGATCTCGAGTTGAGTGGTCATTGACTTCAGTGGCTCGGCGTCTCGGGTTGCTCTTCCTCGAACTGGCTCGGACAGGTGCATCTTGGCTTGTCGATCTCGACGACTTTCGTCGATATCGAGGAGTGCTGCTTAGCGTCCGGGTGTCTGGTCAAGTCGAGTAGCTTCTCCGCGGCATCCTCGATCATCTTCTCCTCGACTCCGGGCATGGTCTTCAGGGCTTAGTCGATATCGAGTAAACAACTCGATATCGAGGAGTTTAGCTGGAGTCGGGTAACTTTGCTCCGTGGCTTCTCGATCAGCTTGTCCTCGATCAGGGTGTGTCCGGGAATGCTTTGTCGATATCGAGTACAACTCATCGATATCGAGTGGACTTAAGCTTCCGTCCTTGCTTCTTGGTTTTCTCCCGAAATGGCTCCATATTCTGCAATATTAAACAGAAACTTATGTAGATCTCTATTTCTGACAAATAAGCATATACTACATAAATTCGACATATTCCCAACCCGAAATATCCAAAGTGTATAGAATATGGAACTAAAATGTGCATAAAAACATGGCTACTTTAGAGACATCACATAGCACTCGATATTATGAAGCCCTGCACACCTGTCTAGTGAGTTTCTTTCTTTACCCTTGTTTTTATACAGTGAGGACACTGTAATGTTTAAGTATGGGGTGGGGGAAGGGCTTACTTCATGCATATTTGACATATTTGACATTGTGTGTGCATATTTAAGGTTTATTTCTTGAATTGCCCCTACATGGCTATTTTGGAATTCATTATTGATTTATGTGCTTATATGCATGTTTTCCAAAGTTTGAGAAAAATGACCCCCCATGCATATTTGACATATTTGACATTATGTGTGCATATTTAAGGTTTATTTCTTCAATTGCCCCTACATGGCTATTTTGGAATTCATTATTGATTTATGTGCTTATATGCATGTTTTCCAAAGTTTGAGAAAAATGACCCCCATTGAAAATTTTGGTTAATGTCATGGAAGCTTTATATTGAACTCGACGATGCAAAATTAGATTCATTAGAGATATAGCATGAAATTGCCTAGTAAAGGGAAGTCACAATGAAGCGCATTATTTATTGAAAACCATGAAAGGAGGTAAAATTTGATATTGCTTTTGACATGTTGCATGATAAAAGGATGGAGGACTTTATATTTCCATATAATGCTCATATGTTTATATTCCCTAGCCATACCTATGTTTATGCATCACAAAAGCCATACTATGCCTTATTCCATATTTGCTCCACATGATCTAAATATTGCCCATTCTTTACCTTATTTCCTATCCGGGGATTATGTTGAGAATGATGTTACATTATGGAGATGTTATATGGTTGTTGTGTTTATCATTATTGGAGTTTGGCGGAATTGTTTGAAATATATGGAAAATTTAATGAGTGAAAGAAAATCCGATCAAAGATCGACCCTGCTCGCTGAGATAATAGTTCAATGAGATGGGACACCAGGTGAGGAGTCCAAAGCACTAAGTATCCGGGGCCATTCATGACACCCATGTTTGCGACTCGCGAGAAGGCGGTGCCGAGGTTAGAGAGGTAAAAGCATTATTATTGATAAAAGCATTATGAAAGGTGATGAGTCTTATGAAGAAGGGATGTGGTAAGAAAGTTTGGAAATACTCCATTTCCCCGGATTATTAGCACCACATTGCCAAAAAATTGCCCATCTTTAGCCTTTTACCAATCTACTCCTTATTGAGCTTAAATTAAAGTCCTCTTGATTATTAATGCTTTGTCACATGAATTGTTTTACATAACCCTCCTTTTGTGAGTAGATGTTGCTTTTGATTGCCCATGCATGGATTTGTGACACGAGTACCTTTTCGAGGATGGTAATTGATTGCAGGGACATATGAGAATGAATCTAAAATGTTGAGAGTTTTGATTTCTTCCTCTGAATGACAAATAAAAGTATTACTTGGGGACAAGCAAGCTTAAGTATGGGGTGTTTGTTGTGAGCTGAATCTGCCATGTTTTGTACTTACTTTTATGTCGTTTTCTGTATACATTTCATGCATTTGGGCTAGAATAGTACAAAATCTAGGGGTGGGCACGGGACGGGACGGGACGGGATTGAGCCGGGACGGGACTCGTCCCGCGAAATTTTTACGGGACGGGATTGACACTTTTTTTTCGGGACGGGATGGTGTCTGGACGGGACGGGACGGGCCTTGTCCCACAAATAAAAATAATAAAATATTATATAAATTTGCAAAGTGAAAAATGCTTTCATAATTCATTAATTTGTATAATATGTTGAATACGGTATTCTTCTCAACTATATTATTCAATATTATTATTAATATTATAATACTATTATTAATTCATACAATGATTGTATAATTAATTATAATGTTCAACATATTTGGCTACATTATCTTACTAGATCGGGACGGAAAGGGATTGAGACGAGATTCACCAGATATTGTCTCATTATCGATTGATAGTTGGGAAGAATACATTATTTAGCTATTTGCCTCTTGTAGCTCTAAATGGGTATAATAATAATAATAATAATAATAATAATAATAATAATAATAATAATAATAATAATAATAATAATAATAATAATAATAATAATAATAATATTATTATTATTATTATTATTATTATTATTATTATTACTTATTACTTATTTTTATTGTTATTATTATAAAATAATTATACTTTACAAGAAAAAAATATAATATGATATAATAATAATATAATAATAATATAATATTAATTTTATTATAAAGTAATATTATTATTAATTTATATTATAATATTATATAATAATATTATTATTATTATAAATTATTATTATAAATTGAAAATTATTATTATAATTATAAATAATATTTGCTGAAATAATAATAATATTACTATTATAAACAAATATTATTATTATTATAAATGGAAGATTATGATTATAATTATAATTATAAGATTTGTTCAAAATAATAATATTAATAATATATTATTATTATTCTATAATATTATAATAATATTATTATTATTATAAAAATTATTATTATTATTATTATTATTATTATTATTATTATTATTATTATTATTATTATTATTATTATTATTATATGCGGGACGGGACGGGATTTGCGGGATCCCACCGGGATCGTCCCGCGTTTCGTCCCGCATAATTTTTACGGGACGGGATTCGCTATTTTGTCCTAAATCCCACCGGGATCGGGACGGGACCGGGATGGGATCGGGATTTGCGAGATTTGTGCCCACCCCTAACAGAATCTATGTAGTTTATGCTTATTTGCCAAATTATGGAATCTACACTAGTTTCTGTTTAAATTCGCAGAATTCGAGGAAATTTACAGCAGTTCTGAGAAAGGACGAAAAGCTCGGAAATCAACTACAGAAGTCCAACGTCAAGGAACGACAGAACCAGGACGAATCAAGCTGGAGCCAAGAGTTACTCGATATCGAGGACCTTACTCGATATCGACGAAGGAAGCCGAGCAGAGCCTGGTCGAGTAGGAGCTGATCGAGAAGCTGAAGACGAAGCCAACTCGACTCCAGAGACCTATTCGATATCGAGTAGTTTACTCGATATCGACAAAACCTTGAAGACATGTCCGGAGTTGAGAAGCCGAAGACTGGACATACCGAGCACCAGTTACTCGATATCGAGTAAAGTACTCGATATCGACAACCTCAGCAGCGCCTGTCCGAGCTAGATCGGGGAGATATTACTCGAGATGCCTAGCCAGTCAAGTCGAAGACACAAGTTACTCGATATCGAAGAGATCTATCCGGAGCCGCGTTACGCGGTTTACTCTCCGTGTCGAGCTGGGATTACTTGGAGCCGAAGGAGTCCGATTCTATCCACATCTATCAAGTTTTATCAAGATCCATCAACTCCATGGAAGATTGACCCACTTTAGATAGATTTCCTTTTTGGATTTATTTATGTTATTCCATTATTTAATCTTTAAGCTTTTAGATAAAGAGATTTAGATATAGATATAGTTGTTCTTTCCTTGATTAGCGGGGTTTGAGCACTATAAATAAGGTCCTAGGGGCTGAGTTTTATTCATTCAATTTCAGAGAGAACAAGTGAGTAGTGGTAGAGAGAGAGAGTTTGTGGCGAGCAAGGCGGAAAGGCGAAAGCGGATTTGGCTTGTTCGGTTGTAAGCTTTCTTTTTAGTTTTATTCAATGCAAGTTAGTTTCTTTTGTTTATTGATGAGTTTCTTGATAATGAAGAGCGAGTAGTCCACCCACTTCTAGGGTCGGGGTGAGCCCGACGGTAGCCATGTGAGATGATGCTGTAAAGGTTTGAGCTTTTTATGCAATTCATCTTCTATCCCTATGAGCATGATTCTTTTGCGAGAGTTGAAGGTGATCCTTGTTTGTATTATTGAAGCGAAAGTGATCTTAATGCAACTTGGATTAATTATGTGAAAAGGGTTAGTAACAATTAGGGTTTATACGAAAGCCTCTATATTCCTATTTGTTAATAACGAAAGTTATTTGATGGAAAGTATGATCTTTTATGCCTTTATATGTTATTTTGCATGGTTATCGTTGTGGTGTTGATACCCTGGCTTTGGAAGTTTTTAGTTTATTGATTTTATTCACCGAAATCTGAGTTCTGTGTTCGAAGGTTTGCATCTTTAAAGTTTCTGTCTTTGTCGATACCGAGGAAGTTCTTGTCGATATCAAGTACTGTTTACTCGATATCGAGGAGGGTTTACTCGACACTGCTTTTGCTGAGTCTTGTTTGTTGGTCGATTTCTGTTTCTGTTGATCGACATAGTTTTAGTCGATATCGAGGACTGTTGCTCGATATCGAGTAGCTTCTGTGTCCTTACTTTTGTTTCTGCTTTTATTTGTTATTTCTGTCTTTGTTTCTGTCTTTTCTGTCTGTGAGATTTACAGCTACCTGAGATCCGCTGACACGCTTCCTCGTGGATCGATCCTGACTTCCCACTGCTGCATAGGGAGGAGGTCTTGTAATCATTTACAAGGGACGGAATCTGGTTTGCTTTGCTTTACTCTTATTTTATATTTGCATTCTCGATTTCTTCCTACAACAGGATGCAGTTTTTGATATTGGAGATCGTGAGAGCGAAGTGGAAGGGAGGTTTGGTGGCGGGTGGGTCGGCCATTGGGACGAGAGAGAGAGAGAGAGAGAGAGAGAGAGAGAGAGAGAGAGAGGAGGGGTGTCGGCAAAGGGAAGCCGAGAGGGGAGGGGAGGGTGGCCGAGAGGGAAGAAGGCGGCGGCGGCAAGGTGGGGTTGGCGGCGGGGGAGGGATGGAGGCTAGGGTTTAGAAGAAAAGAAAAGATTAGGGTTTAGGGATCTTAGGCTGTGATACCATGTGAGATCACGAGATTGATTGTAATGTACTCCTTGAGGGTTTCCATTCATTGATAAACATATATATAGGTTACAAAGGTGTTGGGCCTTTGGGTCCACTATACAATATAAGACCTATGTAATCTATCAATCATAAATGACTATAACACTACCGTGTTGTCATAGAGAGTTGTTTGAAAATATGTGCAACATTTAGTCCTCTAGATTTCCTTTTTTACCTTTATCATGTTGGTTGTTTAGTTATATCTTTTCTTCCTGATAAAGTTTATTCCATAAAGAACATTCTTGCACAACTCGCTATTTGAGAAGAGTATGCCACAAGTTTTGATGTATTTATGCATATTCTATGAAATATTTCGTATGAATTACATTTTGGAAACAAAAATATATGATATGTGAAAATATTGCTTCCTGAGAGGCTGTTTAATATTTCTCCTGTATCATGCTTTTAGAAGTTACCTGTTTAATGGAAACTAATTTTATGAGATTCGACTGTCATCTTGAATTATTTTCTTGTTATAGGGAAATAAGAATCTCACAGGCACAACTCGCTATGCTAGTGTTAACACCCACCTTGGTGCAGGTAGTGAATCACAATAGTTACCTTTTCATATAATTCTTGTCCAAAATTTTATTCCCAATTCAAGACAATTCTCATCTTTATGCACATAACAAAGTCGAAGGGATGATATGGAATCTCTTGGCTATGTGCTTATGTATTTTCTAAGGGAAAGGTTAGATATTTCATCCAGCCGCAAAATGGTTTTCTTTTTTAAACCATGATTGGTTATGTCATTTTTAATACTAAAGCCCTTTTCCTCTCTTGGTGTTTTAGTCTTCCATGGCAAGGGTTAAAAGCAGGGACGAAGAAGCAAAAGTATAACCGGATTAGTGAGAAGAAGATGCTGACACCTATAGAGGTACTGTAGAATATAGCTTTGGATCTTTTGCTCTTGCGGAGAGGGCAAACAATTCTTCTTTTTCAGTCTTTAGAACAAGGTCCTAAATTTTTGTAATCTGATTTGATTATTTATTTTTCTGAACTCTTGATCGGGGGCGTTCTCTTAGATTGTAAATGATTTATTCTCATGCTTGCATCCTACACTGTTGTTAGTTGTCACTACGACAACTCCAATAATGTACCTTAATTTGAAAGTCATTGGAAGGATCAGGGATAATTCAATGCTCTAAGTTCCCCTAAATTTACAAGTACTATGTAGTCACATCCAATAGAATTTGCATCATATTTTCATTATTGTCGATCACTTCGATTTGAAGAGAAGCCTGACTATTCATATTTGAAGCGACTTTTCAAAGACTTGTTCACCAAAGAAGGTATACCTGTCATCGTTTTTTTTACATGCTCCGTACAGTCCATAGCTTTATTTTTATCAAGATTTGCTTTTACATTGAGCATGCTAGCTCCCTTATGGCAAATTGTGGTTGTATATGTATGGTTGCCTGCATAATGGGTATTTAATATAAATCTGTTGAGTAATAAATACTCTCTCCGATCATATATATTGCCTGCACAATGGGTATCTATATAACTACTTAATTTCGTATACTTTCCGCTGACGTGGCGCGCTCTCCTTATTCCACTCCCTTTTAACCAATCACGTTTTTTCTTTTAATTTTCATTTTTTACCCATTTACTAACTATCTATATAACTACTTAATTTCGTATACTTTCCGCTGACGTGGCGCGCTCTCCTTATTCCACCCCCTTTTAACCAATCATGTTTTTTCTTTTAATTTTCATTTTTTACCCATTTACTAACTATTGGGTTTAATTCAAAATATCTATCGATATAATATCTTAATATATGGTTTTGTGTCTTTGGTGAAATTCTACTATTATAAGACTATCTTAAGTTTTTACTTCTCCTGTTACTTTGGTTTGTGATTTGTGCCTTTTCTACTTTGGCTATATGCATCTGTCTTCTATTTGTTTAGGTTTTTGATGTATTATGGCAGATTGTGGGATTGATTACTACTTAGGTATCATTTCCTTATTCAACATGGGTTGTCCAAGCAATGTAAGTACAGCTACAGCTGCAACTTGCAAGTTCAGTCTTTTATGGCAATGATTTGTTTTTATCACATTTGAAAATCATGTTGTTAAGGTTTCTTCTATGGCAATGATTTGTTTTTATCACATTACCCATTTGTTATTTTTTAAATTTCTTCCTATTTTCTGAAAAAATCACTTCTGATTTGGTTTTATCCATTTTCCCTCTGTTATAAATACTAATCCCTTATTAACCCACTCCCCATCATCCCATCAATTCATATCGCATGAACAACCTTTTATAGTGTCTTCTATGGGGATCAATTAAACATAAATCCAGTACGACGCTGGAGTGAATGATCCGTGCATGTTGAATCAACTATGTGCTCCTTTAGCTTTCACAATTCAATCCTAAATCAGGCTTCTTTGATTTCTCAATGGCTTCATCTATGGTTCTTCCAGATTCCATCAACTCTGATTTTGTCTAGATAATTCAGTTTCAATTGAGTTCCCCTAAATCGGGTTATTTATTGCTTTTGTACACATTTCGTATCCTAAATCGATCAAGTTATTACTTTCTTTGAACTTTTTTGTATCTTCTTAGACAATATTGATATGATGGAAATTTTATCTTGAAAATTTGGAATTTTAGGTGCACAAAGGGATATATTGTATGGTTTGCACAATCGCCCGGAACAAATCAAGGAGTCTATCCTTATTTGATTTTAATATATGTAACTTGAAGAAAAGAAGTTTGGAAGAGGTAATGTGGTACTGTTGAACCAACTTATTTTTGCTTACACTTTTAATGTTGTTTTTTTTCAATGTTTGTGTTACAATGCCTCCCCTAGAAAATGTGTTCAAACGTGGAAATTTAATAGACATGCCCTGGTTTATCTTTTATTGGAGATGTCTAATGTCTAATTATATACTGGTATTATTTATCTCTTTAATCCACTTTATTTGTTCTTATGAATATAAAACAAATCTGTTTTTTTTTTGTTTTGCAGTCTCACTTTGGAAGAACATAAGCAACAGCTCCATTAATTTTGTTTCTACCTAGGTTGTATGAGTATCGGAACAAAATGCCAGGATTTATATTTTTATGGATTGTTGTTGTATTTTACATATATGTTACCTTTTGTCAATAAAAAAGCATAATATAACTATTACTTATCACTTCTGATCTGTTCTGGATTAATTTTGTTATACAATTCAACTTAACTAATTCAGTTTCATTGATTCTTTTCCATCGCAACTGCGCCATGGCGCGGGTATTACACTAGTTTAATATAAATCTATTGAGTAATGAAACTTGAATCAAGTACTTCGTAATCTATCTATCTATCTATCTATATACCTTTAAAAATTGTGTCCCAAGGCTCCTTAATGACTCTTAAAATTAATGATTCATGAAAATTTATAATTTTGGTTTTTTTTTTGCCAATTTAATGGCTATCATTAAAAAAATTTAGCCCTAATATATATGGTTGATTTGTTTATGTAATTTTGTTCATATTTTGTTATATATTTATCAATCAATTTTTTGCCCCATTTATTGCACATATTAAATTATCAAAAATCTATATACATTAGCAAATTAAGTAAAAAAAGCAATATAGTTAGTTGGTTATGCATTCTACATTTCATTTAGAAATAAAATTAGCACAACCTTAAACCTAAACTTAGCACACATTTAGAAATAAATTTTTTGAAAATCACTTCTTTTTTTATGATACTTTAGCAAAATTGAACCTTTAAAAATTGTGTCCCAAGGCCTCTTGATGACTCTTAAAATTAATGATTCATGAAAATTTATAATTTTGGTTTTTTTTTTGCCAATTTAATGGCTATCATTAAAAAAAAGCCAGCCCTAATATATATGGTTGGTTTATGTAATTTTGTTCATATTTTGTTATATATTTATCAATCAATTTTTTGCCCCATTTATTGCACCTATTAAATTATCAAAAATCTATATACATTAGCAAATTAAGTAAAAAAAAAGCAATATAGTTAGTTGGTTATGCATTCTACGTTTCATTTAGAAATAAAATTAGCACAACCATTTTTAGTCAAAATCCAATCTAATTAAACCTAAACTTAGCACACATTTAGAAATAAATTTTTTGAAAATCACTTCTTTTTTTATGTTTGGCTTCATACTTTTTTTTATGATACTTTAGCAAAATTAATTGTGGAGTTTTTAGATTTTGGCTTCATACATTTTTTATGCTACTTTAACAAAATTAAAAATAAATAAAAGTAAATGTGGAGATTTAATTGACTTAATGAAAGTTTATTAATACGTACTTAATTAACACACGTTTCTAACTCTTTATCTTCTAACTCCTTATATTCCAACCCTTTATATTTCAACAATTAAGTTTAACTAGTTTTTTTCCCGAACCTTGTTCGGGTTTTTCATAATATTTTCGATCGAGTTTGATGTATTAAACAAAATATTCAACACATCAATTTTCTACTAACATATTGCTCATGCTTCTTATCATGTTATTCTTTGAAATTTTCTTTTCTTGATATGATCGATACTTCAAATTTGACAAAGAATGGTAAATCAACCGCTTCCACATTTCTCCTAACATCCGTCCTAATTGAAGGCAAAGAAAAGAAACCTTATAGTTTTTGGCTTAAGAAATTTGAGTTTGGATTATCTATGATACATTATCTATTACACATCATGTTACATCTTTTAAATTGGTCTAAATTATAAACCGATTTGATAGGTTGAGCATCTAATATTTTTGTTTTTTTTTCCCATTGTATTTAGTATTGAAAATCAATTTTCATAATCATAATATATTTCACACTATGCTTGTGAAACGGGCTGCATAAAATGGTTGATTTATATTTTTACTCATTTTACGGTTGTGTATATTTTAATTGGAGCCCAATTAATCCATTTTTCCCTCTAATAGACCATTCTTTTTAGATTTTTTTATTAACTTTTGGTACTTGTTATTCCTATTGTCTTTAATATTGAAATTTAATTTTCATCGTCATAATATACAACACAATAGCAAGCATAATATATAACACACCATCCTGTCAGTTTCACTTTAGAGCCTAAGACTATCAGTAGAAATTTTTTTTATATTACTTAGCAAACATCAAACAAAAGTTGTTCACACCTTGAACCACAAACAAAATTCCATGAGCAGACAATCATCATGTATTCCTGTTCTAGGTTGAACTTGTAATCATAGGAGAATGTAGGCATTAGATACAAAGTGATTATCCTTACCAAACATAATTGGTTTATAGATCACAAATATAGTTGAAGTACATACTTCAAACAACCAATAAAACCATTGAGACATGAACTCAAACAACTCCAAAATAACTGTACATATCATCCTGCAAGTCCCATCTAAGAAGTCAGCTAAATCGCCCTATACGAGGTTGCATCATATGACAGAAAATTCAGCAACACTTTATGTATAAACATCACCCAAAATATAGACAATTCCAAGACCAGATCAGCTCCAGGACATCCCTAAATCAACATTTTCTGTGAGGTGAAAGTGCTGAAAATTCCAGCAGCATGTTCTCCATGCACAACCCAACAGAACCAAATACAATCTGCATCAAAATGTTCAACAACATGAGACGGGAATTGCCACCTTCCAAACATTCAATAAACAACACAAATCCAAAGAAATCAACCCAAAATAGCCCTCGAATCACCAATACAACAACCCAAAACCAAGCATTAAGACATCAACCAAACTAAAAATATTTAGCAGCTCAAATAACTTCTAAACAATATGCAAAAAACCTATAAATCATCATTCGAAGTAAAAATCCATCTTTCTCAGCTAAGATGGTTGAAAATAATGAAGAAGAACCATAAATTGAAGGATTATGAACAACTTTGACAAGTTTGGATGGAAGAAGATACTCCTTTCTATATTTCAGCTGAGATGGTTGATATTGATGAACCCCTAATGATTTATATATAAGTTTATAGACCGAATAACATTTTAGTTTGTTGAAATAGTTTTGGGTGTCGACAATATGGTCTAAAATAGTTTCCATACTCACATTTGATCAGGAAGGAAGGTGGAAGATGATCTAAAAATGCATATCAAATTGATCATAAATGCTAAAAAGCTAAAAAAAAGACATGTTAATCAGGCGTAACTTAGTCTAGAATATTTCAACTCTAATTCTCTAAGTAGAAAACATCACAACCTAAGTTACACTCGATTAACATGTCTTTTACTTGAGAGAGAAACCAAAGATTTTCTACTTGAGATATATCAAAGATAGATATTAGTCTTATATATCATCTCCTTTATTAAGCATAAAAGGGTAAAATATTTAAGCACACATTTCCACACATTCCTCAATGAAGGTGAAAGTCCGAGTCTTGTAACCTGTCTACCCACATCTCAAAGACTCAAACTTATCGGTTGAAGTAAGAACTTTCTTACAAAATGCAGCAAGTGCCTTCCCCCTACCACCTATCAATAACACTCGCATATAGTTTAACATCAGTGCAATGTAATAACAATGTGAAGAAAATTTTGATAGTATGATAAATAGAGTTAGAATATCTACCTTTCCATGTACCAAAGGTACCATAAATGTTGTGGAACCTTCCAATTTAGCATTGAATTGCAAAATCCTTGGTGTAGTACGTGCTTGTAAAGATCTTCAGTATCAAGTTTCTACGATCCATATGCGTATTGAGGCTAAAAGGAATGAACAAATAGAAAAGAAAAATGATATAAAGGCTAAAAGACCAAATTAGTAGATAGGGACACTTCAAACCTCTGCGGGCATGGGATCGAATTCATTAAGGTTCACACTGGGAGACTCTAATTGCTAGAATTCAAGGTAAATGTAAGCACTTGATGCATAAAAAAACCTGCAACCATTAAAACAGTTTCAAGTTCCAAGATTCGAGATTTGAGCATAAGCTTTGAATGTTTTCATAGAAATGCTCACTGGCTGAAGTATCTTTGATAAAGCAGAAGGGGAAGATGTGCAAAGATGAAAGGCATACCTTGGTGGTCCCAAATCCAGTCCAATTCGCAACCAAAGGCGGCGACGACAACGAAAACCGCTCCCAATTGATCGGCAAGGGCGGTGGCGGCTCTGAATTCGAGTCAGGACAATCTGCGTGAGAAAACCATTAACACCCAATTTCTCACAATAACACGAACAACCCTAAATCGATTCCAAATCGAAACAGTTTCTCAGAATAAAAAAAAAACACTAAATCGATTCAAAATCGAAACAGTTTCTCAGAATCGAAAACAACACTAAATCGATTCAACCCTAAATCGACCAATTTCTCAGAATAACATGAAGCAAACAATCTGCGTGAGAAAACCATACCAATTTCTTAGAATATCACGAACAACCCTAAATCGATTCAAAATCGAAACAGTTTCTCATAATCGAAAACAACACTAAATCGATTCAAAATCGAAACAGTTTCTTAGAATCGAAAACAAAACTAAATTGATCCAATCCTAAATCAACCAATTTCTCAAAATAACATGAAACAACCCTAAATCGATTCAAAATCGGAACAAAGGCATACCTTAGCGGCCCTAAATCGAGTCCAAATCGGAACAAAGGGAAGCGGCGGAGGCTAGGAATTCCAGGTGCTGGCGGGTGCTCCAAATTCCAGCCCTGAAACACGGCGGCGGCGGATTTCGCCCGCCACAAGCAATGGCAACCCTTGTGAGGAAGAATATAATTGGGACTTGGAGGCAGTTGGATAGAACGTGGAGGTGAGAGGGCCGAAGATTTTGGTTTTTGATTTTGCTCAATATTGGACACGTGGCTCAATTTTTTGTGAAGACATTGCTTCTAAAATTATAAGTATAAGGGGTGGATTTATCTAACACATTGTAATGGAAACAAAAAAATACAAATATACAATTTTTATATGGGGTATTTGCAAAACTAACCCAAATATCCGGACCCCTTTGCACCCCCTATCCCCTATCCACACAAATTGCAAAAATGTAACCCTCCCCCTCAAAATCCCCCGTTACCTCACATGTTGTAGCCAGTGAGAGAGAGAGAGAGAGAGAGAGAGAGAGAGAGAGAGAGAGAGAGAGAGAGAGAGAGAGAGAGTCTGCAGAGGAGAGAGAGTCTGCAGAAGAGAGAAAGGACAAGATCTCGTCACCCAACCAAAACACTTTCTCTCTATGCCTCTCTCCACTGAAGAGCTCCATTGAAGAGCTTATTTATTCTTTGATTTCTCTGTCTTCTATCTCTCTGCCTTCGAGGGTGACGGGATCTCCATGGAAGCTCGAATTCGTCTTGTGCCGCTGGTGTGAACGGCCGCTGGAGCACCGCTTTGGTGCCTTCGTCCTTCACCTTTGTTGTGATGGCTTTTCCAGGTCAATTCGAGGAGAGTGGAGGCCTGATTTGGAGTAGAGGAGATGGAATCGAAGTGGAGCAGCCCTCACAGAGGCTTAGGGAACCGCTTTGTTTTTTTTATTGATGAATGAACAATATATCAACTTTTCACTCTATGGTTTATTACTGGACACCCTTTGGTACTCTACTGGACACCCAATGATTTCCTACTGAACACCCTATGATTGTTTCCTGTCTTGCGTGTTGTTCAATGTTTCCCTGGTTCTAGTGCCGCCCTCTCCCCTAAGCCGAGACGGTAAAAAGAGAGAGGACATAGGGGATAAGACAGAGACAGAGATAGAAGAGGGAAGAGTGACGGTAAGGGAGAATTAATATAATTTGAATTAAATCTTAAGTTTCAGAGAAAAACCATCGAAACATTAATATAATTTGAATTAAATCATAAGTTTCAGAGAAAAATCATCGAAGAAGAAGCAAGTGAAAAAGAAAAGTAAAGTTGCAGAGGATAGAGAGAGATTAGTGAGGATAGGACAGAGAGAGATGGAACAGTGATAGTGAGGGGATATTAATATAATTTGAATTAAATCATACGTTTAAGATAAAAACCATCGAGAAAGAAGCAATTGGGTGGGGGTTTATTTGCAGGTTGATATGTAAGCAGTTAGTTTTAACTGGACACCTAAAACAAAACGACATGACACATATTGGAATCGACTGGACATGAGTTATCGGAGAAACAGATTCACCATCGACTTCAGATAGAAAATGGGTAAATTTTCTTCAGATTTGAGGGAGACACCTCTCGCATAACCTTTATCGAAAGCAAACTTGCCCATTTTCTCTCCGAAGTCGATGGAGAATCTGTTTCTCCGATAACTCTTGTCCAGTCGATTCCAATATCTGTAACGTCGTTTTGCTTTGGATGTTCAGTTCAAACTAACTGCTTACACGTCAACCTGCAAATAAACCCCCGCCCAATTGCTTCTTCTTCGAAGTGACACAGCACCAGTAAAGTCGCAGAGGAAAGAGGACTCTTCCATCTCTCTCTGTCCTATCCTCACTGATCTCTCTCTCTCCTCTACAACTTTTCTTTTCTTTTTCACACACACACACACTCTCTCTCTCTCTCTCTCCTCTACAGTCTTTCTCTCTCCACTGCAGACTTTCTTTTACTTTCCTCTCTCTCTCACCCTTTCTGATTTTTGCCAGGTGTCAATCATTGGAAACCCAAATGCCTCCCCCCACTTACCTGCTACCGGGAGAACTTTTTACCAAATATCCGGTTTGATCTAATTTAAAACCGGGTTGGGTTAACCTTGCAAATAAACCGATTTTTTGGGTTATTTTGTGCATTTTCCTCTTTTTATATTCCTTTTGCAAAATTAAAAATAATAAAACTATTGTAACATAAACAAAAGAATACAAATATATAAATTTTATATTCTTTTTTCCAAATTAAAATAAGTAAAATCAATAGTGGATATTTAATTGGCTCAGTCAAAATTGATCAATATATATACTTATATAATTAATACTCATTTTTAACTCTTTGTCTTCTACTATGTTTTTTTTATCTTCCTCCTTTGATAATTTAACAATTAAGAAGTATTCTCTAACAAATTGTAACGGAAAGAGGAATACAATTGCATAATATATATATATATATATTGTTCTCACAATAGACAATTATTAATTAACTGAGTTTTTTTTAATTCCAAAGGAGATCAAGGGCCATATTAAACCATTACCAGTAACTTCTACGGATGCAAAGAGGCATAGAAGGAGTAGAAAAAGTTACTGCTAAGAGATTATATATATAAAGCATTAACTTACCATTTGTATTCCAATCTTCATTTGAGATATTATTCAATTGCTCCAACCCATTTTTTCTAATCCTCCCCCACTCTCCACTTCCAATATTTGGAGTTTTTTATTTTATCATTTTTGTTCAAATTCATATGCATTAGGTTTGCAGAATTTTTTTCAAAAAAAAAATACAAAAGCTTATAATAATTGATTTTAATTTTTGGTAAATATAGAAGAATCACTTTCAAAAAAAAATTCCCATACAAGCCCTGATTATATTAAATTCATATTTTTCGTATTTTTCCAGGATTTATACATGTATTCGAACAGAACAAGACAAAGTTTAATTCAAAGAGGTATGGTTAGAAATATAATTATTTATATGAGTGGCATCTTAAATTAATTGGTTAGTAGTAAAATGAAACGTCTCATTCAAGGGTTGTGTTATGAGTTAAAATACCCAAAACATCTAGTTAGTTACTAATATATCTGTTAAAAATGTCATTTATTATTAAGGGATACTTTTTATTATTAAGGGATACTTTTTAAAATGATAAAAAAAATTATACAAAATATCTATTTTTTATAATTTCTTTGAACATTTTTCATATAAATAGGAACTATGAAATTGTTAAAAAAATTATATATATTTTTTATTATTCTAAAAAATATTGAATAAATAGTAAATGACATGTTTTACCGAACGAGGTGAATTAGATAAACTTGCATCGAAGCACTGCAAATTCACTTTCAAATAATTCTTAAGCATCTGTTACAATTTGCATCATAACTGAGAGACATCAAGCGAGAAAATGGGCATCAAATTAAGCACTATATAAAATGGAGAAAATACTATACAGTTGGGCACCCATAAGAAGATGTCACCCTCCTCGCACATATTGAAATCAAAGCACGAATTTGATGGTAATTAAGTGGTTAATTAGATCTATCTTTTTAAAAAACATATTGGATATCTTATTTTCTAATGTGTATCTTTAACAATTACATAAAAATGTTTATTAAAATTAAATACCAGACATACAAAAAAAACAGTTGATATAAACATTATATATATAATCAAGATTTACCGATTATGTGCATATATAGTTTAGACAAGGGAACAATATGATCTAAAATAACTTCTTAAATAATCTTATAAAATATCAAAACGAATAAGTACTGTGAGTAGCACGGGAATGACCTGCCTAGTTAAGAAGAAAGAAAATGTTGCAGTACTCGTAAAAGCTATCACTCTCTCTCTCTCATGCAACAATAACGAAGAAAAAAAATGCACTCCATTCAACTTCCAATGCTAAAAATTTGACAAGAAAGCATAATGATGGTAAAAGTCTAAATAAAAAAAGCTAAATAATCTAAAACATCTAACATTTGCGATCAAAATTAATCATCTGAAAAATCTAACATTATTGATAGGAGAGAGTAATTGGTAAGAGTTTCATGTTAGTGTCGCCTCTTTGATTGAGCATGTGTATTAAGTGACTTGTAAGCTATCCACTTTATCTATTGACTTCATGTACAAACCTTTCAAGTTGTGGCCATGTACGGGAAATTTGTTACCATTCGGTTCCCAACTCCTTGCACCGCTATTTTCTACGTTTTTAAAGCCTTATATGTGTTACATAAACTACTTGAATTCTACATTTACAAAACTTCTATTGAAAATATTTACTTTCTGTATGCAATATGCTTTTACAGGCTACCGGTTCGATTATGTATTTGATTGGACTATATTAAAGTACCCCCAACTTAGTGTTGGTTCTAAACTAAATGTTAGCTTATATTTATTTTCATTTTCTAGCAAGTCGATTATAAATCAGCTATACGCATTCTCATCATTATTTGCAATTCAGCGAGGTGGAATGAATGCTAGTGGAAATGCTAGAACCTCGGGTGAAAGAGTCATTAAGCCTTCAGCTTTGACTTATGTGTTAGCTTGTATTTTTGACAAGTTTGAAGGCACCTGAATCTCAGATTACCGATGTGATTAACAATTAATTTGTCTCTCATTGGCTTTAAGTTCTTAATTAATGAAGTCTGTGCTTATATCTTAAAATTTTCAACCCAAATGTTTGCGTAAATCACTAATCCATCAAGAATCCTACACTTGTTTTCTATTTTTCCTAGCAGCAGTTAAAGATTTCATTTGTTTGGTTTTCCTTTAGCCAAGTAATTCTAGAGCAGTTACCTCTCGTTCTCTCGATATTAACTTCCAAATATTTCCATTACTTATCAATGTCATTTGCTGGATCCAGTTAGGCAAGAGGCTGTTGAAGCATTTACGAGAAGAAATTCTCCTGGCATCACACTCCAAGGAGACCGCTCAAAGCAAAAGGTGTCGGAGGCTACACATTCATTTGAGTTGGTTAGCTGAACTTTTGAATTGATGCTTGCTTTCTGGACCTGTATAAATAGAAATTTCATGTTATTCCAAAGATGTGATTGAAATTTCCATTAACAGCCTGATTCTATGGGAGGCAACTACTCTTCTACCCAATTCGGGAGCACATCAAATAAGGTTGTAGCTTCCAGGAGCAGACAAAGCTCTTCGGCTGGACCAAGTGAACGTTCCAACCGACTTCTTTCTAGCAGTGCTCGACTCTGCAGCAGTCACAAGGTGAAGCCTGGATTTGAGTCCACCAGTTGGCTAGGAACCCCCTCTCGCTCGAACACTGCCAAAGGCCTTCTTGATGAGACTGTTAAGAGCTTCGACTTCGTTAAGATTGGTAGAGACAGGAGGAAATGAGAAAACTTGGGTAATATATTCGTGTTACACCTCGTAATATTTACACAACAAATAAGAGCTCTTTCATGCCTTCTTTTTTCTCAATTATAGTGTCTAGCCTCCGGGTGACGTTGTCGCTCTACACATAACCCTGTTGTGGATTGCATACCCTTTTCGGTTTCTACCGTGGTGACATCCATGGATGAATCTGAACTCGTGCCCCTCTCGGACTGCAGTCAAGTTAAGGCTCAAGAACTTTCTACATGATTTTATCTTTTTTTTTTGGTCAAATCTACATGATTTGTGGCTGCTCCAATTTCGAATAGGCCCTTCCGTTTTCAAGCAGCCTGGCTTTTGCATGAGAATTTCGGTTCCTTCATGGGCGAAAAGTGGAATCGGGACGTGCTCGCCACTGAAGCTCTTTCGGCTCTCACTGATGATCTCAAGGAATGGAACCGCGATGTGTTTCGAAACATATTCAAGCGAAAGCGTAACCTTTGGGCTAGACTCGAAGGGATCCAAAAACGACTCAGCCAAAGTGTTTCCCGCCACTATAAAGGAGGTCAATCTAGAACTGCAGGAGGTACTTTCCCAAGAACAGGCACTTTGGTTTCAGAAGTCTCGAGAGAATTTTCTGCTCCAGGGAGACCGAAACACCAGATTTTATCATCTATCCACTGTGATTAGAAGGAAAATCAACCATACATCGGCTCTTATGGATGAGGGTGATAACTGGGTGACGGATCCTCCGGCAATACAGGATCTGATTAGAAGTTTTTTCCATAAACTATATTCGACAGAAGGGAATAGTGGAGTCTCGTCGTCGCTGCCATGCTCGGTTTCGTTCCCTCCTCTTAGCAGTGAACAACAAACACTGCTGTCTCAACCGTTTTCACAAGGAGAAATCTGGGAGACAGTCAAACTGATGGGACCTTATAAGGCACCGGGCCCGGATGGCTTCCCGGCCATCTTTTACCATAGAAACTGGGAGCTTATTGGGATCCAAGTCTCGACAACAGTGCTTAGTATGTTAAATGAGGGCATCTTCCCAAGTGGCATTAGTGATGCACTGCTAGTTCTGATCCCAAAGACCCAGATGCCCACCCGACCGGCTCAATTTCGTCCGATCGCACTCCTGAATGTCATCTTCAAACTGGCGAAGAAAGTTATTGTCAACCGGTTAAAGCCGATTCTAGGGGAGCTCATTTCACCTGCTCAGGCGAGTTTCATCCCTGGAAGACAGATCATTGACAATGTTGTTATCATACAAGAAACGCTCCATTCGATGTCCGAAAGACGCCGAAGGAAGTGGATGATGATCAAGGTCGATCTTGAAAAGGCTTACGACAGAATACGGTGGGACTTCCTAAAGGATTCCTTACTAAGTTGTGGCCTTCCAGATCAGCTTGTGGATGTGATTATGAAATGTCAAACATTGGGTTCCTTTGAGATACTGATCAATGGCGATCGTACATCGGGGTTCAGGCCTTCGAGAGGGATCCGACAAGGGGACCCCCTTTCCCCCTACCTCTTTGTTCTCGGCATGGAAAGACTGTCTCACATCATTGATCGAAGACACTGTCCGAAGTGGGAGATGGAAGCCGGTCAAAGTGGGGGAGGTGTCCCTTTCCCATATTTTCTTTGCCGATGATTTGGTTTTGTTGGCCGAAGCTTCAGAAGATCAAGGGCGGGTTGTAAAAGACTGCCTAGATCGATTCTGCTCTAGCTCGGGCGAGAAGGTAAACTATAGTAAAAGCAGCGTCCTATTTTCTAGAAATGTGGCGGCTTGGGTGAAACAGAGGACGAGTGACGTGCTGTCCATACCCATGTCGACTGACTTCGGCAATTATCTGGGCGTTCCGACGGCTTGCGGGCGCATGAAAAGCAACAGATACAACTACCTTCTTGATAAGGTGACCTCCAAGTTGCAAGGATGGAAGTCGAGAACACTTTCTCTCGCTGGGAGGGTTACACTGGCCAAATCGATTCTAACAAGCCTCCCTTTATACACCATGCAGTCCAGCTACGTCCCAAGAGAAATATGCGATGCCATTGATAGAAAGGTTCGGGGTTTCGTTTGGGGATCAACGTCGGAGACAAAGAAAATTCACCTTCTAAGTTGGGATACTATCACGAGCCCAATGAACGAAGGGGGATTTGGTATCCGACCTATGCGAGCAACAAACCAAGCCACCTTGGCAAAGCTCGGATGGAGACTTCTTCAAACACCTTCCGCGCTATGGAGCCGAATCATTCGGGGGAAGTACTGCAGCGGTAGATTGGACGTGGATATGTTCACAAAACGGTCCGGGGCCTCAAGAACTTGGCGAAGCATTGTTCATGGAGCGGAGCTTCTCACGCCTAATCTGCGGACAGCCATAGGGAATGGGAACTCAACTCTCTTTTGGTTGCACCCATGGCTCATGGAACGACCCCTGATTGACGTGGCATCGAAGGAAGTTCCGGAGATGCTGAGTGGTGCTACTGTTGCGGAGCTATGGCAGAATAACAGTTGGGACTGGGGGACTCTCTCCCAATTCCTCCCAGCTGAAGTCCTCCTTAGTCTCCAATCGGTATATATTTCAGCAAATGACCACGCTCGTGACAGACTTGTGTGGGGGTTGTCCCCGTCGGGCATTTTCTCCACCAAATCTGCCTTGCGAAAATTGGGAACCTCCACAGCAACCTCTCCCCAGAACAGTGGATGGAGGCACATCTGGCGAGTCTCAGCCCAACAAAGGGTCCGTTCCTTTGTCCACTTAGCAGCGCATGATGCTTTCTTGTCAAATGGAACTAAGGTCCGACGACACATCTCCAATTCGGATGCTTGTCTCCGATGTTGGGCGGCTGAAACAGGTATTCACTTGCTTTGCGATTGTGATCTGATTCAATCTGAATGGAGAGTTCTGACTGCTAAGTTTGGGATCAACGAGTTCTTCTCGACTAGCAATATTGGACAGTGGGTGTTTGAAAACACGAAAAAGGAAGACAGATGGGCAGCGACCTTTGCAAATATGTTATGGCTCACATGGAAAAACAGGAATAACTTCATTTTTTATCAGAAGGATGACTGCAAGGGATTATCATCAAGGGCAATTAACTTCACTGAGAATTACTTTCAAGCTCTCGAGCGTACGGAGCTCCCCAGAGGACCCCCGATTGTTCTTCCAGGCCTCTCTGTTTGTTGGTCTGCCCCCCCAACCGATTGGGTCAAACTGAACGTTGATGGTGCGTCGAAGGGGAACCCGGGGCTTGCCGGAGGCGGGGGTGTATGCTGCAGCTCCACGGGTAGCTTCTTGTTCGCCTTTACTTTCAAATGTGGGATTGCTAACGCACTGAGAGCAGAGCTATGAGCAGCACTGCACGGTCTCAGGATGAGTTCAAGGATGGGCTTTCCGAAAATCGTCATCGAAACAGACTCCTCGGTACTTAGTAGTCTTGTACGGAACAGGTCTTTGGCAACACACCCGGACATGTATCTCATTTCGGAGTGTCAACAGCTGCTTGCTTCGGAGTCGTGGGAGACTAAGATTAGCCAAGTTCGTCGTAAAGCTAATGCTGGAGCAGATGCTATGGCGCAATGGGCAATGATTCATAGCGCCAGCTATGAGGAATTCTTTGAGCCTCCCCCCTGTCTTGTTAATTTCCTGAACTCTATTTCCTCTGTTTGAACTTTATGCTTTTGATTCAATAAAACCCACGGGGCTTCTGCCTCGTCTTTCAGATCAAAAAAAAAATCTTGTGAATACCTACATAGAGAAAAAAAAAACTGACCCCATTATACATTTGTAATATGTCGAAATCGCGGTCTTTTTCTGATCGATATTATTTGTCGCTGCTGCTTATGAGCAGCACTTGTATCAAAGAGAAGCACTTGTATAAGAGTGGACCAGATGAATTTACTTGCTCTTTCCACGTCTTAAAACTTACCTTCACATTCCCCTCATCCGGAGGAAGTAATATTGAAGGCATGGTCTTTTTTACCTCCATTGTGATTTGCTATGTTTTATCTTCATACTATATGTATTTTTGCATAATGTGCCTGGATGTATCATCGTCTATTGCTTTCATGTGTGGAATAACAAAATTAAGGAAGAAATTTATGTGTTGTGAATCAACATTGTTGTGAGATTATATTGTGATGCCGAATTTGAATTGAGCGGGAAGTTTGTATCAAAGTGTCATGAATCAACTTTTTTTTTTTAACATTTACCTGTAAATGTGTTAAATGTTCTACAATGACTCAAATCCTCAATCAATTTAAGGTTTGTACAATTAGGCTTAGAACCACATTTGAACATTAATAATGTAGCATATCTAAGCCACATCTTGTGGTTTACCACATCATCAACTATAGAGAATAATTTTTTTTAAGAAAAAATGAAGATAGGAAAGAAACTAAAACAATACAATTTTGATTTAACATAGCAAGTTTAATACGAGTAGTTAAAACAGACACATTCTTGCTTGACCTTACATCAAACTCATTGTATAAAAAAATTAATATTAAAATCTTTTATTTTACATGAGAAATAAATAAATTTAAATCTTTCATTCTACATGAAAAAAAAATCTTCCATTATAAACTATTCCAACATTTATAAATTTACATATAAATTAGGAGAAATTTTCATTATAACTATGTAGATTTTGTTTGATTCATGAATATTTGTTATAATTTCGCCTAATAAAAACTCAAAACTTATAATCAGACTCATAATCATTTAAAATAAGTTTAATTACCTAACAAAGTTTGATGAACTTGGTGACTACTATACAATTTCTTTTGCAAATTTATATCACACAATTTGCAAAACCAATGTACCATGGACCATATCACTATCACCAATTCATCATGATATGATAAAAAGCCATTACATAAAAATAGAAAGAAGGGGAAAAAAAAAAGGAAGAATCTAACGGTCAATTTCAAGAGAACACAACGAGATCCATACTTTCTCTTTCCATATTGTGTATCGACGTACGGAGCGACGCGTTCCTCCTCTTCAGCGCTCTCTCTCTCTCTCCCCCCTCTCGTTCTCATTCATTCTTAAGGGTTCCGATTTCGGGGCTTTCGAATCCGCATTCCCCGTCCCTCCAATTTGACTTCGATTTCTTTTCTATCTTCTTCCCCTTTCCCCAGATTCACATCTCCAATTTCTCTCGTTGATTCAAGATCTGTGATTCCTTTTGATTTTCCCGAACAGCTTGATTTATCGTCATGGAGGGATAACGGAACTCCGATTATGGATCTCGATTTTAGTTTCTCGTTAATGAACGATTTCGCTTGAGACGAGGCGATAAATCGATCGCCGGGAGAGTGTCGGAGTCGCGGTATTCCTGTTGTATTTTAATTCTAGGGTTTCGTCATTGGAGGAGGTCGAGTTCCGTAGTATTTGATTTTGTTTGTGGTGGATGTGAGAGATCGAGAATATGGCCGTGACGAATGTGGATTTCAACGGGGAGATGTCGTGTTTGAATGCGGATTTGTTACCGCTATCCGACGAGCTGTCTCCTTTGGCGCTCAAATCAAATCCTTATCTACCGCAGGAAATTTTTGAACAGTGGCTTTCGCTCCCCGATACTAATAGACTGGTATGTTTTCCCAACCCTGTGTGATTGGTGATATGATTCGTGTGGTCTTTTACGGATTGGTGTGTTTGTGGAAATTTCTGGTTTCTACTTCCATGTGGTGTCAGATTTTCTTGTGTGATAAACTGATAATGATGTATACTTGTGTTCATTTGCATTTTTTAACATGTTTACTGTGTTAGTTTTGGTGATTTGAGATATTATCCCAACTCCGTGAAATTGTCTGACATGTGGCCTAAAGTATGTCAAACGGGTAAACTGTAAAGTATTAAATGTCGAGGAAATCATGTTCTTGATGGAATGTCTGGCTTCCTGCTATGAAAACAACAACAACAACAACCCAGTCTATCCCGCTAAATCAGGGTCTGGGGGTCTGCGGGGCTTCCTGCTATGAAATTAATGGAAAAATACGAGTAATGGAATTGTGAGAAACAACTTATATCCATGCTAGTGTTTCCCCGATTAGTCAACTACTATCACAGAAATTGCCAAACTTCATGCATCATTATAGTTGTGGCATTTATATGCCACTTTTGAGTTGTGACACATGAACCTTCCTCTTTTGTTCAGGATAGAAGTTTGAAATGATATGTGATCAAAATATTGGCATGACAGGGGAATATGAAGCACCCGCATTTTAATTTTCTGAGGATTTTTCATGGGCTTATTTTTTGTCAATGGTCCTAAATTTCAATAGCACAACCCTGCTCAAAGATGGGCATAAGAAAGTTTCTTATGAGTAGTGAATGTGAACGCCATTGTCACTTACGGGTTTTAGGCAGAGGTTGGTAATATGGAATATTTTTGCACCACACTATGGTACCATTGATCTAAGATGACCTTTCATGGTCTTAAAGACTGGGTGGCGATACTACACTTAACTTGGGCATATTTGAGCTTATGTATGTGCATTCACTTGAGCATAGTTTGTGGATGCTTGTTCCTCAATATTATGGTATTCTATATTGTTGGTGGGGAAAATTTTCTCACCTTTTATTATTTAATAGATCAGGAATTCAGAGCAAAGAGAATACTGTTGAAGTGATATTGTTTCTGTTGCATTATCACTGTTACTCGTGTCATGCTTTTGAAGCTTGTAGTTGTTTTCCCTTTTCCTTTAGAGAAAAAGTTATGTCTTGAAATTGTTGAATGTTCCAAGTGTTTGGAGCAGTTTATTGTTATGCTCTTACTTAATGGTAAGATGGGCGTGTTTTTAATATTTTTGCCATTACCTCTAGTAATGTAACCCTCTCCTATCCTTTTCCATGGCAATATGATACATCTATAAAATTTCTTAAAACAATATGCTTGTTGGAAACCTATATGTCTGTAAAAATCTATTGTTGTGGTGATTCTCTGTAATAGTTTAATTATATAGTATTATTTGCAAAGGAAAACAAATTTGACTACAAGTGTTGGGATAGGTCATAGGTGGGTGCTTGTAATTATGGAGAGAGCAATCATGTGAGATATATTTAAAGCACTGTTGTACTGATCAAATGGAGTTTAGAGCTCTTGATGGACAATTATTACAAAGAAGTCCCACTATTTTCCTGTTTCTTCTAGCAAGCTTGTATTCATGATTATGTTTTGACTCCAAATTATTTTTTCCCTATTTGGTGGCCACTCGTCATCAATTGGGTTTTCACTTCCATTTACCTTGACCCATTATATAGCATTGTCATGGAAATGCACCAGAAGTATGGCTGTGTAGGTTTTTGAAAATATATTGTGTTGAATTTAGTTACGGGAGGGAATGATCCCTGAGTCCCTCTAATTTCCAAATCTCTTGAAAAATACAGTAATTACTGAATCGGATCCTATTCATGACAGTGATAAGAGGATCATTAAGCTTTATGATGAGAAACAAGACATTTAAAATTAATGCCTTGGAATTGTCTTTATTTTTAATTTCAATCCTCTACCTTCTTTGTTTGGTACTCTTGTATGCTGTTCTTGTAAATGTTTCTCACCTAAGAGTTATGATGAGACACAAGACATTTGAATTAATGCCTCTGAATTGTTTCTTGTTTTTAATCTCAATCCTCTACTTTCTTTGTTTGGTTCTCTTGTATGATGTTCTTGTAAATGTTGTCACGTAAGAGTTAATTTTATTTTCTAACTTGAATGCAGGTGAAATCATTGGTTAGTGATGCAAAAGCAGGTCTGTCATTGAACGTACCTGGAAATGTTTCTAGTCCAAATGCTTCTTCTAGCAGTCCAAAACCGTCCATGTTTCCTGCTGGAAGTGCGCCTCCGCTCTCACCAAGATGTTCATCTGGTTCACCTCGTATTGCAAAGCAGAAGGCAGGCCCTTCTTCTCTAGGTTCTCCTCTGAAAGTACTGAGTGAGCCTAGAAAGGAGCTGATACCACAGGTAAGACGCTTCTCTTCTGTTTTTGTCATGATGCAAGCGAGGATTGTACTAGTTCCACATGAGATTGCTTAGTGTAAATTTTGGTGTTTTTCTTTCTGCTCGTATATTTTCTGCAGTTCTACTTTCAAAATGGTCTTCCGGCACCAAAGGAACTTAAAGAGCAATGCTTGTCTAAAATTGATCAGTTTTTCCGTGTTCATCCTGAGGGACTGCAAGTAAACGGTAAGATTGCATGATGATTATGCATTTTTTTCCTTCTAGAGCTGAAGAGATAATCTTTGCTTGTCTTTCAGAATTTAAAGCTGTAGTAAAGGAAATCTGCAAGCTTCCATCATTTTTCTCCCCTGTTATTTTCCGGAAAATTGATGCTAATGGTACTGGAATTGTCACCAGGTATTCTGCTTCACTGCAAATAATTTTCCAATTTGTATATAATGTTCCGGTAAAATATTCAACTGACTTCCAATTTATATATAATGTTCCAGTGAAATATTCCATGTACTTTTATTTTCTACGAAGCGAGCCATCCATATGCTTATCCTTTTTATTGACCTTGCTTATCATTGCAAGTTTCAGTACCATATTTTGTATGATTTTTAACATTGTGGTTTACAAGGATTCATTTTCTTCTCCCCCTGAAAACAAGTGTATGTATATGTATTTGTCAATGGTCTTTGTGAAGGTTTTTAGATGCTAATATACTTTCTCCAGGAATTCGATATATAAAGTTGTGTTGACATAATAACACATGATAAAGGTTGATTTGAATAATAATGCATTTATCTTAGACCTAAGAAGATATGAACTAGATGCTTTCTTCCCTTTCACTCCTCTTCTATAATAACCAGAGAGAAAATTATCATTTGTTCCTGAATCCAAACTGATAATCTCTGTGTAGCATCGCAATGTATAGCAGTTAAGAATTTTAAAATAGTTCAAACAGAGCATAATAGTTCAAAGTTCCTTCCTGTATAGTTGTTTCTGGTCATGTTTAATGTTAGATAAATCTGGTCATGTTCAAACAGAGCATACTAGTGGGTCCTGTTTAAAGTTAGATAAATCTGGTCATACCGCAACCCAGATGCCAGCTCACTATTATTGGCACAGAATCACTATTAACATGGACCTAAATGAGTGTATCATATTCCTTTGCATATTTCATATTAACTTTCAATTATCTTACTGTGGACCATTTAATGATCAGTCCTCATAGCTTTATTTTTTATTGGTGACAAATATTTTCGTAGGGATGCATTTGTTGATTATTGGGTCAACAGAAATATTCTAACAATGGACACAGCTACTCAACTATTCACTATTTTGAAGCAACCAGATCACAGATACCTTACTAAGGTATTTTCAGTATTTTGAAATTGCGCCAGACATCATTTCAGCTTGAATTTTCAAAGAACTAGCCTTAGCTAGGACAATTAATATGATGTATAATATATATATATATATATATATATATATATATATATATATATATATATATATATATATTTGGTATTCTCCTCACCCAAATGTTGGCTGTGATTGTTAGTAGAAGTTTATTTTGGGGGCCTGTTAAAATTTTATTTTCTTCTTCTGAGTTGTGGACTAAGGATGTACCTTGAACGTTTGAATTTAGGATGACTTTAAGCCTGTCCTTCATGAACTTTTGGCTACTCACCCTGGTTTGGAGTTCTTGCAAAGCACACCCGAGTTTCAGGAGAGATATGGTATATTTCTTTGTTTCTGTCATTCTCCAATTTTCTTCGTTACCAACTTTTGCTATTGCTTTTCTAGTGTTCTGATAGTATGGGCTGTTTTATGCTGTGCAGCTGAAACTGTTGTATACAGAATTTTTTATTATATAAATAGAGCAGGAAATGGTCATCTCACCCTCCGGGAGTTGAAGCGGGGTAACTTAATTGCTGCATTGCAACAAACAGATGAAGAAGAAGACATAAACAAAGTTCTAAGGTTAGAATTAATGAAGCAGCCTTTTGGGAACTCATGTTATGTGTATATGCTGATATTATATGAAGCTTGCTTGGCATTTATGAGGATGTGTGGGAAGGGAACTCAGATATGTAAATTGAGTTTGAATTTTCAATTAGTGAATAAAACTTATGCCCCTTTGTCAAATTCATGTAGTATATGAAGCATGCTTGGCATTTCTGAGGATGTGTCAGAACTCGAATTTTAGTTATAGTTGCCAGTTTGATAATAAAATTTATGACCCTTGGTGAGATGCATGTGATCCTGTACTGTTGTATGCTTTCTAATATATGTTTTTTTGGGGGGCTTAACTTCACTATTTTTCCATAAGAATCACCTCTAAAATGTGAAACATAAGAATCACCTCTAAACTCATGTTAAACAACCTCTTATTTGTCAGGTTATACGAAATTCTTATGTTTATAACTTGTCCAATGTTTATTATAACAGATATTTCTCCTATGAGCACTTTTATGTCATATACTGCAAGTTCTGGGAGCTGGATACAGACCATGATTTTTTTATTGACAAAGAGAACTTAATAAGATATGGGAACCATGCTCTTACATATAGGATCGTGGATAGGATATTCTCCCAGGTAAGTCCGTGGAGTTATTCTTTCATTGTTACTGCTTAGGCACTTGCTATCGAAATTTGTTTCATCTTCTCTGGGACCTATCTCTCTCTCTTGTATTTAATCCTTCCCCTTTGCATTTAATTTTTTTTTCAGGTTTCTAGAAAGTTCACTTCAACTGCAGAGGGTAAGATGGGATATGAAGATTTTGTCTATTTCATACTTGCAGAGGAGGACAAATCATCCGAACCAAGCCTTGAATACTGGTAGGACTGGTTCTTACTTGGTTGGTAGACACCTCTGATGTATTTCCTTGAACTGAAATCTAGGTGGATATTGGAAATTTGTTTACCTGTTTGATGTTTGTGGCCTTGAATACTGGTATGACTGGGGGTTCTAACTAGTTCATTTTAAAAGCCCTGAAACAATGTTTTCAGTTACAAGTTTCTTCAGATGTAAATGTCAAAAATTAATCAAGCATCATGAAAGACATCAATAAATTGATTTTCTGGCTTGTACCCGTACTCATGTGTCTCTTCATGATGCTGTAGTGGACAGCGAATTATGTTTTTGCTGAATAATATCACAATGGAATTTTGTTCATGTGCTATAACTTTCTGGAAAAAATAATAGCTTCAGATTGGTTCCCTTAACTGTTATTAGTTTTTCTAAAGTGCATATGTCTCACGTTGATTGATAACTTCAGGTTCAAGTGCATTGACTTGGATGGAAATGGTATCCTCACCCGAAATGAGTTGCAGTTCTTCTATGAGGAGCAGTTGCATCGCATGGAATGCATGGCTCAAGAGTCTGTTCTTTTTGAGGATATCTTATGTCAAATTGTTGACATGATTAAACCTGAGGTTGTGTTCTAATTATAGACTGCTCACCCGTTCTGTCATTATTTGGTATTGAACTATGGATGCTGAAGATACTGTTGACCTTCGCTTTTTTTACTCTAGACTCTAGTTCCCTAGTCAGATCTGACTGATTTCTTATTGGTTGGTGAATTTTTGGTAGGGATGAATCAATGGCACACTGTTTTCTACATTGCTAAGGCTAATACATTTTGCTCGAGGCCTTAGATGACAAATTTACATACAGATTCTCCTGACTTTATACAAATTTTCTGCATCTACAGCTTGTTTATTGACCATTAATTTTATGATGCATGATATTCTTTTATGGCACATATTACAAAAGCATTTCCTGACAAAACGTTGAAGATGTGTTAGGTCTTCTTAGATGACCTGGTGCTGTATCTGAAGTATCAAGTTACTAGATAATGTACTGTTTTTGGATCCTTACAGGTTTTCTATTGTTGATGTTTGCAGGAGGAGAGCTTTTTCACTCTACAGGATATGAAGGGAAGTAAACTTTCAGGAAGTGTCTTCAACATACTGTTTAACCTTAATAAGTTCATGGCCTTTGAGTCACGTGATCCATTCCTTCTTCGTCAGGTACATTAAACTATATTTTTTTGGTTGCTTTCTGATGGAATACTGGAATTCTGTACGTTTAATCTGTGGTTGCCTGATTGTAATGGTTGCTAACAGGAGAGACAGAATCCAACCTTGACAGAATGGGATCGGTTTGCACACAGAGAGTATATTCGGCTTTCGATGGAAGAAGATATTGATGATGCCTCTAATGGAAGTGCGGATGTTTGGGATGAATCGCTGGAGGCTCCATTTTGAGTTATATGGTAGTGCTCGTTTATTGCCGCTATATCTTTTGTTCTTACTTGCACAGATAAATAGTTTTACCTGATCAAATCCTAGTACAATAAGCTCTTCTTCACTGGTAATTTTGCTTTATATGCCGTGTGTAAATTACAGGCTTAGTTACTACTCCTTTGAATTACGAAAGTTGCATATAATTTACTTGTGTTTTATATTTTCATTTTAACCTATTGGTGCCTTTGATAAATACATCTAATTAGTGTTTCAAATGGTTCAGTATTAGTTCCATTCGTCTTATGACTTGCAAATGCTCTTGTAGGTTTCACTGGTTCTTTGGTTCTGTATTGACATCTTGATTATATACTGTTCTGCATAAAAGTTGCTCAGATACTGATTTTTTTTTATCCCTTGTCTTGTAACAAAAATGTGATCATATTTGATACTTGCTGAAATGAGTTTAATTTGGGTTTAAATGACTGTAGGTGCTTTGATGAGAAGATGTGGATTCCTGCTGGCCACCAGTTGACTACATGGCTTTATATCTCAGTCGGGATGATTTTGCTTGAATCCGGCCTTGCTGAGTCATTTAACATGTTTATTTGAGATCGATCATGCTCTTGCTCATGCTATGGGGATGAAAGGCAAATTATACGTTGAATTCATATCATGTTGTGAAGGAAGATTCTAAAAGATACGCAATGGATTTAGGATGCAGTAGCCTCCACATCACTAGTTCAATAGAGGTCGCTGTTAATGTGAGAAAGAGTGTTCTACTCCGGATGAAGCGACAGTAACAAACAAGGGAATGATAGCTTAGAACATCTCCCCTCTCCTTTTCCCTTTCCCTCTTTTGCATTGTAAGTTTCCTTTTGGCATTTTAGTTAACCTTCTATTCTTTCAATCCGAGTGAAAAATAAAAATTGTTTTCCTCCTCACAACTTTCTTATTTTGTGTTTGAGATGTCATCAGGAGACATTCTTTGACTTTTTTTTTGAGGCTTCAGTTTTCTATGAAAGGAAACCTTTAGGCTGTGTGTGTTCTTTTTGGTGTTCGTATACATAATTTGGTTAGTAATTGTTTACTCATTATAATATAGTTCTAAAATAGTATGAAGTCTTTTTTTTTTTTGTATAATCTCCTGCTGAACTCCAGTTGCGATCACCTGTCTCTTCTACGAGTACAAACTAAAAAGATGAATGTTTGGCTTTGTCACATTAAAACCCTGTATATTCTGGTTTGGGCGTTTAACTGTGATTCCTAGAAAAATATACAATTCACAATGATTTTAACTGGAATAAAGGCTACGCATTTTCCTGATGTGTAAACTCTTAACTAGTTTATAAGCCCGTTGTTAAACATATCAGTCTCGGTGACTCCAAGTGGTTATGCAGTATCCTGGTTGTACTAGAGATGAAAACGGCAAGGCTATAGGTACCAAGAACAGGTGCTAACTCACACAAATGGGGCGTGCCTCCGTAGCCCCTTCAAATTGGAAGTTATCATAATGGGGCCTGTGTTTATTCAAGTGCTTGTTCAGAGCCAAATCAGGGCAGGCAGGTTATACGAGCTTTTGAGGCTCTTTTGTACTAATTTGACACCAAGAATCAACACTAAATAGCGTGGTTTGAGGGCGATATAAATACATATCAATCTGAACGCGTCTTAGCAATGATTTATGAATGATAAGACAACCAAGCCATGTACCGTAAAAATGGAAACTACGACAAGAATCCTACATGTCATGGAAAAGCCTCCTGATGTCGTCAGGCTCTGCAGGAATCAGGGTAGTCGGGCAACGCTTATACTGCAGGAAAGAAGAAAAGAACACAGAAGATAACAAGACTTACTACACCGGGTACGAAAACTAACATGTAAGATGTATTTATCAGAAGACAATACAAAAGAATAGTCATCTCAAGAATGATAATGTTGAATTGAGATGTTTAAATGTTTTTTTCCTTTACCCTGCTGAAGTTCAATTTGACACAAAAAATAATAATCAAATTTATTAGCTAATTTGCTATAGCTTTTTAATTCCTCTGGAGAGGAGGATGAGGTCTGTTAACTGTAGGTAAAGCAGACAATTATCAAAATCAACGGCAACTCTTTTATGTTTCAAGAGCAAGGGTATAGATATCTAACCTGTGTGACATATTTAAAAATGCAAGCATAGCAGTATACAAATCCTGAAACTGTAAGAACGGAAGGATTTGCACGTTTCTGCGAGCACAAGGCACAAATTGTTCTATCAAGGGGCAGCGGAATACCCTCTTTAGCAACCTGAAATCAAGCAAAATGAAATAGTAAATACTTCAAATTCTGCAAGATGAAAAATATTGGGCTCGGGAAAAATATATCTTGGGGCCAGAGATAGACACTAGTGTAAAAACTGCCATGCCTTTGGGGCTGGGGGAGGCGGAGGTGGCGGATAAACAACAGGAGCATGCATCCTCTCTTCTGCTGATTGGTACCACCACTCCATCATCTAAAAGTTATGGCAATAAATTAGAAGGAACTTAGCAAATACCAAAGCACATTCGTAGAAGCATACGGTTAGAAAGTAAAGACAGCATCAACATAGTTGATGTTCTCTATAGCCTGCATCATCAACTTGTCAAATATTCCAACTTGGCTTCTTAGCCAATCTCCTAATCAATTCAGAAAACAGTTGACTTTGGCTCTGTCAATTTTTTTTTTACAAACCACAGCAGTAATGTGATTGATCAAGACCTCAAAAATTCAGTTAAGCAATGCAATCATAAAATCAAAGGCCACAATAGTAGGATAACCATACTAAGAATACATTTACCTTGAATATAAAAACAGAAGCAATCAAACCCGTCTGAGCATAGTCAAGTACTGCATAAGTCCCAGTGAGAGCTGCTCCAAGGAATGTCTGGCATATGACAAGGAGGAAGTAGCTCAATGCTTCATTCTTTTAATCAGTAGTTCAGAACTGGAGTATACTAATACAAATGCATAAAATAATATCCAGATTTCATCTTAAACACAAATACCCTAAAATATTATATAGTAGTTCAAAAACAAAATTAATAGTCATTACTATCACCCTTGGTCCTCTGTTACAGAAAACCATGACAAAAAAGACAGGCAAATATTTAAAGGATGCTCCAGAATCATAAGGCATTATAAACATAAGATCCATAATACGTTAATTTATTGTTGCAACATAGCCCTAAATAGAAGAAACTAATACCTTTAGCCAAGGAGGACCACGAAGTCTTGCTCGTTCGCGACTTCTTATCCTTGATATTCTGGATGAAGCATCCATCTACTTGAAACACAATGAAATTCAAAACAGGAAGGATTATTTTGTATCTCATGCATAGCACAAACACGCATTTAGTTTTACCATGACATGAAAACACCGAAATTCAGGAATCACTCTCTTACGAGAAACACAAAGTTCACCAAGTAATGGGGAAATTTTTTCCAGAAAAAACATACCAGCTCTTGCCCTGTAGCTCTGCACACATGAATTCCAAGTATATGCAATCCAAGGGAGTAGAACCCCGTGGCATCCAGCAAATATAAAAGCTGGTAAGCAAATGTTAATCCTGTAGGGTAGCAGTTTACCTTTTAGACTTAGTAAGTGTATGAGCACATCATGTAATCAAAGATAGATGCATGTCCAAAAACTTACAATCTGTAACAAAATAAACCAGACATAACATGAAGAGGGAAGAAAGTTGAAAGTTTTCATGGAAAAATTGGATCCACATAAAGGAATTCATAGAAAAGGCAAGGGGCAGTCCACTCAATAGAACTGCATTTAAATGGGACGAGTAAAAAGCTGAAGAATGCAACAATATAAGCCTGAGATTTGCTTAATTCATGTGAAGTTCCAACAACTTAAACATCTTCTTGATATTGGTAAAAGCAACAAGCATATGGCACTCATCTGAAATTTGAACAAACGCTTGTTTATTTAGGGACATTAGACACCAAAACTCGAAAGGGTACATACATTAAAGTTAAGCATCTGGACACTTTATTATTTCACTTCTTAAGAAGCCACCAAGAACATAAACCAGGCTATAACATATTGAATGATTAGTTTTGCTGAAATCAAAGAGGTGCCTCCCCTATTGCAAACCATGACAGCCAATATTATTATGCCAAGCTCATTAAGGTGCAGACTAACATAGAACTAAAGAGTTCAATAAAATACTCATCAGCCTAAAATCAATTTTGAAACTGTTGTTGAGCAATATAATCTGTGCTGCACTTGCCGAGGTTAAATACAGCCATATATTCCTACAAAGACTGCAAACTATGCAACAGCTTTACCCCCGTCTACAATCAAAAAAAACTTTTTTATTGCAGTAGGTGGCTATGATGGTTATGATAGTGGGTATGGGCTGGCACTCTGGCAGTGTGAAATGGTCAAACTCCAGAGGTAGCTACTATTGGTAAAATTAGGTTGTTATAGCGATGTAATGAGACTGGTAGAAAAAAAAGGGTCATGGAAAGGAGGAAATTTTGTGGTGCTGCTGAATATGGAGGATGGAGCTCAAGTATGATTCTACAAAATACTAAAAAGTGTTCATGATTATTGACAAGACAAGCATCAGCAGAGAAATGCCACAAACCCTCATGACCAGCATGTATCAATGGGTAGCAAGCACTTATAATTTTCCTAGTCCTCCTCGACAAACGTGCTCTTGCTGACATGTCCGATACTGAAGTTTGTGCTGGAACAACTGAACTAGCTCCTGCATCCAAATAATCGGTACCATCAAATGTGTCATCACCAGGTCCCCACAAACTGGCCTGAAGTGCAGCTTCCCTTTCTTTGTTATAAACTGATAGCAACTTTGACTTTAAATACGGCAAGACAACCTAGAAATACATCAATGTCAAAAAGAATAGTTATCTACTGTTTAAAAAAAACTGGAAAAGCATGATATATGGGTCTGTATAGAATATACTTCCAGAGAAACATCCAGCATAAGACTAATTCATTCCCAGGTCAAAAATTAATCAGCAAGTAAATGCACTTCTTCATAACAGAGACAAAAGGATATAGACCTTCCTGAAATCTGATCCTCTCTATATATTAGGAATCCATTTATACAAGTCAATATAAGGCTATAGCAAAAGGAAAAAACAAGCTATTCGTATTGCTGAGCAGAGCAAGACAAGACCCTGGAAAATCATGCTAGTTAATAAACCTGCACACGAGTATAAGGAAACAGAAATTTCAAACTTGTCATTTTGTCAAGAAAAGCGTAGGTGAAGTGGATGACATTACATACTGATACAGGTTACAGATGAAAGAGCATTGGATATGTTTGTAACTGTATGAGAACCATCAGATCCATGCAAGAAAATTTAATCATCGAACAATTTTTCACAAGCCATATCCAGGGAACAGACTATACCATAAAAACAACTGAAAGAACTTTTTGCTGCTTTTCTAGGCCAGAGTAATCAATGTTATCTGTAGAGGATGAAATCAGAACATCTTTCTTCAACTTGGTTCTTACTGCCCTCCTTCGCAGGCCATATAAAGATTCAGAGAAAGATGCATCTGAGCAAAATCATAGGAAAGGCTCAGTTCAGCACAAGTCGTCTACCAAAACTACTTTTACTGAACATAAAGAACTGATTGAGAAAGATTTCATTCACAGGATCAAAGTAAGGGGATTTACTATGCTTTTTAGTAATAGCAACACAAACAACTGTTAAGTGTCAGTTTTTTTTTAACAACTCATTCTATCCATATGAAAAAAATGTTTGTCGTTTTCTCAACCAATTAGACACCTGAACTCTATTACTGTCAATGAAAGAAGGAAAAGAGTTACCGAAGTGGTTCCCGTAAGCATATTAGAAACACAGTAGTTCTATCAACTAAAAATCCTCCAACAATTTCATCAAGTGCTGTTTGAGATTCTAGCTAAGCATGCACCAGAAAGCAGCCGAATTACAATCATTTAGATCTAGGTATTATCTCACATATCATCCTACAATCTTACACGGAGGCAAGCTGCATACTGGTTAAAATACAAGTTGAAAAAAGGCCAGGCCCTCTAGTTTGATAAGAATAAGTAGCTAAAAATGGATAACCTGTTGTTCTCAAGCTATGCATCTCGAGTACCAGCATCAGCAATGAAAAAAACTCATCCTCATAGTCCAAAACCTTATGCAAAATTGGCCTCCTTAAAGCTAAAACCTGACACATCATGAAATTGCATCATCCATGGCTGTTTAAGCTTTAACTTCAGCATCCATAAAGAAGAAATAAATAAACAGTCAACCAGAAATTCAGCCAGACGATATAAAAGCGTCTAAAGTGCCATTAGGAGATACAATTAGAGAACTGCAATCTGCAACAGGTAGACCTATAAGGCTATAATCGATATCAGACGATACCAAATTCAAACGGAAAAGAGTTATAAAAGAAGGGAAGGAGAGCCTATTGATCCAATATGTAACAGCTCAAGTCCTAATTTTACTTGTATCGGAACAATCATGAATTTCAACAGATGATTCAACATCGTTTGTTGATTTGATGAAGCGCTGGTTTTGCGTTTCCCCGCGGATTAATTAACCATGTAAACTGAAACCTAGCCGAAATCTACTACATAATTCAGAAATTCTCCATGGTTAGTGTTCGGGGGAGAGAGAGAGAAAGGCGTACACCGAAAGAGTAAGTGAGAGCAGCACGAAGGCTGGAAGGGAGTTGCTGAGCTGCTGCCATCTCGAAGAAAGTGGGGCGGGTGCCCTGTCCTCCAACCTGAAACAACATTATCTCTCTCCGTTCGTCTTCTGCAACGCCTCTGGTTCGTCGTTTCCAGATTGCGCCGGCGATAACTCGATCCCCGCTCTGTTTTTGTTTTACCTTCGTTTTACTTCGGCCGCCCGGCCGGATATTGGATGATTGAGGTTCAAGAAGTTAAAATAGGGGGTTGATAGATACACCGTAACTCCAGATTAATGATTTGCATGTCCTTAAGGACGTGTAAGTGTGGGACTGTGCACGTCTACTAACAGACCATTTGCACGTCTTTAAGGACGTGCAATATATGCACGTTGTTAAGGACGTGCAAACCCTAGTTAGGGTTTCGCGTTTAGGGTTTAGGGTATAGGGTTTAGGGTTTTGTATTGTTAATTGAAAAAATTGAATTCTTTAGCTAGTGGAGTTGAAGGATTTATGGTGTAATTAAATAGAAAACAATAATTGTTAAGGTTTTCATTCGGATAATATGCGAATAATGTTACAAGGAACGGAAAAAAGGTTTACATCCATAATTTTAATAAACTGGTGGAATAAAATCTAGGAAAATAGTAAAGGGCGACCGGACTCTACACGTAAGGCTCGAAATCTCTCAAACTGAGCTTGAAACGGAGCATCCCATCCTTCGACGCTCGGTTGATGATGTGCGACCCATTCTGGCGTAGACGGCGGAATAGGAGCGTTAGGACGCAACCAGATCTATGAGAACGGAAAATTAGAGTTAGAGTATTGACATATATATGAAAAGCAAGAATAGGTAATAAAAAAAGACGTTTGAAGTCGTACCGCGGCAAAATGGTCTTGGTTTCCGATGCAGGCTACACCAATGGTTGCTGATTGAGGGTTGTTAGCAGGTGTCGGCGAGGTCATGGGGAGACATGTGAACGGATGATGCCAAGCTAGGACGACGAGAGAAATCTGATATATCGTTGCAAATACTAAACCCATGATGGGTAGCTCTATCCACCGTCTCCTATCACCATGCACAGCTCCCGCCCATCTCTGGTAGTCGACGAACTGCTGGAATGGGTACTCTCGTGTATAACAATCGGCGTAGAGATCGGCGTGATCCTCCAAGTGATTGCATAATAACGTTTTGAGTTCCGGGAAAGCAGACTCGCCGATCGGAGATGTCAATGACGCCAAAGCACGGTAGCCACAATGATCATCTCCAACAGTGTCCCTCACACCCTCAATATGACCGAGCATGAAGGGATCAACGTTGTTTCGACCCCAGTTGAACCCTCCGAACACATCATCACGTCCACGTCGAGCTGAGGTCGCTTGTGGACGATGTCGAGCAGCACGTGCTTCTTCTCTCTCAAATCTTTCCCTTAACTCCTGGTATGGCAACGGGTTGGTTCTGCAGGCATTCCTCGACCCCCGAGGCCTCCCTTTCCTTCGGACGCTTGCAGATGAGGGTGGGTGGAGCTCATCGTCGCATACATCGTTGGAAGTCGTGTATGAAGATGACAACTCATACGGCAGTGGGGTGTCGTCAATGTCAGTCCATGACAAATCCATCCGGAACGGGTGGATGTCCTCGGCGGGTATCGGAGTACCGGAGTTGACGTATTGTTGTGAGCCTAATTCCCCATGTTTTATATTTACTTTTATATCGATTTCTGCATGCATTTCATGCATTTGGGTTAGATTAATACAGAATCTATGTAGTTTACACTTATTTGCCAAATTATGGAGTCTACTCTAGTTTCTGTTTAATTTCGCAGAAATCGGACGCACTTTGAAGCTTAAAAGAAAGTCATAAAGAAGCTAAGGATGGCGCAGCTGGAGAAAACGCCATTTTTCACCATGCATCGTTCTGAATCAAGCTTTGATGTCTTCATGAGAGTTGTAGCCCTTGAAAAGAGCTTTCCAACGCATACTCATATACGTCAATCCAACGAACGAGGACTCGGGAAAGTGCGTTTCAAGAACAGAGCAGAAAGCTGAGAGCTGTCACATTTGCTCGACATCGACCAAATTGGTCGAAGTCGACCAAGCCCAAATCGAGCTGGAGTCCCAGAAATCGACGAGCAAGCTGGGAGCTGAACATACAAGTCGATATCGAGAACCTCTACTCGATATCGAGGAAAACTTAGCCGATTTTCACTTCCTGGAGCCGAGATCGACGAAGAAGCTGAAGACGGAGAAGGGTTGCTCGACATCGACGAAATCTACTCGATATCGAGTAAAGATCAAATCAATTTTGCTCCTGAAGGCCGGAATCGAGTTGCTGAGCAGAAGACGAGAAAAGTGCTAGTCGATATCGAGCAATTCTACTCGATATCGAAGAAACCCCCAGAAGCCGACGTCGAGTAATCCGAATTCTTGTTAAGTTTCTATCCCGAATCCGATGGAGATATTTTCGAGATCAAATTCCATCAAATTCTATCAAGAGCTATCAAGAGGAGAAGATATTTATCTACTTTAGATATAATTCCTAGTTGATTTATTTCCTTTATTTCCAAGTTTTAATCTTTAGATAAAAGATAGATAGAATTAGATATAAATATAGTTTTCTTTCCTAATTAGAGAGGGAATGAAGGCTATAAATAAAGCCTTAGGGGCTGATTTCTATTCATTCAATTCCATACACAATAAGTTACCTAGAGAGAGTAGAGAGAGAGCTTGTGGCGAGAGGAGAGAAGGTGTTGAGAGATGGTTTGTCTTCGATCGGTTGTAAGTTCTCTTTGGTTTATTTTTAATGCAATTTATTTTCCTGAAATCTTTGATGAGTTTCTTGATGATGAAGAGCGAGTAGTCCACCCACTTCTAGGGTCGGGGTGAGCCCGACGGTAGCCATGTGAGATGATGTGATAAAGGTTTGAGCTTTTTATGCAATTCGTCTTCTATCCCTGCGAGCATGATTCTTTTGCGAAAGTTGAAGGTGATCCTTGTTTGTGTTATTAAAGCGAAAGTGATCTTAATGCAACTTGGATTAATTATGTGAAAAGGGTTGGTAACAATTAGGGTTTATGCGAAAGCATCTATCTTCCTATTTGTTAATAGTGAAAGTTATTTGATGAAAAGCATGATCTTTTATGCCTTTATGTGTTATTTTACATGGTTATCGTTGTGGTGTTGAAACCCCGATCTTGGAAGTCTTTAGTTTATTGATTTATTTCGTCGAAATCCGTGTCTATGTTCGAAAAGATTGCAATTTTAGTTACTAAGTTTTGTCGATCTCGGGGAATTCTTGTCGACATCGAGGACTTTTTGTCGATGTCGAGGTAATTTTGTCGAGGTCGAGTTGCTTCTGTTTGTTTTCGTTTTCTGTTTTGTTTTTGCTTTCTGTTTTACTCAACAGGTTAGTCAATATCGAGTACTTTACTCGATATCGAGGAATCTTCTGGTCGATTTCGCTGAGATCTTTCCGCTACCTGAGATCCGCTGACACGCTTCCTCGAGGATCGATCCTGACTTCCCGCTGCTACATCAGGAGGAGGTCTTGTAATTATTTGAGTGGGCACGAATCTGGTTTGATCTATTTTATTATATTTTAAACTCGATTTCCTCCTACAACACGTATGCCTGAATCTCATGGACACAAGGGATCCCGTAACAAACCCTCCAATGTCGGTCTGTGCATTCCAGAGGAATGTTTTGGTTCACGACATCCTGCCAAATCTTGTACAGATAATCGAAGCACTTTTTGGAGATTAAAGTCTTTACCTCATCAAAAAGGTTGACTTTATGCGCCGCTGTTGGCCATTTGAAGCGGTCGATCTCCAAAGCAGTCTGCAACTCATGCAGTTGACAATCGTTGACTCTATGGATTGCATCGATCACGATGCGAAAGTCACTAGTCGATGAGTGCAGTGCCTCTTTCAGAACCTTGTGTTGACCCTCAACTCTGTACACATTGAAGTGCGTACCACTAAATGTTTGATGTCATATCATATTGTAATGGGAGATAAGAAGTAAGGTGTACGTGTTTGTCGTACGGGTGCCGAGATGGAAGACATTATCTACGTAGCATCGTACGATGTTCCTGCTGTACGGAAGCCACACCGCCTCTAAATACGCCACCACACCTGGGAATGGGTGCCATGCAGCGTGTAGCGCCCGACGACGGCGGTTGAATGATTACTCCGACCTCTAATGTCTTATGATGTATTTTAATATATTTTAATATATTAATCGCTTTTAATGTTTTTTATTGTCTTCCAATTTTAATTTATTTATATGTATTTTAATATATTTAATATTTTAATATATTTATTTTAATTTATTCTAATGTCTTTTGATATATGTTAATCGCTTTTAATATATTTTAATATTTTTATTTTAATTTATTCTAATATCTTTTGATATATATTAATCGCTTTTAATGTTTTTTATTGTCGTACCAATTTTAATTTATTTCTATTTATTTTAATATATTTTAATATATTTTAATATAGATTTAATTATAGTTTGTACATAAAGTACAAACTATAATTAAATCTATCAAATTATATTATAAACCATGAAAACTATATACTATCAAAACATACAAACTATATACTATCTATTATATTCTATCAAATTAAAACTATATTATTTTCTATCAAACTATATACTATAAACATATAACAAATCATAAATACTACATATTCTCAATTATAATCTATCAAATTATATTATAAAACTATATTATAATCTATCAAATTATATTATAAAACTATATTATAAAACTATAAAAATAAATCAAACAAAATAAATAAATCAAAGAACATACCGGTGGGGTCGGAACCGGCGACACCTCCATAGTCCGCCGCTTCCGCGGCGGTAATAGGGGATCCTCCACCTCCGCTACTCCGCCACCACCACCACCGGATGCCTCCGCCGCCGCCACCACCACCACCACCGGATGCCTCCGCCGCTGCTGCTCCACCACCACCACCCTCCTCAGCCTCCATGGCCGCCTCCACCTCCGCCTCCATGGCCGCCTCCGCCACCACCTCCGCCTCCGCCCCCATCGGCTGCGCACCACCACCACCGGCCTCCATGGGCGCCACCACCTCCGCCTCCATTTCTCTCTCTCCAGCTCCATCTCTCTCTCTCGGTGTCTCTCTCTCTCTCTCTCTCTCCGGCAATCTCTCTCTCCGGCAGTCTCTCTCTCGTCTGGGCTCCGGCGCTCTCTCTTTCTCTCTATCGATTGGAATGTGGAAGACGAAGCACGTCCGCTTCGTCTTTAGTAGACGTGCTTGCACGTCCTTAAGGACGTGCAAGCACGTTTTTTTTAAAAAAAATAAAAACGTGCTTGCACGTCCGGGCTCGGATGGATGTAAACCCACCTGCACGTCCTTAAGGACGTGCATGCACGTCTTTAAGGACGTGTGGATTTGCGGTGTATATAGCCGAAACGTTAAAATACAAGAAAATTATAGTATCATACTCCGTATTAATCGAAATCGAAATGTATATACACCCTATTAATTAAAATATGTCATTTATACACATTTTTTTATAATGATAAAAATTATATAAAATATTAACTTTATTTTATATTTGCTTTATAAATTCATAAATTATTTTAAAAAATTATTAAAAGTAATATTTTATATAGTTTTTAACATCTAAAAAACATGTGAATTGTAAAAAGTCAAGTTTTAACTAAGGAAAAGAGTAACTATTTAAAAGAATAACATTAGATAATTTAGATTTAACCCCTCAATTAATACAATAGAAAAACTTCAACAAGTTAAATCTAACTCTATGGTAAGATGATTCTTCAAACTCATACTCTTTTTCAATATGAAAAATCATACCCTTATTAATAAATTTATTTCCTATCTTCTTTTACTACTTCAATCTCAAAAAAAAAAAAACTATGTATTTAAGTCATTGGGAATGCTTATAATCAAATTAATACTATTAAAATTTAAAAATAAAATAAAACTCGTGAAGCTTGAGCATCTCCAATTGCATATAGATTTGCCCCATGTCCGGATCTATATACAAACTCCTTTTCGTTTTCAATACCTAGCTTTTTTGTTTAACAGTTGATGTTTTGCTAATAGAGAACCATCTAGATCATACATGTTTTCTTTTTGGGTGGTCTACGCCCTCAGATTGGGTGAAACTAAATACAGATGGAGTGTCAAAGGGCAACCCGGGGATATATTGTCGGAGGGGGAGGGTTGTTTTGTGAAGCGATTGACAAGTTAACTGAGACATGGCCTAGAATAACAAACACCTTTTTACTTTTCCAATACAAATTAAACATAGACTAAAAATAGAAGAAGGTGGACCGCCAACGAGGTATACTAAACATTTTCCCTATTGTATACATGACTAAAATATTATCAAGGACACACTTATTGACACCAACCTCCCAAGTCGGAAGAGATATATATATACACATCTACCACTCAAATTCCCAATATATACCTCTGTCGACTACTGACTAATATCAACGAGCTAGTGCCATTAAAAAAAATGTTTATCAAGCCAATGTCATGACTGTGCCAATGACGATATTTTACTAGTGCGAATATCAAACCGGAATTCATTTGGATTTTGAAGTCATTTTATAGCCCCTAGGATTGTTCAAAATTCGGTCCAAAGCAAATTTTTAGACTGAGTCGGGACAACCAAACCTAAGAGATTAGATTCCTTCACAATTTCTAAAAAATCGGTTTTAGGTTCGGTTTGATTCGGTTTAAACCTAACTTTTACTAAAGTAGACAAAAACATTATACAATACTACTATTTTAGCCTTTTAGGTTGGATGAATCCTCATTAAAAATCACCCCTTGTAAGCTATTGTGTATTTTAAAGAAATTTTCTATAACATGATTTTTTTTTAAATTAAACATTTTAATTTTTTTATATAATTAACTGTTAATTAGGTTTATTTAGGTTCAAAGCCTGAACCAACCCTAAATAAACCGAACCAAATGTAAGGTGTTAGGTTTGATTTTGGGTTCGTAATTTCTAAAAATTCAGTTTTATGTTCGCTTCAGCCCGGTTTTAAACCGAAGCAGCCCTAGCCCCTGCAAGATCTACTAGCTCTCTAATTCTAAATAAGCTTTCATCATATTAAAAAAGATTACAATATAACGCAATTAAATGATCATCAATATAAATCAGGAAATGTTGCATTGTCCATATAATCTATAATCTCCAAGTTCAAAACAATTTCACCATCCACGACATATCTCAAACTGTCAAGATGCAATTTTCTTAGTATCCTAGTAGATATGAAGGTAGAGGGCAGGTTAGGGCAGCACTACAAAGTTATGCAATGCGGGAAAAAAAAATGAACCCGAATCCTCGACTATTGGTCATTTACAGTATTTTCAAGCTATATGCATCCAACCCAGGAAACAGGTAAATATGAAGAAAAACTTGGTGCCAACTGGAGCACCTAAACGGCTAAACCTGCTTCTCTGCTAAAAACAAAAATTGAATCATGTGAGAAAGGATGCACTGCAATTGCTTTGGATGTACCCCTACAAAAATACGCTACGATAGGCATATATCTAAGGGAAGGCCAACCGGTTTTGTTTATGAATCATAATGGAAAACTCAACTGATGCTTGATATCTTTCAGACTTCTTTCCACTTGTTGGCGTACTTCAGGAAGGCAAGGGCAGGATTATCCCTAGGAGGAGCTCTCACACGCGTGGACCTTCTAACTACTGCCCCATCCAGCTCCACCTTGTGTGCCTCCTCTTTTGAACGCTTTTGCATCTCCGAGCTGCAAACAAAATTTTAAATTGAAACCATAAGAACAGGTTTTCAAGATGGCCCATGACCTTTTTCTACAATATAGACCACATGAGTCAGGAAAACAAAGAGAAAAAATAAAGGTCTCAATTGAACATGACCATCAGACGCCACCCCCAGCACTTGAAATGATATTATTATTCTGTAATTTGTTGCTTAATCTGAGATAATACTTAATACTACAGCTTATCTTCCACTGGAAGGCCTAAGACTTCTAAAATTCAAACCATCCCGTGACTGAATCTGTGATGATTGAAAATTGTCCAAGTGATTCAAATGCACTTTCAAAACAGCAGCAAAACAGACAAAAATTGGAGCCAAAACGCATTGTTAAGACAATATGTATACGCAACTAGCTGGAATGTGAGAAATGAGAGTCACAAGCAATTGCTGTGCGCTGTGAGAGAATTCTACTGAAGTCAAGGGTAGGGGGGTGACTTGAATGAGAGGCTTGTATATAAATAACTGTCATCTCTGTAAGAAAGGGATTTGCCTTTTAGGCCAGTAAACAGTGTGTGCTCATCTGGTAGCTAGTGAATTTCTGGGCAAGGGTTGGCTTCACCTCATTGGTTTCACGTAGGTCATGTTATTGTGTGTGTTCTGCTCCTTATCACTGACAAAGGGAAAAATGTATGTCCATTTGAAAGAGAGGAAATTCTTCAAAATAATCACTTAACAATTATATGTTATGCATCTAGTTATCTTCCAACACATTAACTTCATTTGGATCCTCACGAGGCCAGCACACAAACCAAGCTTCTCAACTATGCAACAAGTATGTGACAAGTGCATCACATAAATAGTGACACTTCTTGTCCAGGTAGTACATCACGTAGAATGCAAACAGTTGACATGTGTAATGAGTTCACTTCATTAAAGAGCTCACACTACAATAATGGAGTTTTATACATTCAAATAATTCAATGCATAAGATAACTTGATCACTGCCAGAGAAAAGTTGCAGACTAACCATATTCTGTTGTAAAATTTCTCAAGTTGCCCTTTCAGAGCTCTCTCTCGTATCCCTTTTGGATTCAAGGAAGCCATCAATGCATCAAGCTGGGCATAACATCAAAAAAAAAGGTCAGTATATAAAGCCAACTCAAAATATTTGCTTATAAATAGAACATAAGAGGCAAATATTACCTCTTCCCTGCTACAAAAATAACCCCATTGCTCATTGTCAGCGCTCTCGACAAATAATCGCCCATCACGACGAAAGAACCAGTATCTGTTGTAATCTCTGTCTTTACCCAAAGAGGAAGTGCGGACAAATCGTTTCTCCATCTCTCTCGCAAGAAGTTCTTTCTGTTTCATAAATCATCGAGAAAACAGCATTTCAACAAGTGAACCAATCAACAGAAGCTTATTGGCAAATGAACATACATACAGTATAATATAGAAAGCAATAACACACCCTCTGTTCTTTGTTCTTTTCCATTTCTTCCATAAGCTGCATTGCCATTTGTTTCATTTCAGAATCTTCATTGCTGTCACTAGGAGAAAATCAAAGTTGTGACATGGCCCACAAGATAAACACATGCAACTTTTATTAACAAAGTTTGTTAAAGCAGGGAAAAAAGAGCAAACCCATTTTCAAATGAATGGTTCTGTTGAGATGTTTCCTCCTCCTCCACAAGATTTCCATTCTGTAGACTATGATTTCCATTTGATGCTATGTGCCCATTCTCAGACACTAAGTTACTAGATTCACATGCCTTCAAACGTTCCTTTGCTTCTCGTCTTTTTTTACCATCTTCTAGTGCTTCTCCTCTTTTTTCAGCTGCAAGTTCCTGACGTTTTTCAATATTCTCCTCCAACTTCTCCCTCAAAACATCTGAGATAACAGCTTGATCAACCAGCTCATGTAGAATACCCAATTTAATTTGAGCATCTAAAAGGCCATAATGGCCCCGCTTTATGGTTCCTATATTAGTTGACAGCACTGGAATATTAATCATATCCAAGAAGTCACACAAATACTCTGTCCAAGTGACCTTTGATATCTGTAATGAAAAGTCAGATAAAAAAAAATGGATCTCATATTCTGACAAGAGAAGGGAAAGGAAGTATTGCATAGATGGTTTTCCAAAACAAAACATTTCTATATGCCATTATAATTATTCCCTTTGTTATCTATGCACTTAACAGCTAGATTGATAAAGATACTGGGTTGCATTCCTAAAAACTAATATATTTAAATATATCAAAGCAGTCTGACCTTAGGCTTCCGCTTTCTTTTCATGATAGTTGTAAAATATTCTCCTTCATCTCTTATTAGCAAGTTAAGTAGAGCAGAATGGGTCTCCACAATGATAGTAATATTGCTATCTTTGTAGCATATTGCACTCTCAAAATCTTCAAGCGAGAAAGGTGACAAACTCAACAGCCTTCCAAAAGATGTACAAAAATCCCAAACCATCATGAGATCCCCAGCACAGTCCATTGGAACTCTGAAGTCTCTTGATGGGGAAGGGCGCTCACCAATAGGCTGCACCAAGAGATCATCAATTGGGTAGTTGATATGTTCCTTTTCTGCTTCTTTATCTTCTGAAAATTCATAAAAGAATGATAAAGTCACTTAAGGATCACATATTTCCAGAGAAGCAACACCACTTCAGATCCGCCTTGGTTTCCAAAATTTATTAGAAATATATAATGGCACTGAACTTATTCAATTAAAGAAAAGGAGAAGCAATCCAGAGTCAAGGGCAGAAAGAGAGCATATAATGAAGCACAAATACGGGTATGACCTAGGAGAAAACTGCAAAGAATTAGAGTTGTACTCACGTAAGATATTCATATCACCGTTCTCTTCTCCTGATACCTGATCACAGGAAGAACTTTTAACAGTTGGTTTCAATAGCAGGCAAATCAAGTAAAATGAATCGGTTTGGGACTTGTTCAACTTACATCGTGTTTCTTTCTTTTCCTGCAGCTGATTATGCATCCATTCAGTACTGACACTTTGTCTTTCAATTCCTCTGGAGGATCAGTAGGAATACCATACTTTGATGCCAAATTATTGTGAATTACCCAAGGAACATTTCTATAAGTAGATTCCCTAATGAATGATTTAAGAACATTTCTAGTGTATGGAAGCTTCTTTTTTATCAAATCTCCTTCACTCACAACTGCACTACCATCCATTTCGTCCTTATCAAGCCATGCAACCTCATATCTTTTTCCTTCTTCGTCATCCAATACTTTGATTATCTTACATGGACATACATAACCATTCCTCTTTCCTTGAAGTTCTAAACCCTCCACCAAAGTATCCTGCAACTTTGATGTAATTGCAACGAGTAAATCTCTCAGTGGGAGCATGCCTGCAAAGGGAAACATTAGCTTCCACATTTCCACGCGTATGAAAGAAGAAGATGGAATGAAAAAAAATTCCATTGAAGTCTAAATTCAAATTCATGAAGTAGGACAAAATAAGCAAAATCATTGAAGCAAATCAAATAAGAGTATGAAACATAAGTACAGCAGAAACTAAATGCATGCTCATATGTATGTAAAACTCCAGGAGACAATCTTCTACCAACCTATGTATGAAAAGGGACATCCCACGGATCAACACATGGAAAAAATCTTCTATTTGACAGAAATAATTACACAAACAGTACCACCAGCACTTCATAGACAGGAAATGATGTAGAAGAAGAAATGGGCAATTCAGTGCAAGCCCTAAAAGAGTCTTACTGTATTGAACAATTTGCAGCACAGGTCCGATTAGCTCTTCAGGGAACTGTTGAAGCTTCTCAGCAGCTTGTTGCTCAGCAACTAGTGCCTCCTCATAGGTCAAATTGCTTTTCCCAGTGACCTTACATGTCCACAACCTTTTGCGGTAAAAATCTATCCGCTTCAAATACTCTCTAAGGCAAGTCAAGGAGACCACAATACAAGTGATTCATTCAACTCAATCCATAATAGAAACAATAAAAAGGATACTGATAATCACGGAAAATCTCCTTTGTAAACCGAACTTGAAATACAAGCTCATGGGGCTCAATGTCATCCGGTGTTTCCAGCAATGTGAATGGGCTTCTCTTGAGTAGTGGCATCTCCTCAGCTCACGCAGAAACACAGGCGATCAAACGCCCAACACCAACACAGCGAACAGCAGGTCAATGCCCTAAACAGAAGCTCCACCGAAACCCTAGGCCCTATTCAAACACAAGCAGCAGAGAGCACAAATTGAACGATATCAAACACCAACATACATTCCCTACCGCCAAATCAACACTACAGAACACTAATTTCAGCAATCACATCCCCGAATCCAAACGGAACAACCGGCATTCAACAAGGAATTCAATGCGCGAAGTCCAAAACAACAAGAACCACGAAACAGCAAAAAAAAACACGAAACCGCCCCCCAAAAAACGAAATTTCGAACTCAGGCACGAACTCCTCTCGTCAATTAACCAGAAACACGGCCTCCGGAATCAACGAAATCCAGAGCGATCACCGGGAGCGAAATTGTCGGCTCCCGCGGCGAACTTGGGGAGTTCATGCGAGCAAAGGGAGATTCCCCGGGAATAAATAGCAGAAACGCGACACAAAGAAAGCGGGGGAGTCGGGGGTGAAAGATAGGGAGGAGGAGACTTACAAGATCACATAGAGGAGGGAGAGAGGGAGCTCAATGCATGGCGATGGCGGGGTAGGGAGGAACAACAATGGCGGGCGAGGAGAGAGAAAGAGAGGGCAAGGCGTTCTCTCACAGAGTCGTGGGGTTGGGGTTGTGGGGAGAGTAGTTTATTTTGTTGAGGTTGCTTGCGTTGGAAACGTCTGCCTCTGGCTGCACTCCGCTCCCTCCTTCCTATAAATACCAAGAAATATGAGTTAAAATAATATATAATATATAGGATGATTGGCATGAATATACCAATTCATGGCCAACTTTGTAAAAATGACCAAGGGGTTGAAAATTTGTAAAGGCATGACAAAAGGTCATTTTTGCAAAAAAATTGGCCACCTTCCCAACAGGTTGAAGATAACCTATGGGGAGAGAGAGGGAGACCCCTTTAAATGTTTTAAACTAATTTTTGGCCATTTTTATTTGTTAAAAATAAAAAATAAATTTATTTTTTAACTTAATTTAATTTTATCTTTCTATAGACACCCACTTTATATATGTTTATGAAAAAAAAATATTTTGAAGTAAAATTAGGTCTAAATCGTATCTTAATCTCAATTTGGAGTATGGCATGGATAAACATTTGGATGGCAAAGACAACAATTCATCTGGCACGGAAATTTACACAACTGGCAAGATAAAACATAAAACCTGGGCAGAACCGACAATCGTTGCTCCGGAGATAAAAGGTCAAGCTGTCGATGTGAAGATGGAGGAGGGGACAATGCTCATAGAGGAGTAAGATAATGGAGACAAGCGGGTACCCGTCTCGGGGAGAGTTCCTTCGCCGGAAGCATCGGAGGACATAAGCAAGTGTGGCTTGGCAATGTGAAGAAGTCCTCAAAGCTTGTTACAAAGTAAAAAGAAATACTAACTAGGTGCTGAAACACAAAAAAATTCCATACAACCCTATAATACATGATTTTACTTGGCCTAAAAAAAAGAAAAAGTTACGATTTACACTCACTAGCCAGTAACTACTGTTGCCTAGCCAGTGGCCACGATCTTTTAGCCAATATAAGAATAACCCTTGTCGGGTCTCATCTACCTCAGGAACTTCCCACCTCAAGGATAGCTAGGATAGATGACATTCTTTGAGTTGCCGAATGTTGGTTTTTGTTATTTTGCATATATGTACGTCAGTTACAGTATATGGTTCTGTCTTGGTTGCCTGAGATGCGAACCCTAAATATATGCGATTTACGCTTACTAGCCAATAACTACTGTTGTCTAGCCAATAAAACTGATGTCTCAGCCAATGGAAGACTAAGCCCTGTCAGGTATTATTAATCTCAGAAACTTCCCACGACATTTACATAAACAAAGAAATGAGTAAGTGTTCAAACAAAGAAGCAATTAGAAGAAGATGAAAGAGTGTACATTCACCCATTTTTTATTTTTTTTAAAAGCTTGCCTCACCATCTACCTCTCGACCGGATCTGACAGGTTCAATTCGATTCAACATTGAAACCTTGAAACTCTCTCGTTCTACTTCAATTCGTTATCGAAATTGTTGAATTCGGAGTCGAGGTTCACCGATTTGCGGTCGAGAGGAGGGGAAGGGGTGGGGCGGCGTCAGGCTCAGAGTCGGCGAGAGTGGGATGTCGAGAGGAGGGGAAGGGGCAGGGCGGTGGAAGAGGATCTGGATCCGGACAACCTCGTCACCCTCCGTAGGACCCCTAGCGCCGCCGACGCCTTCGTCGGACAACCTCGTCGCCCTCCGTAGAACCACCAGCGCCGCCAATTGGATCCGGACAACCTCGTCACCCTCCGCAGGACCCCTAGCACCGTCGACGCCTTCGTCGGACAACCTCGTCGCCCTCCGTAGAACCACCAGCGCCGCCAATTAGGACAACCTCGTCGCGGCTCGGCTCTTCTTCCTCAGCTCTTCTTCCCTGGTCACTCTCGTACCGCCCCGACCTGGAACTCTCTCTCTCTCTCTCTCTCCTTTCCTAATCCCTTAAATCCCGCCCAAATATTTCTAAAATTTCAAAAGTCCGCCCAAATTTTTTTAACCCACAACAAAAGGTCACCTTGACCTGTTAGTTTTGCAAAATAAATGCACCTTTTGACATTTAGCACATTTTAAAGGGGGGAGTGACATTTTTGCAAAGGGGGAAATAAAGTGGTATATTGGGCACCATTTACTCTAATATATAATGAAATGTCAATTTTTTTAAAAAAAATGTATGTATATCAAAATAATAAAAACTAGTACAGTTCGCGTGTCATGACGTGATTTTTTAAAAATAAATTTTATTAATTAAATAAATTAATACTATACAATTAAATAAAGAAAAAATTTGCAAAATATGCATTTTTTTGGACGAATTTGTAAAATGGTCACGTTTTTGGACAAATTAGCAAAATGTCCATCATTTATACCCTAATTTGATCCGTTTCCTTCTCCCCGTTTCTCTCTCCTGCATCTCCGTCTTCTCCTCCTCCTCCTGCTCCGGCAAAATTAATCGAGAATCACCTCTTCCGATATCGATCTGGCTCACGCACGAGACTCTAGAAGAATCAGGCTCCGATTCCGACTCGGAATCCATTCGGCTTCTCCTCGGTGGAATTGCTAGGCTGATAGAGGTTCCTCAGGCCAGACATTGCCAGATTCGAATTCGATTTGTGTGCAATTGCGAAGCCGCCGATTCAGTCGCCGCCTCCGCCGAGGATTCTGCTTCGGTCTCTTCCAACGCCACCGGTTCTCCTATATCGCCGACGGAAGATCCGCCTTGGATCTTGCGGGAGTCGCTGGCCGGATTCCTGCACTGTGTTGTTGTTGGCGGTGGCCCAACAAGAGTCGAGTTTAGTGGCGAATATGGAGGAACGTCTCAAGGTGGCGTCGGTGCTCTTGTTGGCTCTCTCCCGATCAACTGTTGCTCTCTCGGTCAGTTTCCGCGCCTCCCTCCTATCATTCTCAGGCCGCTGCCTCCACTCTAATCTCCCATCCATGGTTGTTGTGTGTCGATCTCGAGCTCGAATGGGTTATGATTGTCGTCTACTTCCTCCTCTGGTAAGTGATTCTCGATATCAAGCTCTAATCTCACCGAGTCTCTCCTCCGGCCACCGCTGTAATCTCTCATCTCTCAATTGCAGATGCTGGAGTAACCGTCAAAAGATCTGGACTAGACCTATCTTGCTGAGTCGCAGCTCTCGCCCAGTCTCTCCTCCTTCGTTTTGTCTCGTTGCTCGTCTCGCCTAGGTATACACCGAACCTCACCTTCTTCTTGTAATGTGACCTTCAATTCTTTGCATTTCAGATTTAATTGTGCTGGTCAATTGATTTCAATGATTTGTGCAGTATATTTGCATTTCAGATTTACATTGGTTATAAATATATGATTTGTGCAGTATTGCAGTGATTATTATTGTGTATTTGTGCATTTGTGCAATGATCAGGGACTCTCTCCCCTGTTAGTTCTAATACATATATAAACATACCTTTGTTCAACAAAAAAGAATAAATTATGATTCAAGCTAGCTAGTAAAAATTCAAGTGTTCACCTATACATTTCTAGTTGGCTTCTGTAAAAAAAGATCGAGCTATCTCATAGTTGAAGTCTAGTAAATGGTGTCTGTAGTTTTAGTTGTTGAATATGTAGATTGACAGAGTTAGTTCTCTTACCCTTTCTGGAGAAGTGAAGCTTTTAATTGATGTGCTTGTCGGTTAGTCGTCTTTAGGGATCGGTTACAAGTGAAGTTTCTCCTTGATCAGTTTGGAAACTGAGAATATGTTGCTTACCTCCTTGAGGGAAGTTCGAGTTCTTTAATCTGCCTATGAACTTCATTTTCTATGGATATTTTTTTACCAATCCTGTTATGGTTGTGTCACTTAACTCTTCCATGTTGTATCGTTGTATATGATTGTCTTGTAAGATCGACTTATCCCTTTTTCATTGGTTTCTTCAAATCTGTTGCCTTTATTATGTTTAACTTCTTCTTGGAGTTGATTGTTGTGTTCTTTTGCTATATATTGCAGTTTGAGGTATGGAAGTTGATTGTTGTGCAACTCTAAGAGAGAGTTTGTGCAACTCTAAGAGAGAGTTTGTGCAACTCTAAGAGAGAGTTGTGCAACTCTAAGACTGAGTTGTGCAACTCTAAGACTGAGTTGTGCAACTCTAATTAATTATGCATCTGTACTCGCGGAAGGAGCTTGAATTTGTACTTGTGAACATTCAACTGAATTATTGAATTTGATATGCTTTCTTGTTTGTGGTGTGCTTGCAAAATAGTCAATGCACAATAGTCAATGCACAAATTTAATTAGTGAAAGAGCTTGCATCTGCGGAGTGTTGATAGCCAGTTTTCAAAAGAGTGTCAAGATATTTGATATTCGTGATGGTGAGCGAATCATGAAGTGGAATGTACAGAAACCGGTGCTGAATATGGATTATTCAAGTCCGTTGGAGTAGAGGAACAAAGGAAAGGTTGTCATTGCTGAAGCAGATGCTCTTGCTCTGTGGGATGTCGGCTCACTCACCGCTGAAGTCTTGTTGCTGCAATTAAAAGTTTGCATAACTTCTTTATTATTGTCTCAGGTGACCCAGTTCTTAACTTGATTCCCTTACATCTCGATATCCTCAGAGGAGATTCTATGTTACTAAAGTATCTATTAGAGAAGCTCCCACTGTGGAAGAACGACATCAAAGGCGAGCCTATCTTACCTTACCATGTATGTATACGTTACTATGGAAGTCTCATCCATGGAATCAAATTTAGCCTTACCATATTCTTGACATGGCTATAAGGTTTTTGCTGATATAACAGAGGTTGAGAAGAGTTTATTACAGCTTTTGTGTTGCATTATGGTTCTCTTTAGTCTAATCTTGTCATGTTTTCTGTCTTTATTCTAATGTCAGGTAAATATGGTGAAAATTGCAAGAATATATTTTACCAAGGTATCTTACATCTTCCTTATTACCTTCTGACAAGTAATAAAAGTTTCAGGATATTTGATTTTTCACTGTTTTATTTTTGTTCAAACATTAAGAACATATGTTTATGTTTCTATTCTAATGTCCATTGTCCTATCGGCTGGACAGTCAATATTGATGCACGCCCATCAGATGCCATAAACTTAGCTAGGAGGTGTAAGGTACAAAGTTTATGCCCTTGAACACCTGCCAATGATTTAGCTAGCTTCTCATTTGCAACACACCTATTAAAAGCTTTTCTTTATGATTACTCAATCATTAAAGTGGTTAAACTTTGTTTTGTTGTGAAATCAGGGATATTGTGGCAGAAAGTGGGGCAGTTGAAGAGCTAACTGCATTGGTCACCCGTTCTTCCTTGACTTCTGAGGTAAAAGAACAAAGTCTGTGTGCACTGTGGAACTTGTCTGCAGATGAAAAACTCAGAGTGAAGATGGTGAATTCCGATCTTCTTCCTTTACTTGTCAAGTTTTTGGATGATGAGATCGAACAAGCGAAGGAGGCTGCTGGTGGAGTGTTGGCCAATCTGGCATTAAGCCACTCTAATCACAGTCTCTTGGTGGAAGCAGGTGTTATCGCCAAACTGGTATGTTTTACTTTATATTGTGATGGATATTAGGTATTCTTTTGTTTGGAAGCTAGGGGACTACTTTAACTTAATCGAGGATAATTTTGAATGCCAAGCAGATGGTATCCTTGTGATGCATGCATTATATGCCTACATACTGTCATCATCAGTCTTTTTTATTTATTTCAATCATCAGCTTTTTCCAGTGAAAAGTCAACCTAAGGAAATATTTGACTATCCATTTTATTTTATTTTTAACGAAAACTTGAACTATCCTAAATTAGCTTAAAGTCTTCACATACGTTGGTTGGTTATCTTCATGATGAAAAGGAATATTTAACCAGCAAATGCAATTAAAATATGTTTCTGTGGTTGGTTATCTTCACATACGTTGGTTGGTTATCTTCATGATGAGGAGGATGCAATTTGGTCTTGGTGGGCCTATTGTTTTTGAGTTCAATTTTTGGTTAAAGGCATGTAACCAATTACTTCACTGTCACTATTTGATTTTGGAGCTATTCATTTGGTTGTGGAGTTATTGAGTTTCCTAGTCGAATGCTTTTAGCCTATTAGCTCAAATGGGAGAGCATTGTGCTCGTGCACAAAGATGTGGGTTCGAATCCCATATAGGCATATTGAATTGTGATTAAAAGATGCAATTTTAGTTTGAATTTTACTTAGTGTTTGAATTGTGATTTTGTCTTGAATGGGTTTTGTACACTAGATGAATGGGTTTTGTGCTGACAGAAGGGGTTGGACTGGATGAATGAGTTTTTTTGTGCTGACAGAAGGGGTTGGACTCTTGAATGTAAGTTTGTTATATAATATAGTAAGCTAATTTCACAACATAATCGGCTTAACTGATAGAAATTCTAAAATTAATGAAGGGATTGCGATGATTCAAATTTCCCAATCACTCAAACCCTTTGTAAAAGACTATTTTTTCTTGGCGTCATCAATGTTGGTTATGAATGCTATCGTTTACCACCTCCATCTATGATTTTTAGTTGCTGACACTGTTTTTTGTTTAGGGAGAACCAAATCATAAAATGAACAAATTAGATTAAAAAGTGCAAAACTAATATTATAAAGTGCCCAAATTAGATTTTTAGTTTATGTAGAACAAATTAGATTTTAGAGTAAAATTACTCAATAGATTATTGCACAACACGGTCTTATTTTTGCTTATCAATAGAGTAAAACTGGACAACATGGGGGATTGGTGAAAATTTGCTCAACATCATCTTATTTTTGCTCAACAATAGGTTATTTTTGCACAACAATCGAGACTTGAAATTGTTCTCAACATGATCTTATTTTCTCTCACTATAATTTCATACTTTCTCAATAAATTATTGCACAACATGCTCTTATTTTTTCTCATCAATACTTTATTTGTGCACAACATTCGAGACTTGTGAAATTGTGTCTCCACATAATCTTATTTTTTGTAAATATAATTTTATACTTTTTTAATAGATTATTGCACAACACGGTCTTATTTTTGCTCATCAATAGAGTAAAATTGCACAACATGGGGGATTGGTGAAATTTTGCTCAACATCATCTTATTTTTGCTCAACAATAGGTTATTTTTGCACAACAATCGAGACTTGTGAATTTGTTCTCAACATGATTTTATTTTCTCTCAATATAATTTCATACTTTCTCAATAAATTATTGCACAACATCATCTTATTTTTGCTCAACAATAGGTTATTTTTGCACAACAATCGAGACTTGTGAATTTGTTCTCAACATGATTTTATTTTCTCTCAACATAATTTCATATTTTCTCAATAAATTATTGCACAACATGTTCTTATTTTTGTTCATCAATACTTTATTTTTGCACAACATTTGAGACTTGTGAAATTGTGTCTCAAGATGATCTTACTTTTTGTAAATATAATTTTATACTTTTTTTTTATAGATCATTGCACAACATGATCTTATTTTTGTTCATCAATAGACAATAATTGCACAACATGAGGGATTGGTGAAATTTTGCTCAACGTCATCTTATTTTTGCTCAACTATAGGTTATTTTTGCACAACAATCGAGACTTGTGAATTTGTTCTCAACATGATTTTATTTTCTCTCAATATAATTTCATACTTTCTCAATAAATTATTGCACAACATGCTCTTATTTTTGCTCATCAATACTTTATTTTTGCACAACTAGTGGTAAAATTAGTGCTGATACTGATATTAGTTACAATTAGCACTGACACTGATATTAGTTACAATTAGTGTTGACACTGATATTAGTTACAATTAGTGCTGACACTGATATTAGTTACAATCGAGTCATCTTCCTAAGTAATAACTTTGTAGTTCGGTATATATTTTTTCCGTGTCATCACTTTTTTTCTTAATGTCAGCACATTTTTTAGAGTTGCACAACCGTATTTTAGAGTTGCACAACCTTAGTTTAGAGTTGCACAACTTTAGTTTAGATTTGCACAACTGTATTTTAGATTTGCACAACTGTATTTTATTTGTGTCAGCACCTCCAAGAAACACTTTTCATTCTATTTGTCTCCAATTCAAGTGGCTCAATGCTTCAACCAAAGTTTACACAACCAACAACACGATAGCCTATACGGGATTTGAACCCGTATCTTTGTGTTTGTACACAACGCTCTACCGATTTGAGCTAATAGGCTTCACAAAATAATAAAATGACGATGATTCAAAAGCACACAAAACTCACATAGAACTAGAAGTAGTATATCCTGATCGAACATTAGCAGTAGACAACACTGTTTCATGGGTTGCTGCAGCAGCTGGAGTCCGTCCACCCGTTAATGCAGTCCTCCGGTCACCATCCATCTATAACGGATGAAATCATTATGGACAAGTTCATATGTCCTTTACTAAGCTAAAAAGAACATAATGAAACAGCACCTTATCCCATTTTGATTTCTTTTTCTGCCTACCCTCCATAGATGTAGCCTCAGCTGATACTGATTGTAACCCACCAAAAGCTAGATTGGAGACACCTGCACAAAATGGTATTGATCCACACAGTTAGGTGAAATTAACTCATAATAAGTGCACATCCTTTTGGGACAATATTAGCACCACAAGCAAACATACTTCCAGATTTACTGCTGTTCATGCAGTGCCTTTTGTGTAAAAAAATTGACATATACCCGAAACAGACATGCTAATTTTTGCAGCAGCAAGTATAGTAGCCAGTTGAGTTCCACTTCCACCAGAAACAAATTCTACTATTGGACTCTTCTTCTTTTCTTGCTCTTTCCTCTCCATATCACTTTTCATATCAGCTTCTGCTTTCCAGAACAAAAAAACGGGGGGCAAATGAGCTAGGCCACTGCAGGAATATATTAACATGTACAGATAGATTACATGGAAAAACGTTGACAGAAACTAAGAATAACAGATGATCACCTATTGCATCATAATAATCAATATCATCATATCCATGGGGGTCAACCACATATTTGCTCAAGCATGACCCTATTTGATCAACGTCCTGGTAACTCACAGCTTGATGCAGGAAGTCAGGATTTCCGTAGTCCTTCCGCTTGCGGACCTCCGCATTGAATTTTTTTCCCTTCTGCCTCACATACGCAAGAAACTTATTTATCTTCTCCTGTAGAATGAAACTTTCATAATATGAGCCAACATAATTTGTAACAACCATTTTAAAGTCATCAATACAAAGCTGCACATGAAGGGGAAAAACATGATGTTTAGAATATAGTTGCTATTAGTGTAAAGATAATATAGCAGAAGCAAAAGTAGTCATGCTAGTACTATTACAATCAGATGGAAAAATGATGGAGGACAAGCACACATCAGGTAGTCATGTCAGCATATTAGACAACACTATACTAGAAAATTTATTCATATCATTTTCGATATATCTGGATAAAGACCTAATCTTGCTCAAAATCAACAAAAACCGCCACACAACCAACCTTAAAAACAATGAAACACTGCATAAAAAGAAACGCAACAGAGAGAATCTTGAACAAAGATACATCATGGAAGAGATTAAAAGCAACAAATCTGCACAATATTCTCCAACTGAATGCACAGAGAACACAAAGAATAAGCACACAAATTTTGTAGCCATCACAAACAAAATCGAGTGATTGATAAGGAAAACAGTCGGAAGCAAAGATCGATCAGTCGGAAGCAAAATCTGTCACATGTATGCTCAATTTCAAAGCCTTCACAGTGCAATTTGACAAAGAAACATAAACACAAACACCTTGAGACTTCAAAATCGACTCCAACACTTAAAAAATTGAAGAAAATTTCCGCCTTCGGCGTAAATTTTATATGATTCCATTGCACTGATTACTATATTCGATTGTATACTTCAGAATCTACTCAGAAACGTTAACAAATCGAAGAAAATTTGCGCCGAAGGCGCAAATTTTTTGTGATTTCAATCCAGTTTCGAACATGTTATACTTACTTGATTCGATTTGAGGAACGTCAAAATCGGTGGTTTTGATTGGATCGGAGAGATCGGCGGTATCGGCGAGCAGTTGAGCAGCAGAGAGAGCGTAGGAGGAGAGAGCAGTGTGAAGGAGAGAGAGAACGTCGCGAAGGAGAGAGAGAGCGTCGGAGAGAGAGCAGCGCGAAGGAGAGAGAGCGCGTCGGAGAGAGAGAGCAGTATATATTTAGGATATTTCACAAAATTGTCCCAAAACGTGGACATTTTGCAAATTAGGCCCTATTTCGTGGCTATTTTGCAAATTGCCCCTTAAATAAAATACTAGTTTAATATTTTAAAGTAAACTTATACAAATATTGGACTTCATTGTGATAGTATATGAAGATTTACATATAGACATAGGTTTATATTAATTTAATATTGTAAAATAAACCCCTTAGTTATTTCAAAAATGAAAATCAATTGTAAAAAATAAAAAAAAAAGGGGAAAAAAGAAAGAAAAAAATGATTAGTTGAAAGGAAGGGAAGGTAGGAGATGAAACATATCACGGAAAACAATAAAATCACACCACCCAAAACGGTATGGATCCGGGCAATAGACATAGCCCCGAAAATTAAGAATTTTCTACGGAAATTGTATAACAATGGGATTCTAACAAAGACTAGACTAATCACCAAAGGAGTTGCCCTTCCCTCCACGTGTGAACTATGAGATGCGAGCGATGAGTCTCCAACTCATTTATTCACTCGGTGCTACATTAGTAGAAACCTCATACGAAAAATTGACCCCGTGATAGAAAAACGACTAGAAGAATTAGACAGAAATGAATAACACATAAAAAGAATTATGTAAACAATGTTTGAAACAATAACTCTAGAACATAAGAAAAAGTTGGCAACTGCTTGGTGGCGTCTTTTGATATGTAGAAATAAGAAAATCTTTGACAATGTAAATACCGTCACAATCCAAAACATGGAAAATATGACAAGACAAACAATCACAAATTGGGAGAAAACGAAACATTTGGATGAACCAAACATTAATGTTTCCACCAAAAGAACAGAAACCATAAATAAACGATATATGCGGTGGAATAAACCACCTGGAGGTACATTAACTTTCGACGGTAGCTACAACTATAGTGGCTCTTCTGGTGCAGGTTTCATCATCCGCGACCACATTGGTTCGCTAATTGCATGCGGTGGCATGCAACTTACTCTCAGGTCGCCACTTATGACTGAAGTAGTGAGGTTATGGGACTTCTTTTGTGCATCAAGAAGACAAAGGAGTTGGATCTGTCCAATATTCACATTGAATGTGACAACCTCACTGTGATCAACACCATAGGCGAAGCTAGGGAGGGGCAAGGGGGAGCATATGCCCCTCATTTCATCCAACGGGTTACCTATACTTGTTCTACTCGTCGATAGCTTCATTTTGATATATTATAAGCCTTAATCTGATAACCGAGTAAAAAGTTATGAACGTTTGAAAATTCAGCACATATTAATTATTTAAAATGTCTTTTTAATAAACCACAATGCTTTTATATTTTACTTAGCTTGATATTTTAACAATATAGTTCAGCTCAAGAGCTTCGAAACAAGAAGTTATATTACTAAATTTAACCATGGCGGCATCAGATAAGAAATTATGCAAGTTTCAAATTTTCATATCTTGTTACATGCTATTGTATGATATGAGAACAACAAATTACATACTGAATGGTAAGGTTTCAAACAATCTCTTTTTCGAGAAAAATAATGCCGCTATAGAGTAAAACGACATCATTTTATTCGTTTAAAGAGAAAATATATACAACAATTAATGACACAATGTTGAACTAAAATATTATCATTTTGAACTAAAACACAATAGTTTTGAGCAAAAATGTTATTGTTTTGAACTAAAAAAACATTGTTTTGAATTAAAACATCGTCGTTTAAACTAAAATATCATAGTTTTGATATGTTAAACATAGAAAAAATCTATCAAAGATTAACTGAATAAATTGTACAAAATTACGCCCCCCTCGATTAGTTTCTGGCTCCGTCCCTGATCAACACAATTAAGGCGTGTTGGACCTACCCATGGGAAATTGAGATGCTCACGACAAACATTCTCCTACTTCTCCGGTCCTTCAACCATGTTAACCTCTCGCATTGCTTCCAGGAGATTAACATTTAACAGTTGCGCAGACCACATCTCTCACCTCTTTCAATCTGCCGCATGCCCAAATGTTCGGATAGATAAACACCTTTGTATTCTCATCCGCAAGGATGCTCTTGGGTGATGATCTAGTAGGGACTAGCCCCACCCAAATCCTTACTTGTATAAAAAAAAGGTAGGAGAGGGAAAAAAAATAAAAGAGTAGAAAATAGAGAATTGGTTGAATTAGCTAAAATTAAGAAAAAAATAACACGTCAGCATAATTAAATCTTCTGATTTAAGATAGTATATAGATATAGATATATAGATTATAGATTTATATAGCGAAAATAGTAAAATTTTTAAAACTAATAAAAAAATACAAATTTATAATTTAAACTTAGACTAAGATAAGAGTGGTCCAATGTTTAAAAAATTTAGACAAGTTTACTCTTAATTTTTAAAGTATTGTGGGCAACTCTTTAAATTAAAAAAAAAAAAAATTCTTGATTTTGAAATGTTATGGTTTAGGGTTAATGATGTTTTCTTTTTAATTGAGCTATGAAGTATGGAAAAGTCTTCTCATGTGACTTGAAAGTTGACAGAGAAGCATTTTTTTCTTCTTCCAAAATGTGTTTTGTGATCGGATTGTTTTTTATAGACATGTATAAATAATGATATGTAAATAATTTTTTCTTTAAAAGATTATATCAATATACGATATAATTAGTTAAAAATATAGATAAAAAAAATTGTACTCCGTATCAATTTATGATATAATTAGTTTTGAAAAAAATTGAAAGGTCGTAAACGATCATTGATACTCTCCAAACCATTACTCATAACTTTAGGGCGTGCTCGGCAAGGGGTTATTGGGGATTGTTGGGTTTTTTTTTTTAAAAACAACAACCCGAGTATGGTGTTTGGCAAGAGATTATTTGGGGTTGACTTTTTAAGAGGTGGGGATTAATCGGGATTATTGAAGGCCAATAATCCAACCCCCGCCCATGAAGATTGTCGGGATTGTTGGGTTCAACAACCCCTCTATGACTTCCATGCCCCTGTCTCTCCCTTCGTGCTCCTCCAGTTACGAATGGCCGGGCCGCCCTTCGTGCTCCTCCAACTACAACCGGCTTTGCCTCCCTCCATGCTCCTCCAAGGACGAATCCCCAGGCCTCCCTTCGTCCTCCTTCAACGACCTCCTCTGCGTCCTCCAAGAGCCGGAATCCGAGGAGAAGCAAATGGAAGCACCAACGAGGATGGAGATTGGGGGTTTTGATGGAAGAAATTGAAACCAAAATCCGGTGTGTGTGGAGACAGACGCCAAGAAATTGCAATCAAGCAACTCCGGCGAGGATGAAGATTGGGGTTTTGAGGGGTGAAGGCGTCGAGCAGAAGGAGAGAGCAAGAGACAACTCTCAATCGCGAGGAGGAGATGCACCGCGATGACGAGATGCAAGGTTGACGGAACGACGCTGCTTCCTTCTCCCTCGGCGCCGGGATCGAACGGAGGTTACAACGCTCTTCCTTCTCCCTGGCTGCAGCAGATTCGATTATTGATAGGGAATGGCAATGACAGAGGTTGAAGACGGGGGCAATTATGTCCTTTCATTGTTAACTACAAAAAATAACTTTATACCCACCAAACACCCTACCGGGATTATTTAAAAAAAAAAAATCTCAACCTCTTCCCTCCCCATAACCCACATAATAATCTCCACTCCATATAATCTCTTAAAAATAATCTCCATCCCTTAAAAAATAACCCATTGGCCATTGCCAAACTCGCCCTTAATGTCAACTCATTCTCTCTCGTTTTATAAAAATATGGATTCACATGCAGATTCCCGAATCTTGTTTGTGAAAATATTCTTTTTTTTATAGTCATTTTAACATAATTTAACATCATTGAAATGTTGTCTTTGTCATTAAAAAAACAACTTCCAAATGACAAAAACGAAAAAAAAAAAGTGCACTGACCAATGTTTTTTTTAATTTTTATTCAACTATGTTGTGTCAATTGTTTTTCTCTCATTTATTTCATACTTTTCCACAAGGTATTTTGAATTGGCTGCTAATATATAGTCAAAATTTGACCCAACGGAAACGACTCCGATAATGTAAAGGATGTATGGTCGGCCTTGAGATTTTTGGGGCCTGAGGCGATGTAAACAAAAAAATTTTAATCAATAAACATAATCATATTTTTTTAGAAAAATTATCAAACAATGCAATTTTTATTTATTTATTTAATTATTATAAATTTCAGATTTTCTTTTTATCACTAAAAGGAAAATTTATGGACTTTCATTAGTATACAATCTCTCGGTATAACACAACAAAATACTACAATTTTTAGATTTACCAACATAATTATTTACTATTTTTTATTATATTTTCTTACAAGTCCTATTAAAAAAATGAAAATTTTCGTAAATATTTAAAGTCGCATCACAAATGAGTTTTTTTGACGTATATTTTTTCATAAATATTTTATTACGTGTAAATATAATAATATATAATACCTTAATTATATGTATAACATAATTTTTTTTCCGAAGCCCTACTCGGTAGGAGGCCCTAGGCGACCGCCTCTTGGGCCTACCCCTAGAGCCGGCCCTGGAAGGATGGTTTGGATGTTGACATTAAATTATAAGCCATTTTTTGAAAATAATACACAATGTAAAAAATGAACCATTTTTGCAAGACATTATACAAACTCGATACATAATAATAATAATAATAATAATAATAATAATAATAATAATAATAATAATAATAATAATAATAATAATAAGAATCTCACATTAATTTTTCACATGTTAAATTCATTTGGTTTTGCTTGGAGGTCATGATCGAGTTCACATGTATACTACGTTTGAGATTCACGATATTATCATAATGTATAAAACATTGTGTCAGTATAGATAGGGACGGAGCAAGAACTTTATCGGGGATGGGGGCAATCGATAGATTTTTTATAGTTTAGCGAACTAAAACTAAGGTATTTTATATTAAACGGTGATATTGTAGTTTAAGACAATATTTTTTAGTTAAAAACACAATGTTTTTTCTTGTTCTTAACGCTGGTGTTTTATTTTAAAACTGTGTCATTAGTTGTTATATATATTTTTTCTCTTTAAACAAAAAAAATAATGTCATTTTAATCTATAATAACATTCTTTTCGTCTAAAAATTAATATATCATCTAAAACCTACAAAGTCAATATGTAACTTGTTTATTCTCGTATCATGCAATAACGTGTAACAAAATATACAAACTTTAAACTTCCATAATTTCTTATATAATTATCGAATTTAGTAATATAACCTCTTGTTTCGAAGCTCTTGGGTTTAATTATATTACAAAAATATCAAGGAAAAATGACTCAAAATAATACCAACTATGAGATATGAACAAAAAATAATACGAACTAAAAAAAGTCTCAAAATAATACAAACTATCAACCTATAAACCAAAAATAATACAAACTTTAAAATCAACCAAAAATAATACAATCAATGAAATTTTGACTTTAAATAATACAACTTTTGAACTTAAATTAGGATAAGATTTAAAACAAAATTTTATTCATCAAAATTATAAAAAAAATCTATAATTATTCATACTTTGCACAAATCCACCTTTTTACATTTTAAATTCATCAAACCCACTATTTGGTTGTCCAACTTTGTATAATACAACCCCACTTTTTAGAAATTACACAAAATTACATGAATTCTAGGATATGATTCTATTTTTTTTTAATAATAATTATGGATAAAGTGGATATGATTTTGTTTAATTTCAAAATAAAAAATGGTTTTTTTGTAAAGTTGAAAAAATAAATTGTGGTTTTGGTGTACTTAAAAATAAAGGGGATGCATTTGTGCAAAGTATGACTATATACGCATATTTTTGTAATTTTGGTAAATTATATTTCGTTTTGATTCTTATCCTAGTTTAACTTCAAAAGTTTGTATTATTTCGATTTAAAAGTTCATAGTTTGTATTATTTTTAGTTGATTTTAAATTTTGTATTATTTTTTGTTTATAAGTAGATAGTTTGTATTGTTTTGAGACTTTTTTTAGTTCGTACTACGTATTATTTTTGGTTCATATGTGATAGTTGGTATTATTAAGTAAAATATAAAAGCATCATGATTTATTAAAAGACATTTAAAATAATTAATATGTGTTTAACTTTCAAACGTTCATAACCCACTACTAAATATTTGACCTACTGTAACGTCAAAATTGCAATGGTTTTTTGAATGCGTTACAATAGATAACCTATAGTGATGGTTTTCTTGTGCGTTATAATAGATGGGTTATTGTAACACCCTGTTATTTTTTGTTAACAGTTGTTAGAGGGAGGGAAAAGCGCTCAAAATTTTCAATAAGAGCGGGGATTAAAATAATAAAATAAAAAAACCAAAATCCCTAGTTCCGAGCCTTTTCTCTATCGCCTGCTTCAGTCCTACTCGGTCTCTTCACATCCTTCCCAACAACAGCAACCAGAAGGAAGCCGCCACCATCGAATCACCTGCCCATGCCGGCGCCAATAGGTTTGTGTGTTGCCATCTTCGGCCCTTCCCCTTCTGAGTTCTGCGTTTGTCGCACTTTATCTCAACCTCTCGCACTCACGCTTGCCTTCAGATCTAGGGTTTCGCTCGAAGATCCCGTCGGATCGTCGTATCCTTCGCCCTGCGACATCCCCGACTGTCGAGCTTCCTCTGTTCCTTAGGTGAGTCCCCTCTCATCTTCATCCGTTCAATTTCAAAAATTCCCTGGAACCCGTAGTCCCTAACCCATTTCCCCTTTCGATGTTAAATAACCATATGTGGGTTCCTCGACTCGTCGCCACCGCGAGCAATCCGCTTGAACGGTCAATCAACCACCATTAGGACCACACCTAACTACCTCAGCAATACTCAACAGTTAGCAACACCTCCAACGTCCCACCTTTGGCCGAATTGAAGTGCTTGGGTCATTGGGTGAGTTTATCCTCCAATTGCAATCTTATTTTGATGTGTGTGCTGTCAGTTTTTTAGCCTTTTTAATTTTGTTCTAAGCTTATTAGCCATATTAGGAAGATAAAACATCAACCTTGGTTAGTAACTTTGTTTTGTAATAGATGGATGGTAGGAATTTATGATCTTGTTGTTTATGTGATGATGAAATGGAATTAATGGAATACTTGAATTTTTTTTTATCAATTGGCAATGTGAATTGAGTGGCTATGTTAGGGCTGATATGTGAACTTGGGTCTTATTTTAGAAGAATTCTAATGGTCTTCGTTCATTTTAGTTGGGTTAGTCAATTTTGATTTCGGAATGACTCTTGCAATTGAGGTTAGCTATCTCTTCTGGCAGTGAACTCCCCTTTTCGTTCCTTTTATGTTTTATATTCGATAGAGTTTGAGGTCATTACATGTGTTTAGCTTCTTTTGTGTGAATTCTATTAACCTCTGACTTAACCCTCATTTTAGCCCAACCAAATATATGTGTTCATGAAAATGAACCATGGGTCTGGCCGTAAATTGACTCAATAACTTCACTGTGTTGTAAACTTTTTTTTTGTGTGAGAATTCTTGGTCTAGCTAGTTTCCCTTTCTTTTCTTTCCATGAGCTATTAACTTCACTGGGCTTTGTGTGATAGGCACAAGAACCTTTTGTCAATATATATATATATATATATATATATATATATATATATATATATATATATATATATATATATATATAGTTCATGCGTTATGTGAAGTATTCTATTGTTACTTTCACAGGTTAGCTTTGATGATATCTTGTTGTTCTAGGCCTTTTCAATGCAAGATGTTATGTCAATTTTTGTGTTAAAAGTTTGGGTGTGTTTCTTACTCTTGCCCTTTCTCATTTATTTTCGTTTTACTTTAATGAATGATAAGAATGTAATGATCGATTTATATGTCGTAGCATAAAGCCTAAATAAAAATGATTTTTGATTTTTTAATTGTCTTGGATTAAGTAGGTTGAATCTAAATGACAATGCCATCTACTGTCATATAAGATTTTTTCTCAGTTTAGGTATGATTTTTATTTAATATATATCTTTCTATGCTTGAAGGCCTTTTATTAGTTCATGTATGATCATAGCAAATGCAATAGAATAAGTAAGCAATTTTGTCCCATGTGTATTATGTTTGGTTTGTTTATATATGGTTCTTATCAAATAGTTAGTCAAACTTTTGGTTACTTCATAAATCTGGACTTGTAATTTCATATGGGTTGTGAATTGTGATTCTTCTTTTATGATTCTATCTTTTCTTTTAGGTTTTTTTATTAATAAAGTTTATACTTCTACTCCAATTTTTTTTCATACATACTGTACTTCCATCTATTAGTATCCACCGATGTTCTAATTATTCTTTGCAAATGAAACTATGTGCAACAACATTGGAGTGCTTCGTGTACAAAACTAAGGTAATTGGCTTCTTCTTGTACCTGAAACGCTTCATTTCTCAATGTCTTCCAACTCAATGCTCATTGACTTAGGTGTTAAATATCTTTCACCTTTTTGCCATTCATGCAAATTACTTTTTGCTGGAAAGTTTAGGTTTTGTCAAAAGGCATTTGTATTCCTTAATCCTTATTAAATTCATATCACTTGCTATTGAAGAAATCAAGTTAGAGTTGATGCCTTGATTTAGAAATTTACATAATTCAAACTAGAGCTTTCTTGATGAATACATGGTGATACTTAAGAAAGAGGTTGAAACTGGTCTAATAGATGCTAGCTAAGAATCTTTTTGATTAAGTACATATAAGTTGTTCAGTTGCAATTTATTTTCTCGTGACGTTGAGCTTATGTTGAAGCTGATGATATTTACACTGAAATTATTTTTATTATTACTTGTGAATGTACCTAACCCTTTCAATATAGAATGGCTGAGAACTTGAGGTACATATACTGATATGGGCTATTATTGCTATTTTTTGTTGTAGATTTTGTCTTGCAAGGAGATACAGAGACTCATGAAGTTTGAGATGCTAAGGGGTTGGACTTCAATTTTTTAGGAACAAATTATTTAGAAGGCTTTTAGTTACTTAACAATTTCTATGTTAGAGATGATAGATATTATATACTTGTAAGCTGCTCTTGCACAAAAATACATATATGTATTGAAGATGTGTTGATTGAATCAAAGAGGCTCTATTTTGTTAGCCTTTTTTGTGTGGATTTGTTATTGTTTCTTAAGGGTTGTTGTGGTGGTGGTGAGGTGCAGCTAGTCAATATATTATTATATTTTTTTTGAAAAAAAATTATCTTTGGTGACAGTTGTGCCCTTTTTGTAACGGTTGTACCTACGGTAACAGTTGTGGATCTGAGGTAACAAATGTAGCTTGGTTTTATTAAACTGTTACAATAGGGTAACATGTTGTTACCATAGATCTATAGTAACGGCCTCTACTGTAGCGAAGTGACAAGTGTTACCATAGGTCTATAGTAACACTTTTGAAGCCTATGGTAACTGATTTCGGGTGTTACACTAGGTCTGATATTTTGTAGTGACTTTTTACTCGATTATCGGATTGAGGCTTATAATAAATCAGAACGAAGCTATCGACGAGTATAACAAATATCGGATTGAGGCTTATAATGTAGGGTTTGACATACCTTCGTGTATCAGTGGTGGAACAAGAAATTTTAGAGAGTGGAGACACGCTAGTGGTGAACAACAATGTATAACAGAAACTCATACAACATGAAACGAGTTCAATACTATAAAAACAACAACAAAAGATAAAAGAGTTCAATGGTTCAATGAGTAATATATGAATTGTGCTAAAAAAACTTTAAAAAGTACTCCTTAGTATTAAAACAACATTGCTTTAGGTTAAAGTTAATAATAAAACTCTATATAATATATACGACAACAAATGATGTTGTTTAAGCATAAACCATTGTCGTTTTGGGATAAAAACATTATCGATTTAGAATAAAACGCCATTATTAATATTTTTCCCGTTTAAAAATAAGGAAAATAAACAAATACTATATGGAATAACAATTATAAAAACTAAAAAATAAGGATAAGAAAAATAATATAATAAACATTGCGTCAATGGAGAAGTTGTTGTAATTTTAACATATAATATTATATAATCACATATAAAAAATTTAAACTTTCCTAACTTCTTACATAATTGTCGAAATGAGTAATATAACCTCTCGTTTCGAAACTCTCGAGATAAATTATAGAATGTGAATGTCAATCTTAACAAAATATAAAAGTATTTTAGGTTATTAAAATAAGATTAAGGCGATTAATATGCCTTTAATTTTCAAATATTCACAACTTTTTACCCATATATATCGGATTAATGCATATTATATATCAAAATAAAGATATCAACGAGACTAATATATATAGGTGATTCGTCAGATGAGGGTGAAGGCACGTGACCCCACATGCCCCTCTTGGATCCGCCTCTGGCACATATGTCATTGAAAGGATGAAACCTCGTGTACGATGAACAGCATACCTTATTTTCCAGCCAAACTAGTTGGTATAAGCCACACAACTTTACTGAACAAATTAAAGAGAACATAACATCAGAATAAGTTCCCTTTAGCTATTTTTTTTTTAAACCTTCATTGTAAATGGTTGAACAAAAACCCATGCCTAATAGCATGTAATGATGTAATGCTACATAACTTAAAAATTGATGGGATAATGGCAATCATTGTGAAGAAAAAAACTTCTTCATTGATTAACTCCTTGTACAATATACATTTATTTATCAGTGTCAGAATTAAGCACACAAGTCTTAGAAACAATAAACAATGAGCAAAAATAACAGGAAGAAAATGGAAATATTTACATACTCACATAATACATATAGAGATAGAGATTTAAAAAAAATCTATATAAAAAGAGAACTTGTATACAGAGGCAGTTGCACAAGGATCTTGCTATGCTAACTAAGATTAAGATCAATCACTGTTGGTAGACATGGCCACGGTCGACCCGTGACCCGCCGTGCAATTATCGATGACTCTTGGTGACATTGAGGACAACATGAAGGTTCCATTTGATGGTCCTGTCACTCGTGCAAGAGCCAAGAAGATTCAAATTGCAACTAAAGCCTTTCTTGTCCGTCACCATGGGACTTTAGAGCAAGGGTTCAGGCCACCCTGGATCACTTGGCTCAAGGTTACACCACCAGCACCAGAAGTGAGCTTGCGTCCACACACGGAGCTCATGAAGACTCGTCAACACCCTCCTTGATCAACACACACATGTCACTCGGCCCAAAGACATGTCGAGTGGATTTGGTGGGCTTGGCCGAGTGATCTCTTGTGGGCCGAGTTCTATTACATTAATTACTTATGTTATTATTTTATGCAAATTAGATTAATAAGATGGAATTAATTATATCTCTTCTAGATATAATCCTTGGCCACCAAGTTATGAATTTCTATCTTTATTAGGAAAAATCTATCTTAGATTTATTTCATTTATCTTTAGATATAATAAATCTATCCAAACCCCTTTCCTTTGCAAGGAAGGATTGGTTAGATCTCCCATAGTTTTTTATATATTCATGTTATGCACCTTTGAATTAATCAGATTGAATTAGAATTGAGAACCCCTTTATGGATTAAAGGGTTCTTGGTTATCAATCCCAAAACACTATCATCACTTTTGTTCTTGAGATTTTCGGCAACACCATCACCATCGTCCCTACTGTTTTTCGTCGACATCGAGCACAAGCCAATCCTTGAACCTGTCGCAAGAAGAAGGCCGGCATCGGCAGTGCTCGCAAGGACATCCGCTCCCAGCGAGAGCGTGCCCAGGCCTTGCGCGCATAGGCGCCCAGCGTCGAGCGCTCCTGCGCTCTCGTCTTCGCTCCCGCGCCCAGCTCTCGCCATCACTCTCGCTCCCAGCGAGAGAAGTCTCCGCGCGCCTGCACCGCACACCCTGAGGACTTCGTCCTGTGTGCCCAGCGATCTCGCGCATCCCTTCTCGCTTCTCTCTCGCTTCCCTTGATTAATTTCTGTCGCTACTTCTTGAGTTCTCAATTACTGGAATTTCACTAAGTCTGAAACTGTCGCTATTTCAGAAATTTAATTACTTGTTTAAATTGTTCCAATCAGGAGATATCAAAGAGCATTGCAAGATCAGGCAAATATACGGCGTGGTTCTTGATCTTGAGCCCACAGGCAAAGGATGCATAAAGTTATGAGTGAAGCCTGAATCCATAAGGATAGAAAGGGCAATATTCTTGATCTAGGCTGTAGCACACATTGTGCTTGAGCCAGTGGATCCTGTGAGAGCGTGTAATGACACCTGCACCTGCTGATCTATGCTACTTGACTCCTCCACCTGAGTCACATGTTCGGTGTTAGCGGAATAAGCATCCATCAAAAGTAATTGCGGGACGGCACAACGATGCCCTGGTTTGTAAGACTCATCGCAATTAAAACAAAGGCCTTTCTCCCTTCGTGTTTGTTGTTCAGCCCACGTAAGACGTTTGACGCCCGTAGGTAGCGCTGGATTTCCGGGAATTGGCTTAGAAATGGAACCTGGATTAGGAGCCCAGAAGGAAGGACGACGGTTGCTGCTAGAAGCAGAAAACACCTTAGTGGCAGTAATCGCATCCTCCTGATTCAAAGCTATCTCGAAAGCATGAGATAGGCAAGTTGGAGTAAGAAGGCGAACCCCTGCTTGGATGTCGGCTCGCAAGCCGGACAAAAATAGACTGACTAGATGTGGATCTTGTAATCCTGGAACCAAGTTGACGTATGTCTCAAATTAGGTGATAAAGGATGAAACTGTACCCGTTTGAGATAGCTTGGATAAGGAACCCATTGGATCCAAATTCTTACGGGAGCCAAATCTCTTACAAAGAGCAATAGAAAATTGTTGCCACGTCAATTCTCCCATAGAACTCTTCAACCGCCGATACCAAGCCACCGCATCGCCACGAAGGTGAATTGAGGCCATAGTAACGCGTTGTTCAACATGCATTGGATTTAGGGTAAAGAACTGCTCTGCTTGAAAGAGCCAACCCTCAGGTTCTTCCCCTTCGAATCTGGGAAAGTCTAGACCAAGTGGTCGTCCTTGGATGTGTGGTTGGTGCGGCTGCTGAAACGGAGGTGGCGGATTAGGGTTAGGTGGACGGTTGTGTGGTTCCAACAATGCAAGGCGATCAAGGATCTGCTTGGAGGTTGCCTGAATTTCAGCGAGGATGGTGGTGTGCTGCTCGAGGGTTGTGGAGTTTGCGGCGATGGCGGTTTCATGGCGGGCTGTAATTTCTTCAAGTTCTTTCACCGTCATCTTGGATGATGCAGGTGAAATTTTTTTTTGAAGGAATTTCACAACTTGGCTCTGGATACCAAATGATGAGACTTGATTCTTCAAGGCTCAATATTTAGACTTTTGATCTTTTGATTTGAGATCGAACAACCAATAAATCTTTTGATTAGAGATTCAACTACCAAGAAGATAACTTTATTCATAATTCTCCCAACATAAGTTGAGATCCTTATATAACCTACTAGCTTCCTAAATAAGATAGAATAATAATAGGATCGATAATATCCTTATATAGCCTACTGGCTTCCTAATGTAATAATTAAGATAAAATATAACTAATAGTAAAACATTATCATCTCTACTTATTACGCCTAGCATAAGTCAATAAGGGCTTATCTAGGTGAGATGGACGTGTAGAAAGGGGTGGAATCCTATCATCCAATGCCTTGAAACACGCAAAATCGCATCTGATAGACAATAACAAAACAAAGCTGTTGCACAATCTCTGATAATAAACAGAACTGATTGCTTTCCATTTTGACATTATGGGTAATTCTATACATGAATGAGACCAACAGAAAACCGAATGTGACATCAAATAAGAACCACATGAAACAATCTTTGAAATGGAAATGAAAAATACCAAAGATGCAAGCTAAACAATAACGAAATACTGAGCCACTGACAGGGGCAGAGGCAGGAATTTCTCTAGGGGGGGGGGCTCAATCTCATTTGAAGACACCCATGCTGAGTTGCAGCTATGATCGTTGTGCGCCGGCCGCCGAGGTACTGTGATTGCTGTGCGACGGCCGCCAAGGTACAAGCTCACCGAAGAACAATACGAAAGAAAAGGGCGAAGGTTTAGAAATGATTGAAAAAAAAATAGGTTCAATGAAAGAAAAAGTATGAAAGAAAGGGTGAAGGTTTAAGAAGGATTGGAAAAAAAAAATGGGTTCAATTAAAGGGGAGAAATGAAACACGCAAAATCGCATCTGATAGACAATAACAAAACAAAGCTGTTGCACAATCTCTGATAACAAACAGAACTGATTGCTTTCCATTTTGACATTATGGGCAATTCTATACATGAATGAGACCAACAGAAAATCGAATGTGACATCAAATAAGAACCACATGAAACAATATTTGAAATGGAAATGAAAAATACCAAAGATGCAAGCTAAACAATAACGAAATACTGAGCCACTGACAGGGGTGGAGGCAGGAATTTCTCTAGGGGGGGGGGGGGCTCAATCACATTTGAAGACACCCATGCTGAGTTGCAGCTGTGATCGTTGTGCGCCGGCCGCCGAGATACTGTGATTGCTGTGCGTCAACCGCCAAGGTACGAGCTCACCGAAGAACAATACGAAAGAAAAGGGCGAAGATTTGGAAATGATTGGAAAAAAAAAATAGGTTCAATGAAAGAAAAAGTATGAAAGAAAGGGTGAAGGTTTAAGAAGGATTGGAAAAAAATGGTCTGGCCTAGCCATCGCCCCTCGAATCTGTGCATTCAATCGTCAATTTGGGGTTTGAGTGCTTTGGTGGATTCGTCCCCTCGGTCTCCTTCATCCCCTCTCTCTGATTTTTTTCGGGTCGAATTATGCAAATCAATGTTGCCTCCGTCGATGTGTGGCAGCGTTGGATCGATTTCTGTAATTCGGATCGATTACTGTTAATTTGTTCGGTGGTGTGCGGTGGCATCGCCCTCGGGGGTCAGATTCGGTGGCTTCGTTGGTGGGTCGATGCCGACTTGGGTTGGCCTCTTCGTTGCTGCCCTCTCCGTTCTCCCTTTGTCGATGCCATCTCTCACCCTATCTCCCGTCGTCGGCCGCCCTATTCCGTCGGCGCCTTGACCTCTACCTGCTCTGCTACTCCGATGGGTGGCAGATCGAGTTCTCTATCTTCTTCCCCGTCCCATTCCCAGATCCCCTTTCCATCGGGCCTGACTTGGGCCCTAAGGTGACCCGGCGGTGGTGGTCCTTTGTTTTGCTTTTGGCCCGTTGTTAGCCCATTGCCTAATTGGGTGTTATAAAATTTTGAGATAATAATTTATAACTAAAATAAATAAATTCCGATCGGGTTATGTTTACATATAAAAAAAAAAAAATCCGGATTCTTCCCGCGCTCTTCGTCCTCCTTGCGGCTGTGCTTCATTTGCTCGTGTGGGTTGGTGTCCGTATGTTGGTTCGTGGTTAGTTTCGGTTGAGGAGCAGTTCTGCGGCCCTGATTGATCGACGTGATCGTGTTGGTGGTGTTTGTGGTCTCCGAAGATCCCTCATCCAGGTGGGGGGAACGTCGTGTGATCCACACTTTCCCAGGTGTCGCCTTTGCCTTACGAGGATTTCTGCTTTCCGTCTTTCCGGCGGCGAGACATCGTGTCAGCTAGGGCTGTCCCATGCGCTCGCTATCCACTTCTCCGCGACGACTTCCTTCCTCTCGATGTTGTGTCCGCTAGTTTGCTTAGGTCTTGGGTTTTTTCCGGGTTTACTTTGGGTGCTCTTTTGATGTATTTTTATGTTATATTTTCTATTTCGTTGTTGTATGTTTAGACGGCTTGCCGTCTGCCGACTTTGTCGGCTTCTCGAGGTCCGGGCCTGTCCGGTCTCGAATTATTTCCTTATCAAAAAAAAAAAAAAGGATTGGGATAAAAAAAATGGTCTCGAATTATTTCCTTATCAAAAAAAAAGAAGAAGAAAGGATTGAGATAAAAAAGGATTGGGTCTGTCAGGTCTCGAATTTTTTTTTTAAATTTCCAGGAGGCTCGAGCCACCGCATGCCCCCCTCCGCCCCTGGCCACTGACCATGTTCAAGTAATTATGCAAGCTAAACAATACGGGAATACTGAGCCACTGACCATGTTCAAGTAATTTAACTGAATGATGATACAGGTCACAACAGCCATCGCGAAGACCCATGACTTTGAGAACTCGAACTGGTTTGTTCCCCCCACTGTGAGTTCTATGGCAATGCCAACTGCCTTTATACTCATAACCTATAAAGGAAACAACATACAAGCATTATAAAAGAAATCTGAAGAGTTGTTATTGATGGGCTTTTAACAATAACTAGATAAGAATGCTATGCCAAAATCACTTAAAAGTCAATGATCCAACGACCGAGCATATGCCAATGTAGACTAGTATGTTTGTTTGACCACAACGGGGTGCACAGTACAAGATTAACACCAATGCCACAGCAATCACTGATGCTGTATACAGCAAAAAGGCTGGATATGAAACAAGTATGAACGATATTTTAAAAATACAAGAATGCGAAAGCATAGACAGAAGCTCAGGGTAGAAGATCCTGTCTTACCTGGTTGAATGGCTAATTCCCAGATTTCTTCATCCAACATAAACAGCACTGCACATTTCCATTTCGAATTTTAAAGGAAAAAATCCTAGTTGCAGGCCATACCAGAAGGTCCAGAACAGACATCACTGAATCAACACATTATCAGATGATTCAACATCTACAAGTTGCAGAACTGCCCAATATCGACAAAATTAAATCCACACCCATTAGCAATTTGATAGCACACGCTCTATTTGTTTACTGTTGATCATATTCATGCCCAGCCAACAAAGGGGCTCCAACAAGTATCCATAGCCGCCAACACCTTCAAATCACCCCAATTACCAATGAACCAAATGCTCAAGCTTGGTTCAATGATTGAATCAAAATCAATCGATGAAGAAAGAAATTAGAGCTGGGTATTACTAGCACGGGGGCCAGAGGCACCGGCACGCTTAAGGCCCTTCTTCTTGATGATGAAGCTGGATCCGATGAAGGCACTCGAAACACACGCGAGGGTAACCCCTTTCAAATTGCTACTGCACATTGCTCGATCCACTTAACATCTACTGTACATTGCTTGATGAACTCCAACCGCGAACTCTGATTTTTTAATTTTTCCGGTGGAATTTGGTAAGAGGACCGAATTCCAAACATGGCAAATTCCTGATTTTCGGTTTTGGGGTATCTAGGAAGGTGCCGCGAAACTTCAAATCCCCTCTCTCTCTATCTATCCAATTAAGTCGTCATTTCACACTGACAGTTTCTCATTTCTTATCCTAGAACTTCCTCCCAAGCCCCTGATATTTTATCAATTGTGGGTTTGATCTTTGATTGTTCAACCTGTTTGACTATGGGTCTGTTTATGTGTCTCCAATCCGGCGTATGTCCTCCATTTTTACCAATTGCGTCCCCCAAAATCCATATCCCCATAACTTGAGAGATTCAGAGATGGATTCAGCCACCGAAACCTCCCTTCGCAGTTCACTGGCAGAGAAGCAAGCTGCTGTTGACGCTCAAGCCAGCGCAGTTAGGGAATTGAAGGCTGCCTCTGCGACGAAGACGGCCATTGATGAAGCCGTCAAGGTGCTCAACTCGCTTAAGCTCGACAAGTCGTCTGTCTAGAAGCAGCTTCAAGCTGCCATTGCTGGCACCGCTGTGAGCAAAGAGGCCCACAGACAGAATGTCATCAATACACTGGAAAGGAAGCTGTTCTACATCCCCTCTTTTCAGATCTATGGTGGTGTTGCTGGCCTTTACGACTATGGCCCTCCTGGATGCGCTGTCAAGTCAAATGTTCTTGCCTTTTGGCGTCAGGTACTCTTATTAACTTCACTCATTCCTATATGATGAATTGCAGTGAATGGTTTTGTTGATTTTTCATGTGCTAGTTTGATTAATTGATTGCTTTGTAGTTGTAGACCTGTCTGTTACAGTAAACAAATACAGTAGTTTGTTTACACGAAATCAAAGATCACATCTGTTCTGCCTTTGGTGTTTTGTATCTCAATTTTTGGTTCATATTGTTTTTGCACTATGAATGTCATTGGACTAGTACTTGACTGATAGCTTTGGTAATTTTAATGTATTTGCTGTTAACAAAACAAGCATCAACTTATTCTTTTTTTTTTTTATCCTCAGCATTTTGTTTTGGAGAGAACATGCTCGAAGTTGATTGTCCTTGCGTTACTCCAGAGGTTGTGTTGAAGGCATCTGGTCATGTCGACAAGTTCACAGACCTCATGGTCAAGGATGAGAAAACTGGCACTTGCTATCGTGCTGACCACTTGGTCAAGGATTTTTGCAAGGACAAGCTTGAGAAGGACTTGACTCTCTCGGCTGAAAAAGCTGCTGAGCTCAGGCATGTTCTTGCCATTTTGGATGAATTTTCTTCTGAACAATTGGGTGCTAAGATCAAAGAATACGGCATAACTGCTCCTGATAACAAAAATCCACTCTCTGATCCCTATCCTTTCAATCTGATGTTTCAGACATCTATTGGTCCATCGATCTGGATTGAGTCCGGGGTAATTGCCTCCTTTTGTATCTCCTAAGATTACTTAACATTTTGGTTTGTTTTGTCTTCCCTCATGATTAACTTCACTCTTTTTTTCCTTCTTGTTGACAGTTTTATGCGGCCAGAAACTGCACAAGGCATCTTTGTTAACTTCAAAGACTTGTACTACTATAATGGGACGAAGCTTCCCTTTGCTGCTGTTCAAATTGGACAAGCTTTCAGAAATGAGGTTTCACTTTTTGTCATCTTACAGTCTTCATTTTTTCACATTCCATTATCCATTCTTGCTGCTGAATGCAAATGCATCCATATGTTTGGAAATAACAGAATTGGAATGCTTATTTGTTTCGATATATGCACTTGAATAATGAGTAATGTCACTCTTGGGTTGTCAACCGAGCTTTATGTTTATATGCATTTTTATCGACATTATATTTATCTTTGCGGTTACAGATATCACCACGTCAAGGTCTTCTGAGGGTTCGTGAGTTTACGTTGGCAGAAATAGAGCACTTTGTGGACCCGGAGGACAAGTCCCATCCAAAGTTTCGTGAAGTTGCAGATTTAGAGTTTCTGATGTTCCCGAGGGAGCTACAAGTTTCTGGAGAGCAGGCCAAAAAGATGGTCATTGGTGAAGCAGTATCAAAGGTGACTATCAATAACCTCTAACTCGGATACTTGGTTTCTTCTATTTTAATCTTCATTTTATTTTGCATTTGAAGGGGAGAAAACTCAATAATTATATGTAAGAAGCCTGATGGTAACTTTGGCAATCACCTTTTATAGGGCATTGTTAACAATGAAACACTGGGCTATTTCATTGGGCGAGTGTATCTCTTTCTTACAAGCCTTGGTATTGACAAAGAACGCCTGCGCTTCCGTCAACATCTTGCCAATGAGATGGCTCACTATGCTGCAGACTGTTGGGACGCTGAGATAGAATGCTCTCATGGTTGGATTGAGTGTGTTGGCATTGCTGATAGGTCTGCATATGATCTGCGTGCTCACACGGTAAATATTTGTATATGTTGTCCACTCATAAATATAAAGTTCTATGTTTCATTTTTTCAGTATGGAGTTCTAATCTAATTTGATTAGTATTAGTTTTTATATTTATGGAAACCGCAGAAGACGTATGCATCCAGTCTTTTGTTTACCCTTAAGCTTTACAATGTTTTCATATTGCTTTCAAGTTGCTTATAGTGATTGGCCTACAATGTTTTCATATTGCCTGTTGCAACCTAGATTGCCTAACTTGTACTGAATCTACTGATTGCTTTACTTGTTAAACTATCTCTGTAGGAAAAAAGTGGTGTAGCCCTTGAAGCACAAGAGAGGTATCCAGAACCAAGGGAAGTAGAGGTAGTAATACTGTCCTCGGATTTTCCTTTCCCCTTGCTTCATCGATCTGGTTCAAATTGCGAAGTTACATTCTTATTTAACTGTTTATAATGTTTGTGTCCTCTTTTTTTTTTGTTACTTTATCAGAGACTTGTTATTGTCCCTGTGAAGAAGGAGCTGGGCCTTGCATTCAAGGGTAACCAGAAGAATGTTGTTGAAGCATTAGAGGTAGTTTACAATGGTGTTTGTTTGCTCTCCTTTTCGGACTTTACTTTTATTACGTATTGTGAGAATCTTCTGTTTACTCTTATTGATATAGACCTTTTAAATTAAAGATATCTTTGAAGTTATGAAATGTTTGCAGATTATAGATATGCTTTTGAATCTCATTTGTATTTGCTATTGTCTGTAGGCTATGAATGAAAAGGAAGCTATGGAAATGAAGGCTAATTTGGAATCCAAGGGCGAGGTTGAATTCGTCGTTTGCACCCTTGGGAAAACTGTAACTATAACAAAGAACATGGTGGCAATTTCAAAGGAGACGAAGAAGGAACATCACAGGGTTTTCACCCCATCAGTCATTGAGCCATCCTTCGGTATTGGACGGATAATATATTTGCCTCTTTGAGCATTGTTTCTACACAAGAGCGAGTAATGTGGGCGACGACGAACAACAACTAAACGTCTTCAGTTTCCCTCCACTCGTGGCTCCCATCAAATGCACCGTGTTCCCCTTGGTGCAAAACAAAGAGTACGAGCAAGTTTCCCAACAGATCGCCAAGTCACTGATAGCTGCTGGGATTCCTTATAAAATTGATATCACAGGTAACCACAGTTTAGATTATTAGTCGTTACCTTCGTCATTGGGGCTGAACATTGCATTGCTTGTTACCTTCAGGCACTTCAATTGGCAGGCGTTACGCAAGAACAGATGAACTTGGCGTACCCTTCGCCATCACTGTGGATAGTACAGCCTCTGTGACGATCAGGGAGAAGGACAGCAAGAAGCAGATTCGTGTTGGTGTGGACGAGGTAGCCTCTGTAGTGAAGGAATTGATTGATGGACACAACACCTGGGCTGATATGTCTATTAAAAGAATGCATCTTACCGTCAAGTTGCGTCTTCTAATGCTAAGGGCGTGTTTTCTCTCCCCCCACCTCCACCTTCATTTAGATCCTCCACCTCCCTTACCTCCTCCACCCCATTTTCACCCACCCCACCCCCTCCATCTCTTAAAAACGTCTCTCAGAAAACACGCCCTAACATATTTTAGGCAATTTCGTTTTTATCTTTTCAGTATAATGTATATATTTACATATCCTAAATATCTATATCTATATATCTTTATAAAATACTAAAACAGAGACCGCTGGAGCGACCTCGCTGGCACGGAATTTTCTGGATTAAACGGGATTATTTTCGCCTGCGTGGCATTTTCTCGATTAAACCGGTATTAAATTTCTGGCCACACCAATTAATAAACCAATATAGTTGGATAAAAAACTTATCTTTCTGAATCAAATAATCTATTCAATATACCTTAACTAGATACACCCTAATTGTTAAATTGATCTTCGATCAACTTCAAATCTAATTTGTTACAAATTTCTACGTATGTTTCAAAATTTGATGAAAAAATTAACTAGATATATACTAAGATGCCAAAATATTTTAATTTAATTAAATTGATAAGAGATGTTGTGATAGAGTTAGTAGACGTATAGTTATAAACTAACCCAATTTCATATTTATATAAATTTTGTGAACTGTTTGGAGTCTAAATATACTTTTTACTTTATATATACTTAATAAAAATATTTATAAAATCAATATTATAAATAACAATTAACAACCATAATTATCTACATCAATTAATAAGCAAATATATATAAATATTCTATCCAATGTAACATCTATCTATCTATTCTAACTAATATACTAAAGCAGAGGTCGCTGGTATATTTAATTACATAACCAATATAGTTAGGTAAAAAACTTATTTTTCTAGATACATATCTATCCAATATAACCTTATATTTTAATTAAATAAATATATATTACACGTAATATATGGTTCAAAACATATTCAATCTAACTAATCAAATATAATAATATATAAAAAAAAAACCGATCCAAGTCCTAATAGCCTAATATAGGTAGGCTGTTCATAAACCTATACTTGAAAGCAAGTCAACTTGCATATCGGTACGTTGGAGATTATATTTTTCCAATTCATCTCATAGTAATTTGAATATATTTGTCAAATTAAATCTTTGTCAAATATTCTATCTTTTTAGATGAAATTAAATATATTTATATAAATATTCAACCTTATATTTTAATTAGGCAGAAAATTAATCCTTTAGATGAAATTGAATATATTTGTATAAATATTCAACCTTATATCTTACATAGTTGGAAAATTTATCCTTTTTAGATGAAATTCAATATATTTGTGTATATATATATAACTCATAAGATTTTGTATTGAATAGACAATTAATTAATGGCTTAAGATAGAATAGTGTTCCTATATATAGTCTAATCTACGAGTCATCACCAAACACGAAACCTTCGATATCATTAGTCGGTTCAACAACTTTCAATAGTTGCAAATCAAGATTCGCCGCTTCAAGAGGTATAGTTTTGACTATATTCATCATATGTAGATCCTACTACGTGTATGCAATAGTTTTATATTTTAAAATAAGGTCCTTAATTAAAATAGCTTTATTCATCATAAGCAGATTTGTTCTCTTAGATGAAGAGGTAATCCCTTATATTAATTACATCTTATTTTAATTTAATGTAATTGATTCGGTTTTGATTAAAGTATTAACTTTTCCCTTTTTAAATTGTACATCAGGATTTGATGATTGAAGGATTTGAAGCCATGGTTCCATTCGTTCTCAATTATTTTAATTGACAAAGGCTATCAATTTTATTTTTAAAAAAATCTATCTTCTACCCACTACAATTTTACAACACAATATAATTACAAAACTCATTACTTTAATTACTTAATATATAGATTCAATTCATTATCTTCAGTACGTGTTCCAAATTTTATTATTTTGAAAGATATTATATATTAATGTGTAAGTGCGGGCATATATGCACAATTGATGCACAACTTATAATCATGGTGGACATTTTGCACGAGTAAAGGTGACAATTAATACAATTTCACAAAATATTTATAATACGTGTTAAATTTATATGATAAAATTTTACAAAAGAATTTATTTTATTGCTCAAAATCCATCATTATTAATACTATTATATATTACTATGTACATGCTATATTTTGTTATCTTATTTAACGATCTCACTTATATTTATAAATCTATCCAATATGTAAATATACTCCGTACATGCATATGTATAAAAAGATATATATATTACAATTTCTTTCTCATCAATTTTTTCAAGGACGATATTTCATACATGGATAATAATTTTATTTGATCTAAAAAGATTTATAAAAAGAGATCAAATAGTTTTATTTGATCTAAAAAAATATATAAAAAGAGATCAAATATACTACGAAAAACACTCGTATTTATACTAAAAAATAACACAAGTGAAAATATAAAAAATTATAAAAAAATCTATCCAGTTATCTTTAAAGATTTCTAACCACCTGCATTTTGACTTAGTTTCTCTCCATTAAGGTGAAAATGATGTTAAATTACATGTTATTATCATCTGATCGAGTTTGATATATTTTCTAATAAGTTTAGACAAATTTGGTCAAATAAGTTAGATCAAATATATAAAATTATTAATTGATATGGTTAAAAGGATTTAAACTACACGAGTAAGCGACATATAAGTGAAATTAATTAACCTCTTAGCCGTATATTCAATTTCATCTAACGAGATTTTACTTTAATTTATTTTACAATTGATTGAACGTTTTATTAAAATATTTCAAGCATAACATTTAATAAAAAATATTTCAAACAAATTAACATAATAAATTATAATTTATTAACAAAACGCGCAAACGCGCGGGTACCGAATTTATTCGATATGTATAACAAATTTATTCGATATGTACTAAAACAGAGACCGCTGGAGCGACCTTGCTGTCACGGAATTTTCTGGATTAAACGGGATTAAACTACTGTTGAAAACTTATCTTTGTAGATACATATATAATATATTAAACTATTGTTGAAAACATATCCAATCTAACCAATCAAATATAATAATAAGTTATTGTTGAAATTAATTAACTAACCTATATGCTAAACGTGTGGAGGAGATACAAAATAACGTTTGAAAAACAATATGATTGGAACCATGGAGCTTAATTTCATCATATTTGACGGCATCGAATTTAATTGAAAGTTATATTTAAAAATAAAATAGCTCCATACTTAATACTAAAAAATAAGATATATTCATAAAGCCTTATAAATTTATATCCTAACACGTACATAGTTAGTTATAGAATAGTTTTATCCTTATTTTTTTTTCCAAAAGATATATCCCCCTCATAAATGATTAACAAAGTCGGTTAAAATATCAAATGCCTAATACGTACAAATCTATATATATAAATGATTTATCTATATCAATATCTATATATAAAATATTAAAGCAGACCAGACCTCTGATTAGATTAATATTTTTTTCCCTAAAAGGTAGAATAATTGACCAAAAATATATGTAATTATTTGTACATTAAATATATAATTTACTACCTTTATAATGATATTTAATGTAATTAATCAAGATAGGACCGGGATAATGCACATACCTACCATCTTTGATAATGAAATTTGCATTGCAACATACGGTACAAAAATACATATTTACATGGATATATCTTCAACCATTCACCATAAAAAATTAATATCATGCCGTCATATATACAAGTTTTGTTATATTTTTATTTTGAATATAGAATAAATTTAGTTACAAATTTTGAGATACTTATATCTTAATTAGTTAGAAAATTCATCTTTTTAAATTAAATAATCTATCTAATATATGGTTCATTATTAATATTCAATCTTATATCTAAATTAGGTACAAAACCTATCAATATATGATGGTATATAAAAATATATATGTATGGATATATAAAAAATTATTGATTGATATGGTTTAAAGGGTTTTGACTACACGAGTACGTAAGCGATACATAAGTGAAATTAATAAACCAATATAGTTTGGTAAAAAAATTATCTTTTTAGATCAAATAATCTATCCGATATAACTTTATATCTTAATAAAAAAAAACACCAAAATGTTAATTCATCTGTTTAAATATTGCATGTTGAATGATTAAAAAATGATGAAGAGTCTACAGAAATTGTACGTACAGCAATAAGATTGCTTTGAATGATTTTAAAAATTAATTGAAAATCAGCTATTTTATTTGAAAAAAAAATCAAACTATCACTCTAAATCAAATTAATTGATAAGCCAATTTATCTATATAAAATACTTGAAATATTAATTATTTAAATTGAAAGAACTAAATACTACTATATAGAATTCATATTTTCCTTTAATTAGTAGAGCATACATTTGTTTATTTTTCTTTTAATTGAATTGCAGTGCGAGAATTAAACTAATAACAATCAAAGTCTGTGGAAAATATAAAATAAAAATTAATATAGATATAAATAAAAGCTATCAAAAGTAATTAATTTCGATATAAATAATATTTTCACCCTAAAATAATCTATATATAAATACAATAACACCTATAAAATATTTATCTATTAATATTTCGGATTTTAGTGAGTATGACTATGAAATAATTTTGATTTATATTTTCTATGAGTCAATAAATTAACTAAAATATATAGATAAGTTGTGAATAACTTTATCTATAGTTATAGCTAGACTCTCCGTTCCCTATCATTTAAGGGTTAGATTTGTTTACATGTTATATTTGGAGTGTTTACGAATGATCTTTATATATAAAAGAAAAAAATAAATAAAAAAAGACATATAATTTTGATCACTATATAGATTGATTAGGTTAAAATAGTAAAAGTTAAATGATTATTGACTTGATTCTTAATTAAAAAGGTATAGCTTATCTGCTTACGAGATAAAATTTTACCGAATAAGATTATACTTATCATTTATTTAAGTTATGATTCATAAAATGGTATTGTTAGGTTTTTAAATATTTTTTAGAGTTTATATTATAATAATACAAAGTAATACAAATATACAAATTAAAAATAAGTTCGAAACGATGATGTAGCTTTACTGAAGCATCAAGATGTTGTATATTCTCTTCTTTAATCTATTTTTTTATTATTTAAATTAATACGAATAATAGCAACACTAACGCTATATAAAATATATATACCACGTCGTAAGATTTTGTTCAATTATTTTACCTTTTACCATCAAATTTTGCTCAATATATTATTCTACATTTTACATCAAATTGAATCTAATATATTTAAATATAAATATGCACCATCTTAATTTGATGATAAAATTTGAGAAGATAAATCCGTATATAATCTATATAAAATACTAAAACAGAGACCGCTGAAGCGACCTCGCTGTCACGGAATTTTCTGGATTAAACGGGAATATTTTTTCATACGTGGAATTTTCTGAATTAAAGTTGTATTATATTTTTGGGTCACATCAATAAATAAGTCAATATAGTTAGGTGAAAAACTTATCTTTCTAGATTATTAATAAGCCAATATATCTTGATTAGATTATCAATAAGCCCATATTTGGTTCACGGTTAATTTGACTAATAAATTATTGTCATATCGTGATTGGTTAATTTTGATAACATTTTGTGACTTATCCTCTAGCCCACCTTCATTAATTATCACAATTAATTAAAATTAATCTTATCACATATATCTCACATAATTTTATCACGTATTACAATTAAAAATTTTCCTTCTAAATCAATGCTACGTACAAGTAGTATTATTTATATAAAAAACAGAGAGATATTTTGGAGCAAATGCCATGATGTTGTACATTTTGTTGATTCTTTTGTTACCCCATTAAATATAAGTCATAAATAAGTATTGTATGACTTTTTGATACAGTTTTTAAAGAGATAAAAATTATATGAAATATTAACTTTTTAATTAATTTTTTATATAATTTTATACTTATTAAAAATTTAAAAATATTTTAAAAAAATATTTAAAAAGTTAATATTTTACAAAGGTTTAGCTCCTTAAAAAACGTGCTAAAAAGTTAAACGACATTTATTTCTGAACGGATGCAGTATATAAAATATTAACTTTTTAAAATAATTTTTTAAACATTTATATATGGTTCTATTTTGATGAGCCACGTTAAGTAATAATCTAATATAATATTTTAATATAATAAAATATAATTTATTAACAAAACGCACAACCACGCGGGTAACAAATAAAATATATCATATACGTACTACAATTATTGTTGAAAACATATCCAATCTAACTAATCAAATATAGTATAATAATAAGTTATTGTTGAAATATAATAATAACTAATCATACACATACCATTTTCAAATCTTAACCAAAGTAGCTTTCAAATCTTCAAAAACAATCTTAACCAGAAATTGGTTTATAAATCTTATCGAATGTTTTTCTTAATGTATTACTCGGTACAACATAATTTTAAAATCTTAAAAAGCTTCGTGCCTCTTAAATATTTAATTATAGTTAATTTTTGGGCCACATCAATTAATAAGCCAATATAATTAGATAAAAAACCTATCTTTTTATATTAAAAAAAATCTATATAAAATATAACTCAATTTATGCATGTGTGGAGAAATCTGATCTTTTCTTAACGAAATATGAAGTTTTTTTTTTTTATGTTTTAATTGATATTCTGGAGATAAAAAAAAATGGTGGGGGGTGTATTTTGATTTCATCTACCGATTAGTTTAAATCTATAAAAGAGATTTATCTCTTTTATATTAAAAAACCATTTTAGTTGGACATACGGGGTGATGTTAATTTTTTTTTTTTTTACCGTAATCTGCTCTTTGCAATATATGTTTTGAATTTTATATATGAAATACCGTAATCAATCTTGGATACATTATTGGTATACTATTTTATATGAATTTTTTTTCTAATTATTGCTTTTGAATTTTATTCAAAATTTGAAATTTCATAACAATATTTTTTTTTAAAATTGGATCGAAAATAATATTTTTATACAATCTACAAAGTATCGGTGAACATTTTCTAGATTAAAACGGAATTACTTTTGCTTACGTGTCGTGTTTTGAATTAAATTGGTATTATATTTTTGGGTCACCTCAATTATTAAGTCGATATAGTTAGGTAAAAAAACTTATCTTTTTAGATCAATAATCTATCCAATATAACCTTATACCTTAAATTAGATTGGAATTTTTTTTATATAAATATTCAACCTTATATCTCAATTAGGTAAAAAACTTATCGTTTTAGATAAATGTATGTAATATTATTCATGTCGACAAACTTTTTTTTTTTTACCATGCCTAATCCGTGTAATCGAGAGTGAGCGGGGCTTTAGAGATGCCCTTAGAGGTTTGTTTTCAAACCATGCCTAATATTGTATCCATACTTAATATTGTACACCAAGAGATTGGAGCATGGCAAATTTTTTTAGGACTTTGGTGCGATTCGCATACATGGCATTTTCTGAATTTAAATGGTGTTATTTTTTCATACGTGTCATATTCTGGATTAAAATGGTATTATCTTTTTGAGCCATATCAATTAATAAGTCAATATAGTTAGGTAAAAACCCTATCTTTTTAGATCAAATAATCTATTCAATATAACCTTATATTTATATTAAAGTAGAGTCTTATTGTAAATTATATTTATTAGGATATGTACCGTATCCAATTAATTTTTTTAACATAAACAGTGAAAATATATTTAACAATTTTTATATTTAGATTTGTTTATATATATTAAAGTAGAGTCTTATTTTAAATTATATTTATTAGGATATGTACCATATCCAATTAATTTTTTTAAACATAAACAATAAAAATATATTTAACAATTTTTATATTTAGATTTGACAAACCTTATCTTCATTTATTTCTTATAAATATATATGATCTAGAATATTTTATACATATGCAAATTTACTTTAACAAATTTCTAAATTAAATGATGATTAAATGAGATTATACAATTTAGCGCCCAAAAATTCCAACCCAACTCGACTCGATAGATGGATATTTGAACTTTAAAACAATGAACAAATTAAGAACAAATTTACGCAAATCAAAGTCTAATAAGTTGGATGGCCAAAACTACCAAAAGAAACGCGCCCATGGAATTTTCTGGATTAAACGGGATTATTTTTGCTTGCGTGACATTTTCTGGATTAAAATGATATTATATTTTTGGGCCACATCAATTAATAAACCAATATAGTTAGATAAAAACTTATCTTTCTAGATCACTGAAATTAATTATGACTATATTACAAAAGAAATCTATATAAAATATATTTATATATTGCACCGTTAGTGGATCTAAATTCGATAATTATCATGCATATGGTTAAAACGTAATATAAATTATATATTTAATTATTTTTACAATATAGATTTATCATTTTTACCCTTTATCATGCATGGTATTATGATACATATTTATATTTATCACGTCCTTAAGGACGTGCATTATTTGGGGTGTATATAGCGAATTCGATTGAAATAATGTTAATCTTTATAATTTAATAAAAATTAATAGTTTAAATATAAAATTAATGAAGTAATAGAATATAATTTTTTAAGAAACCGCGCAAAGTCGCGGGCCACGATACTAGTTCTATATAAAATATACCATGCCGTAAAGTTTTAGTCAATTATTTTACCTTTTATATCAAATTGAATATAATATATTTAAATATAAATACGTCATTAAATTTGGCGATGTAATTATATATTATTTTTTATTAAGAAACCGCACAACGGACGGGTACCGAATACTAGTAAAATACTAAAACAGAGACCGTTGAAGCGACCTCGCTGCCACGGAATTTTCTGGATTAAACGAGATTATTTTTGCTTGCGTGTCATTTTCTGGATTAAAGTTGTATTATATTTCTTGACCACATCAATTAATAAACCAATATAATTAGGTAAAAAACTTATCTTTCTAGATACATAATCTATCCAATATAACCTTATATTTTAATTAAATAAATATATATTACACGTAATATATGGTTCAAAACATATCTAATCTAACTAATCAAATATAATAATATATAAAAAAAAAAACCGATCCAAGTCCTAATAGCCTAATATAGGTAGGTTGTTCATGAACCTATACTTGAAAGCAAGTCAACTTGCATGTCGGTGAGTTGGAGATTATATTTTTCCAATTCACATCGTAATTTGAATATATTTGTCAAATTAAATCTTTGTCAAATATTCTATCTCTTTAGATGAAATTAAATACATTTGTATAAATATTCAACCTTATATTTTAATTAGGTAGAAAATTTATCTTTTAGATGAAATTGAATATATTTGTATAAATATTCAACATTATATCTTATATAGTTGGAAAATTTATCCTTTTTAGTTGAAATTGAATATATTTGTGTAGATATATATAACTAATAAGATTTTGTATTGAATAGATAATTAATTAATGGTTTAAGATAGAATATTGTATTTCCTATATATAGTCTAATCTACGAGTCATCACCTAACACGAAACCTTCGATATCATTAGCCGGTTCAACAACTTTCAATAGTTGCAAATCAAGATTCAAAGATTGGTCTTTTAAATTGTATAATTTATTTGGTATATTTTTTTAAGAGAAAATTTACGCCGAATGCGCAAATTTTGGGTCAAACTAATTAATTGTCTCCCACCTGTCAAATTAAGAAAAAGACCACGGCCTAAATTCGTGCCCCCCCTCCCCTAAACCTCGCTTTTCTCTCTGACGATGAAGACGAAATCCCTCCCTCCCTTCTCCGAAGCTCTGCTCCTCCGGCTGCCCTGCCGCCGCTGATTTCGACCGCATCTGGCGGCGAATCGTCGATCTCCGACTTTGAGATCACCCTCCGCAACCGCCTCGTCAATCATCGATCTCAGATTCGATTTTGTTGCGCCGCCTCCCACCGCCTAGAAGACATCGACGCCTGCTCTGCCGCGTTCGTGCGATGCCTGCTCCACCGCGTGCGAGGCCAGATCAAGCGGACTCAGATCTAGGCTGCTCCTCTCCCTTCTCCTCCGCCGCCATGGGAGACGTCGATTTCAGGTATTCTCTCTCGCCCTCTCTCGAAGCCAACTCGATTCCGATCGGAGGAAATCTGAAAATCGCGCCTCCTTGTTCCGGGAGACGTCGATTAGAGTATTGTCTTTGACGGAATTGATCTCGCGCTCGCTCGATTTAGCCTTGTTCCGCGCTCGATCGATCTGCGGCCATGGAGGAAAACAGCAAAGTCCTGCTGAAATTGATAGGTAGTCGGCGGGGAACTCCAAACGGCCATGGATGGTTGGATCTCGCCAGCTCTGCTCGGTTTCAGCAAGAGTGGCGATCTGTGGTGGATTCTCCAAGCCGGCGAGAACCTCCTCTCTGTCCATGGTGACTTCTGAAATTGAGGCCACTCGATTTCATAGGTGTGGTGCTGCTTTGCTACTTTTCATCCAACGAGGCTTGCAACATTTGCTGTCGGTTCATTCCAGCAACATTTGCTACTTTTGTGCTGTCATTCATATTTATGTTTGGCTCCTTAATCTATATTGTTAATATTGCTTTTTAAATATTTAGCATATCATTGGTCAAAATTGGTATGAATCCCTATTCTAAGCTTTTTTTTTTTAAATGCTGAAATTAATTTTTATTAGTAAAATTCGTTATGCTGAAATTAATTTTTATTAGCAAATTCGTTATGCTGAAATGTTGAAATTAATTTTTATTAGCAAAATGTGATTTGAGTTTGTTTTGTTGATAGTTTTGGATATTTACAATTTCAGCAATTTTTTTGCCTTGTCGAAACTTTTTTTAGAATGCCGAAATGCTGAAATTAATTCTTATAAAACTGTTTGAGCTACTATATATTACACACAAGCATATATTTTAGCATTTCAGCATTTTTTTTAGCATTTTTGAAAAAAAACCTCCATTTTCAGCAACTCCGGTGTCGAAGTGGTGACGCGAAAAAAAAGCAACTCCGGTTTCAACACCTTCGGTTTCAGCAACTTCGGTATAGAAGTGGTGACCCGGGAAAAAAAGGAAAAAAAAATAAACTCCAGTTTCAGCATCTAAAACCGGGGTTTCAACATCAACGACTTTGCTGAAACCGGATTTTCAGCATCAAGAACCCTTGTTTCAGCCACGCGGTAAAAAAAACACATTGAAAACAGGGGTTGCTGAAATCGAATGTACTGAATCAGGGGTTTCAGCAACTCCGTTTCAGCCAGCAACGCGGTAAAAAAAAAAGCATTGAAACAGGGGTTGCTGAAACAGGAGTTTCAGTATTAGCACATGCGGTTTCAGCAACGCGAAAAAAAAACTGGGAAAAAATGCTGAAATAGAGCGTGGCACAGGGGTTTCAGCAATTCCGGTGTCGAAGTGACGACATGAAAAAAAAAACTCTCTTTCAGCAATGCGGGAAAAAAAAAGTTAAAACAAGGGTTGCTGAAACCGGATGCGCTGAAACCCCTGTTTCCGCAACGCGGAAATATATATATAAAAAAAAACTGGAAAAAAAAAAAAAATGAAAAAGAGGTTGCTGAAACCGTATGTGGTAAAAAAGAAGTTTCAGCAATTCCGTTTCAGCAACTCTGGAAACGCGAAAAAAAAAAAAAAAATTTATATAATCCAAAATTTAGGAGGTGGGAGCATTTTTCCTAATAAGGCCCAAAATTTAGGACATTCTAGTAACTCTGGGGGGCGGTGGACATTTTGCTAATTTGGAGGAGGTGGGAGCCTTTTTCCTAATAAGGCCCAAAATTTAGGACATTTTAGTAATCACCCCTTTTTTTAATAGAAAGTGATTAGACCCTGGGTAAGCCTACTTGACCTAATAAAAATTTATATAAATGAGTTTTCTTACACTTTGTGGGACTCCTATGTTGAGCAAATCGCAATATATATATAATCTATCCAATACAACCTTATGATTTTTATAAATATTGCCGGCATTTTGTGTGTGTGTGTTACCATTGCCTAATCCTTGATTGATCGAAACAAAAAAAATTTGATTCTAATTTCTGACTATCGGGATTGATAATCATTAATTAGCTTGGACAGTTCTTTGATCAATCTAAAATTGATATACTCTGTACATCCCAAGGAGAAAATGGTACTAAGATGTAAACGTATACAATTTTGGCACGTAATTTTCTGGATTAAAGCGAGATTATTTTTGTTTACATGTCATATTCTGGATTAAATGGTATTATATTTTTGAGACACATCAATTAATAAGTCAATATAGTTAGGTAAAAAACTTATTTTTTTTAGATCAAATAATCTATCCAATATAGCCTTATATCTTAATTAAGTTTTTTTTATAAATATTCAATCTTATATATTAATCAGGTAAAAAAACTTATCAATTTACATAAATCTATCTAATGTTATTCATGTCGGAAAATATTTATTTAATTCAAACACTACATTCTTACGCCAATTATGAAATGCATATCAAAATAACAAAGCCAATATTTAATTTTATGAAATCGTTTTTTGATCAAATATTTATAAAAAGATAATGTATCAATATTTATAACAAAAAAAGAATTTCGAAACATCTATATTTACATGCCATATTTATTTACATGACCTTAATTAAATAAAGTATCGTTTATAGTTAGGTATCGTTTAACAAACAAAATATTATATAGATAGACCTTCATTATATTTTTTTGATTGATCATATGCTATATATAAAAATTACACGGCCTTAATTTTTGGTTGATTGAACCTACACAGGACCTTAATTAAATAATAATAATCTATGTAAAATACTAAAGCAGAGGCCTGAAAATGCCTCTGGTGCGATCTCACGTCCATGAATTTTTTTAGATTAAAACGGGATTATTTTTGCTTAATTAAGTGACATTTTCTGAATTAAAGTGGTATTATATTTTTGAATCACATCAATTAATAAGTCAATATATAAAAAAACTTATCTTTTTAGATACATAATCTATTCAATATAAACAATGTACTTAAGTGGCATTTTGATTTTTATATATGAATTTTGTTTTGAGAAAATATATATATGAATTTAGATTTGCCGCAACCTTCAATATCTCCATTAGCAAAGTCAAATTCGAGAGTGAGGCCGTTTTATTTTGTTTTACCCATATTATAATTCGGCGGGAATAAAAAGATTACACAAAATACGTAAGATAAAATAGTTTTATTTTTACCACATAAGTTTTTGGTTTCAATAAGTAGTTAATAAATTTTTTAAATATAATTAATAATCTAAATTAATAGTAACCTTATACTACCTCCGTTGCAAAATATAAGGCATTTTGCTTTTTGGCACGTTTTTTAATGAGCTAAAAACTCCATGAAATATTAAATTTTTATTAAATTTTTTTACATAGTATTATACATATTAACAATTTAATAAAAATTTAATATAACTTATTAACAAAACGCGCAAACGCGCGGGTACCGAATACTAGTGTCAACATATAAAGTAATGTAAGATACTCCGTATGTTCGGAATTTATAGTTTTGTTACCAATTATATATATTCATATAATTTTCTCATGAAAAGACATTTTAAAAAATATTAAAATTATTACGGAAATTTCGCAAGGTATCTTTGAAGTGTTGCAATTTTCGCGAGGTATAAAACTCTTTTACCTATTTCGCGTGGTGCCTTGAGGTTTTGAATTTTTTCGCCTCGTAACGTTCGACGTGAAATTTAACAATTTCTATTTTTTTTTTAATTAAAAAAAAAGAAAAAAAAAGAAAGAAGGAACTGATCCCCTCGAACGACGAAGACGAACCCCCTCTCGCCGGGCCCCATCACTGCCGAGCCCACTCTGAAACCCTCTCCCGCTTCCCTGATGACTTCATCTTCAACGTCTATTTCTCCGCTCTCGACTTCCCACCGTCACCACCGCTAACACCAGCAGCTTTGACGCTCCGATGACAGTCGATTCGTACAGGTCGGACGAATCCAGCGGCGACAACAGTTGCCCCAAGGCTCCGCCTCCAATTAACCATCTCCGCAGCTTGTCTGTGGACGTTGAGGGGTTGTCTTTCGCGGCGCCGGCGTTTGAAGCTGGAGGCAAGCCAACTGAATTGCAGGCGCTGATCGGTGGAGGGAGGGGATTCGCACAATGATGGGGTGAAGAATCCTTAATCTCGATCTCCCGATGGAGACGAAGGAGGAGCGGAGGAGGAAGCCCTAGTCTCTCCCGTTGGCGAGGCCTGGCACCCCAAATCCACCACCAACAACTCATAATCCACTTCAGAAACCCATCCCTAAGATGAATCTCATATGCAAAAGTCCTTTTTGAGAGCCAAGATAAAAAACCCCAAATCAATTTGAAGGGAAAGGACGGAACTGAATCGACCTCACAGGAAGCAAAGGTGCACCGGGTTGCGAAATTGAAATCAACCCTTTGGGTAATCATCACTCAATTTAGCCCGAGAGGGGGTAATCGAAGAGAATGATTGAAATACCGTCATAGCTTAGGGTTTTCTGGTAGGAGGGAGATGAACAAGCGTCTGTTCTCCCAACCCCAAAGAGAGGGGTCTTCACCGATTCACCTCCATGACTCTATCTGTTCCTTCTTTCTTTTCTTTTCTTTTCTTTTTTAATTAAAAATAACGGAATCTGTTAAATTTAACATGGAAGGGCACGAGGCGAAAAAATTTAAAACCTCAGGGGCACCACGCGAAATATGTAAAAGAGTTGTATACCTCGAAAAAATTGCAATACCTCAGGGTTACCTCGCAAAATTTCCGAAATTATTATCATCAAATAATCATCTTTTCAATTTTAATATTTTTAAAAATATATTTCTTCATGAGAAAATTATATAAATATATATAATTGGTTTCAGGATAGAAAGTAAATAGACATAAATCGCAATTTCAAACAACCCCCAACCTATCAACAACACAGAAAACTACCATCCAGAATGAGCTAGAAATTCCACCCATAAACGATTTGGGTAGCTACCTTGGTTACCCTATCATTTGTGGTCATACAACGAGGATGCTTTCACAGATCTTCTTGCCACTACCAAATCTCAACTACACAGGTGGAAAGCTAATTGTCTATCCCAAACAGGACGATGCACGATGATAAAAACAACACTGTCAATCAAACCCCTTCATATAATGCAATGCTTCCTATTGCCTAAATCTGTACACTTGGAACTAGATAAGATTAATCGGAACTTCTTATGAAATAAAGACCCAAAACATAAAACACTCATCAGTTGGTTCGAGGTTTGCAAATCCAAAACTCATGGGAGCTTTGGCCTTCGAAGTTCAGAGGACATGAACAAGGCATTACAACTAAAACTAATATGGAAAATTTTAGCAGAACCTAACAATCCCTGGGTTTCTCTAATTACAAAAAAGTACCTCAAAAATCAAACAGAAATTTTGCCAGACACCCCTGGGGTATTGCAATTTTCGCGAGATATACAACTCTTTTGCATATTTCGCGTGGTGCCCCTGTGGCTTTCAATCGTTTCGCCACGTGCCCTTTCCGGTTAAATTTAACAGCCCTTGTGTTTCTTCCGTTAGTTTGCAATTAAAAAAAGTAAGAAAGCCGAAGAACAGACGCTCGCCTGTTTCTTCAACCTTTCTCCTCTCCTCTGAAAGCAATTTGCCCAGTTTTTTCTGAAAGGCGTCTTCAACCTTTCTCCTCTCCTCCTCTTTCTTGTCTTTCTCTCTCCACCATGACAGGATTGCTCTCTATGTAGGCATAATTGTGTCGATTTGTTTTTTTTTTTTTTTGATCTGATGTGTGCTTGTTTGAGTCGAAATCCAGGGCTTGAAATTGGGGCTTCGTGCTCCCTGATCAAGATCTCCTAGCCACACTTAGGGTTTGGCGGCGTCAGACTTGCAGCAACCGTGCCTCTTACCGAAGCAACTGGAGGTAGCGACACCACCACCTAGGGTTGTCAACAACAAGGAGCGAGGAGAAGTAGCGGGCGCCTCTTCTTTTGTGACGGTGGTTCCAATTCGGACAAATCGAGGCTTGATTCATTCTTGCCTTGATGCATTGGAGCCCATGTTGATTCAATTGCATTTGTTGCAATTGGGATTAGGGTTCTTTTTCCAAGGGAAATCAAAACCTAGATCCGCTTCGGTTGCAGAAGTAGCGAACATGAGGATTCAGTAGAGGGGGCTTGGAATTGGAATTGGGGGTGATGAATTTGGTGTTCTTCCTATTGGAGAGAGAGAGAGAATGTGAGGATTCAACCGCAACGAACGTGATGAATCTGGGAATGTAAAATTGAGGGTTTAGTAGAGGGGGCTTGGAATTGGAATTGAAAATTCATTCCCAATTCCCATTTCCAACCATTTTAGTGGAGGTCTCATTTCATGGTGGTGTACTGGTGTTCTTGCTGTTGGAGGGAGAGAGCAGGTGAGCAGCAACTTCTCCCGAATTTTTTTTAATTATAAACCAACGGAAGAAACAAAGGGCTGTTAAAATTAACCGAAAAGGGCATGAGACGAAATGATTGAAAACCACTGGGGCACCACACGAAATATGCAAAAGAGTTGTATACCTCGCGAAAATTGCAATACCCCAGGGGTACCCGGCGAAATTTCCGAAAATCAAAACATAAAAATATCATAGAAAGGATGATACTTCCTGGCAATGGACACAACTTATAAAACTACTACCTTTTTTTAAGGAAGGGATCCAGTGGTCTATCGGAAATGTGAAAGCATAAACTTCTAGAGGGACCACTAGTTCGCCGACTCCCCCCTTCTCACAATGATTATTAATGTCCAGCAAATCGACATTGAGACAACAATATCGCAATTATTACAAGAAGATAAATCTTGGGATATTACAAAATTACACAACACCGTCCAACATGCACTATCAAGAGAAACAATAGAATCTATAATAATGACCCCAATTCCAAAAAATATACACATTGACAGACTATATTGGAAATGGAGCAAGAATATGATTGGTTTTCTACAAGTTTTGCAATAACAATGATCAATAATATGAAGCACCATCAAAAATCGGACATGAAATGGATTTGGAACCTTGATGTGCCACAAAAGGTCAGAACTCTCCTCTGGAAAATTAAAAAAAATAGTGTTCCCATCTCTGTCAGACTTGCTTCTTGTGGTATGGGAATATCGACTACCTGCCCCCATTGTGACTCAAATTACGAAGACCTCACCCATTTTCTTTGGGATTGTCCAATCTCGCGAACCACAATTGCAACTATGGATCCATCGATAGTAGCGATACTAAATAGATGCTTCAACCAAGGAATTGACCTAAACAGTAACATCCGAGATATCAAGGACGAAATAGGAACATCTCGTTTCACTAAATTAGCCTTGCTTGCTGGGGTATTTAGTATTTCCGCAACAAATCGTTATTTGATAACATTAAACCGAACGCATTAAGCATTGTGGCTTTCATCAAGGACCAACACTCTCTGTGGAAATATTCAAATCAACATGACAACACTTTAAATGATACACAAAACAACGGAAATAATCATCCCATAACAAAAGGTAAGAGAAAGAAAGCAAAATGGCAACCACCCAGAGCAGAAACATATAAACTCAATTTTGATGGAGCCCTCTCTTCGCCCTCCAAGGGCTCCTTTGGATTCATTATCAGAAATCATACAGGTACTTTGATCTTCTTAGGTGTTGGGCCTTCTCCTATCTCATCTGTTACGGGTTCTGAGGGTTTTGCACTTTGGAAGGGGATCTTAGCGACAAGAGACATAAACATAACTAACTTGATAATCGAGGGTGACATCCTCACCATTATCAATAGCCTTAAAGGTATTGAGATGCCTACGAGAGATTTTGAAATGATTGTCTTTGACAGTCTAGTCTCCTTAGGTTTCTTTTGATCTCTTGAGATTCGTCATATCTATAGGGAAGCAAACCGTGTTGCGGACCGTTTATCGCATTTGGACCTTGCTTTCTCAGGTTCTGTGACTCCTGACAATTCTATGCTTTGCAATTTCATCCGTTTGGATGCTCTTGGTATATAGGGACCGCACTATTGCCAATTTTTTTCCGGTTAATATATATATATATATATATATATATATATATATATATATAATTGGCTATTTATAACAAAAATATAAATTTTTAATTTTTTTTATCATAAATATATACTTAATTATTTTTGTGTTACACCCTTGGGTTTATTGGGGTCGTAGGAGATCTCCTCTCCTGGGAAGGATAAAGACTATAAGGGGAAAACAGAGAAAGAAAAAGAGGAGGGGGTGGGGGGAGAGAGGGAGGGCGGGCGGGGGAACATAATTTGACAAGAGACTGAAGAGAGAGAAAAGAGAGGGAGGGTATGATGGGGGTTGGGGGGGGGGGGGGTACGGTCCGTATGGATAGACTGTGAGAGAGAGTGTGTGTGTATATGTTATGTAATTTTTTTAAGGGCTATTTGCATAAATAGACTATTTTCAAAAAGTGTTTGCATAGATAGACTATGTTTTGCCAAAATGTAAAAGTGGTCTAGGGTGTTATTTGTGCAAATACAAATTGTCACCCAAAGGGCCGGTAGCAGGTTGTGCAAGATGGAGGGAAAACGTGAGAGGGAGGAGGAGGTAGAGTGAGGATGGGTTTGGCGCCAAAAAATGAAGAGAGAAGGTGATGTGATGTTGATGTGATATTGTGGTTCCCTTTTTCATTTTGTATGGTATAAAGCCTAGGTTTTTCATTTTCTTCTTCTCCCACAATTTCTGAAGTAGAAACTCATGGAGAGAGAGATGGGAGAGAAGAAGAATGTTCCACCATGGAAGACAAGCTCCCGACTTGCTGTTCCAGTTGCAGAGCACTTGTCGGCTTCAAGCTGTGCATCTGTCAGTGATCAAAATCTCCGTGTCAATGTGATAGCCCAGAAACCTTTGTTGGCAAATGAAAGGGTTAAGTTTTTTATACGAAGTACTCTTCATCTATGGCGTTAGATACCCATCAATCTCTCTTCTGAACTTTGGTTTTGTTTTTCAGGTGGAAACATCTTGGTATGCGTCACTCTCATCCTCCATGGTTCTTGGGTGGTCGAGAAAGGTACATGGGTGTATGTGGGTGCGAATGCGCTCAAGAATATCATGATAAAACAGGACATCAACTTCAACTCTTTGAAAAACGTAATCAAGCTAAAGGGTGGCAATGGTGCCTCATATGCAGAGTGGGCATTGTCGTACGTGTCGAAATCGAAAGAAGGGGGTCAGCCGATCATTATTGCTGATGATGACGACCTCGAGGCGTTTAAATTTCTAAACTTGAAGTGTGGAGAAGACCCATTGCCCCTTGCGGTATATGTCGGGCCATTGGAGACGGAGAGCTTTGAAGTAAAGCAACCTGCCGGGGAAGAACGCCTGAGTAGGCCACCCTCCTCGCAAAAAAGTGGATAATTTGGATGAGGTTGTGAATGATGAGGCAGCTGGTAAGACACATCAAAGCCCCTTGTGTGTAGATGGTGTGTTACATGCTGGGGGAGAGGTGACCGAGGTCATAGGGAAGAGTAAGGAGCTAGCTGCGATGGACATTCCTGACAAGGGTACTAAATTAGGTGACAAAGGAATGTGTTCAGGTGACAGGGTACATGGTCTGGTTGCGAGGGAGGCAGATGGGTGTATGTGGGTGTGAAGGCGCACAAGAATATCATGATACAACAGGACATCGACTTCATCTATTCGAAAAACCAAATTAGGCTCAAGGTCGGCGATGGTACTTCATATGCAGAGTGGGTGTTGGCGTAAGTACCGAACTCGAAATAAGGGGGTCATCCGATCATAAAAGTTGTTGATGACGACCTCAAGACGTTTAAATTTCTGAACTCAAAGTGTGGAGAAGATCCATGACCCCCTGCGATATATCTCGGTCCATTGCAGAATTAGAGCTTCGAAGTAAAGCAACCTGTCGACAAAGAACTGCCTACTAGGGAAGAACGCCTGAGTGGGCCACCCTCCTCACAAAAAGTAGACGATTTGGATGAGATTGTGAATGATTGGGCACACGGTAAGGCATAACAAAACCATGTGTCTCTAGATGTTGTGTTATATGATGGGGGAGAGGTGACCATGGTCTTAGGGAAGAGCAAGAAGCTGGCTGCGATGGACACTACTGACACGGGTAAACAATCAAGTGACACGGGTATATTTTCAGGTGACAGGGTTTAGGATCTGGATGTGATTGAATTGGGTGACATGGGTGATATAGGCCAGGGGTTGGAGGTGATATCCATTAGTAGCGAGGAGAAGGATGACGATGGGCCAACCCCCACAATCGACTTTGGGGTCTCGGATGAGGACGAAGGTTTTGAAGGGAAGCTCGAAGAAGACTAAGATGATTTGGAGTTGTACGGTGTCACATGACATATTTCACGTGTCACCTATTTGAATTTGCTGATTTATATTTCTGAATGTGTCTGCCATTTTCCTAAGGAAATCACCCATGTCACCTCTTTGTATGCCTTTGTCACATGACGGATTTCACGTGTCACTATTATTTCGACCCAAACATTATAAAAACAAGTAAGTGGATAAAGTAACCCCAAACTACATATGATGTTCATAGAAGACTAACATCTACTAACTAACCAATGTTATAAAATACTACAACTTATGACCAACAGATATCATAACATCCTACAAGCTTTGAGCAATGAAGTTCATAAAGTACAATCATAACAATGTTCATAACCATCTAGTGAAAAGAAAAACAAGCTCTGATATAAGATAGTCAGGTGTACCCTTCGTCTCCCTGCCCTTGTGGTCGTTGTCCTCAGTCTCCCCATATCTGTTCCTTGTTAAATCGCAGTCACCTCAACATCCATGTCCGGGTCCTCTCCACCCTTCCCCCCATCCTTGACAAGCACCTCCGCATCCTCTTCCTTGCTAACATCTTCGACACTATCCTTTCGACGAGCCATAAGAGCTTGCCTTATCACCTTGTCCTTGTAGGGGCTTCTCCCCGACTTCAGGTGCAATCGCTGTAACCCCATCGACATAAACGACCTGAAAAACAAATTCAAACTTTAAAATAGATCCTCGATTTCCCATGTCACTCAACATAAAACATCATGCCACCCAAAAACAAACTTAACTCCTCATCCTTTCGTGCCCCCTCCCCCATCTCCTTCCTTTTCATTGACAAGTTTGTATTCAGCTCCATCTTTCTCAACATCACTCTCCTTCTCTGCATCAATGTTAAAAGAAGCGCTAGCATCCCTTTCTCTTTCTTCCTCGGCTCTTCCTATCTCTTTAGCAACCCGCAGTCCATTGACGACCTCCTCCAGCACTTTCATCTACAGAGATTAGGTTTTTAGCATCACTCATACGGACTAAGGTGCACAAAAGCGTTCAGAAAACAACATCGATTGACCTCGGTATGTCAAAACTCATTTATAATTCAGAAACAAGCCCAATTAAAACAGAAAACAACATTGTTGTCCAGCAATCAATGAAATTGAAATAAAAAACAAGAGAATGACATCAAAGGGAATATGTGGTATTCATAGGACCATTCAAGTTCATATCAGATTCTAGTTGTCACTTAATTTCAGATCGAAATGATCGATTAGGACAGTATCCTTTAAATATCAACATTACGTGTCACCTTGAAAATGTCACATGTCAGGAGTGCATTTACCCTTGTCACCTAAGTTATGCAGATTCTGCAGAAAACGATGCGAATGAATGACGTACTTTCCCATCCAATTCAAAACCAATGTCACCCAATTTCTCTTTCAAACAAAAAAATTCCAAATCAAACATGACTCAAACCTCAATCGTTCTTCTTCAATCGCCCACCAAAACATCCCCATATCCCAATTTCAACTCTCACCATTACTACCCTCTTCAGCCTTCCTAAACCCTAACCGGCAATTTTCCCTAACCATACCCGAAAACCGCCCTCCTCATCCTTCAATCGCACCCACCATTGTCACCCCTCCACAACCCATCACTCAACCCACCATTGACACTCAATCTCTAAACCCCATAGCAAGTGCCTTCACCCACACACCCCACAACCCATGTTTGCACAAAACAGAGAAGAGAAGTGAAATGGAGAGGGGGACGTACCTTTACAGTCCAGCACCAGCGTTATTCGCTTCTCCTCGACACTCTGACATCGGTGGATCTTTCAACCTCCTCCCTTTCAAAATCGCCGGTGTCTTCTTCCCTTCCTTGCTTACGTTTTTGTTTGAAATGAAGAGAGAGAGAGAGAGAGAGAGAGAGAGAGAGAGAGAGAGAGAGAGAGAGAGAGAGAGAGAGAGAGAGAGGGAGTGAGTGAGTGATGATGATTCTCCTCTTTTTTTTTGGCCTCCCACCGTATGACATTAAATGCCTCTGAATTTTTTTCCCTTTCCCTTTTTTTCCCATTTTTTTTCCTCCCAAACTGGCTATGAAAGGTGGGGTGACGGGCATTTTTGTGCAAAATTTTGGCAAAGTGTCTATTTTTGCAATTTTTCTCATATGTGTGCTATTTGTGCAAGGTAAAAAAATGGTCTATCCATGACCATTTTGCCTTTTTTTAAATTAGGGGGAGTCGATGTTTTCAAACAATGACTCTCTCTATATAATTTTTTTCAGTGTTTTCTCCTATTAAATGTTAAATAAAAAAAATCAAGTAAGTCTGAAATAACGACTTACTTATTTTATTAATTTTTTTAAACTCTGGATAACCCTATTTTGGCTAAATCCCAAAATACTTTGACATCTTGGCTAATCTCCAATTTTATTTTATTTTCAATTTTTGGCTAATTCAAAAAAAAAAATTCCCTATTTCCCGTGCATAAGTAACCCACTTTGCAACCTGGTTTATTTTAGGATGGATCCGTGACTTCAAACTAACCCACTTTGCAATCCGTATGTTAAGGGGTTGAGGAGTAACTGGATTGAATATTCACGATTCATGAGTGGGGAAAGCCGAAAGCTTAGAGCATCTCCAACAGATGCTTTATTTTGGAGAATTTTACAATTCTTCATTTTGAAGAACCTGTTGGAATTAATTAAGACAGATATTTTTTTGGAGAAGATTGATTTTCATTCTCCATTTTAAAGAAAATTTGAAGAAGCTGTTGGGAATGCTAAGCTAAGATATTTAAGGATTTGTAATATGGCAAATTGGGAATGGAAGAATTATAAGATTCTGGAAGAACAAATGGCTAAACAATGACATTAACTTGCATGAAAACCGATTGCATGACCAAATAGAAGAACATGAAACTATTGAACAATATATAAAATCAAACAAAACATGGAACATAGAAAGATTAAAGGAAAACCTTCCTATGAACATTGTCAAGGAGAAACTGGACACCCACATCCCTACTAATGAAATCAAAGACAGATTATACTGAAAAACTAGCAGAAATGGATTGTTTTCTACGGCGAGTGCCTTGGACAATATCACTAAAGCAAGAAGGACTAACTCTGAACCTCTAGACTGGCTTTGGAGAATCGAATGCCCACCCAAAATAAAAACAATTTCTCTGGAAAAACATTCTCAATGGAACACCAACGAAAACTAGACTACGAAACAAAGGAGTTGATGTCCCACTGGATTGCCCTCTTTGTAGCCATAGAGAGGAAGACACACCACACTTATTTACTGAATGCCAGATAACCTTGTCGGTAAAATGGATACACGAATGGAAAGAATAATAAAAAGTACCGATAAATCTAACCAAGAATATAAGGATATTATCCCAAAAATCTTTTCAAAACTCCCAGCTGATCATAAATCGGAACTAGCCTTCTCCCTTTGGAGTGATTGGTCAATGAAGAACAAAATCCTCTTTGAAAATTATGATATAAGGAATATGGAAGAATGGTTAAAGCATACAAAACAATATAGGATAAATTGGAAGAAGGCACAAATTGAGGAAACAGAAGAGGACGTACGTTACAATACGACTAATATACCACCAAAACAGACTTAGACACCAGAAAAAAGTAAGATGGGAAAAACCTAAGGATGGATTCCTGAAACTTAATTTTGACGGAGTCAAGGTAGCCTCTGTACATGCTGCGTCGGGCTTCCTCATCCGTGATCGCCTCGAGAGCGTGTTGTCCTTTGCTGCGCGGAGCCATGACATGGTTTCCGCGATCCAAGTAGAGAGTTTTGACCTTCATGCTGGGCTTTTGGAAGCCGTGAAGTTGTGGGTTACTCGCCTTGAGGTGGAGGGCGATTGTTTGGCAGTTATCAACGCCCTCAAAGGGCCCCGATGGGTTGTTGAGAAGTTGATCTCTGATGTGCTCGGCTTATACAAGGCGTTCAAGGAGGTCACTTTCTCCCATTCCTCCCGTGAGGGTAATCTGGCGGCGGACAGGTTGGTGCATCTTGGGCTGATTTCAACATTCGCCGGGGTGCGATGCCCTGCTGAGATTGATGACATCGTTCGAAAGGGTGCTATTAGTCAGGGTTCAACCGCGGTTGACCACTCCCAAATTATTGCCTTGTATCAGGAATTTTTTTTAGGGATTTGTATTTTGTGGGCTTCAAAATATTTACCCAATTAAAAAAAAAGTTTAATACTCTGTAAGTATTACTCATTCCGTTTGCAAAACACGTCGTTTACTATTTACGCACGATTTTTTAGGATGATATATAAAACATTAATGACTCTCCCCTATAATGTTTCTCCCATCAAATCACTTCAATAGGAATGCTTTTTTATTTTCCTTAATTTTATTTGATTTTGTAATTAACTAGAAAATATGATGTATTCATCCTTGACATGTTGGTTAATAAATATTTTTAATAAGGAAAGATATATTGATATTTGTAGTTATCTTACATTGTTTAGTTTTTTGTCTAAAATATATATTGTTTATATAGTTCGATAAAATATCTCGATCATGATCATGTTAATTTAAATCATCATTAAATTTATTTCAATCACTCACATATAATTTCTTTTAATTTGAGTAAAAATGTTTCAATCATATTATATAGAGCTATGCCTATATATAGTTCTCCCTTGATATAATACCAATTATAATTCACTATGTAATTACAATTATTTTTCAAAATGTTATTAATAAGTTCACAAGTTACAGCGTTTGTATTCCCTAACCAATAATCAAATTACTTTTTCCACCAAAAATAATTAAAAACATTTCATATTATAAATTAATAAAGTTAATTTAGAATGAAATTAGATCATTAAGATATAATTACATATTTAATTGAATCAAATAAGAAATCAATGCAAAGAAATTGATACCGGTAAAAATGAACATATGGGAACTATTTTCTCAATCATTTAATAACCATAAATTTGATATTTTTCCGTTGAAAACTGATAAGAATCAAATTAATGCTCCGAAATTATAGATCAAAACAACACTAAGTACCAAACTTGATAATGATGTATATATAGTGTTGATAAAATTATTTTATAGTTTTCGTGTATCCTAAAGATTGTATAAACTATGATATATCTATTTTCAAGCCAACCGATTTTATATTTTAGTTTTGAAGTGAAAACAACACCAATGGTTTAATCCAACATAAAACATTTAACTTTTACAATTTGAAGATGATATTGATAATCAATAGAAAAAATATTAACAAATAAAATTATGATATGAATTTCATATAAGATACCAGACTAGGACATTAACTATATAATAATATGTGTCATTAACAATTATATAACAATATTTATTAAAATTAAATACCAGAGAAAAAAAAACATTTTACAAATAACTTAAACGGAAATGTTATGAAGCATATAAAATCCAGATTCACCGTTTGTACACATCTATAGTTTAGATTAGGAAACAATATGACATAAAAGAACCTTTTCAATAATCTTAAAAAATACCAAAATTTATATGCCTCGTTCATAGGAATAGGCATAATTTAAACTATTTTACCATTATTTTTATTTTTTAATTTTTAATTTCGCTCTCTTCCTTTTCCTCTCCCTTCTCCTGCCTGTTTCTTCTTTTGCTTCTGCTGGCCGTGGGTTTGTTTGGTTACTGTCCTTCCTCTTCGGAGGGAGTCAGTACCTGGGTTTCGACTTCTATATGTAATTCTTTCAGTGCTCAATTGGGGCTTAACAGCCAGGGTGATAATTTCATGATTTCGGAATTGGGGCTTAAAAGCCAGGGTGACAATTTCATGATTTCGGTGTATGAAAAGCTTAATAGCTATCCTTTGTTCGGTGGACTGTATATTTCACTAAGCGTAACAAGTGATTCATTAATAAACGATGCTTTGAAGTAAATTTTAAGTGATTTTGTATGCGGCTTACGAGGAGGAGCGGCGATTACTCTGGGCGACGGGCGTTACGAACTCTAGGGCTCATCAGGCGTTTCCGGCGACCGTCCCTTGGCGCTCTCCGGCCGTCTGCACTCTCTCTCCGGTCTAGGGCTGTGAGAGCTAGGTTTTTGTTACGCCGGTAAGCGCGAGATTCGCCGTTTGGTTTGGTCTGCTAAGCTGCTCGACAGGAACAGGTTGCTGAAATAGGTTTGGGTCGGCATGGGGGAGAAAGGTAAGGAAATTCATCTGACTGCAGAGGAAATCGCACCGATTGTTGGGGACGAGGCGCTGAAGGATGAGAGCTCCATTCACAGTAGGTTAACGCTGGTTGGAAGGGTGTTATCGAAGAAGGCTCCCAATGCCTATGCCCTAAAAGCGACCATGAAGGGCGCTTGGAAGACAAAGGATGGCTTTTTGTTCAGAGAGATCACAGATAACTTATACAACTTTCAGTTCAGTGCTGCAGAGGATAAAGAGAGGGTCCTCAAGGGAGGGCCGTGGTCTTTTGATCGGGCGCTGTTGATGCTAAAGGAACCAGGTATGGAACAAGTATCTGCCATTGCTTTTACTCACACAGCTTTTTGGATTCGAATATATGATTTACCGCTGGCGGCGTATACAAAGGCGATGGCATTAACGTTAGGGCAAGTTTTCGGTGGGGTGATTGAGATGGATGAGGAAGAGCTAATGACTTGTAGTAGGTATCTACGCCTGCGCGTTCTGATTGATGTCACTAAACCCTTGCGAAGAGGCATACTGGTGTCCTTTGAAGGGAAGAGAATGTGGGTGGAAATCAGATATGAGAGAATGCCTAACTTCTGTTATACATGTGGTTGCTTGGGTCATACGGAATCGGAGTGTGAACCACCGACTGAGGATGAGCAATTGAACGGTGAGTATGGAGACTGGATGAGGGCTTCTCCTATGAGAATGGTGAAGGAAAGGAGTAGTACTGACAGGGAGGCGGAGAGGAAGGTGCTCGATAGAGTGATAGGGAGGGAGGAGGCTTCAACAACCAAGGGTAAGGCTGGGGGGAAACGAAAAACTTTGATAGAGATTCTAGAGGAAAGGAAGGCTGAGCAAGAAAGGGAGCTACCGAAGGAAAAACTACTGGAGCCGGATGCTCAGGAGTTACTGATTGGAGTGGAACAGGTGGGTTTAGGGGAACGTGAGGTAGGCGGGAGAGAGGTCATGAAGGGAGGAGGGTTGGGGTTGAAAGAGAAGGAGGTGGTGAGGGAGATGACGACGGGAGTGAGGAGAAGCTGGAAAAGAGCAGCTAGGGGAGGGAGTGGGGGAGGGGAGGTGGAGACGGGAGCAGTCGGGGGGAACAAACGAAAGATAGGAGAAGGTGACGTTGAGGACATCATGAGTGTGGATCAAGTTGAAGCTGACATTACAGAAATAGATAGAGTGAAGAGGGTGAGGGTGGAAGATGGGTCAAGGGACAACACAATCATATCGGCCGGGGATAGTATCCCCCGCCGGGAGCCATGAATTGCATCAGCTACAACTGCCGGGGATTGGGGAAGGCCCGGGCAGTTAGGAAACTCGCCGAAATGGTGAGAAGAGAGACCCCAAGGATACTATTCTTAATGGAGACGAAGTGCAATAAGAGGAGGATGGAAGAAGTAAGGAGGGAGTTGGGTTTTGAGGGTATGTTTATGGTTGACTGTGTCGGGAGGTCTGGAGGATTGTCGTTGATGTGGGAGGAGGGGTGCAATGTTAATGTCAAATCTTATACTCGGCATCATATCGATTGTATAGTGAAGATTGGGATGGAGGATGAATGGAGACTGACGGGCATCTACGGATGGCCCGAGAGCAAGGACAAACATCTCACGCTCGGCCTTATGAGGCGTTTGTTTGAGGATCCGCATACTAGTTGGCTCTGCATGGGAGATTTCAACCTGTTTACATCGTTGGAGGATAAGAAGGGTGGTAATATGGCAAACTTCGATGGTGTGGTCGAGTTTAGGGAGACGATTGAACATTGCGAATTGAGGGATATCCCTTTCACGGGAAACAGATTTACTTGGGACAATAATAGAGAAGATGGGAGATTTATACAAGAGCGTCTCGACATGGCCTTTGCCAATGAGGTGTTTTTGGGAAAGTTTCCGGAAGCATTGGTGGTTCACTTAAAGAAATGCGGCTCAGATCACCTCCCTATAAAGATTTGTATGGATGGGCCGATTCCGGTGGACCAAGGGAGAAGAGAGAGGCCCTTCCGGTTTGAGGCGATGTGGTTGAAAGAGGAGGATAGTCTAGAGATCATAGCGAATGGGTGGCTAAACCCGGGTTCATCCCAAGCGACGAGGGGGATCGTCGGGAAGCTGGAGAGATGCGCAACAGATTTGAAAGATTGGGATGAGGTGGTCTTCGGGAATGTAAGGGCCGAATTGGGAAAGATTAGGAAACGCCTGGCGGAGTTAGGGAGAGGGATGGATGGTAGCCGAGTGAAAGAAAGAAGGGAGCTGGAACAGAAAGAAAGTGAGCTGATGGAAAAAGAGGAGATCATGTGGTTCCAACGAGCTCGGGCAAATGAGTTTCGATGTGGTGACCGAAACACAAGTTTTTTTCATAAGAAAGCTACTGGGAGGAAAAAGAGAAATAAAATCCGGAGGTTAGTTGATGAAGAGGGGTTGGAGAGGCGATCTATTGAGGGGATGACTGACATAGCAATGACCTATTTCGGCAATCTGTTCAAGTCAGAAGCGACGGCTGACCCTGCCGCGGCTACTCAAGGAATCGAGCCTCTCTTATCGGCTGAGGACAACCAACAGCTCGCGCAGCCCTTCACTGCAGAAGAGGTAAAGCATGCCCTATTTTCAATGCATCCCACTAAAGCACCCGGCCCGGATGGTATGCCTGCACTGTTTTATCAGAAGTGCTGGCATATTGTCGGGAAGGACATCACAGATTATGCTCTCACCATCCTAAATGGATCGGCAATTCCGGAGGGACTCAACCATACGTTCATAACGCTAATCCCGAAGGTGGCTGATCCATTCAGGATGAAGGACCTTAGGCCAATAAGTCTTTGCAATGTTTTATATAAAATTGTGTCAAAGGTACTAACGATCAGGCTGAAGAGGGTGCTTGGGAAATTGATTGCAGAAAGCCAGAGTGCATTTGTTCCGGGCCGTCTTATCACAGATAATGTGTTGGCTGCATTCGAGCTCTTCCATTACATGAAGACTAGAAGGGGCGGGAAGAAGGGATATATGGCACTGAAACTCGACATGGCAAAGGCCTATGACCGGGTAGAGTGGAGTTTCCTCGAGCATTGTCTAACAAAATTCGGCTTCACGGACAGCTGGGTGACCCTCATCATGAAGTGTGTTACGACGGTCAGTTTCTCAGTTTTGATGGATGGGGTTCCGTCTGAGACTTTTGTACCTAGGAGGGGACTGAGACAGGGAGACCCGCTGTCACCCTATCTGTTCCTACTATGTGCGGAAGGATTGTCGGGAATGATTAGAGTAAGCGAGGCTCAGAATAGATTGCAGGGAATCAGAGTGGCGCCAGCAGCCCCAGTAGTTTCTCACCTCTTTTTCGCTGATGATTGCGTTTTGTTTCTAGGAGCAACCTGTCAACAAAGCACAGAAATTATCCATATCCTCCATACTTATGGAGCTGCTTCGGGACAACAGGTAAACTTCTCGAAATCCGAACTCTCTTTCAGCAGGAATGTTGGGGAGGAAAGGAGAAGGGAGCTGCAGGAGCTTCTACATATCCGTGCGGTATCGAAACATGAGCGATATCTGGGGTTGCCCACGATGGTGGGGAGATCAAAGAAGATCATTTTTGAGCAGTTAAAGGAGAGAGTCTGGAAGAAAATGAAAGGCTGGAAGGAGAAGATACTTTCGAGATCAGGGAAGGAAGTGTTGATTAAGGCAGTGGCACAGGCGATCCCCACTTATACCATGTCTTGTTTCCTTCTTCCGGTGGGTTTATGCCGGGAGATTGAGATGCTCTTATGTAATTTTTGGTGGGGAGAAAGTGGCGGGAAAAATAAGACCCACTTGATGAAGTGGAAACGAATGTGCAGAGCGAAATCTAAAGGGGGGATGGGCTTCAGAGACTTGGAGATTTTCAATAAGTCGCTTCTTGCCAGGCAAGCTTGGAGGATTCTGCAAGATCCGGACTCTATGTTAGCCAGGATGCTAAAGGCTAGATATTTTCCTCATAGCTCATTCTTGCAGGCTCGGGTGGGGAACAACCCAAGTTACACATGGCGAAGTATAATCTGTGGCAAGGTAGGGCTGATGGAAGGCCTCCTTTGGTGTGTCGGAAACGGGACTGATATCCAAGTTTGGAAGGACAGATGGATTCCGCGCCCGAACAGTTTCAAGGTAATAGGGAATTTCAAAGGAGGGGATGCGGACATGAGAGTTTCTGATCTGATTGATTGGGAAGTGGGTAAGTGGGACGAGGAACAACTGCAGCGTTTCATGATTCCATGTGATATCGATGTGATCCGGCAGATCAGATTGATCAACCCGCCCGCTAGAGATCAGCTCATCTGGAGGTATACAAAAAATGGGATGTTCACAGTAAGGTCAGCATATCATGCTGCAATGGATATGGCGGTCAGTGAGGTGGAGGCAGCGGCGACATCAGACACCACAGCTATAGAGGGGGTTTGGAAAGGCCTATGGAGACTCAAGGTGTTGCCGAAGGTTCAGTCCTTCATCTGGCGGGCTACGGCAAATATATTGCCTTGCAAAACAAACCTCCTTCATAGACGGATTACAGAGAACAGCTGTTGCGACATATGTGGAAGGGAGGAAACGATTATCCATGCACTCTTCGAGTGTAGGGTGGCGAGGAAGGTGTGGAAACTGGCGCCGGCATTGGAGAGGTATTGGCTGACTGGTTTGTCCGTTTGGGAGGTTGTGGCAACGGTTCTTACCAGGGGATCCCAGAACGACAAGCAAAGGTGGGCGACGATCTGCTGGTTTGTTTGGACAGCTAGAAACAAACGGATTTTCGAAGGGGCGCAGCAGCACCCGAGCGAAATTATAAGGGAGGCGGAGGCTGTGATGACTGAGTTTCAGAAGTATACAGATGTTACTAGAGTGTCGATGAGCGTCGGTCAACAAAACAGGTCAAGGATCGGATGGCTGAAACCACCTGAGGGGAAATTGAAGATTAATTGCGATGCCAGCATTCCGAGCGTGGGCCTGCCGGCTGTGGGGGTGATCTGCAGGAATCATCGAGGAGAGATTTTGTTTGCAGGACAGAAGGAAACCCAGATGACAGGAGAGGTGGAGCTAGCGGAAGCTGAGAGTATCCTATGGGCTGTGCAGTTGGCTCGGGAGAGAGGGTTTCAACATGTATTGCTGGAATCGGATTGCCAAGCTCTCATTTTCAAATTGCAGCGGAGGGAAGAGGGAAGAGGGGATCTGTACAAGGTACTCGCGGAGATATTGGCGTTAGCAAGCTCCTTCGCATCGGTCGGGTGGTCTCATGTTAGGAGGGATAGTAATAGAGCTGCGCATGTATTTGCAGCTATAAGACCAATTTGCAATTCGCTTTTCTTTTCTTTGCAATCGATTCCGAACAACATTGTTTCGATTATTTCACAAGAAATGATATGAATCACTGGCTTGCTCTCAAAAAAAAAAAAAAACGATGCTTTGAATTCCATATCGTTACATCGAATCCTTACTGTTTCTTGTCTGAGGCTATGCTTTCATTTCTCTCAACCTTTGGAGTTCCAACTACAATCCCAATTAAGTGCTTTTTCGGTCCTTTCGATTCAATTAAAGGGTGGTCTGGATGTTTTCGCTAGTAATTGTGACAAAGTAAGGTATCACAAAAAATGGTATGTATTTTTAATCATCAATTATAGTCATCCTTGGTATTTGTTGGAGTTTGTGGATCTTTCTCCTTATTGCCTAAATTCCCTTGGTCCTTTATATCTTTTCTCTGATCTGCAATATATATACTTCATCTTCTACAGTATGTATTTTCTTTACCTCATTAGGCCAGGCATGTTTCGATGGGGATATGTATACAATTGTTTCTTACAGTTGATTGGCTTTAATCAGTCTCAGAACTTGGGAGTGGGCTTTGTTTGGTATACTAAATTGATGTCCTTTTTGGTTTGGTTTGATCTTTCCTGGGTGCCGGTTTGTATTTGTTATATGGGTGTTCTTAACCAAGTGACAGCTACCTTCCACTACAATTGTATAGGTAGTTTTGCTCTTTATAATTGTTATCAATTAAAAAATCATGCTATTAACATGATTGGTTCTTCTCATAGGTGGTTTTTTACTTCTAAATTCCTTATCTGTTTCGATTTTGTTGAAGATAATTACAGAGGTTCTGAGATTTTTTTTCACCCTCTTTTGGTGCATGATTGCCACGTCCTATGTGATATTCCAGCTATTGATGGTGTGGCTGGACAGCTCATGGTGTTTACCTATCTTCATCTTACTTTCCCCTTTTACTTATGGGATTATAATCTTTATGATTGTCTCAATTTGTCTTTACAAGGTGTTTACTGCTGTTCTCAAACTAAAATCCCCTCGGTGTGCCTTTCTGCTTTAAGGGTCGTGTTATTGTTTTGTGCGTGTACAGGTAGTCCTCGGAGCACCTATGATTTTGCTGGTCAGATGGGTGCTTCCTTATCGGTTCAGCTTAGGTATCTATTTAGAGGTTTTCTGTCGGCTGTGCTTGTGTACAGGTTCTGTTTTAAGTCTTTTTGTTCTCATATATGTTGGATTACTGATGATTCTAAAGGGCTTAACAACAACTTCTCTGGGTTAGCTCCCCTTATGCTATCCGTTACACAAGTTGTTTTGTATCCCTGGATTCAAATTTGGAAAGATGTGCAAGATCCTAACCACTATGATATCTATAATTATTTTAACAATTTTGGGTGTAGGATGATTAAAAGATCTACTCGTAACTGTAATCAATTTTATTTAGTTCCAAATTATAGGGTTGATTTATCGACAATTAGATTAACCAAAATTGATCATCTTCTTTTTTCTTTGCCTTCTGTCCGTCTTCCTCTCAGCTTTTGGTTTTGTTATAGGCTTAGGTTTTGGTTGCTCTTTGATGGGGTATGTCTTCCTACTGTTTCGGTTGTGGATTTGGTTGCTGTGTGTATAGGTGGCCCTGAGATCTTCCTTGTTCTTGTTGTTCATATGGTTACTTATTTGGGGGTGTGGCTGTGGTTTCGGGGCGGTCTGAGGTTTGTGGGTGCGTTCCATGGTCCTTATTTATGCCTTTCTTGTTGCCTACTGCATTTCTGTTTGCTTCCGGCTGCTGTCTCTAGTACCATGGTTACTCAAAAACGTGAGCCTACAATTGCTGCTAAACGGCTTAACAGCCTACTGTTATTGGGATTAGCACCCTTGGAAATAAATTTGGGTACATTCATACATGTGAACCGACACCCATGGAAGCAGATGTGGAGATATTTGAAATATCCTTACAAATTTGATATCTATAATGTTTTTCTTAACCATATTGATTATAGTTTTATTAATAGATTAAACAATATTGGTCATGAGCCTATTATAATGAGGTTATACATTTTGTGCTTCATCAACCATGTAATTTATGAGATCAAATTTCCAACTATTAAAAATTGTATAATAAGCTGTATCAAAAATAGGTATCCAGATTCTTCTGTATTTGAAATGCTCACAAAGTTGGTATGTATTATGAATTTTTTTAAATGACGAACATCGCATACATGAATATAAGAGGTGTGAGGAAATCTAACCTCTGGCAAAACCTAGCTTATATTCGAAAAAGAAACAATTTAGATATTTTAGTACTTGCGGAAACAAAGACAACTGAGCCACCAACTCAATCCCTCTATAAGCAATCAGGGTTTAATAATGTCTATCATATTTCTTCAGATGGTACAAAAGGTGGTTTTTGGATCTTCTTTAAGACTTCGAAATTTACAGAATCAATTCAACAAATATCTATATCTGATAAGTATATTATGTATCTTGTTAAAATTGATAACTTTAGTTTTATTCTTACTTTCATTTATGCACCTTCTAATCAAGTAGATAAAAATAGCTGCTGGAATGAGCTATTCAGAGTTACTCATCAACATGATATCCCTTGTATGATAATGGGAGACTTTAATGAAATTGAATCAGTACATGAGAAAATTGGTGGAGCGATTCCGCAGGCTAATAGATTTATGCGAATACATCAGATTGTGAAAGAACTAGACGTTCATACCGTCCCTTATACGGGAAGTCCAATTACATTGAGGAAAAGACAAACGTCTATGGATAATATCTATGAACTTTTAGATAGAGTTATGGTTCATACAAATATCTCAACTCAGTTCCCAAATTTAGCAGTTCACAATCATCCGTTTACAACTTCTGATCATTCTTTAATATCTATTTCAGTATGAATGACAAAAAGTACGGCTGGTTCGCCTTTTAAATTTGAAATGTCTTGGACTAGTAATGACAACTATAATAGACTAGTTAAATCAACTTGGCAGAATAAGCTTCACGGGTCATTTATGTTTACTCTTTTACAAAAACAGAAACTGCTTAAGAAAAATACAAAAATCTGGTGTAAGTCTCATCCAAATAACAATTCCAAGCAGATAAAAGATATTGAAGATCAGCTTCTACTTCATCAAACACAACAAATTATTGGGAATTCAACCGATACTATGAATACTAAACATAATAGGTTATTGGGTAAGCGTGAAGCTCTCATGAACTTTAATAATACTTTCTGGAAACAACGAGCTAAATCCAACTTTCTCAGGTTTGGAGACAGGAATGCAAAATATTACGAGTCAATATCTAAATTAAGAAATTCAAAAAATATTACTCGTAATTTTACAAATAAACATGGTTTAGTGATTGAGGATGAGGATCAAATTAGAGATGAAATTACAACTGAATTAGCTGAAAAATTCATTTCAAATAATGCTTCGATTAATAGCAATCCATATTTTCTAAATTTAATAGATCATACCATTACGGATTATTAAAACTTAGCTTTAACACAACCTTTCTCATATAAAGAGATCAAGGATACCCTATTCTCAATGACAGATGACAAGTCTCCAGGTACTGATGGTTTTCCTCCAGAGTTTTATAAAAAATATTGGAACATAGTGGGTAGTTTAGTATGCAAAGCAGTTAAATCATTTTTTCATTCTAGTGTTCTTCTAAATGAAGTAAATACAACTTTCATTGCGCTTATTCCAAAAATTGATATTCCTATTAACATTAACCATTATTGTCCGATTAGTCTGTGTAATACTATTTACAAGGTTATTTCGAAATTATTGGCTAATCATTTAAAACCTATTTTACCACGTATTACTAATCCATTTCAAGGAGCTCTTGTACAAGGAAGAAATATTCAAGATAACATATTAATTGCTCATGAAGTTTTCCACTCTTTTCATAACAAAAAGGGCAAATTTGGATGGATGGCATTAAAGCTAGATATGGAGAAAGCATATGACAAAATCAGTTGGAATTTTATACGCATTATTCTAAACAAATTTGGTTTTGACTCTAAATGGATTAATTGGGTTATGACCTGTTTGACTAAAACTAGTTTATCAATTTTAGTAAATAACTTGCCTGGACGTACATTTCAAACTTCTAGGGGAATTCGACAAGGAGATCCTCTTGCACCGTATATTTTTGTATTGGTTATGGAGCTATTAGGAAGAATGTTGCAACAGGAATCATTGGAATGTGACCCCTTGGTTGGAATCAAACTTACAAACAACAGTAGTCCTATTTCATTCCTCTCATTTGCAGATGATACGCTCATTTTTGGACGTGCTGATGAATTAAGTCTTCATACGATTAAAAATCTATTGAGTACTTTTTCCAATATGTCTTGACTATCTATAAATTATAATAAAAGTTCGTTACAAGTTTCTAAGAATATTCCTTTTAGTAAAGCTCAGTCTCTTGTCCAACAGTTAAATATTCCAGTTACCAAAACAATGGAAAAATATCTTGGTATATCACTTATTAGTGGCAGATTTTGTAATGTCTTGTTTGATGAGGTGATCTTAAGCCTTAAAAAACAGTTGCCAAAGTGGAAATCCAATTCTCTCTCTCAAGCTGGTAGATCGGTTCTCATTCAGGCAAACCTAAATTCTAAAACAAATTACCTAATGCAATAATTTCTTCTTCCAAAAGGCATTCTTCAAAAAATTGATCAAAGAAACAAAAATTTCTTTTGGAATAAACTTCAATCTGATAACTATCATCCTTTAATCAGATGATGGGAACATCTGTGTACTCCTAAAAAAGTTGGGGGTTAGGCTTTAAATCAGCTAAGCAAATTAATATTGGTATGCAAATGAAGTTACTTTGGAGAATTATGGCAAATCCTGATAATATTTGGTCAAAGGTTATCACGGATAAATATCTCTCGAAAGAATCTTTAATGGAAAGAGGAAGATTCAAAACTTACTGGCAATTTGGACGGCTTCTTAATATCAGAGATCTATTCTCTAAAGCCTTGCTATGGCTAGTTGGTAATGGAAAAACTATCAATGCATGGTCTGACACTTGGGTAAATGCTCAATACCTAGAGAGCTTTAGGAATGATTGTGACCCTAATTTAAAAGTGTGTGATTTATTTACAAATACGAATTCTTGGGATATTGATAAATTAAACAATATATTTCCCTCACATATTGTTCATATGATTACTAATATCCATATTCCCGTAACTGATATTCCTGACAAGTTAATTTGGATTTATAGTAATAATGGGAACTTTTCTGTTAAAGCCACATCATCACTCTTTAATACAAGGAATATGAAAAAATCTCAGCAGAGTGGATTTGGAAATTTAATATTGCTCCGAATATTAAAAATTTCATCTGGAAGATTATTTTAGACATATTACCTACTGCTGTTCGTCTAAATAGATATATTAATAGAGTTTTGAGTACTTGTTCTCTTTGTAATTCTGATATATAAGATACAAATCATTTATTGTTTAATTGTCAGATTACCAGATCCCTTATTCAAAATCTGGGTGTTAAATTGAAAAAATGTTTTACTATACCAAATTTAACAAGTGATGTCTCAGAAAATATTCTAAATACTAGGGCTCTTAATATAGATTTTACAGACCTGTGCCATTTATGGCATTCTATTTGGGAGTTGCGAAATAGAATTATTTTTCGCAACAGTTCTGATAAGAGTATTATCAATGTTTTAACTCAAACTATTGATAATATTTCATGCTGGAGTAAAGAACAGGTGAAAACCAAATTACCAAAACGTAGTAGGCCTCCTGATAAAATGATTTGGAAATGTCCCCCAATAAATGTCGTTAAGATTAATGTAGATGCTTCGGTCAAAATTGGTTGTCAACCTCAGATTGGGTGCATTATGAGGAATAATTTTGGTCAAGTTATTCGGATACATAAATGTAATGTTAGGATGAGTTCTGTCATCCTAGCAGAAGCGTTTGCAGTATATGTAGGTAAAAGACTGGCAATGGAGCTTGGGATACAAAAAGTCATAGTTGAAAGTGATTGCTCAATCGTTATCAATGACATTAATTAGGTGAACAATATACCATGAGAGGTGGTGCAATTAGTTTAAGAAATCTGTTCATTAAGCGAAGATTTTAAGATGATTACATTCCAGCATTGCTATAGAGAGGCGAATTGTGCAGCAGATTTTCTTGGGAAATCTCAGTTGAGTTGTGATTTTATTTTGAGTTCTTGTTGTGAGTTCCAGAACATCATCTTGTTAGATGATCATGGATGTCGGTAGTACATCCAACTCTTTGCCTACTGTAAAAAAAAAAGGACAAGGAGTGTTTTTTTTTGTATCCAAAATTTCCAAATTAGGAAGTGGATGTATTGATCAATGCCCATGGGAAAAACTTTTGGTTAGTAGAAACTTGCCGGCTAGGGTAAATTACATAACAAAACCAATTATTAATAAATTTATAAACGAAAATTTCGCCAGGTACCCCTGGGGTATTGCAATTTTCGCGAGGTATACAGCTTTTTTACATATTTCGCATGGTGCCCCCGAGGTTATAACCCATTTCACCTCGTACCCTTCCCGGTTAAATTGAACAGTTTTTGCTTTCTCCCGTTAGTTTGCAAATGAAAAAAAGAAAAGAAAAGAAAGGTCGGACGCGATACCAGAGAGCGAAGAGAGAAGGCTCGAGCGAGGAGAGAAGGTGCCAAACCCTGCTCAAGTCGGAACCGCTGCTCGGACCTGGGCTCGGACCTGCGCTCGGACCTGCTGTAACCGTCTGTCGAAGGCCTCTGCGAGTGCTCGAACATCAACGATGGGAGGAGAATTGGGAGGTGTTGTCCCTGACCACGAAGACGGTGGCGGCCCAATGCCTTGGCCGGCGACCGGAGGTGGAGGAGAAGAAGGTACTGTTGCAGAGAGGTAAGTTAATATCAATCAAAATTTTGGATTTAGGTTGAAATTGAAGCATTTGGTTTTTTTTTTGTGATGTGAAATTTAGGGTTTAGGTTGAAATTGATGGATTTGGAATTCGATATTAGACGTTTTGTATTATTCTTGCCTCCATGTGATTTTCAAAATTCTGGAGCTCTGGGACACAGTTTATGGTTGTGCTCTCAGTGGATCAAATAGACATATGTTAACAACCATTGATTATGTTGTTGCATGACATTAAAAAGGAAATAGAATTTAGGTAAAATTCCACTTAGTGGTATTAAGGTTCGAGGGAATTCCACGTCTACTCTGGTATATGTGACTTCATTTAGGTGCCATTATTTTTTGTTTTTTTCTCACCTGAAGGACAATGGAGGAAAGTAAAAACTCCAGCTCTCATTCTTGTTTTTAGATCGACTAACACCCCTTTGACTCTCTACTGCATTCTTGTTCTTTGAGTGAAGTAGTAGTTATTGAAAAAGATTAGTGCGTTGAGTTTAGGTAGTTTATGGTGGAAATGTGGAATTGATTGAGAAAAAAGAAAAAATGAGTAAGAGAATGGATGCCACTATATAGTGATTCAGAATTCTGCAAGCCTCGATACTGAAGTAGAACTGTTCGTAAAATTTAGTTAAAATCTTATATCTTTTCTAAAAATTTTAGAAGTGCTAAAATTATTAATTTTTTCTATTCACCCTTTCCGTACTTTCCCCAATCACCACATCTGAGATTGTTTTCAGTGATGCTCAAAGAGAGGGATTTGTAGTATTCTTTTAAATGATCAGAGTCTCCATCTTTCTGTAATGCCTTACATCACCTACAAAGTTGGTCCAAGTCTCCCAACTGTTTAAAGAAACTAACCAATAAATATATTTAATCTCCAAAACTCAGAATTCTTTCTTTGAATTACCAGTTTGCAGCAGCCCTTTAAACTAGGGTGTAAATCTATTCTCTATAGAAAAGATATGCTGGATTCATGTGGATGTCCCTATTTTTATATGGTTATAATGGTTCTGTCTAAATTTGAACATATAGTTGGTGGAGTATTCTTTAGGAACAGATATGCTGGATTCATGTGGATGCCTTATTAATTAAGGTATTTATTCTGTCCTTTCATTAAATGCAATCAGGCAACACTAATAGTTCTTATAGTATATTCCCTTCATCTTGGTTGGTTGGCCCAGTTTGATGCAAGCATCAGAGTATGAACAGATATTTTTTGGCATGCTTGGAGTCAACTCGCCTCTCATTTTTAATCAATATTTTTATGTGTTTTCAATTAGTCTATTAGCTCAAAGGCAGAGCAATGTGTGATCACACATGATATGGGTTCAACTCCCACATAGACTCCAAATTTAAAGGATGAAAAGTAGCACTTGGTTGTATCTAATATTAACCCTTATTAAAGAAAGTCTATTGAATCTCTACTGAACTTTGCAATAACAGAGAGCATGTTTGTGCTTGAAAGAATTATTATAATCTTTTCTGTACCAAACTTTCTTCTTTGTAGAACTCTCCATTTTACTGAATTATCTTCTTTGTTGTACTCTTAGTTGAACTCTCTTCTTTGCTAAACTCTCTTCTTTAGCATGGTGAAATTTTTGCAATTAGTGGAAGTAAAAGTACCATATCCATGATTTGGTGGAGTATTTGCCTATATTACTTCATCATAACCACACAAACATAGAGAGCCTATGCAGGAGTTGAACCCGCATATTTGTGCATGAGCACAATACTCTTCCATTTGAGCTAATAGGCTTAAAACATTTTGTTGTCATGTGAAAGCAAGACTTCTATTGACAAACAACAAACCAAAGATTCAACCAAAAGAAAGTAGTTTAACCAATGAACCCTTCAAGACCGAGCTCTATATTTACGGCCACCTATATCAAAAGGAAGTAGACAGTTTGTCCATGAAAGCAATCTATAACATTGCCGCATAAGACTAAGAGAATCACCGCTTAAAACCAAGAATGGTATTGAGTGAGATGAATCACCACTTAATGATCATAAAGGTAACATCATACTGCAGTTAGCTAGACAAGAAAGCAAAGAACCTTCACACAATCTATAGAGAATAGATTTACACCCTAGTTTAAAGGGCTGCTACAATTGACAATCAAGCACCAGTAGAGTTACATAGACCTGAACACAAGCTAGTATGACTCACCACCACCATATCCTAAATTCACACTCAAGAAAACCCAATGCCACATCATTAGAAACAGGCTGACAGTTGAGAAACCAAAATTAACCAGCCAAGAAACGAAATTTCATTCAACTGTTGAGAGTAAGTTACTTCCAAATGCATAAATTTCGACTTAAACCCTAAACTGAGAAACAAAATTGCAATTGAGAAATGAAATTTCAAATTCCAAATCCATCAATTTCAACCTAAACCCTAAATTTCACATCACAAAAAAACCCTCAAATGCTTCAATTTCAACTTAAATCCAAAATTTCGATTGATATTAACTTACCTCTCTGCAGCAGTACCTTCTTCTTATCCACCTCCGGCTGCCGGCCGAGGCAATGGGCCGCCACCATCTTCGCGGCCAGGCACAACGCCTCCCACTTCTCCTCCCATCGTTGATGTTCGAGCACTCGCAACAGGGGCCTTCGATAGACGGTTGCAGTAGGTCCGAGCCCAGGTCCGGTCAGCGGTTCCGACTCGAGCAGGGTATGGCACCTTCTCTCCTCGCTCGAGCCTTCTCTCTTTGCTCTCTGGTATCGCGTCCGACCTTTCTTTCTTTTTTTTTCTTTTTTTTTTTAATTTGCAAACTAACGGGAGAAAGCGAAAACTGTTAAATTTAACCGGGAAGGGGACGAGGCGAAATGGGTTAAAACTTTGGGGGCACCATGCGAAATATTAAAAAAAGTTGTATACCTCGCAAAAGTTGTTGTGGAAAATCATAAAAGGATATTATTACAGAAATTGTTGTGGAAAATCATACAAGGATAGTATACCTTGCAAAAGACATGAACAAGGCTTTACAAATGAAGTTGTTGTGGAAAATACTAGCAGAACCAGAAAATGAATGGGTCAAAACTATACAACATAAGTATCTCAGAAGTGAGAATATCTGGAATTATAAAAGAAAGAGAAACTCCTCCTGGCAATGGGCAAAGCTAATGGATATCAAAGATGAGTTATGTGAAGGACTGATTTGGCAAGTTGGAAACGGAAAGACCATAAGATTTTGGAAGGATCAATGGATCCCAAATGTAGGAAGCCTGAAAGAAAAAAGCCTCATAGACCAAATAGATGAAAACGAGTCTGTTGACAACTTCATCAGACCAGACAAGACCTGGGATAAAGACAAGTTGAATCTTTATCTTCCGCTGGAATTTGTAGATAAAATTCTAGATGTCTACATACCTTCCAACGAAGTTGAAGACATACTTTATTGGAAAGCCAGCAAAAATGGTTGGTTCTCTACGGCGAGTGCATTAGATCATGTGACTAGAACTAGAAGGATCAACGCAGACCCAATGGACTGGATATGGAAAATCGACTGCCCCCCCCCCCCCAAATTAAAAAGGCTTGAGCGATAATAGAGAAAGGCTCGAGCGAGGAGAGAAGGTGCCACCGTCTATCGAAGGCCCCTGATGCGAGTGCTCGAACATCAACGATGGGAGGAGAAGTGAGAACTCATCTTTGATATCCATTAGCTTTGCTCATTGCCAGGAGGAGTTTCTCTTTCTTTTATAATTCCAAATATTCTCACTTTTGAGATACTTATGTTGTATAGTTTTGACCTATTCATTTTCTGGTTCTACTAGTATTTTCCACAACAACTTCATTTGTAAAGCCTTGTTCATGTCTTTTGCGAGGTATACTATCCTTGTATGATTTTCCACAACAATTTCCGTAATAATATCCTTGTATGATTTTCCACAACAACTTTTGCGAGGTATACAACTTTTTTGAATATTTCGCGTGGTGCCCCCGAAGTTTTCACCCATTTCGCCTCGTCCCCTTCCCGGTTAAATTTAACAGTTTTTTGCTTTCTCCCGTTAGTTTGCAAATTAAAAAAAAAAAAAAAAAAAGAAAGGTCGGACGCGATAACAGAGAGCGAAGAGAGAAGGCTCGAGCGAGGAGAGAAGGTGCCATACCCTACTCGAGTCGGAACCGCTGCTCGGACCTGGGCTCGGACCTACTGCAACCGTCTATCGAAGGCCCCTGCTGCTAGTGCTCGAACATCAACGATGGGAGGAGAAGTGGGAGGCGTTGTGCCTGACCGCGAAGACGGTGGCGGCCCATTGCCTCGGCCTATTGCCAGAGGTGGAGAAGTTGTATACCTCGCAAAAGTTGTTGTATACTTCACATCTAAATGCAAGCGGAATAAACATATAATCGATTGCCCCCCCAAAATTAAAAACTTCCTATGGAAAAACCTACTGAACGGAACCCCGACAAAAGTTAGACTACAGAGCAAAGGAATCCACGTGCCACTGCAGTGCCCCTTATGCTCCCAACAAGACGAAGACAACATTCACCTCTTTATCGAATGTCAGATCTCATTATCCTTTGTAGGAAGCCTCGACAGGAAGATTGAACAAACGATTCGAAACACGGACAAAGAAAACAAGTCATACAAGGATATTATTACGGAAATTTTCCACCAACTACCCCCGGAACAAAAATCAATTCTCGCTTTTGCGCTATGGGGCATTTGGTCGATGAGGAACAAAATCACTTTTGATAATAGAAATAGCAATTCATTGGCAGATTGTATATAAAATATCAAACAATTTAGAAAAACGTGGAAAAAAGCAGGAGAAGACGACAAAATAGATCAAACTGACAAACAAAAACCTACCTCTCCTCAAAAGAGGAAATCAAAACCTAAAGCAGTCAGATGGAAAAAACTTGCAGATGATTTTGTTAAACTAAACTTCGATGGTGCGCGAACGGGGTCGAACCAAGCGGCGTCTGGTTTTCTTATCCGTGATTGTCAGGGTAGGGTCCTGTCCTGTGGCGCCCGTGGTCATGGTTCGGTTTCAGCCATTTAGGCGGAGTGTTATGGCCTTGTCTCAGGTCTTCTCGAAGCCTCCAAGCGGGGTTTTCTTCGGCTGGAGATCGAAGGTGACGGCCTCACTATCATAAATGCCTTACGGGGTGTTTGGCAATGTCCGTGGGAGATTGAGATGTCGATCTCGGATGCTCTTGGACTCTGTCGCTCCTTTCAGCATGTCACCTTCACACACATCTTCAAGGAGGGAAACCGAGTGGCTGATCGGCTGGCGCATATGGGCCTCTCGTCGCATTTCGTCGCTGATTGCGTTTCTGCTAAGATCGTCGAGCTCGTTCGCGGGGATGCCATCTGGCGGTGGGTTAATCGTAATTAGCTCCCACCCGAATCCTTACCTTGTATCAAAAAAAAAGATGTGAAACTAATTAAAAAAACTCCGATGAAAACCTCACCCCTTCTAAAGAATGCGCCTCACGCGCTAGGGTTTCACAACCCCGTCCACCGCCACCTTCTTCCTCCTTCCTTCAATTCGCCATCCAGTCCGGCGCCGCTCTACCCGATCCCCGACCTTGCCCAGTCCGCAGCTTTGGAGGTAGCTCCCTCCACTTACAATCCTCAATGGATTTCGGAAAGAATTTGGGCGAATAGCCCTCCAATTTCATCAACTGCTCACTTGCTTCTTGAGCATTCTGCTTCTTATTCTTCCTCCGGGAGGAGTAACTGTTCTCTTTGGGTCGATTACCCGCTATTGGGGTCGTCGGGGCTTCAGAATGGGCGCGGGGCGTTCGCTGCGCATATTGGCCGACTGTGTAGGCGGTGGACCGGGTGGCTCTTCCTCTTCTGCTTCCTTACGGATTGAAAGCGACAACGACTCCATTTCACCAGTATTGTGACCACGACACAGGTTACTCGTACTAATTGTTGGATTTACTACCACTTGCAACTAAATTCTTTTGGGCTGACCGCCTATTTAGCTTTTGAGATTTGGCTCCTAGTTCTTCATGTGCTAGTCGGTTCTTGTTTCATTATGTTTACAAACTGTATAAAGCCAAGACCTGGCTGTACACTAAATCGTTATGGCGTCACAAGCCAATCAATTCGTTGCTTTTCTGTCATTTGTGTCGTTAGTTCGGAATGTTGTTGTGTTTCCGTTTTCTACGGTATGTTTGCTTGGAATCTGGTTGTGGTCCACTACCATCGAATGTGGTGCGTAGGGATGTCTTCTGCTGAAGGTTTCCAGCGGGTGATGGTGCACTCGATACTTAAAGCCTTACCGGCTAGAACTGATGGGAGACCTCCCAATTGCAGCCCTACTGCTGCCTTGTACCATCCTTTGTCTAGGCTAAAACAATTGCTCGTGTGTTCTCTATTGGGGAGACTTACCAGTACACATTTTTGCCTTACAAGAGGTTGGAGGAGCACTCATTCGGTTAAGGTATCGGTCTGCTGCTGCTCTGTATTTTTGTGCAGGTCTGTTACTGGTGGTTTCGGCTTTTGCTGTGATCTTCGGCTTGCCGTTACCGTTGTAGTGTTTACTGTTATAGATCAGTTGTGCGTGGATGCTCTTACTTATTCACCATTTTCACCTTTTGTTAACTATAATGGCTGACAAGTCTACATACTTGCTTACGAAATTGTAGAAAAGCCTTACAAGGCCAAGCATTTTAATCAAATTCTTGCTAATAAATTATATATGTATACCACTCTGATGTGCTACTTCTCTTATACTAACGACAAAAGAATTACTTTTCATCCTAATGGCTCACAAGCCTTGAAAGGCTCGTATTACCATTGTACAAATCCATATAAGCCTTACCAGGCAAATCAGTTGCACAATTGTTCTTCTGAACAATCAATTAAGCCATCACAGGCTAAGGAAAGTTTAACACTTTCATACCCCTTCGGTTTATTACACTATATATGTGGGTCTTACATGACCATTCCTTTCTTACTCAGTCTTGCCAACCAACACAATCGAATCTCCTTATTCAATGGCTACTGCAATTCATAATTGTATTCCCACACATTATTCACCTTATTCGGATATTATCTTACAAAGTCCGGTTTCAAATCAGATAAGGACAAGTATAGTTTAGTACAAACAGATCGCCAAAAAAGGTTTTTCTGAATATAAGCACTTGGAATTCCCGAGGTATCCGGAGCCGAAACTTCTGGACAAATGTAGACATTTTCTGTCAAAATAATAATATCAATGTTCTGGCACTACTAGAAACAAAAACTAACAAGGTCCCTAGCGAAAGCTCTAGGCGTAAATGCGGATTCACAAATATTGCTTTCGATCCTGCAATTGGTTTCTCTAGGGGTATCTGCTTGCTTCGGAAAGATATCACATCCTCCCAAGGTTCTATCGAATTAATCTCGGTTCAACACCATTTCATTCATTCAATTACTCGGACTATGTCACAAAACGGTGTTTTGCCTTCCTGGTGGTCTATGCCCCACCGGACGATCGGCGGAAAACAGTTTTCTGGGATTCTGTCTCTCTTTACATACAAACACTCGTTGTTCCCTTCTGTATTATGGGGGATTTAAATGAAATTGCTACTGCGACAGACAAACTTGGCGGAGCCTATCCTTCGCCTGCACGTTTCACGCGTTTAAATGACTTAAAGAATAACCTCTCCCTTCTCGAAGTACCATCTTACGGTGGTTAGTTCACCTGGCAACGAAAGTCTAACGATGTTGTTATATGTCTTGAAAAGCTTGATCATTTACTAATCCACACGGACATGTTAACAATTTTTGACTCGCTTCGTACACAGATTCATCTATTTACAAGATCTGATCATGCACCGATCTCTATCGACTTTCGGCATAACATTCAACCAAAGAACAAACCGTTCAAATTTGAGATGGCCTAGGCCTCTAGAGCTGATTACAGAAACTTGGTTTCGCAAGCCTGACGCGCAGAACCCAAAGGTTCCTTCATGTTCAAACTGGTTCGAAAGGCAAAAGTGCTTAAAAAACTTTCTAAAACTTGGCACAAGACTACTGTCCGCAACATTCACAACCAAATTCAAGTCACAGACCAGAAGCTGCTATATTTACAGATGTCGCTTATCAGCAATTACAATAACAAAGACATCCAAATTCTTAAACAATTACTTAATAAGAGAGAAAGGATACTAGACTTTCATCGCCGCTACTGGAGCCAGCGGGCGAAAGTAAAGCATGCGAAACTAAATGACTCAAATACCAGTTATTTCCACAAGATTGCAACTGCCAAAAGAGGCAGAAAAATGATCAAGTCTATTCTACTTTCAAATGGGGAGACTACGGCTGACTACCATACAATCCAACAAGAATTTGTTCGTGATTTCAAATCGCGCTTCAGGGCCTCCACGGCCAATGCTCCTGATATGTCAGCAGACTTAGCGGCCATCCCGTCCTTAGTGTCACAAGCAGATAATGTAATGCTCTCAGCTCCTGTCACCAACAACGAAATAAAAGCAGCAGTCTTTTCCATGAGCCCGGATAAGGCACCTGGCCCAGATGGTTTTCCGGCTGGTTTTTACCAAAAGTTCTGGCCTACGGTCGGTCCTTCTGTTATTAAAGCAGTCAAGGCTTTCTTTACCAGTGGCAGGCTACTGCGTCAGATTAACTATACGTTCATTACTCTCCTACCAAAATCTGATGATCCGACTGCGGTTAACCACTACAGACCTATCAGTTTATGTTCTACAATTTATAAGATCATAGCTAAGGTTATGTCTGCAAGACTAACCAAAATCTTTGACAAGTTGATACATCCTTTACAGAGAGCCTTTACTAAAGGGAGATTGATCCAGGATAATATTCTCATTGCTCATGAAGCTTTGCACTCGTTTCGGCTAAAGAAAGGCAAAACCGGCATGGTTGCTCTCAAGTTAGATATGGAGAAGGCATACGACCGGATCGAATGGCCTTTTCTGTTCCAAGTGCTATCAAAATTTGGGTTTGACGACCTCTTTATCAGCCGAATAAAGGAATGTGTTTCAACAGTTTCCTACTCGGTCCTCGTCAATGACGAACCGACCACAGTAATTGAACCGACTAGAGGTTTAAGACAAGGTGACCCACTGTCCCCTTTTCTCTTCATTTTAGCTTCTAAGGTGTTAGCACACACTTTGCACCATCAAGGGTTGGTTAACAAGGATTTGGGCATCACCTTCGGCCGCCCTGGCATCAAAATTCCGTTCCTTGCTTTTGCAGATGATATCCTTATTTTCTTTAAGCATCACAGTCTGCATGTACCACTGTTCTTTCCATAGACAGATACTGCCTCATCTCAGGACAGAAGGTCAATCTTCACAAGTCAAGGTTTCAAGCATCGCCTAACACGTCTTCTACAACCATTACGGCTACAATTGTTGTGCTTGGTATTCCATAAGCAAATAATTTTGACAAATATTTAGGTTGTCCGGTTGTTAATGGTAAAACCAATAGGGACACTTTTGCGGATGTGGTACTTAAGACTAAAAGTCAATTAACCAAATGAAAAGCTTCAAACCTTTCTGCTGAAGGGCGACGGGTACTCATCAAAGCCAATCTCAGTGCCAAACCGATTTTTCTTATGCAAGCTTTCTTACTTCCTTCGCATATTCTTAATGAGCTAGACAAAGTATATAGACAATTCTTTTGGAACAAAACCTCCAAAGCGCCTCCTCTTATCAGTTGGGACAAAATTTGTTCATGCAAAATGAAAGGTGGACTGGGAATCCATAAAGCGGAATCTATGAACATTGCGCTTCAGATGAAACTGCTATGGAAAATCATATCTGAACCAGACAACATCTGGGTTCGTGTAGTATCACATAAATATCTTAAAGGGCGCGATCTGTTCAGTTACAGTAAAAAGGGTCAATCCTCTTGGTAGTGGTCGCGACTTATCTCTATTAAACCTCAGTTCCTAACTGCTCTTCAATGGAATGTCGGAAACGGTGAAACTATAGATTTTTGGAGCCAGAACTGGACCTTCCCAAAACCGTTGGTTTCCAAAACAATTAGTCCGATTCCTGACTCTCTCAGGGGGATTAGGGTTGCCCATTTCATCAACAATGAACGTCAGTGGAATAGACCTTTACTAAATGCCTTTTTAACAAATATTTTACCAAGGGAAGACATTGACCATATCATGGGGATAATTTTGCCTAACAATTCGATAACGGATCGTCTGTGTTGGGGCCCTAGCAAAAATGGATGGTTTTCAACTGGTTCTGCTAACTCTTTTTTATCAGAACATGTTGGGATGTCAGATTTCGATTGTCGTTGGATTTGGAATCTCGACGTGCCCCCTAAAGTTAGGCACTTTCTATGGAAAATCTCTCGTGATGGTCTTCCGACTAAATTAAGACTGCAAAAGTCGCATGTGGCAGTGCCTTCGGGTTGTGCTTACTGTGGTAACACTAATGAATCGGTACACCACCTTTTTCTTCACTGTCCCATGGCTAATGATCTTCTGCAAGCTTTACGAATTCATCTTCCAAGGAACATAGCTGCAAACTTAGGTTACAGACTCGATGCTTCCTCTGAATGAGATCAAACGTGTTATTGGCAGCACTAAGTTGCTGATCTAGCCTCAGCTTGGTGGGCATTGTGGTTTTTTAGGAACCAAATCGTTTTCAACCACACGAAAAAGGTAACTATTAACGAAATCCTTCTGTTCCACAGTACCAGTACCCATTGTTGGAAACAATTTAAGGCTCTGGAGGACGATCCTACTTGTACGATTCCCTCCCATCATGCTACTGGCAGCACAGCCCACTCGGACCACAGGGGTGGAGTTATCCGACCAGGTCTCTCCGTCGCTCTGGGAAGTGGGATAAACCACCTACTAATTGCTATAAGCTTAATTTTGATGGATCAGTTATCCCGGGTGGTTCAGCATCATTCGGGTACGTCATCCGTGACTCGGTTGGTGAGGTTGTCGCACTTGGCCGGTCCATTTGTACAAACATCTCAGTGGCTTATGCCGAAAACCTTGGCCTCAAAATGGGTATTCTGCGTGCTAAGTCGCTACAAATTTCAAAACTTCTGATCGAAGGGGACAACTTACTAGTTATAAAGGCTCTTCTGGGGAATTGGAAATGCCTCTGGACAATCGAGATGCTACAAGCAGATATTTTGTCAGATATGTCATCATTTTCTTATGTTGCTATTCGTCATATTTTCGGGGAATCTAATACGGTGGCCGACTACCTTGCTCGTAGTGCCCATGCATCCCCTGCCGAAGTCAGCTGTGAGGATGATCCAGAACTGCATGTTCTCGTCCGGAAGGATGTGCTATAAAGGGCCTCTGCTGCTGTAACGGCCCAGGATTATGATTCCCGGGTTACGTTTCGAGGGATGAAACCCCTCGTTGGGATCTTGCGCCCCGAGTACAGGTTGAAGGTTTTAAATCGAAGATGTGTAGTTTAAAGTGGGATTTCGCACCCAAATCTAGAAGGTCCGTTGGAGACCCCGGGGTAAACCCCTGTACCTGTCCTAAGTCTACAACGCGGGAAATCCTTTATCATGCAAAGGGCATAAGTTCTGAAAGTGATACAACTAGTGCCACTGCAGAGCCGGGTCAAAACAGAGTATAATTAGGGAGAAATCCCAAAAGCGTGAATCTGGTGAAATCAGGTTTCAAACACTCACTCTCCGCCATATGAATAGACCCCGTCATAACAGCACAAAATCAAGCAGTGTATCGGGTACCTGAAACTATACCAACAAGTCAGGCCAAGAGTCCGCCCGCGGGTCCTCTGACCGCGCTGAGGACATATAATACGCCTATACCTAGAATAAAGGATGCCTTCATGCAGTACTGAAATAAAACCACACTATCATGCTCCTAATTCATATACGCAGAATATTGAGGAAAGCCTTAACAAAGAATACCAAGTGGTATATCCCTCTTCTAACACCACCCCCCTTACAGATAGGGTGGAGACTGGCCAGTTCGATGCTATAATCATATCAAATCTCATCATCATATCATATCTCATGCCCATCTCGTATCTCGTGATATATATAAATGACTCGAGGAGAACAACACCCGATGCAGCTGGGCTGCCCTATGACCCTAGCAAGGACTCTAGGACTCACAGATAACGGCCGTTCTGTATTCAAACGCATACAGAATAAGGATGCTCATTCGTAAATGCAATTCCTAAGCTAATACTACATTACATGCTCTTATGCATATGCAACACCTACATACTATATGACACATCAGGCATGAGGTACTGGTTACTGAGTAAGCCCCGGAGGACTTACCTGGCTAGCAGATCGGCAACAGAAGAATCCAGCACACAGTAGTCACAATCACAGAGTACCATCTAGTACATAATAGAATATACATAAGTCTACATCCATCTATTAAGCACTCAAGCACACCTCAATCAATAGAACAAGTAACATATTATGAAAGTCATTTCATCGCATCATCCGCTCCTCAAGACCACATCGTTCTCCATAATTCATTCAACCATTTCCACATGTTCATATACATCATTTCCGCATATACCTCAACGGTTGATCAAAATCATAAGACATAATTTGTGTGATATAAAATCCTACTAGATCGTCATAATTATCCAACATTTAATCTCATATAATAATTCACCACAAGTTATGCTATTAGTCATACATATCATACTATTAGTCAAACGATCATATTATCATGCTAGTTAGTCATCGAATAAGTCTTATTCCCAAGTTAGTTTCAAAACCGTTTCAAATTCCAGTTAAATAGTTAAGTATTCCGACCCCTAAAAATACTCGCTAAAATCATTTTTCAATTTATTTATTAGATTACTCTCCCACTTTGGAATTCTTTTCCAAATTCTTTATAAATCTTTAAGTCCCAATAATATATCTTAAATCCCAAATATTATTATATGATATTTTAAAACACCATTTAATAAAACATCCTTATAGAGTATTTCCAAATCTTTTATGAAATAAATCCAATCCATTTGTATTCGATAAAACCAACCCTTTATAAATCTCCCGAAGTAATATTTTATCTTTTACGTCCTCAAATATCATATAATAATTTAAATACTTCTAATATATAATTATGTTATAAAAATATACCCTATCGTTTTTATTTATAAAAACCGGCCCTTATTTTCCAAAACTCTAAAATCCAACCCGTTTTTGTTAGGTCCCAAAACCGAACCTTATTTAAAAAACAAGCCCAAAGTCTCGATCCTTTTAAAACAAACAATATGACCCAAATTATTTTTGATCTTTCTAGAAAATTAGGCCCAACAACCCAGCCCTCTATTCTCTTCAATGGAACCCGAAGTGAGGAAAGAAAATGGGCCCCATGCTGAGGTGGCTGCCTAGTAGAGACGGGACCCACGCCTACTTCCTTCCTCCGACCGGGTCGTCTTCAACCTCGGACATCTCCTCTGCTTTCCCGACTCGGCTCCGTCCGGAAGAAGGCTCGTCGGCGTTCAAGCTCGCCGGCCTCCTCTTGCTCCCGCTCCTGTGATCGCTCGCCCGCTCTCACCCGCTCGCACTCGACACTCGCTGCGCTCGTCCTCGCCGGAGCTCTCGTGCTCGACCAAGCTTCCCACGCTCAGCTCTCGCTCACTCTCCCCGACTACTCTAAGCGAAAAAGGAAGGACGAATTGAAACAAGGAAGGAAACGAAGCTACGGGAGCTCACCGAGGTGATTTCGCGGACGTCAGAACTTCGACAGGGGTTCTGGGCATCGTCGGAGGCTCTCGATGATTCGTCGGACCTGCGTCGGACTTGGGTGAGGATGATGGTGGAGTCCGAGGTTAGTTTGGATCGAAAACGGAGGAGAACGGCTTACCGGAATGTTATTCACGCTTGAACAGGGGACGTGGCGCCTGAGTGGCTCGTCGGCGGCGCTAGGCGGCTCCTGGCCCTGGGTGGCTTCGGTGACGATCGACGATGGCGGTTGTGGTGGTGGTGATCGACGACGAACAGGTGGCTGCTGGTGGAGGAGAACATGTGGTGATGATGGAGATAGGAAGTAGCGGAGGTGGTGACGTGAAATGGTGAAGGAGGAGTTGGTGATGGTGAATGTGACGATCAGCCAGGAATGGAGGGAGAGGGAGTTGGTGAAAGTGATGGTGATGAGGGTGATGTGAATGAAGAATGACGGGGAGAGGAAGTAGATTTGAAGGGGTATGGTGAGGTGAGGGAGTGGGTGAGGATGAGTGTAGGATTGGTCAACTAATATTCGGTAATAAATTCCGAATACGCGAATTTCGTATCCCGCAATTAGTTTTTAAATGTTAGTTTCCCCGACTCTCGCTCTCTCGATCAATTAGATTTTTAAAATCGACAAGGATATCGCCATCCCATAATTATTTTGAATTTTCGAGGTAAAAGGATGGAAATTATTCGTCAAATTTTATATTACGGTCGGAATCCGCTAAACGAGCTTTTAATTCGATTTAAATTCATTTTTAATTTCCTTTTTTTCCGAAAAATTAGGATTTGAAAATCCGAGCCTTTACAGCTGCGGCCGATCCGACCTAATCTTTATCTAGCGTAAAAAAAAATCTGGTATATATTTTTATATTTTCTGATTAAATATATTGATTAAAAAACCCGGCAAGGTTTTAAACCTCGCTTGTATGGGTTGACTAAATCCCATAAGGATTGATTAGACCCCGTTAGGGTGTCTGAGTGCTCTTTCCTCGGATGGTGTGCGGCTCTACGGTGACGTGACTTGGCGTTCTTTTCCGTGGATGTGGTTCTAACTGTCGGAGTCGGGATAGGTTGGGATCGTGGCAGTGTGTTTCGCGGCGTCTCCTTTAGTCGGGTTGTCTGCTTCCCTGGAGTTTCGTCCTCACTGGCCACAGGATGATCGGGTCCTGCTGTATTGCTGGCCTACGATTCTGCTTCAGAGTGGGGCTTGACTTCGTCCGTCGTTTTCGTCCAGATTCACTTGGTTTTTTTCCGCTTGGTTTCGTTTTTGTAGAGTGCTGTTATGTTTTGTATGTTTTAGTTATTGACGGTTTTTCGTCTACCAGCTTGTCCGGCCCTCGAGTTTCAGATATGTCCGAAATCGAATACTTACCTAATAAAAAAAAAGCCAGCGGTAAATTGCAACGCGTTTTATGTATTAGAAATTTTTTTAAAACGTCACACTACCACTTTATTTATTGAATTAAATCTTGTTCTAAAATAGAAATATTGAAACATTCATAAATAGAGTGATAGTTTTAAAAAATTGATATTTTTTCACTTTTTTTTTCTTAATAAGGTCAAAATTGGAATGAGATAAGGCAATGTTGGACCATCATGAAAGAACATCCTTTCGAATGAGTACCGTATAGTGGTATTAGTTGAGGAAGTCCTGAGGTGTGGAGGAGACTTGCGATCCTGTCGACACTTTGGTTGATTTCCTGGAAAGGCACGACTGAATTGTACCTTATTGAAGTGCTAGAGGAGGGCATGAGTGCTAGATATCATAACTTCAATCACCTAGGGATAGCTCCACAGCTTTGAATGATTTTAATGAGGGTTAGTTTGTCCCTCTCAATCTCGATGTTGGATAAACCAAGCTTAAAGAGAACACAATAGGAGATATAAATAGGAATACTCTAAAAAAGAGGGGCTGAATAAAGTATGGAAACTTTTCGCAAACTTATCACAAATGAAACTTCAAGGCCTTGAAATGAATTTCAAGGTCTTGTCCAGGATGTCAAGGTCTTGAAATGTAATTCAAGGTTTTGGCCAAACTCAGAAACCTGTTCAGCTGTATGAAAATAAAACATGAATGTAAAAATGCATAAATTAAAGACACAAAAACACACACAATATGTCTACGAAGTTCGACTTTAAACTAGGCTACGTCTCCGTCTAAGATTATCCAACCCGTATGATTTAAACATCGTTCTTGTATTTCCAAGTTTTCGTTTATACAATTTTTTCCTCTACACAATTATAATAATACTTCTATTCCATTGAATAATGTGAGAATCCAACAATAAATCCAAAGTTTTCAACCTAAATTAAACGCATTCTCATCAAAAATGTCAATTGTTATCAAATATTCAACAAAACATTCCAATTATTCATCAACATTCATCTAAACACAACTATTCATCACAGTCCCACATTTATGCATTTCAATCCCATTCAGGTAACTATTACATATGAAAACCAACTATTCATCAAAGTTTCACAATTATTCAACACAATCTCACAATAATACATTAAATCCCATTCAGGTAACTATTTTTGAATTGTGTCTCTTACTTTTTGAAAATTATCCTTTTTCGCACAATCCCACATACACATGAATAATTACTCTTTTTAATCGAATAATACTAGGGATGAGCACAAATCCCGCAAATCCCAAGCTTGTCCCGGTCCCATCCCTGTCCCGGTGGGATTTGAAAAAAAATAGTGAATCTTGTCCCCCCCACACACACACACACACACATATATATAGAGAGAGAGAGGATGAATCAAATGTTTACAACTCTTAATGTGTTTTGTGTTAAAAAATAATAGTCGTTGATTGAATGAAGATGGAAGGCTGTGATTAATCAAAGATTTTAATATTTTATTTTTATTAAAAAAGTGGGCCCCGACCACATAACTGCTCCACTCTCACAATTGTAGAGCGTGTGATGCAAGCCGATAATTATATGCTTAAAACTGGGTGTGAGAAAATTACGGAAAACGTTGAATTTTTTTTTTTTTTTTTTTTTTGCCAATTTGCACCAATTAATCTGCTATTTGAAATCTTTGAAAATCATATTGACGATTTTCATCAGAGGACGGTGAAGAAGAGGAAGAAGAAAATCGGTTGGAAACTCGGTGATGGATGCAGGTAATGGGTTGGAAAACGTAATTTGCAATTGAACTATTCGATGTTGGGAAGCAAGTATTCGTTGTAACTATGAAATTTTTGCTGCCGAGGGCGGTTGTCGGATGCAAAAACACATGGACGTAACTATTTTTTGGATTAATTGGCATCAACAACAATTGTAAAATGTGCACCACAGTCACTCAATTATTCATCAATAATTGTGAAATATGCACCACAATCACTCAATTAATTGTGAAATTTTGGATTCATTGGCATCAACAATTATTCATCAATATTCGGCAAAATTTATGAAATATGCACCTCAGTCACTCAATTATTCATCAAAACCATGAATAATTATTCATCAACCTTAGCAATATTCATCACAGAGTAATCGCAGTATTCAAAGTATTCATCAGTATTCGGTAAAATTCAAGGAATATTCATCAAAATCTCACAATTATTCATCAAAGTTTTTGATCTTCACCATTTTCTAAGTTGTTGTCATCAATATTCGGCAAAATTTAGTATATATTCATCACTTTCAATCAATTATTCATCAAAGTTGCAAAGAATATTTAGCAAAGATTCATCAAATAATTGAAATCGCACAGCCCTCAATTACAATTAATTTCGACCGATATTAATTAATCTAGGCTAAATCAAACACCAATTGGGTGAGCGATTCGAAATCAAACTCAAACCGTTGACTTTTATAAAAATAAGAATTGAATTGCGAGAAGCAAAATTCAATTGAAATTCCACAAAAACACCAACACCAATCACAAAGTGGTTCGTGAGGATACCAATCTCAAATTTTAAAGGCAAATCGTGAGGATTTGCTATGGTTGATGATGAATTACGCAAGAGGTAGGCAAAAATCGCAAGCACCCCAGGAGAGAGAACACGCGCTTATGGAACCCAGTTAGTGGAGATTTTTTTATTTTAATAATATATTTAATTAAAAAGGGGAATAATCTCATCCATCAATTTTCCCTCAATATATGGCTGTGATTTGTTAACACAAAGCACATTAAGGGTTGTTTAAACTAGACCTAACCTATATATATTAACAAATCAATATTCGGCAAAATTTATCAAATATTCATCACAGTCACTCAATTATTCATCAAAGTTTTTGTTAAAATTAATCAACTATTCATTACAGTCACTCCAATATTCATCACGGTCACTCAATTATTCACAATTTCCCAAATATTCATCAATATTCGGCAATATTAAAAAAATATTCATCACAGTAACACAATTACGAGATTGGGGGTGGATACACGTGCAAGGGTTTGAGTTTTTTAGATGATAATTTTTTTTAATTGGCAATAATTATTAATTGAAATGAATCTCTTAAATGTTGTCAAAAAGCTTTGATGAATAATTGAGTAACTGTGATGAATATTTGATAAAATTTACCGAATATTGATTTGTTAACATTTAACACCGTAAAAGTTGTTAACATTTGAACCGTATTCTATATATATATATATATATATATATATATATATAGAGAGAGAGAGAGAGAGAGAGAGAGAGAGGATGGTTCAGGGGTACTCAAGGCTTATTGTGTATCATGTGAACACATCTGGGCCGTTGATTAGATGAAATTGATGGATGAGATTAAAAGGAAAATTTAGCTTTTTTTTTAATTAAAAATCAGTGGGACACACGTTTTTTTTCTAGACCACTTGCTGAATTGGGAGCGTGTGTGATGCACTCTCTTGAAATTATTCGATGTTATATCTGGATTATTCGATCGTATCAACGGATTATGTGATCGTATCAACGGATTATGCGTTGTAGAGTCTAGCAAGAGCCCGGCTCAAATTGACATGGAAGAACCAAGCAACAGCCTGACTTCGATAAATCAACATGGAAGAACACCCTTGTTGAAAATTGAGATTGGAGAAGAAAGACTCAAATCCATCAAATGCTCGCCCAAATCAAAACTGCACCGCATCTCTGATCTTGCAACAAATTTTGACGTTATGTTCCTTGGGTTTCAAGTATGGACTGCCCTTACTATAAATCTTCTCTAACTAATGCAAATTTTGACGTTATGTTCCTTGGGTTTCAAGTATGGACTGCCCTTACTATAAATCTTCTCTAACTAATGCAAATACTTATTCTCTGTTCAGCAAGAATTCATGAAATAAATACCACTACCTTTATCCTAATGTTTCTGAGTTTTTTGAATTTTGAGTTGAATGTTTTTGTGAGATGAAATATAGTATGCTGCATATTTCTTATAGCATGCAATTGCCAAGCTGTCCTCAAAACTGACCTGATCATATCAATATCTTATCTGTTCTCCTACCTGACTTTCATATTTTCCAGGAATCATTTCCTACTTTAAGTGGTAGCAATTGCGCTTACATGGCGGCTTAATGTCCTGATTCCGAGGTTGATGGCTACTTGAAAATTGTTGAGAAACATGCATCTGCCTTACTTCCTGAAATTAGTAAAGATGGTAAGAGTTTATAGATTCATTCAGTATATTGCTAAGAGAGTTGAAATTCACTTTATATTTATAAGATTATCTGAATCAATACTATTCTAACAGATCTTGGACATTTGTGGAGTGCCATTTTTTTTTTTAAAAGTGACTTGTCAAGGGTCCATACTGGATCTTAAATTTGGTTAAAATCACTCTTTAATGTTTGACGTGGATGCTTTTTGTACTGAATCTAGAGTATGAGGTACGGGAGATACCAGCATTAAGCACCTGGATGCAAGCTGGCCTTGATCATATAATGTTGCAGTATTTGAATGTCGATGGCATTCGTACAATAGGTAGTGTTCTTGGTCAGAGTATTGCTCTTGATTATTATGTGCGCCAGGTATGCATAAGCTTCATAATGTTTCAGTTTCAATGTTTTTGACTTACTATATTCTTATGAGATTTTATTCAACAAGGTTGATGGGATGGTTGCTGAGTTCACTGACATAAACCGTGCGATGGAGAAAACTGGGACATTTACCATGGAAAGGAAAAAACTTTTCCAGCTTGTAGGAAAGGCAAACTCTAATCTAGCTGATGTGATCCTTAAGCTTGGGCTGTTTGAAAGGTATTTGTTCATGCGCTTTTGGACCTTATTTTTGAATATCAGTTCTGCAGTTTAACTTGATTTGCTCTCCTATGGATATGTGTTTCCTTTCAACAGATAAGATGTTAGATACACGTATTTTGTGTTTATTGGGTCGATATAATACATGATATACATCATGTTGAAACTCATAACTTTCAAGATATTATGTGGATTCTTTTTCTTTCCCTATCTTAGAAAAACTATGATAAGGGGCTTGAGCAGCGCCGGAATCATCGCTCTTGCCGGAATTGAGCAGCGCGGTGAAGGTTTATAGTGGTGGAAGTCAAGTTGGCGAAACCATAGGCGGTAGCATGTCTATTCCAGGAACGCCGACCGTAGGAGGCAGTAGAGAGTATACAACCATGATAAGGGGCTCCAAGACTTGAAATCTGACATTGACATCGTTCGGAGGCTCTTTTTCAAGTGCTAGCGCCACAGCCACCGCGGATCTGATCATTCAGCGCGCCAGTCGACGCCATCAACACCGACAACCAGAGGGAGGTTAATGCTCTTAACCAGTCGAATATGATAACGAAGAAACATGTTTCCGATTTTGGATTTTAAAATGTTAAGCACCGTTTAATCGAATTTCTTATTAGTGAATTTGGCTTCATTCTTACTTATTCTGATAGGATCTGGTGATTGAATCTTCTGAAGCAATGCCCTGAAATTGCATCTGGAAAGAGATATCGTGCCATAGAGGTGCATAATCTATCGGAAAGGGTCAATATTTCTATTTTTGTTTACACTTAAACAAGAGTTAACACCATATTCCCTGCCTCATCAGTCTCTAATCACACAGAAGAGACATGATAAATGAAAAGATGAAGGCAATACAAGACCTCATCCCTCGATGCAGCAAGGTCAGCAGATCTTAACCGGTTGTAGTCTTATAGATTTGCTAGCATATTTCTTGGTTTAAATGGAATATGTCAAATGGGACACAACTTGACATTTAAGAGTCTTAGAGAGATTTTTTAATAGGTCATACCTTCCTTTCTTTAAGCACAGTGGTGGTAAACTTTCGGGAAATTCCCTAAAAGGCTAGTAGTACAAATTTCTGTTTTCATGTCCACACTCAATTGGACTGTGTGGATATGATTTTTGTGTAAATTTTATTGTGTAGTTTGTTCTGAGTCCATACCCCAAGTAAATCTAAACTAGCTAAGGCCATACAATACCTATATGAGGAAAATGAATGCTACGAGTTTAATAGGAACTTAATTTGTCATTTATGCTCACTAATCTTCTTATTTTTGAGTTGTAGGAATTTATTCTTGTGTTGATTATGAATGGAAGGCACAAGAAAGAAGCAAAATCCGAGTTGTACGTTTTTCTTGGAGATGCGATTCTCTGTGTCACGGTAAGGTGTTTGTTTGTTGATCTCATATATAACTATCCAACATTAACGGATATCTATCATTATTATAGCTGTTCCACCATTAGTATCTGGTGGGAAAATGTTCATCTTTGGAAGATGCTTGAAACGGATGGTATTGGAGTTGTCGAGTTAGTACTCAGAGGTAAGAAGACCACCTAATATGAGTCTCAAAATAGCTGTCCCACCATTCTGATTTTTGTTAATTTGTGTTTCATGCCTCGTGCTTATTAAATTATACATTCTAATTTATTGTTGATTCCCTGTTCATGAAAATTGAAATTGAGATAAAGTGTATAAAGTGTGAGGTTCATGAAAATTGCTTGATGTAAGCATATTAGAGAAGTTCTCATCATCCTGTTATATAAAAGGGGCTTGAAATGTGCATCACCTTGTGATTGCTCTTATAGTTTGGGCTCAATTATCTTTGTCTTATGTTCTAACTGCTTAGCGGAAAAAAAAATTGTGGGACATTAGTTTTTGTTAGTGTTAACTGGATATTTTTCACATATATTTTCTTTTGTAGTAGGTATGTTCCAACATTGACATTGGATGGGATACACATTCATATTGGAGTTATCAGTTATGGTAATATTCTATCTTTCTTCAAATTGCAGTACAAATTTTCTAGTAGGTTGTCAATGATCTTGGAAGTTGGTGGTGCAAGAACTATTTCTCTGGAATGCTTGGATTCCATTCCAGTAGCCAGGTAAACCATGTGACAGTGTCTAGTTCATTCTCAATGATCTCAAAGTTATGTTTCTTCCTTTAGTTTTTGGGGTGTTTCTTTGAGATTCAAATAATAAGGGGGACTCCCAGATTATAAACCAAGTGACAGTGTCTAGTTCATTCTCAATGATCTCAAAGTTATGTTACTTCCTTTAGTTTTTGGGGTGTTTCTTTGAGATTCAAATAATAAGGGGGACTTCCAGATTATTGACTCTGTATGTTTCTTCTCATAGGTGTCATATATGACAGCTATGATCAGCTCAAAGGGAATCTTGTGATGGAGGAACCGAGAAGAAACAAGGTGAGACAGCCATTACCGGGTTACTGGATGGCAGCGGCGAATATACCCTTGTGTATGAGGATAACGAAGGCAACAGTATGCTCCCAGGGGATGTCCCATGGCAGTAAGCATCTCCTTGAACTACTCCCTCTTGCCCCCTCTTCGGATCTTGATCCGTCTAAGCTTATGTAATGTCATCTCAATTGGTCATTTCTTTCAATCTTAACTTATCTGTCTTTGTTAAATGTCATCGTTATCGTCTCCTTTCCTTTTGTAGGATATTTGTGTCGAATGTGAAGAGGCTGCGCGTGTTGAAGAGCTCCGAACTCTCCACACTAAGAAGTGAGTCATCAGAGTCTACACTCTTGAACAATTCTTGTTGATCCTCTTTTTTGTAATGTATTCAAGAATTGCTTGCTGCAGCATACTAAATATTGTGTTGCTTGCTCTTTGGATTGGCCTGCCAGGGGTTCGGGGAAAGGAGGAATGTTGTTGAACGAGTAGCAATCGAACTTCGGAAGATGAAGCTGTGTGATATGGATAGAGATTAAAGAGGGATGCTTGCTTGTGTGTATTGTTACCTAATTTTGTCAGCTGTATGGCTTAAGCCCAAAGCACGAGTGTTTTTGTGTTACTATCCACTCTTTTGGGTTTGTTTCAAGTCTAATGAAAGATCACCATTTTGAAAGCAATATTTCTCCCACGCTTTATTTTTTTATTTACCTTCCGGATTGATCCAGGTAAATATGTAAAAAAAAAGTATGCATATGGGATCAAGGATGACAATATATTATTCAATAACAAAAATACAAATATAAGCCATTTTCGACACCTTAGGGCGTCGAAAAAGGTTGGTAGGTAAAGCAGTGACTTAAGCCATTTTCGACACCCTAGGGTGTCGGAAATGGCAGGCCAATCTCGACGCTTTTAGGCGTCAAAATGGGTTCCGATACAATTTAACGTCGAAAATGACAGATTACCATTCGTGACGCAAAAAATACCGACGCTTTTTAAAAGCATCGAAATTGATTTTTTCGACGCTTTATAACGTCGAGAATGGCTTTTAAAAAGGTCGAAAATGGTCCTGTTTTCCTGTAGTGAACTAAGATGATGCGAGGGATTTATAGAGTTGGATGTGTCTCGGGACGGAGGGGGAGGCAGAGGCGGAGGCGGGGGTGGCCCCAGGGGCGGGGGTGGGGTCAGGATGATAATTTGGGGTGTGTAAGTAGCTCGGGGTGAGGTGACTGGGTTCGGCCGAAACACCGAGGGATCAGGGGGCCGCTCGGGTCTATGGGAATGTCATCGATCGGCATATGATGATGAAGAACGGTGATGTTAAGTGTTTGTACAGACGAGCAAGAAGACCCGAAGGTGGAAATGAAGTAATGCGGTCCCTCTGAGTGAAAGGTGAAGTTCAGTGGTGAAGAGCTGAACAAGTCAAAGGGAGTTATACTTTGGGCGTAACTACTGTCGCCTTCCGCACACTGAGTGTAGTCGGACTGGTTAACTTCCGCCACATTGCTATCGCTCATATTAAAGGTGATCGAAACTGCATATATACGCTCCATCAATTCAATTCGTAAATCAATTTAAATATAACTAATTATCTGTATCTACACAAATTTAATTACATGTATATATATATATATATATATATATATATATATATATATATATATATATATATATATATATACATGTACACCGGTACAAGCTTCCACCAAACAGATTTTTAAAAAAATAATCCACAAGTAAATATATATATATAGTACGTGTAATGTAGCATTCGTACGTACCGACACTACTAGAATTCTGCTATTTAATTAATATCGGTTCATTAATATCAGTCAGAAAAATCTGTCATGTGAACTAAGGAATGATAGCAGAAAACAGAGAGCGTGAGAGGTCCCGTAGCCCCGGACGCCGGCAGATCATCCCGCCGGACAAGCCACCGGATTCCAATACTGCAGTTCCAAAGATTTCAGATGGAGGCGTGCCAGACTCCCAGGCCAAGGGGGCAGAGAACTCGGGAACGGAAAGTGTGATTGTTGGGACAAATCCAGTGCCGGTTCCCTCGCCGATGCAGACCCAACAGGCAGTATCCCCCAACGTTCAAGAAACCAGAACAGCGGATCAGGCGGCAGAAGCTCTCAATGGAGCCAATTTTCCTCCGCTGCAAGCACAATCGGGGGACAAGCCAGCAAACGGCATCAACTACAAGGCAGTACTGGTAGGCGGGGGAGGGCCAGGTTTTGGCACCACTCATATGAATCCGATGTATCAAGCGGATGGTGATGATCAAGGCTATACCACGGATGATGATATCCTCCCGGAAGATGACGACCCTGATTGTCCAACAATAGGTCTGAGCAAGGAAGAGAAAATGGCACTAAGGAGGCCATGGATGAACACGCTTATAGTGAAGCTTTTTGACAAAGGTCCGGGATATATGCAATTGCATCGCCGTTTGTCACAGAAGTGGGGTTTGAGGGCTCCGTTCTCACTAATCGATTTGGGCAATGACTATTACATCGCTAGATTCTCCAACCAAGCGGACTATGATCACGTGGTGATGGAGGGTCCGTGGATGGTGGGTGACAATTATCTGGCAATCCGGAAGTGGGTACCGAAGTTCAATGCAGAAATTGAGACGATCACGACTCTGACTGTATGGGTTCGGATCCCGTGTCTACATATTGAGTATTTCGACCCAAGGTTCCTAAGGCGTGTGGGGAACAAGATTGGTCGGGTCCTTCGTATTGACAACACCACAGCATCAGCCGATAGAGGACGATTCGCCCGGCTAAGCGTAGAGATTGACCTTACCAAGCCGCTCTTATCGAAATTCAAGATGGATGGAAAGATATGGCCAATACAATATGAGGGGCTCAGAATGTTGTGCTTCAGGTGTGGGAAGGTAGGACATAACAGTGACGGGTGTGGGAATTTGGAGAAAGGCAATGATGCAGCGGGTGACGGAGGAGACACCCACCAGGACCAGCAGAGCGTGGTTGGTATTGAAAGCAATCCCCATGGGGAGTGGATGCAGGCCAAGAAGCCGGGGAGAAGAAGGAATGCTTCGGCTAAGAAGCAAGCGGGAGGGGCTGATGAGAATAGTATGACGGGCTCTGGCGAAACTTCGAACAAACCAGGGGGCGGCCAAAGGACGGTGACGAAATCCGGCGAGGGGACGAAGTCTGGCACAGCAGCGGAAATCCCGACTTCGGGAAGATTCGATTCTCTCGTAACCGAAGAGGAAGGTCCGAGATCTGGGAAGGAGAATCCGGATACAAATCAGGTTGGGGGTCAACAAAAAGATAATTTAGATGGAAAAAAGATTGCAAATCAAGAAAAGGATAAGTACGTTGGAGGGAATAACGGCAATTCAGCAGGAACTAAAGGAAGAAAATCAGATGCATCTACAACGAAACCCAACACGACCCACGCCAAGAATAGCCAAGCCAATGAGCCCGACCCAAAGCAGGCCCAAAACGGTAAACCCGTCACCACGCCAAAACCGAAGTCAACCACAACGAATACCCATTGTCCTTTTATAAACCAGCAGAACATCAACCCTAATATCCAAAATCCAAACACAAACCTGTCATCATCTACACCACCAGTACCATCCTTCACCGGCCAGCCAAGCAATGGAACCAATACCAAGGCTGCAGATGATCCACATCGAAAGAGCAGTGAGCGTCCTCCTGTCAGACCGCCGGACGGGACCAATCCAAATCAACCCACCCCGCATAGCCAACAAGGTAATATGCGACTTCCTCCCAATGATAGCGGAAACAAGCCCGATACTATGCAAGGTGTCGCTACCGGCACAGATGGACGAAGCGCTTGATGACCTCGCAGAAGCCCTTGCCGCTTATTCTGCGATGTTTCCAATGCGACACCAGGAGATCCTAAGGAATATGAACAACATCATTGTTTCTATGAGTAGCTTAAGTATTTTAGTGTGGAATGTGTGTGGGGCGGCCAGCCCTGGATTCTTGAATTCAATAAGGGAACTCATTCGCCTCTACGATCCCAAGGTAGTAGCTTTGGTAGAGCCTCGCATAAGTGGGGATTCTGCCGACAGAGTATGCGCCAGAATGGGTTTCGACAAGTATAGGCGAGTGGAAGCTGAGGGGTTCGCAGGTGGGATATGGTTGTTCTGGAGAGAGTCGGTGGTTACGGTGACCTTGATTTCGCTAAACCCGCAGCACATCACGGCTGAGATTGAGCGAGTGGGGGAGGAGTCGTGGGTGTTATCGGCTATTTACGCAGCGCCGGTGCCTGCTCGTCGGCTGGAATTGTGGCAATCCTTGGAGGAGTTTGCAATTAATAATGGGAAACCTTGGTTGTTGGCGGGCGATTTCAACGCTACTGTAGGACCGGAGGAACGCTCGAGCTCGTCAGTGGGATCGAATAGAGAATCAATGAGATTTAAACAGCAGATCGAAAGCCTCCAGCTGGTGGATTTGGGGTTCACGGGAGTCCCGTTCACGTGGAATCATGGTCGGTCGGCTGCAACTCGCAAATCTGCTAGACTTGATAGGGCTCTGTGCAACACTGAATGGAGTGAGAAATTTCCAGAAACTAGTGTGGAACATCTCACGGCACCCCACTCTGACCATTGCCCGATTTTAATCAGATTGGAACCCACGGATAGTCAGGTGGGGAGAACACGCCCTTTCAGATTCCAAGCAGCATGGATGATGCATGAGGACTTCAAACCTATGATGAATGCGAAATGGAGGAGGGACGTAGGAACTTGTGCTGCTCTAACTAACTTGACGGCTGATCTTGAAATCTGGAATAGAGAAGTATATGGAAATATTTTTAGGAGGAAGAGGCATTTGTGGGGAAGGCTAGAAGGAATTCAGAAGAAGTTGGTAGAACAACCAAATCAACATTATATACGGCTTGAACGGGAGGTGAACGAGAAACTGCAGGAGGTTCTGGCCCAGGAGCAGGCTTTGTGGTTCCAGAAATCAAGGGCGTCTTTCCTGATTGAGGGTGATAGAAACACTAGGTTTTATCATATCTCGACGGTAACGAGACGGAAAGCAAGCAGGACTTCGGCGCTGCTTGATAATGAGGGGCAGTGGGTAACAGATCCGCTGTTAGTACGGGGCATGGTGATGGATTACTTTAAGGGACTCTATACGGCAGAGAGTCCAGCCAGCAGCTCTGAGGTCGCAATGTCTCGGACCTGTTTCCCACCCTTAGGAACTGCCCAGCGTGAAGTCTTGGAGGCTTCCTTCACGGCCTCGGAGGTTTGGGAGGCAGTCAAGAGCATGGGGCCATACAAAGCACCAGGACCGGATGGCTATCCGGCAATTTTCTATCAGCGGAACTGGGAGATTATAGGGCCACAGGTTACCGAAACAGTGTTGGGAATGCTGAACGACGGGGCTTTTCCGAGTGGGGTTAGTGACGCCCTTCTGGTGCTCTTGCCGAAAGTGCAGGCTCCTGTATATCCGGCTCAGTTTCGACCGATTTCCGTGCTTAATGTGGTGTTCAAGCTTGTGTCGAAAGTCATTGTCAGCCGATTGAAACAAGTCTTGCCGGAACTCATTGCACCGACACAAGCTAGTTTTGTACCGGGCAGACAAATAATAGATAATGTGGTGATTATTCAAGAAGCGCTGCACTCCATGACGGAAAGGAGAAGACGGAGATGGATGATGATCAAAATTGATTTAGAAAAGGCCTACGATCGTATAAGGTGGGATTTTCTTAATGAGATTTTGACGGGAGCAGGGATTCCAACTAAGCTCAGAGAGGTTGTAATGAGGTGCCAAACAGGGGCCAAATTGAACTTCTTTGGAATGGAGATAAAACTAGAGGTTTTACACCGTCACGTGGGATTTAACAGGGCGATCCACTCTCGCCCTATTTGTTTGTATTGTGTATGGAAAGGTTATCACAATTGATTGAAGGGGCAGTGCGAGATGGAAGGTGGAAACCGGTGAAGGTGGGTGCTGTGTCACTCTCACACGTGTTCTTCGCAGATGATTTGGTGTTGCTAGCGGAAGCGACACTAGATCAAAGCCAGCTGATTCGACGAGTGCTCGATGAGTTTTGCGGCATGTCGGGAGAGAAGGTGAACTATGGTAAAAGTAGCGTGTTGTTCTCGAGGAGTGTCAGCGCTTCAATCAAGCCGCAGATCAGTTCGGAGCTTGGGATACCGATTTCGGATGAATTCGGTAACTACCTAGGGGTTCCCACGGCTTGGGAGAATGACCTCCGAAAGGTACAATTACTTACTGGATAAGGTGGCGTCGAAATTGAATGGCTGGAAGGCAAGAACTCTATCGTTTGCGGGTCGAGTCACACTAGCCAAATCGGTTCTCACTAGCCTGCCGCTGTATGTAATGCAATCGTCTTTTGTCCCACGCGATATTTGTGATGCAATTGACCGAACAATCCGAGGCTTTGTTTGGGGGTCGACAAGGGAAAGTAAGAAGATCCATCTCTTGAATCAGAATGTTATTACAAGTCCGGTTGAGGAGGGTGGTTTGGGAATTCGCCCTATGAGGGCAACTAACCAAGCCACGCTTGCAAGGTTGAGCTGGCGGCTCATCCAAAACCCGTCGGCCCTGTGGAGCCGGATACTGAGGGGAAAGTACTGTAAAGGGCGGCTTGATGTCGACATGTTTGAAAAGAAGACAGGGGTGTCGAGAACCTGGAGAGCTGTGTTGCACGGGGCAGAGGTGTTAACCCCGAATCTGCGATCATCAATCGGGAATGGGAGGTCAACTTTGTTTTGGTTACACCCGTGGTTGACGAAAACCCCACTTATCAACCTGGCCAACTCGGAAGTTCCAGAGGAAGAGCTAGGCGCAACGGTTGAAGAGCTATGGAAGGACAACTCTTGGGACTGGCCTGCAATCTCAAGGTACCTCCCACCGGCTGAATTATCTAAATTGCAATCAATATATGTAACGGAAGATGAGGAGGCAAGAGATAAGCTATTTTGGGCGCCATCACCGTCGGGGTTGTTCAGCACCAAGTCGGCACTTCAGGTAATCCGAGGGAGTACAGACCCGGCGCAGGAGGTGAAAGGATGGAAGAGGATTTGGAGGGTACAGGTCCAGCAGCGAGCGAGAGCGTTCGCTTACCTGGCAGCTCATGACGCATTCTTATCAAACAGTACACGAGTTCGCAGGCACCTGGCAACCTCCGATACCTGCCCAAGATGTCCTGCAGTGGAGACGGGACTACACCTGCTGAGAGACTGCCCTTTGGTGAAAGAGGAATGGAAGAAGATCATCACAGCTAATCGGTGGGCTGAATTTTTCGCACCAAGTGAAATCAGAGATTGGATCTTCAAGAACACAGGGAATGAAGGAGCTGGCGAGGCGGCAATATTTGTAAACATGATTTGGCTGATATGGAAGTGTCGGAACCGGTTGGTTCACGAGCAAAAGGAGGAGTGCAAGGGAGTGGCGGCACGAGCCATTGGCGTCACAAACCACTACTCGGAAGCAAGGGGACGAACTGAGTTGCCCATGGGGCCAGCTGTGGAGATAGCAGAAGTACAAGAAGTTTGGGAAAGTCCACCGGAAGGGTGGATTAAGTTGAACGTCGATGGGGCTTCGAAAGGCAACCCGGGACCGGCTGGAGGTGGGGGTGTGTTTCGAGATCACTTCGGCGAGTTCAAGGGGGCGTTTATCTTCCGGTGTGGCGACAGCCTAGCGCTGAGAGCCGAATTGGGGGCTATGGTGCGAGGTCTGAGAATGGGCAGACAACTTGATATCCCTAGGCTGATTGTTGAGACCGACTCGAAGGTACTGTATGACCTGCTGAAAGGGGCTACACCGATGACACACCCGGATATTTATATGTTGCAAGAATGCCATCAACTGATGGAAGAAGGGCCTGGTCAGGTCCGGCTGAAATGGGTTCGCAGACAGGCAAACACCATGGCGGACTCTCTGGCGCAATGGGCGATAGAATTAGGCACTGGATATGAAGAATTTCATGTTCCCCTTTATGCATTTTGAATGACTTTGGGTCTCACCCAGATGCTGTATGATTTGCTTCTAATTGAATAAAACTTCGGGCTTTGCCCGCTCACGGACCAAAAAAAAAAGAAAAATCTGTCATGTTAAATAATTTTTTAATATCGGTTTTTAAATTTGCGATGTAAATAGAAGTATAGACATCGTCCCATTTATTTGACCGATGTTAAATATGTGTTTTAAAAAAAAATTAGAAGGGAACGAAACCTAATTTATTTGAACACCCGCCCACATCTGCTTATATCTCCATTTTCAGATCTACTTTTCACTTTCCCGTCTCTCACCTCGTTTCTCTTGAGCCTCCACCGAAGTAATGAACCCTTCCTTCTCTTATCTGGTATCGAAGCCATTGCAGCCGGAGAGGAAGAAGAAGACGTCATCCATGGCAGCCTCCACAGAACCTTTCCTTCTCTCATCTGGTATCGACGCTATGGCAGCCGAGGGAGTGGAAGAAAAAGACTTCATTCATGCTTAAGTAACCTGAGTTTTCTCGCCTGCGGTACATGGCTAGATTCATGCTTAATGAATTGTATTCTTCTTGCTTTAAAGGGTGAACGCCAATTACTGTCTTTGGCAGGCCGAAGAGATGTTCGCCTGCGTCTCTCTCACAAGCTTGTTCGCCTGGCGATTTCGCTCACTACCTCCGGCTTCCGGCGTCTCTTCCATCTCCGGCGCCTCCTGCAACATTAGGCTCTGGTCTCGTCCCTTAATCCGCCACCACCTGCAACATCTCCACCACCTCCGCCTCTGGTCCTGCAACAGCTTGGTTAGGGTTTTTGGGTAAGTAAATCTCGAATTCAATCTCCATTTAGGGTTTTTTCGATTCTGTTAGGGCTTAAGCAACTTGCTTTTCTCCATTTGAATTATTTTCTTAAGAAATTGTTCATGTGCTGTTGTTTCCTTTGAACTCTACCGGCCAATTGAATGATTTTCAGTTCTGCTAGGGTTTTTTCGGTTGTTTAACATTTGAAATGAAGTGTTGAGAGAGGGAGAATGACATAAGAAGATAGCAAATCCAGCCACATGATCCCAGAAAAGTAGGCAATAAATCAGGAGTGTAGGTTTAGATGAATTCAGTGTTCAGCCACAATGATGAAGGTAACGACTAATAATCGAAAGGGCTTAACCAGGTAATTTCAGATAAACTGTGCTTACCTGTGATATCAATTTTATAAGAAATACCAGCAGTTATCAGTGACTTGGCTCAATGACTGATGGGGTGAAAACCTTCTGATGTTCCTTCTTCATCTCCTTTGAGATTGCCACCATATTCTTTGTTATAGTTACAGTATTCCAGAGGGTGCAAACGAGGAATTCAACCTCACCCTTGGATTCCAAATTAGCCTTCATTTCCATAGCTTCCTTTTCATCCATAGCCTGCATACAGACGATAGCAAATACAAATGAGATTCAAAAGCATATCACTATATCAGAGCAACCTGAGTTTTCTCCCAACCTCCAGCTTGCTGGCTTGTTCGAGAGTGCTCGTACAGTCAAGATGGTTGAGGTACTTTCTTATTGTTTCTCCCTTCTTTCTGCACTTTATGCGTACAAGAAATTGATGACATGGCCTGACTGGCTGATTCATTCTTGTTTTGATTCTTATTCCGAGAGACTCCAACCAGATTACTTGGTTGCTGATACTTGCACTGTAGCCAAAATGTCATACGAGCGGACTAATACAAGGTCGCAATTGAAAGTATATGAATGTATGAGAGAAGAATGCAAGATTCAGCGTGGAGTTTGTAGACAATGTGCTGGTTTCTTATAATCTTATGTTCTCAATTTTAATGTTAGTTTACCAAGTATCATCGTGTTTTTTTATGTTGACTTTCAAATTACAAAATTGATGTGTCATTGGCTAGTCTCAGATAAATTCATACAAGTTTTAATGCTGATTTTGCCTTTTCCAATAAAAGAAGCTATTAAATTGATGGCTCAGATTGCTCCTGGTTCTGGATCACCTCACCGAAAACCAAGTCTTTTGAAGGACCAAGTTCAGCTCGTGAAAAGGAAAGATTTGAAATGCCATGAGATTTTATATTAGTGTTATTAGGTACTTCATTCTTTTCCCGGACCAAAAGGGCCTTTGATGAATTTATATATTAGTATTATGAGATATGAATGCTATAAACTATCAAGAATGAAGTGTGATCTACATATTTGTCTTTGTTTATTTATTTATTTATTTGTTGCTGTTTCCTTTGACAGTTTGTTCACTTCCCTAGTTCCACTGAATATGTAGTTAGTGGGATCCATGCATTTTTTTGTTGCTCAGTAGAAGCAACCATAACTTTGATGGTTGTCATCTACCTATTATCTTAACTCTACCCTATTGTGTTGCTGCAATTGTGGTCATAGAAAGCCTATGGTAAATCTTGTTTTATTGTCACAAAATTTGAGTTATTTGAATATGAATTTTTTTATTGTTATTTTTCTCTACAGGGGATTTATTTGAAGAATTGCTTGACAAATTGGGATGAGAATAGTGTATATGGTGGTTTGAGTTCTCTAGCTCCCAAAAAAGTGAGTCGATATGTCTGTTGTTATGATTGGATTATGCATTTTGTATAAATCTATTTTCTTTTTTAACTATTAAATGTCATAGTACAAAATTCTTCATTATGATCCCCCTTTAGCTTTTCATAAAGACAACCATTGCTAAACTTATTTATTTGCATCACGGTACATGAATTGTGAAACAGTGAAACCTATAAATTAAACATTCATCTCATTTCCAAGATAAGAGGCATGGTTGACTGAATTTGTGTTTTTTAGATCTATGTCTGCTTCTCTATCTCTCTACTTTGTAAAAATAATAATTCATTAACCTTTATCTCATTTCTAAGATAAGAGGCATGTTCCTTATACATCCTTGGTTCTGGTGAGCATGTGCATTATACATCTCTGGTTTTAGTATGAGTCTCTATTAGTTTTATAGTTCACGACAATGAGAATTTACTTGTGCTTTGATACCCTATTTCCCTTCAATTTACTTGTTTAATTTTGTGTTCATTGTTTTCATTGTCCTTTCAGATAAATCAAAATTTCCTGACAAATGGTGAATTTCAGACAACAATCACAATAGCAGGTACCGGGCTTGACATTGAAAAAGCTTATATTTTTAGTTTTGGATAAAATCTTTGTTGAACCTGCATTTTGTTTGATAAGCAGACAATGATGTCTAAATTAGGAGATTGTACATGTAAGGTATTGTGTTGATGTAGAGTTTTTTGGAGGTTGACATTGGTTATCCTTTTAAAAGATTGGGTGAAGAACTAAAAATGATTCATTAACCTACACATCATAACTTGCTGTTGTGTGTCATTTTTAGTGTATTATATGTTACCTATCAAATCTGTTCCCCCATTTGCAGATTCAGAGAATTCATGTACAAGAATTATTGCTATTAGTTTATTTTCCTTGTTTCTTTGATTCTTAAGTTTCACGTGCTTTTTTTGCTATTATGTAAGAACATTCAATCTAATTTAAAGCCTATTAGCTCAGATGGTAGAGCATTGTGTTCAAACACAAAGATGCGGGTTCAAATCCCGCATAGGCTACGATAATTAAAAAAACCGAAAATATGTCATTTCACGTCGGGTAATAGCCGATGTATTTTAAAAAAAAATCGATGTCTATGTGGAGGATGTAAAAAGTCAAAACATTTTAACATCGGTAATAGCCGATGTCTTTGTATGTTATAACATCGGTTATATTTTATAATCGATGTTACATGATAACAAAAACATCGGATTTAAAAATATAAACGATGTTATAACACACAAAGACATCGGGTTCTGACCGATGTTAAAAACTTTTGACTTTTAACATCCCCACATAGACATCGATTTTTTTTTTAAAGACATCGGCTATTACCCGATGTTAAATAACAAATTTCTAGTAGTGCGAGAGTTTATCATCGACATGGAAGGCCTACATCTGCGGGACCTCAAGAGTCAGGCCCAATCCACTAGATAATTAGGAGTTACAAACAAGGGGCAACACATAGAGGCAAACAATCATAAGCAAGCATACAATTTCTGCAACAACACTCAGAAAACCCTAAAGGAAAGAAAGAGGAACTCCCTTCCCAGACGACGAAGCCTTCAAAGAGGAGCTTTGAAGGCGAAGATCCACTTCTGCTTCTTCTTCTACGCCTATCGGGGTCACGAATCTACCAGGAGCTTGGACGTCGCACCAAGAGGAACTCGGATTCGAAGCCAAGCAGTAGAAACCCTAGCAGAGGAGAAGCGCCGCTCTCAATTCTGTGGAAAGAGAGAGTGTACAGTGTGAGTTCTTAGCTAGGGTTAGCTCGGAAAGAGAGTATATATAATACAACCATCAGAGCCAAAACGCTGCGTTCAGTAATAGGGCAAGAAGAATCCAGAGAATGAAGAGCCGTTAGGGTTCTTGAGACCAGATCAGAACATGGGCTTCAACTTTGGGCCTACACGGATCCATTGGGCCCATTAGAGTTTGGATATAATCGAAACTCAGATAGACCAGCGGAAATGGATCCGGTTACCCTAAGTGTTATAACCCAAAGTATAGATTTGTATGTTATACAACAGATTATGTACAAGCTATTGAACTTATGAAAATACACCAATCTACAATTGCCCCCTGTAATTTCCTAAGTTTACATAATATGCAAACATTATCTGTTGGGATTTAGCACTGGGTCCGTCCTCGGTCCTAGCCCATAAGGGCTTAAGTCATATCATGGATATGAAGGTAGTCCCTGCAAAACAAGAATTTGTTAGCAGAGACAATCTTAGTGCCATAATCAGCTGGGTTGAGATCACCAGAAATCTTCTTGAGGAGGATGATTTTCTTTTCTACTTTCTTCCTGATGAAATGGTAGCGAACATCGTTGTGCTTTGTTCTTTCATGGTACATTGGATCCTTACACAGATAAATAGCACTTTGACTGTCTATGTGAAGAACAGTTTTATAGTGCTTATTTTCAATTTCTTTCAGAATTCCCTGCAACCAAATGGCCTCTTTACAAGCCTCAGTTGCAGCAATGTATTCAGCCTCCGTGGAAGATAAGGCAACTATTGACTGTTGTTGTGATTTCCAAGAGATGCAGTTACCTGCCCAAGTGAAGACATAGGAAGTGGTAGACTTCCTATTGTCCTTGTTCCCTGCATAATCAGCATCAACATAGCCAGACAGACCATAGCTAGAATCATGGTTAGCATATAAGAGACCAAGATTTATAGATCCAGAAACATATTTAAGGAGGTATTTCATGGCTAACCAATGCCTTTCAACAGGATTAGACATGTGACGACTAAGTGCACTCATGGCAAAGGAAAGATCTGGCATGGAGCAGATCATAGCAAACATGAGAGATCCTACAGCAGCATCATAGGGGATCAGCTTCATCCTAGCTTCTTCAACAGCTGACATGGGAGCTTTGAGCTTAGACAGGTCAAGGTGAGCACCCAGAGGTATGGAGTTGGGTGCACCACCTTTCCTGTTAAACCTGTCAAGCACCTTTAGCAGATAGTCAGATTGTGTCAACCAGATCTGTCTTTTTAGCCTATCCCTTTTGATGCTGATCCCAAGAATCTTTTGTGCAGATCCTAAGTCTTTCATGTCAAAACTCTTCTTCAAGCTTGTCTTGAGTTTATCCACCTTAGAGATGGATTTTGAGATAAGAAGAAGGTCATATATCTACATATAATAAGACAAATATAGGATCATTAGCCTTTACATCCTTAAAATAGAGACAAGGATCATAAGCACTTCTAGATAAACCAAGGCAAGTCATGCAAGAATCGAATTTCTTGTTCCATTGTCTAGGGGACTGTTTAAGTCCATAGATGGATTTATGCAGTAAGCAAACAAGATTAGGATTAGCATGATCAATAAAACCTTTAGGTTGTCTCATGTAAATAGTCTCATGCAAATCACCATGTAAGAATGCAGTTTTGACATCCATTTGCTCTAATTCATAATCATAAACTGCAGTCATAGCAAGTGATAGCCTCATGGTTTTATATTTCACAACAGGTGCAAAAATGTCATGATAATCTTCACCTTGTTTTTGAGTGAAACCTTTAGCTACAAGTCTAGCTTTATACCTAGGAGGTTCATTAGGTTTAGGGTTGTCTTTCAGTTTATAAATCCATTTGCGGTCAATTGTTCTGGCCTTAGCAAGTTTTTCAACAAGAGTCCAGGTTTTATTAACATGCATGGATTCAATTTCTTCTTGCATAGCAAGTCTCCAAAACTTAGCATGATGACATTTAACAGCTTGTTCATAGAGATCAGGAACATAAGCATTCACAGCATCAGAAACAAGCATGGCAAAATCCACAATATTACTCTCATATTTCTTATTAGGTTTCTTAATCCTAGGAGATCTATCCCTAGTCAGTTGATAGTGAGTAAGGTCATGTTCAACAACTTCAGGAGAATTAGACACATCATCATCAAGCATAGCAGGGATACTATGAGAGGAAGAAGAAGATTCAGATGAAGAGGAGGTAGAAGAAAGTTGAGAGGAAGAGGAAACTCCCTGATCATGTGGTTCTTCTTGTTGATTCTATTCTTGAGGAACTTCTTCAATCTGTGCAGTGGGAGTGCCAGGAGTGAGACCATTGTCAAACTCATCTTCATTGTCATCAGGCACAGTTGGAGTATAGAAGTGTGTTGAGCTGTTGTGAGAAGAATCAGAGGGTAGGTCCTTAAACTCAGGAGAAGTGGGTTGAAGTTCCTTGAAGTGAAACACATTTTCTTTGAACAAGACATCCCTGCTTACTATGACCTTATACCCCCCAGGCTGGAGAACCAACAGTTTATACCCCTTAACACCCTCTGGGAAGCCTAACAGTACACATTTCTGGGCTCTCGGGTTGAGCTTGCCATCAGATTTGTGACTGTAAGCTAAACATCCAAAGGGTTTCAGGAAGGCAAGGTTAGTTGGTTTCCCACTCCATTTCTCCTGAGGGGTTTTGAAGTCTATAGCAGAAGAGGGAGTCCTATTGATAAGGTAAGCAGTAGTGGTGACAGCTTCTCCCCATAGAAAATGTTTCATGCCAGCACCTATCAGCATACATCTGGCCTTGTTCAGAAGTGTTCTGTTCATCCTTTCTGTTGTGCCATTTTGCTGGGGAGTCCCAGGGATGGTAAGGTGCCTCTTAATACCATGTTTGCAGAATGTATCAAATTCTGTGTTGCAGAATTCCAGCCCATTGTCTGTCTTGAGACACTTAAGCAAGTTCCCAGATTCTTTTTCAACCTTAGCTTTCCAGCTCTTGAAGTGCTCAAACGCTTCATTCTTAGTCCTTTGCAGGAATATCCAAACCTTTCTGCTATAGTGGTCAACAAGAGATAAGAAGTATCTCTTGCCTCCCACAGTATCAACCTGTGCTGGACCCCAAAGGTCTGCATGTACATACTCAAGGGGAAGGTTAGCAGCATATGAAGAGTACTTAAAAGCTAGTCTAGTATGTTTTCCCATGATGCAATTTTCACAGAAATCAATGTGAGCAGGCTTAGCATTAAGAATCCCTTGCTTATATAATTCAAGAAGACCCTTGTTTCCCACATGACCCAATCTGTTATGCCACAGCAAGGTTTGTTCAAGAGTCATGGGCTTAGAATTCCTTTTAACAGTAACATTAGCTGAATGAATTTTAACAGATTCACCAATAACATGATAAAGGCCCTTTTTCTTAACAGACTTGATAAGAATTCTACCATTTTTAGACACAGTTTTTATGCCCTGATGAACATTTATATCACAATCCAAGTCATCAAACACACTTTCAGACAATAAGTTTCTTCTCAGTTCAGGAACCCATCTAACATTCTGAATGACTCTAATTTTATCATCATGCATTTTTATAGGAACAGATCCAATACCCTTTATATCAAGCACAGAATGATCTCCTAACATGACAGTGCCTTCATCAATAAAATCAATCTCAGAGAAAAAATGCTTGTGAGGGGTAGCATGAATTGTGCAACCAGAGTCAATGATCCAAACATCAGATGCAGAGGTATTAGGATAGACACATAGAAGTTCATGAGAACAGTTAGAATGGGATTCAAGCACAGCAGTAACAACTCTGTTTTTCTTAGCCTCACCTTTCTTCCTTTTATAGCAATCTTTCTCAAGATGACCATCTTTGGAACAATATTTTCATTTAAGGGAGCTCTTATCAAATGAGTATTTTTCAGAGGATTCAGGTTTCATGCTATCAGTGTTTTCACTTTTCTTGTTCTTATTCTGATTCTTCTTTTGGTTTCTGAATTTTGCTCTAGCCATCAAAGCCTCTATTTTAACTTCTTGCTTAGTCTTAAAAACTTTCATGACATCATTTTTCTGTATGACAGCTTCTATTATCTTAGTCTTATCCAAATCCTCCCTACTGTACTGTATCACATCTTTAAATGTGTCAAACTGATTAGGAAGAGAATTTAGAATCAAGACAGCTTGATGTAATTCAGTAATTTTATCACCACAGCGTTCAATATCTTGTATCATAGAGAGAAACTTGTCAAGATTGTCATTCAAAGACATGTGAGCATCCATTTTGAAGTTAAAGAGACGACAGAGCAAGTTTATGTGGCTAGGAAGAGATTTTACCAAATAAGTTGCTTCTAAGGCATCCCAAAGTTCTTTGGATGTCTTTTTTGTAAGCGCTTGCCTGGCTACCTCATCTGTGAGACGTATCATTATCTCACTGTGTGCTATTTGGTCCATTTCCTCTTGCCTTGCCTTGTCCAGCTTGTCAGAATAACTGTTAGCCACAGCAGCCCAGCATTTTTCTTTTATGAGGATGGCCTTCATTTTCACCTGCCACATAGCAAAATCAGTACACCCATCGTATGGTTTAATACGAAATGAAGACTCAGACATGATTAAAGCAACAATAGCTATTTGCAGAATCAAGAGTAAAAGCAAACACAACCCAGATGATAGCAAAACAAGAAAACTGAAGCCAGAAACAGGAGTAACCTGTAAACACAAAAGGATTTTTGCTCTTGACCTAAGTTAGAGCAAAAAAAAATATCGTTGCAAACTAACAGAGAGAACACAAATTTTCGACCTAGAGCAACCTGTGGCTCTGATACTAATTGTAGAGGTAGGATCGATCTCACAGCGGAAGACTAAAGCGATAATCGAAGATTGAGTTCAGAGTCGAGCAACAAAAATGGATTCAAGCGAGCAAGTTGTGCAGAAAGTAAAAAAAGGCGAGATGATTTGTTTACGCAGTTCGGTCAAAGACCTGCATCTGCGGGACCTCAAAAGTCAGGCCCAATCCACTAGATAATTAGGAGTTACAAACAAGGGGCAACACATAGAGGCAAACAATCATAAGCAAGCATACAATTTCTGCAACAACACTCAGAAAACCCTAAAGGAAAGAAAGAGGAACTCCCTTCCCAGACGACGAAGCCTTCAAAGAGGAGCTTTGAAGGCGAAGATCCACTTCTGCTTCTTCTTCTACGCCTATCGGGGTCACGAATCTACCAGGAGCTTTGACGTCGCACCAAGAGGAACTCGGATTCGAAGCCAAGCAGTAGAAACCCTAGCAGAGGAGAAGCGCCGCTCTTAATTTTGTGGAAAGAGAGAGTGTACAGTGTGAGCTCTTAGCTAGGGTTAGCTCGGAAAGGGAGTATATATAATACAACCATCAGAGCCAAAACGCTGCGTTTAGTAATAGGGTAAGAAGAATC